>OZ023191.1:3886058-4486058 GCA_963995505.1 Hypericum androsaemum
CTTTAAAAGAAGCTAAGGGATATCTCTAGTACAATCTCTAGGCCCTGGATGTTGGCTGGAGATTTCAACACGCATCTTGCCTTCGATGGAAAGATTGGAGGAGCCCCAATAAGAGAATCGAGGGTTAGAAGCTTTAAAATATGGATTAAGAACTGCAAGCTAATTGACATGGGCTTTATGGACAATCGGTTCACGTGGGTTCATGGACGCACTCATGAGCATTTGGATAGAGGTCCTAGCTAACATGGATTGGAGAATGGGGTTCCCAAAAGCTCTTGTCATCCACCTCCCATGATGGAAAACAAACCATTGTCTGTTATTGGTCCAAACGAATTCAAAGCAGCATTTCTTAGCTAGCAAAAGACTCTTTTGGTTTGTGGCTGTATGGCAGTCTATTCCAAGATTTGCTAATTTTGTTAAGAATGCCTGGAACCAACAGGAGAGGCTCCCCAAGGCTTGTGAGCAGTTTGTCAAAAGAGTCAAAACTTGGAACATGAAAGAGTTTGGAAATATTGCAACAAGAAAGAATAGACTAATGGAGAGACTTGGAGGCATACAATGTGCTTTGGAGGTCAAAAGCAACCCCTTTCTCAGAAACTTAGAACAAGTGCTTCGCAAGGAACTTGAGGCCACCCTGGAACATGAGGAAATGCTTTGGGTTCAGAAATTAAGAAATAAGTACTTACTACAAGGAGATCGCAACACGAGTTATTTCCATGCTACAACTCTCGTGAGGAGGAAACAAAATTGTATTGAAGCCTTTTGGAATAAGGAGGGCGACTGGGTTACTAAGCCCAAAGAGATCTAAAGACTACTAAAGGACTACTTGGCCTCGCTCTTCACTACAGAGCAGGGCCCAATCCCACTGGTTTGTTGTCCAAACCTCATCCCATAAGTCCCGGAAGAGGACCGACGAAGCTTATAGCTATTGCCGACAGATGAGAAAATCACAAAAGTCTTGTATTAAAGCGCCCGGACCAAACAGACTTCATGCATTCTTCTACCAAAGGAATTAGCAAGTTGTCAAGAATACTGTGGTGGACTATATCAGGCGTATCTTCTCTAGGCAATACTCTCCTGCAGTGATTAACCAGACCTCCATTGTGATGATACCAAAATCAGACTGCCCCTAAGACCCCATACATTTTAGACCCAAAAGCTTGTGTATGGTGTACTTTAAGATTGTTATAAAGCTCCTGGAAGCCCGCATTCAATAATACATGACTACTTGGGTCTCCCCAAATCAGAACAACTTTGTTCCAGGCCGTAACATTGCCAAAAATATTATTATCACCCAAGAAACAATTCACACAATGAAAAGGAGGGAAGAAGGGAAAAGGCTAATGGCTATAAAGGTCGATTTGGCCAAAGTTTATGACAGATTGAGCTGGCAATTCATCAGGGAGACTCTCACCTTGCTTAGTATTCTTTCAAATGTGATTAAGCTGATCCTCACTTGTATTTCGATGGCTTCTATGCAGGTGCTATAGAACAGGGAAGACACGAAGATCTTTCATCCTTCTTGGAGAATCTGACAGAGAGACCCCATATCCCCATACATATTTGTTTTATTCCTTGAAAGATTGGAGCATTTAATCAAACATCGAGTGTGTAATGGTACTTGGAAGCCGATCAGATTATCGCAAAGAGGCCCTAAACTGTCTCACTTATTCTTTGCAAATGATTAAATTCTCTTTGCAGAGGCTTTTATGAACTAAACTAATATTGCTAAAGCTATCCTTGAAGATTTTTATGCTATTTCAGGTTAGCAAGTGAGTAAAGAAAAGACACGAGTGTTCATGTCGAAAAATACATCAACATCTCTTGTAAAGGATATAGCTCGCACCCTGAGTGTTACCCTCACCTCTAATTTGGGAAAATACTTAAGGATGTCATTGCTTTATGAGAGGGTGACTAAGAACACTTATACTTTCTTGATTGAGAAAGTTTAAACAGGATATGAGCAGTGATTGGTGCCCTCCCATCTTATGCAATTCAAACCTCAAAACTCCCTACTGGGATCTATGATGACATTGAGAAGGCCAAAAGAAGATTCAGTTGGGGGTCTACGCAAGCCAAGAAATAACCACACTTGGTTGGATGTGATACTGTGTATCAAGCGAAGAGTGCGGGCGGACTGGGCTTCAAGAAACTAAGGGACCAAAACCTTGCAATGTTGATGAAAATTGCATGGCATCTGTTAACTGATTGTAGTTCCTTTTGGGTGCAGGTATTATGGAGTAAATATGTCAAGCAAAGCTCACCAGACCCAGCGGCTAACAATAAACATGGACAATCTTCGCTTTGGCGAGCTATCGCATCCATGTGGCCGACTATGTTGCAAGGGATCAAATGGAGAGTGGGTGACAGCCGGACAGTGAAATTTTGGAGAGAACCATGGCTTGAGAAGAAGCTACAACTCGACACCATGGCGAGGGAACCCATTCCTGAGGATATCATCGACATGATAGTTTCCTAGGCGGTTAACCAGGAGGGAACTTGGGACTGGATTGTGCTTGAGAAATACCTCCCTGCTCATATCCTGTGTCAAATTGCAAGAACCCCAGTCCCATATCCCAGTTTGGCCCAGACATAATGATATGGGGAGGCACCCACGATGCCCAGTTCTCAATGAAAATAGCATACGAGCTTCTGTAGCAACCCCAAGAGGATTCATCTAACCTACCCTGGATGAAACTCTGAAAATGGAAAGGGCCCCAGAGATTGAAAAGAGTGATTTGGCTTGCTGGGCATGGCAGCCTCCTTACGAATGTTGTTTGAATGAATCACCAAATGATCCATGATTCCATCTGCCCCTGCTGCCAAGAACATAAGGAAAAAGTCCTCCATGCCCTGCATAATTGCCCACAGAAGCAGCGTGTTTGGATTAGACTCCTAACACACATGAAGATCAACCCATCTCACTTTTTCAATCTTGATTTAGTTGAATAGATTAAATGGAACCTTAACTCACAGCTTGCTTGGCTCCCCAAGTTCCTGGTTGCAGTTAATGCAATTTGGTTTTGGAGGAATAGCAAAGTATGGGGAGAGGGGGAGAGCCAGCCTGCTAACACATTGCCGGTTATTTTGGCCAGGTGTAGATTGATTGAGGCGGCTTGCGACTGTGCAGAACAAATGCAAATTAGACCTATGCGATATGAGGTGCTTATTGGATGGGACAAACCTCTGAAGGGATGGATGAAGCTGAACACGGATGGAGCAATGGGATCGTCAATCGGATGCACAACTGGAGGTGGTATCATAAGAAACCATGATGGAGATTGGATTGGGGGATTTACGGTAAACCTTGGAAGTTGCTCCAGCCTTGATGCTGAATTATGGGTAGCCTATCATGGCTTTAGGCTTGTGAAGTCTCTCGACATCCGAAAGGTCATCTTGGAGACTGACTCGACTCTGGTTGAATGCCTCATGAATAAACACAGCAGCAGAAGGTTACCTCGAGACCTATTCAGGTATTAATCTGACAGGAACTTTATGGGAGCTTGAGCATTAAGGTGAAACATGCTTATCATAAAGCAAATAGGGTGGCAGACAGTCTTGCCAACTTGGGCTTTGAGAAGTTAATCGGGATTCATTCTCTCCGCTCACCCCCACAGGATATTGTTGGCCTGCTACTGAACGATATTGGAGATATGGCTTCTTCAAGGAATGTACTAGTCAATGACGGTGCAAGGTCGAATTTTGTGATATACCAAACGTCAAGGGGAAAAATTTCCTCCCAAGGTACTCTTTCCCTATCGCGGGCTTTTCCCAATGGGTTTTTCCGTGATAGAGTTTTGACAAGGTCGGTGGTCACAACTCCGTAAGAGGCCGAGGGGGATCTTGCACTAAGTAGGATGTAATTAGTCATTTCTTAATAAATAGGGGCTTTTGCCCCTCGAATTCCAATAAAAAAATATCACTTCACATGCAAACCACTCAATATCACACCAATATCACTACATGTGCAAACAAATATCACTTCACATGCAAACCATTATCACCTATTAGTTTATTGACCATCAAATTTGAAAATATTCTTTTACAATCGAATCGGACGGCCCAAAATTTAGTTGCCACCTGGTGACAAATTTTTTTTAGTCCCCACTCAATCTGGTCTCCCATAGTTATGACTTAATGAGTTACACATTAGTACATCTTTACAAGCTTGGTTAGATATAATTCTTTCAATAATAGTTTTTACGTTTGTATTTAAGTCTATCTAAATGAATTTAAATATTTTATCATTCCGATTCACACAGTTTAGCGGACTTACTCCTCGTGACGTTACAATTTGGAAAATGTAAAGAAACAGTGCAAGTCCACTCTCAACCGAGATCAGATTGAGTGGGGACTAAAAAAAACTTGTCCCCAGGTGGAGAATTAAATATAGGCCGTAGATTTGATTTTAAAACAGTATCTACAAATCCAAGGGCCATTAATCTACCAAGAGTACTTTTGACCTTTTACCCATCCCGCACCAACCAGGATTTCCACCCCACATCTATTTTAACCTTTTTATCTCCCAAATTTGCTATAAAAAAATTGTGGCCGCCATCGTTCTCTTTTCTCCCATTTCCTATTGCCTTTTTATTCAATCTGACGATCGACGCTCCCCGAGACCGGTCTCAATCCGACGGCCGACGCTCCCTAAGACCTGTCCCGTGCTTGCCATGATGAATGAATTCTTCATCTAGATTCAGGTAAGATATTTTCCCTTTTTTACAGATTGAGAGGTCACCGGTATGGTCGTCTAGACCGGCGACTATACCGGCAACCTCTCCATCTCATCCCCTTCTCCTCGCATTCCTGTGGGAAAGTCGACCATAGTCAGCGACCTCTCCATCTCTTCCCTTTCTCCTTGCATACCGGTGACCATACCGTTCTCTTCTCCATCTCATCCCCCTCTCCTTTGCCGCGTTTGGTTCTTTTTGTAAAGTTTGGCTCTTTGTGGTTTTGGTTTTCTGTGTTTTCATTTTTTGGTGGTAAAGTTTGGTTCTTTAATGGTTGGTACTGAGGTTTATTTGTATGTTTGTTGTGTTTCTAGATTTGCTGCAAACATTTTCTTACCTACCAAGAGATCTTAACTTTATTGATCATAATAGTAACATTGGTTGGAAAGAGTGAGTGCCTGCCCCAGTTTCGAATTTGATTCTTGGAATTGAAGTAATTTTTTGGAGTAGATTCTCATGAATGTTGAATGTGAGTAGGTAATAGAAATTATAATGGTGCATCCATGTGACAACAATCTAAAAATTCTGAACTCGAAAAGCTTGAAACAAAATTGTCATGCAATTTGGTTTCAGTTTGTTTTCAAGCTATTGTCGATTAAACTTGCTCCAGGAGAGGCTGCTCACTTGTACGAGATGTTTGTTTCATTTTTTGTTTAGGATGTCAATGAAAAAAAAAGGGCAAATTACCCTCACATTTCTGAGGTTTGGTCACCCTCCCCTAGGGTCCCTGACTTTTGAAAAATGATTGTCCCGTCCCGAAGTTTTGATGATAATAGACTCTCGGGTCCCTGGAGCCGGAATATTCCATATTCTCCGGTGAACCCCTACTTGAAATGACCAAAATGCCCTCCAAAAAAAATTTTCTTCGAAACAAAAAATTCTCAAATTAACATCAACCAAACCCAGAAAATAATACCAATTACAAATTCAAAAAATCTCAATACCTAAAAACACTCCATCGACAACCTCAAGCCCAAGAACTCCATGTTCAACCAAAGGCAGACACTCATCTCCCAACCCAGAAAATAATACCAATTATTGCTGCCTTCCAGAAGGCTCTATGGCCACCACTAGTATCACACCCATCTTGTCTTCTTCGAAACTACAGCCACAAAACCCATCTTGCCTTCCTTGAAACCACGGCCTCGAAATCCATTTCCTCGAAACCAGATCTAGATGGTGACCTCGAAAGGGGTTGTTGCCAGAGCGGACCTCGGAGCTCTTCTTCTCCGGTCATCGGGCAAGCTGGGTTACAGGGTGAGATCGAGGCACGGCAAGGCTGAGGTCGGGGAGCTAGTCACCGGTGAAGAAGTTGAGGCACGACGAAGTTGAGGTAAGTGAAGACGCTAGAGGTCGAGGTCGAGTCGGGGAAGACGTTCGTCGTGGTTGATGTTTCTGGGATTCGAGGCTGAGGTTGGAGACGGAAGATGAAAGTCGGAATTGTGTTCGAGATTTCTGGGATTTGATTCGAAGCTCGAGGTTTCAGATCGAGTCTTTGTACTTTGGTTTAACCAAACACATCTTGCCTTTTGTCTCTGTCTCGGCACCGTCATCTCTATCGCGGTGGTCTCCAACACCTTCATCTCTGTCTCATCTCTGTCATGGTGGTCTCCAACACCTTCGTCGCCCCCAGCTACATCCGCCAGTCCGCCCCTTCGGAAGTTAAGGAAGATTAGTTATTGTTAATTAGAATTGAAGGGATTGGATTAGTTGGTGTTAATTGAAATTGGAGTTTATAAAATTATTTGATTCTAAAGTTTAGTTTTGGTTAAAAGTTGGGAGGAAGAAGAAGGTGAAGGTAGAAGGAGAGGATTTTTTTTGATTTTTAAGTGAGAGGGGCATTTTGGTCATTTCAGGTGGGGATTCACCGGAGAATATGAAATATTTCGGCTCTAGGGACCCGAGAGTCTATTATCATCAAAACTTAGGGACGGGACAATCATTTTCCAAAAGTCAGGGACCCTAGGGGGAGAGTGACCAAACCTCAGGGACGTGAGGGTAATTTGCCCAAAAAAATTTCACTTACGTTGGTTGACAAAACTATCGTGCTCTTTGTGGATTAGAGTCATTTTGGAAATTTGAAACTATGTATATACGTTATTTGATAATAATGATATTGGTATGTTTGTTGGGTTATAATGGTATAAACATAACGTGAAAATTGTATGTGTGTGAAGTGTTAATAGAGTATATATGAATCTATGTGTGATAGAAGCCTCTATGACGTCTAAATGGCTTGTAGAAGATTGTTGTTATGTTTTGCTAGCCGGTGGTGTCCGGGTGCAATGAAGGAGAAGTTGAAGATGAAGCAGATGGAGGAAGAGGAGCGGCTCAAAGACGATCAGAAGGCAGCTCAAAGACGATTGTTGTTATTTTTATCATTTCCTCTAGTGTGTACCCTGCATAAGAATTTAATTATTAATTGAAACTTGTAAATATTTGATATAGCACTGGTAGAAATGTGAATTGATATTGATATCAATGCAGTGTAACAATGGTATGAAAGTTAAATGATACTGGTATACACTAGTTGTCGTATTGGTACGAAAAAATTCTGCTAACAGTCGAACGAATATCACATCACATACAAACCAATATCACTTCACATGCAAACTAATATCTATTCTCATGCAAATCAGTATCACATCACATGAAAACCAATATCACTTCACATAAAAACCAATATCATATCAAATGAAAACCAATATCTCTTTACATGCAAACCAATATCTCTTCTCATGCAAACCAGTATCACTACACATGCAAACTAATATCATATCACATAATTTTATATGATAATTTTAGTATATTATAATTCGATATGAATCTCATTAAAAAATAAAAGTGATATATGCATGAACTAATATTGGTAACAATTCCATATGAAACTGGTATACATATTTTGACGTATTGGCATCATTAATTTTGTATTATATTAAACGGTAAATTTTGAATGAAATATGGTATACAAGATGCCAAGTTCATCATTGGTTTGGTTGTCGATTCAAGTCTATGTCTAAATAATTTTGCTCATGTCTCATCTTCTCGAAATAAATCGAATACTTTAGTGTTAAAAAAAATTATCAATCATGGATTAAAAGTTTGATCAATAAAAAAATAATCGACCAACCCCACCTAAAGTTTGATCAAATCTTCGTTGTAGAAGAGGCCAATCAATTAGTTATTTCTTCAGTCTTCGATCGAACATTTGACATGTAAACTAATATCACAACACATGCAAACCAGTATCACTTCACATGAGATCCAATATCATTTCACATGTAAACAGTATCACTACACATGCAAACCACTATCGTTTAACATACAAACCACTATCGCTACACATGCAAACCAGTATCACTTCACATGAAAACTAGTATCATATCACATGCAAATCATTATCATTACACATGATTATAGCTTTACAATCTGTTCTTTCCTCTCTCCGCTCATATGATCGAGCATTTTTTTGTTTAGGGTCATCACACTTCTTGCGAAGACCTTCCTTGTTGCAAAGATTTTTGATGTAGTATATCTCCTTAGTCTTTTCACCATTGAGTTTCTCCTTTTTTTTATAATCTTTCCGCACACTGAATCATTTTCTGCGTGCATAAGTGTAGTAAAAGTCATGCACCTCTTCCACTGATTTAAACTATAATTTTCCCACCGTTCTTTTTTCTCAATTTCATCTAGTGTGTCCATTTCCTCTAGTGTGTACCCTCCAGTTTGTTGATTACAATCGATAACTTCATATTCTTGACCAAGTTTTCCATCAATACTTTGATCTGAATAAGTATCGTTAGTTGTCGTATCGCTAACAATCACGGCCACATGCAAACCAATATCATGTACTTGCAAACCAATATCATATACACATGCAAACCAATATCACATCACATGCAAACCAATATCATATACACATGCAAACCAATATCATGTACTTGCAAACCAATATCATATACACATGCAAACCAATATCATATCACATGCAAACCAATATCACATCACATGCAAACCAATATCACTGCAAATACAAACCAATGTCACAACACATGCAAACCAATATCACTGCAAATACAAACCAATGTCACAACACATGCAAACCAATATCAATGTACATGCAAATCAATATCACATCACATGCAGACCAATATCAGTGCACATGCAAACCGATATCTCTGCACATGAAAACCAATATGAATGCGCATGCAAACCAATATCATATCACATACAATATCAGTGCTCATGCAAACCAATATCACATCACATGCAATATCAGTATGCAACCAATATCACATACACATGCTCGCCAATATCAATGCCCAAGAAAATAATATCATATCACATGCAAACCAATATCAATGCACATACAAACTAATATCACATAACATGCAAACCTATATCAATGCACATGCAAACCAATATCACAAACACATGCAAACCAATATCAATGCATATGCAAACCAATATCACATCACATGCAAATCAATATCAATGCACATGCAATTCGATATCAATGCATATGCAATCCAATATCACATCATATGCAAACCAATATCTCTGCACATGAAAACCAATATGAATATGCATGCAAACTAATATCACATGTAGACCAATATTAGTGCACATGCAAACCGATATCTCTACACATGAAAATCAATATGAATGAACATGCAAACCAATATTACATGACATGCAAACCAATATCAGTGCTCATGCAAATCAATATCACATGAACATGCTCACCAATATCAATGCCCAAGCAAACCAATATCACATCACATGCAAACCAATATCAGTGCACATGCTCACCAATATCACATGCACATGCTCACCAATATCAATGCCCAAGCAAACCAATATCACATCACATACAAACCAATATCAATGCACAACAGCATATGCAAACCAATATCTATGCACATGAAAACCAATATGAATGCGCATGAAAACCAATATTAGTTTCGAGTCGCTCACAAGTTAAAGAACGAAGAAGAAAGCCCATTTATTGACCAAGTATTCCATCCATGCTTCGAGCCGCTCACCAGTTAAAGAATGAAGAAGAAAGCCCTCCCTTCCATGGAAGAAGAAAGAACGAAGAAGAAAGAATGAAGAAATTGTAATCCAAATTTCTTGGTTTATTGATTTTTTTACCTCCAATCGTATCACTACCTTTAATAATTTATTTAGCTATATTTGTTTCAAAGCCGACCCATGGAGAAGAAAGAACGAAGATCATTCCTTGGTTTATTGAATTTTGGTTTTTGAATTCATAAATGTGAATCGTCCTTCTTGTGAAGGAATGTGAAGCGTCCTTCACGTGGGTGGTCAATTTTTTTTCCTTTTTAATGTTTCAATAAAAAAAATGTATTATTCCTAATTTTTTTGTTTGATTTGATTTCTATTAATTTTTTAATATTATCCTTAAATGTATTATTAATATCTAGATTACCACTATCTCTCCTTTAATGTGGGAGTTTAGTCGCCACCAAATCCTTCCCCCTCCCAACCTTGGAAGTTGAAACTCGTAAGAGAGAGAAAACAAGACCCAACACGCGGACGCGGACCCAACACAGTAAATGTAAGTCCACTCTCCCTGCCCATTACTAAAAACTTGTCAGCTCCTTCCACTCTCTCTCCTCTCTCTTTCTCTCTCTAGATTTCAGAAGCACCTGCTTTAATGGAGAGAAAGCAAGGCTTCTTCTCGGCTCTCAGGGGGGAAGTGGCGAGGGGCCTCTCCCCGTCGAGGAGGTCTAAAAGCCCGGCCAGGAGTGGGTCCCCCATGCGCCGAAGCAGGAGGGGGAAAGGGCCCCACCCGCCGCAGGACGGGGACCACATCAGGTCGCGATGGGGCCCGCTGGTGACGGTTATGGCGCCGGAGGCGCTGTCTCCGCTGAGGGAGGGTCCCGGCCAGGACGACGACGGGGACGAGGGCGGAGGGGCGGGGAGGTGGGGCCACTGGATCGGGGGCCTGTCGCGGGCCCCATCGAGGGTGGTCGACGCCGCCCCCGGCGGGAAGAGCTCCGATCTGAGGCTACTGCTCGGAGTGCTCGGTGCCCCCCTCGCCCCCGTCCACGTCCGCAGCTCCGAGCCGCTCCCTCACCTTAGCATCAAGGACACGCCCATTGTTAGTCCCTCCTCTGTCCAAAGTTTGCGTCTTTAATTATTTGGCCAAGCGGGTTTTGATTTTATTTTAAAGATTATTTAGAAAGTTCCAATCTTTAGACACTTCAAGATTGATGTCTTTTTGGTTTGCTATTTCGATCCAGTGTTTGTGTTTTGACTAATAAAACAGGCGCATTTGTAAGCATTCAAATGCCCGATTTCATGAGGTTGCGTCTATGATTTAGTAACGTAGCCTTGTGTTTGTTAGACAACGTTTTTTTTTCGACAGTTGTCCATTAGGTCGATGGTCCTTGTAGCTATTTGGCCGACCTTTGTCTTCGCCCATGCCACTTTGTTGTCTTCGGGCTCGTATCTTCGGACTCGTATCTTCGGACTCTTGTATTATAACCTGTTCAATATTAGGCTTCACCCACCCTTCTAAAAAATATTTTAAAATCTCTGGGTTCATGGTCGTCTGGTGTGCTAAATTGCAGGAAACTTCATCTGCTCAGTACATATTGCAGCAGTATACGGCAGCCTCCGGAGGGCAAAAGCTTCAAAACTCCATGCAGAATGCTTATGCCATGGGGAAAGTGAGGATGATAGCTTCAGAATTTGAGACTGCTAAGAAGTTGACGAAAAACCGAGGTTCGTCTAGAGCTGCCGAGTCTGGTGGCTTTGTACTTTGGCAAATGAATCCCGACATGTGGTATGTGGAGCTTGCTCTGGGCGGTAGCAAGGTTCGTGCAGGTTGCAACGGGAGGCTTGTCTGGAGACACACACCGTGGCTTGGTGCTCATGCTGCAAAAGGTCAAGTCAGACCACTGCGCCGTGCTCTTCAGGTACGGTACCGCCTTTTTTCTACTTCTCGTGTTCATCAGTCAATGATGCTTGAAGCGTCGTAACCTAATGACATTTTATCATTTGTTTTACAGGGTCTTGATCCAAGGACAACTGCTAGTATGTTCACCAATGCGAGATGCATTGGCGAGAAGAAGATCGATGGAGACGATTGCTTTATCCTTAAGATTTGTGCAGACCCTGCGACTTTAAAGGCAAGAAGTGAAGGGCCAGCGGAGATCATAAGGCACGTCTTGTTTGGTTACTTCAGCCAGAAAACCGGACTCCTTGTCCACCTAGAAGACTCCCATTTGACTCGTATTCAAAACAATGGTGGTGATGCTGTTTATTGGGAGACAACAATCAATTCCTTCCTTGATGATTACCGGCCAGTGGATGGAATCATGATTGCTCACTCTGGGCGTTCCGTAGTTACACTATTCCGTTTCGGAGATACAGCAACGAGTCACACCAGGACCAGAATGGAAGAAGCATGGGTGATCGAGGAGGTTGCATTCAACGTTCCAGGACTTTCAATGGACTGTTTTATTCCCCCTGCTGAACTACGATTCAGCGAGGCCGAGGACCTTCCTCCCGGTCACAGAGTAAGAACAAATGTAGCTTCGACTGCACATAGAGCTATGCTGGGTTAGATAGATCTTGAAGTAGTACCGGATACGACAGTCACCGGGAGGAGATAAGTGTGAAGAAGTTCGTATGTTTGGCACGGATCAATGTCTATTTCAGTTTGTACATAGAGCATAGTTGTTAACCCATGTTCTAAAGCCGCTCCCGATGTTTGTATTTTAGAAGAGCATAGTTTGTTCTCCACTCCTTGGCATCTTAACTTGTAATATCTATTGCTGCTTCGGGGAAATGTTCTTAGCCATGAAAGAGGGTTGACTTCCTAAGGAGCAACCTCCAATAATGTTATTAAGTTATAACCTGTATCCATATTGCTTTTCCTGAAGAATATTGGTAATTTCCCATTTGCTTACGACAGTTCAGTTTCTCGTGTAGTTCCGATTTGGTGTGATTTCGAGTTCGGACAAAAGGTGGTTTGAAGGAATTGGTAATTACCAAGTTGTCCTAAGATAAGACTGTTTCACTGCGGTCGAACCTACATTAGTTGTCACTCATGGAACGAAGTGACTGAAACTCTCAATCACCACTGCAATGTCAAAAGACTAAGTGACACTGGAACTCTCTCAATCATCTGCTCTTTCGGAAATGAAAAGAGAGATTCCGTTTCGTGTGCGGCGATCATGGATCGGAGACATTTGCTTCACTGAACTGATATGTGCTTATATCAGAGCAAGTTATCTTTAACAACCAGAACATCCTAGAGGAACAGTGGATGCATTTGTATCCGCTTTGATTCTATGTGCTGCTGCGCGTTCGTATGCGCTTTCTAGTACCTTTTCTCGACTGTCGCCCTGCCATCGTCGTGACCACGAAAGGTGGTCTGCGAAATAGACAGATACAGGAAAAGCTACTCGAAGCGAGATGTTCGGATTTCGGCTTATGGTCATGATTAATATTGATAGATTTGAGGTACCACGACAAAGTTCAGCATCTCTACATGCCTGCTTTACATGTTTATATAATGTTCTGCACCGTAGCCGCATATTCTTGAGACCTTAAAAACATGTACTGGTCTGAAGGACCACAGATGCACTACCTGCTTTTTGGTTTCAGAGGGACAGAACCCGATTCTGAAGCTGTGGTCCCTAACCTCTTTTTGTGCAAAATCCATTTTGGAATGTTAGGGAAGTGGAAGATGCAGCTGCGGGCTAAGGGGCTCAATGTTAAAGTTGGTTGGAAATCAACTGGCTAGTCAACATGTATCCATTCTTCTTTTTTTTCTTCATCATATTCGGATGTCTACTAAGACGACGCGTATTTGTACACCGGTAAGTTGTTTCATCAGTAAGTAATAAGGTTCGAGGTGCGAAAACAGGCTCGTTCAGAAGATGCGAGGAGAATGCTACTGGTTTGGGCTTGCTCTTCGGATTTCTAGTTACTAATCCTGCTTGATTGCTGCATTCTACCTTTAGTACATGCTTTTTGCATGCGAAACTTTACCGCCTAAGACAAAAGATCATTTACGAGGTGAAGACTTTGGAGAGTAGAAAAGTTGAAACAAAAGTGAGAAGAACTGGTTTCGTGGTGTTTTTTAGTTTTTACTCTAAGCCCTACTATAAGAAGGACCACTTGCTTTTATGATGTGAGAAGCACCTGGACAGCATTTTGATTAGTATTTGTTTATGCACAATTGCTTGTACGGACTTTTGTATTTTTAAATGCAGCAGTATAGCTGCTGAGTGAGTGGATTCCCAGTTGAGTATATGGAAAAAAGTCCCTTACTGATTATAGCATTGGTTCCTTTTCTTCTCACCCATTTCACATTTTTTCGTGAATCTCTGGTATTCAGTCAAGCATTGTCGGACTCTATTTAAAGGTGACACTCACGACGATGTTTTTTCCATTTGTAAAGTTTGAACTTGGACTTTTTCCAAGGATGCTTCCATCCCCTGTCAGTTGTATAGGGAGTCTCAACATTCCTTTTCAAGAGAAAGGCATTGACTCACCTAGATTAAGCTAGAAGATTATCTAGATTAGTACTAAATCTCTTCATGCGCCGCTAGGTGTCACTCGACCACTTGTCACCTACTTTCCTTAAACCATTTCTTAATATGGTAACATCTTTATGCATGTAGAAAGCTAATCCTAGCCCTAAACCTACCCAACATCTGCATTATTTGTTCTTATCTTATATATGACACGAAATAACAAGTTGTCTTTGGTAATGCAATGGTTGAAGAGGAGAGTTGCAGAGACTCTACTTGCTTCTTCTGCATCATGAAAGAGACAGACTTGTCTCTTAGGAGAGCTGGAATAGCTAGATGCTTCAAGGAAATTCCGCTTCGGGACAGCGAGGACGATGTTCTAGTGCTCAGTGGCATATGGAACATTGCCATGAACCAACCAAATGACCCGGAGTTCCCTTCACTTGGCATCTTCACTTGCATGGCAAGGATGATAAGTAAGGGTATTGACAATAGAGGTTGGCTTCTGAAGGACCAGGACATCTATATCCCTTATTATGCAGCTCATGTTATTGGTTCTTACACTATGAACAAGGTTGAGTTTGCTGAGAAAGCCGTGGAATCCGGAGTGATACCTCCGCTGATCGAGCTTCTGAGAGGAAAGATCACTTGGGTCGAGCAAAGAGTAGCGGTTCGAGCTCTCGGTCACCTTGCAAGCTATGACAAGACTTTTGAAGCCGTGGAGGAGTACGAGGAGGTGGTGGTGAGCTTAGCCATGCAGGTAGCTTCAACTTGCCTTGATGCTGTTTACACTGATTTTGTTGGCGTGAAGGATGAAGACAACAGGTTGAGGTATCATAGTGACTTGCTTACTCGAGGCGTTGGAGGTATCGAGATGGAGAATAGGAAGGCAGAGGAGTGGGCTAGCCAACTCCAGTGTTGGTCTCTTCATCTGCTGAACTGCTTTGCTTGTAAAGATAGGTCTATAGACCTCATTTGCAAGCAGGACTTCTTGGAAGGCTTGTGTGAAATGTGGGGTGGCCTGGTGAATCACACTTCGGCTGCCGGGGTCGGGTTGATCAGGATCCTCTGTCACCATAAGGACGGTAGGAAGCGCATATCGGCATCAGAAAAGGTGATCCGGAGTCTGTGTAATCTCTCGAGATCTTCGGACGACTGGCAGTACATGGCTATAGATTGTCTCCTGTTGCTTCTCAAGGACTACAATACAAGGTACTATGTCATAGAAGTAGCAGCACCTTACTTAGCTGATTTGGTTGAACTTAGAAGGTTGGGTCATAGGTCACAGGTGGGAAAAGAGATCACCAGAGCTCTTCTGTTAGACCATAAACAAAATCACAGGTTGAATGTAATAAACAGCAAGAAACTACAAAAGGCCATCCATGAAATATGGCAATTAAAGGTAGAAAGAGCAAGAAAGGAGAGAAAGTTGTCCAAAGAAAAAGTTGAGGAGAGGAAGGTCTTAGTGGGTTTGGTAAAGCAACAAGGAAACAGATTATTTATGTCGGGGGAAATAAAAGGAGCATTAGAAAAGTACTCAGAGGCATTAAACATATGTCCATTAGGCCTGAGAAAGGAGAGGATGGTGCTTTCTAGTAATAGAGCTCAGTGTCACTTGCTGCTTAGGGACCCAGATTCTGCCATTAGTGACTCAACAAGAGCACTTTCCCTATCCAATCCACCAAATTCTCATAAAAAGAGCCTGTGGAGAAGGTCTCAGGCCTACGACATGGAAGGGTTGGCGAAAGAGAGCTTGATGGACTGCACCATGTTCCTCAGTGGCTGCATCAACGCGGACGGATCAAGACGTGTTAGGATCCCTTACTATGCGGCGCGTATGATCAGCAAACAGATGGATGCCACGTGGCTTTTCGCCGTTGCAAAGTCGAAAGCCGCAGCCGATGATGAAGTTCAGGAACCCGAGCGTGACTATGAGAGTGGCTATGACCAGGAGAAACATGATACATTCACTAGAATGTTGATGGAGAGAGAGGGCATCATCTCTGGTAAGATCCACGTCCATATATATATATACACACACATATGAAACATAACTATGAAAGATTAATATGCTTGCGACTTTCACTTTCAGGACTAGCAACAATCATGGAAGAACCTTCTTTTGGGAAGGAATTGAACTTCAAAAATCCGGAAAGGGCGGGCAGAAAGGAGGACTTTATTGCTGGGTCACTCTAAAGCTGGAATGCTGTAACTAGAATAGTACACTTTAAAAGTGATGGCATCATCTCTTCACAAGAATGAGTGTTATTCCAAACCTTTTTTGACGAATGCAGAGAGATTTGTGGTTTTTCTAACTTGGTTTTCTTAGGCTTCGATCGGATTGGCGTTCGTTGTCTCGCTTCGCAACAAGCTTCAAATGTTTCCTGGTAAAGATTGGGTAATGAAAACCATAGAGCTTCTTATAATTAGGAAAGTGAACAGAGCAGAGCAGAGCAAAATCTTCTGCAGAAGAACAAGCAGATCATAGACTTCATTGATGCTAATTCACATTTCTAATGAACCAATACAACCAGATGCTAGTGCATTCTAAACCTTCAAGCCTTGTACCTGACAATGCAACACCGAATCGAAAAGAGACCGACCCTTCGGCCTTGTCTATGCTTGCTTATTACGTATCCAGCAGGCAACAACAACCCAGAAACACAGAAACAAAGAACAACCAACTGCTACAAACTGAAGGACGATACATCTCATCAAGGTATGATCTTGTAAGCCCGCATCTTGTCAATCCAAGACACAAACGAGTTCTTGGAGTTCCTGAACCCCAAGAACCCGTGCTCCTTGCTCTTGTTCACACTAGTGATCACCCACTCCACGGTAAATGCAAAGTCCACAAACCACCACTGCGCAACCTCCTCCAACTTGGTCTCGGCTAGCTGGTTCTCCCTCACGATCTCCTCCCAAACCTGCTCCTTACCCTTCATCAACTCCACCAACACCACCCTCTCCCCGTCCTCCGCGAACCCGTAGTCCTCGATCCCAAACTGCTCAGCCAGCACCTTCCAGAACTGCTTCCACCTGAACACATCCCCATTGTTGCAGTTAAACGCCTCGTTCTTCGCGTAGGGGTCCACCGCGGCCCATATGTGCTGCTCCGCTATCAGGTCCGCATCCGAGGCGATAGAGTAGCACTCCCACGCCCCCTTTGTCCCAGGGAACACCAACCGCCTCCCTTCGTGCTTGCAGATCGCGGCGTAGACACACAACGTCCCCACCATATTCATCAGGCTGGAAGGAGAAAACCCCCAAATCTGGTCCGGACGGTGCACCGACCACGTCAAACCCTCCCTATTACTAACCTCCTCCAAGAGGATATCCTCCTGAGTGTAATAAAAGTTGGGGGCATCCAACCTCGGGAGATCCTCCGTGAACGGTGGCTCGTGGCCGGGGACCTTCCCGATGAGCTCGAAGGGCCCCACGTAGTGCTTGACCCCCGTCTGGAGGCACACGTGGCGGAGCCCCGGCGCGTTGGGGACCACCGCCTTCAGCACGTTCCGGAGCATCCTGCCGTTGACCTCGCAGTTCTCGGCCTCCGTCCCGCGGGGCGCCCACGCCACGTAGAACACGTGGGTGACGTCAGAGAGCGGGGAGAGGTTCGCGATGGCGTGGGCCTCGTCGGAGACGTCGCACTGGACGTAGTCGACGGGGTGGTCGGCGCTCCAGGCCGGGCGGGGGCGGCGCGCCACGCCGTACACTTTCCAGGGGCCGCCGGGTGTGTCGGCGAGCGGCAGGATCTCGGCGAGGCTGTTGCCGACGATCCCCGTGACTCCGATCACCAGGGCCACGCTCTGGTAGCCACGTGGCGCCTCCCCGTCGTCTGATCTTTTCTGTTTTTTAAGAATCACATAAAATAGAACAAAGTTTATCGGACTATTAATAAATGTTCAGATACCGAGTAATTTAAATTGAGAGATACGATATTCGTAATTACCTTGGCGGCTCCAATAGCGCCCGCCCACCACCAGCTCATTGTTTTGCTGATATAAAAGGAGGAATGCTTGTGTTTCTATTTCCCATTGGGAGGGAAAAGTTGGGTTTATTAGGGCTGGTCAAGTGATCCGCGGCCATACGAGACGTGAAGGGTCACATTTGCTTATTTAAATGGTTTTATTTCTTCGAATTTAGATTTGGATCCGATCTTGAATGGAAACAGGTTGCTGTAGCAGATAAATTATTGGGAAAAGTCTCATTTAGTACCCTGCAATTTTATGTTTTCAAAATTAAGGTCATATAGTTTCAAATTCAGAATTTAGTACCCTGTGATTTAAATACTTTTTACCAGGCAGGTCCAGGGTAGCTGCCCGACCAAATATGCTCAAAACAGTACCGTTTTTGTGCCCACGTGGCTGACACATGGCAAGTGATTGGGTTAAGTCGACGATTACGTATCATCTGGTAAATTACTATTTTGGTCCCAAATTTATTTATACCTTTTTCAAAAACTCATTATTTAAATACTATAAATATATATTTCTCTCTCTCCTCTCCATTTCTCTGGATTTCCATTTCTCTGCCACTCTCCTCCTCTACAAACAGACTTTTCGAAGCTCGCTCCCACTCCAAACCAAACCACAACCACCTCCTTTATTAGACCTCCCTTCCTCTCCTCTCTTTCCCACGCGTTCCTAACCCTAGGCCTAGCCTGCTCCACGGCTCCTCCTCACCGCCTCCGTGCCTCCGTCGGCAACGAAAGCCCCCCGAAGTCGTTCGATTATGACCTGATCATCATAGGCGCGGGTTTCAGCGGCCACGATGCCGCTCTCCACGCCGTCGGAAAGGGGCTCAAAGTGGGAATAGTGGAGGGAGACGTGGTGGGAGGCACAGAGGTATAGGGCTCTGAAGACTATTAGATGATGGTGGAGTGCTCCTTGTCGCGGAGGTCGAAGACGTGGACGGAGCCATCGGCAGAGATGGAGGCAAAAATGTCGATGCTGCCCCAGGCGATGTCGTAGACCTCCTTGTCGTTGGCGATGAGCTGGGTGTCGACCTAATCGTGGTTGAGTTCCCAGATGGTGCAGGTGGTGTCGATGGAGGAGATGCTCAGCCCGAAAGTGGTTGTATCTTGGGGACGATTGCCATAGCCCGTAAGCATTAAATACGGGGCAATCTTGTCTTACGGAGAAAGAGTCTAACTCTTGCCTTGACTTACAAGATCCAAGTACACCACCTCTGACAAATAACAAATCCTTTACCCCGATCTGCTCAGCCAACACCTCCCACAACTACTTCCACCTGAACGTATCCCCATTGCTGCAGTTAAACGCCTCGTTATTTGCAGAGGGGTCCACTGCAGCCCATATATGCTGCTTTGCTACTAGGTCCCCGTCTGATGCAATAGAGGATCACTCCCACACCCCATTCGTTCCCGGAAACACCAACCGCCTCCCTTCGCACTTACAGATCACGGTGTAAACACACAATGTCTCTGTTGGGAAATGGCGAGAAAAGTAAGAGGGGTTGGCGCGCATCATATGTCTGGCTGCGGTAGAATTTTTTATTTTGCTCGGACTCTTGTTTTGGACTCCTAAGATGACCTAGATAGGTTTCATGGTGTGCAAGAATTTTTATATATATATATATATATATATTAGGACATGTTACCTTAGTTTGTACGGCTTTGTGACTAGGAAACTCATCAATAAAATATCTCCTTCTCTCTGTGGACGTAGATGGTTGTTCGAACCATGTTATTTCTTGTATCATTGTTTGTGTTATTATTTTCTTGGATTCCTAACAATTGGTATCAAAGCTTGGTTAGAGGATGGTAGATTTTTGCGGGAAGTTTGACTTGGTAAAGTTCAGTGGATCTTCGAATTTGGGTTATGGCAAAGGCATGTCAAAGATCTGCTAGTGCAGCAAGGAATGATCAACGCACTCTAGGAAAAAAGGCTGAGAAGATGGAGCGGCAAGAGTGGAGAGAGTTGGAGGCCAAAGCGATAGCGATGATGGAAGTTGCTTCAAGTATAGAGAAAAAGAGCACACGAATGGGGCTGTCCAGGATGAACTGGGAATCAAGACACCGAGAAAAAAGGATCGACATCTACAAGTATAGCCACATATTCGAACGGGTCAGATGGTGACTGGCTTTCTATCTCATCAAGTCCAAAGTATCCTGGTAATTTATTTTCGTTAGGGACCTTGGATTAACTGGCATAGTTATAAATATAGGCTAATGAAGGTAGAGAAAGATGATGCGGTAGGGATGAAGGGTAAAAGAAAATACTTACAGGTTGGTGAAAAATATTGTTGTAGATGGAGCCACATCAATGAGTCAGAAGGAGTTGGCAAACACTCAAGTCATATAAGGTTAGATCATATAAGGGAGTAAGGTCTTGACATGAATGGTTTGAGTACAACCAAGAGGGTTCTTGGAATTGGGATTCGCAGAAATATGGTTAGCAAAAAGCTATGGTTATTTCGAAGAAGCATTGGTAGTAAGGTGCTATGGTTGTCCAAAGGCACGTGTAAAGAAAAGGTGTTGGATAGGTTTGACATTGAAAATATGAAGTCGTTGGTAACACCACAGGTGAATCAGATTTTATCTCACTCAAGAGCGAGCAGTAAAGTTTGTGACATATCAAGGGTTCTGCTAGGTAGAATAAAAGGCTGCCTAGTGTATGCTATGGCTTGTAGGATTGGTTTGGGACAAAGGGAACAAGGTTCAACAAGGAAGCAGTTAGAGGTTGTGAAGCATGAGGGTGACCAGAAAAATAGAGAAATTTCTATTAGTCATAAGGTTGCTTCAACAGGGGAACTTGTATGTTGGAGTTCAATGAAGGTCGGAGGAAATACACCAAGCAAGCTCGGGAGATGCTCGAGTTTGGAGGATGTCTCCAAGTGATTGAACAAAAGAGGATAGAAGTGAGGATGGTCTTGATAAGGACGAAAGGGTCTAAATACACTAGATAATCTACCAATCGGTAGAGCCGATTTGGTTTTGCAAGACTTTGTGTTTCTCCAAGGGGCTAGTTCTCGCCAGGGTAGAGATTGTTGAGAAGTGGCGAGAAAAATGAGAGGGTTGGTGCACGCCATATGTCTAGCTGCAGCCAATTGGCTCGCTGTAGCCAGGGTTTGGCGCCAGCAAGGTTGTGATGTGGCAGAATTTTTTATTTTGCTCGGACTCTTGTTTTGGACTCCTAAGATGACCTAGATAGGTTCCGTGGAGTGCAAGGATTTATATATAGGAAAATTATGTTCAGGTCCCTGTAATTTGGTCTCCCTCCCTCTCGGGTCCCTGCATTTCTAAAATCCATACTGACGTCCTCGGTGTTTGGTTTTAGATACTCTCGGGTCCCTCGTTGACGTCATCACGCATTTTATTATTGTTTTATTTATGAAATGACTATTATATCTTTGGAATTAAAAATTAAAAAACCTAAAAAAAAAGCCCTTCTTCCTCGTCCCTCTCACCTCCATCTTCTCTGTCCTCCAAATTTGTATCAGGTCCACTGGGCCTAAAAACTTAGTTAGCCTCTCTTGCCAAATAAAACCCTAATATCTAACCCCCAAATGGTGTTAGTTTTTAGAAACCTTGACATTTTATCCAAGTGTATTAGCGAGAGGAAGGGATGCATCACAATGGTCGACAAAACCCACGAGAAGAAGAATATAAAAAATCTGATGGCCCCAAAATACAACACCAAGCCCAATGCGAAGAAGTATTTTGGGGGCGACGGAGATGTGAGTCCCCAGGAATGGAGAGAGAATGTGGTGTGGAAGAAAAAAACTCCCGCCTTTTCCTCCTCCTAAACCCACATTTCACCCAAGTTAAAGCAAGTTTAAATTATAAGAACTCAGTAACAGTAAACACAAAAAACAAACTCTCAACTAAGAAAGAAAAAAAAAAGAAAATACAGAGTTGAACAATTACCCACCTCTACCTTGTCGTTATCCTCCTCATCTTTGTCTTCTTCAAAGGCAGGCTTCCACACCCCATTCTCTCACTACTGTTGGACCCACATCTCCTCTGCCCCTAAAACACTCATTTGCCTTGGGCTTGGTGTTGGATTTGGGGCCTTCAGATTTTTCATATTCTTCTTCTTGTGGGTTTTGTCGACCATTGAGATGCGTCCCTTCCTCTCTCTAACACACTTGGGGTTAAATGTTAGGGTTTCTAGAAAATAACACACCTGGGTTTAAATGTTATGGTTTTATTTGGCGAGAGGGGCTAACTAAACTTTTGGACCCGATGGGTGGGTTAAATTCTCTTCCAGAACAAGAACTTGAAAAAATGAGTTTCTCTCCGGTTTCTGAATCTAAGGATTAAAGATTCTTGTAATATGGTGCCCTTACAATCCAGAGGACAAACAAAAAGGGACTACGAGCAGTACTGGAAGCCAAACAATGGGTAACAACCAATACGAGTTAGGAGCTGCGTTGAACTTGGTTTCCACGAGCAAGGAATCCAGATTCAGTGTCTTCTTCTCGATTTCGTTGATGCAAACGATTTCTATGGACTTCAAACCAATCCCGAAGTAAGTTTAAACGCATGTTTTGGACCCACAACGAATCAGGTTTAATCAACTGGGCAAAGAGTTATTACAACTTAACCAAAAATCTAAAATCGTTAAAATTCGGTGGAAAAAAATACGGTGCAATAAGCCACCGTGCAAATAATGGAGGCTCTCGCTTTGGGATGGTCTGATTATAAGAATATAACGAAGTACATCAATGAATAGGGGAAATAGAGAGCCTTTATTGAAGGAAATAATATACACAACAATGTGACTACAGATCACTGTGAAAGGAAGGGTGAAGTAGCAGCTTCATTCAAGAATTTATACTACAAGATTCAAGATAGCGATACAATACCGATAAGTGGCCAGCTTCCCGGCCGTCCTTTTGGCAGGAACAATTACACAATTACATCGAATCTGGCAGGATATGTTAAACCAGAGATCAAAAGAGGACCCAGGTCGGCAGAGCAACCATCAATGCACGCTTAAGAGTCGAAAAGACTCATATACATAGAACAAGGAACTCATAATAGTCTTGAACTCAAGGTTTTCGTTCCCCGAGCACTTAGGAATGTAAACCCTTGTCAAGAGATCATCCCGAAAAGATGTACCGCGTTACCACCAAGTTGCCATTCAGAGGGAATAATGGCTCCCCACTTAAAGGTACAGGCTGAATGTGTTGTACCCTCGCTACAATGCAAAAAGCACTGCAAAAAAAACTCAAAAGATAAATAGTCTTTCAACCTTCTTTCTAATTAACCATAAAACTCAAGTCTAGTCCAAGAAAAAAGGAAAATGAGATCCGAACTAAAACTATAGTACTATACATGGGTAAATATAGAAAGGAATGATCGTTGCTCCCCCCTGTCTAACGCTCAAGTGACACACAGCATAAGATAATGAAAGTAGTTCCTTCCATGTCCTTGATGCAGGTATTCCTAATAACATAGCAAAATAGCTGCAGAAGTGCCTAGAGATCAGCTACACATAACGCGCGGCTAAACTATCATCATTCAGTTCAAGTGCCAAACAAGTCGGCATAACCAGAGTATCCAAGTGCATTCTGTTTCAAGCACCTTAATATCATCAAAACAAAGGAGGACATTCTCAAATTTGGAACACCATAAACTGGTGCACAATTTGTTGGTTCCCAGTAAGTTCCACGTACCCCCTCGTATAAAATCATACTGTCATGGTTCCAAGCTCGTCACTCAACTACCGAAGACACTAGCCAATCAAGTTTCAAACCTTAAACGCTCAAGCATTGCAACCTCCCAATACAACTAGGCAACAGCATGTAAATGGCGAAACATGAACAAGAAAAGCTAGAGTGAGATGCAATGGCAATGTCATAATACTGACCAATTAGGAAAAGGAAGAGAACAATTGACAAAGCAACTTGAATAGGTCGATTGTATTGCATCTGATACTGAGAGCGTTGAAGCTGTCTCCGTACAGCTCCATACCATCCGTAGAGTTGCTTATCATAATATTCATCACAGCCATCCAGGCAGCTCTTACTTTTCTCGCAGCATGCATCCATGCCCTGTGGAAAATGTAAAGGTTTGGATGAGCAGCTATACTATGGACGGACGCATTGACCGACAGAGAAAAGGCAGCTGTCTAATAATGACTAACCTCTGTCAAATGCAGATTTCTTAATGGCATGACATCGTATTCCTGATGAACATCCTTTGCCTTCCATTTCCGAGCACCATTCTTTGGCCATTTGAATTTGGAGGCAGACTCCACGGCACTTAAGATGACTGACAAACTAGGTGTCTTTCGAGGGGGTCGTGGAGCCTCTCCATCAGAAGAAACCGGCGGTTGATCAACTTCAGCAATTGCAATTTTCCAGGAACTAATATCAGCACTAGCGCTAGCTGTCCGTCTATGCCCATGAGACTTCTCCTCCCTGGCTTCTGAACTACCTTGCTCAACTGAATTGCTCGTGTTCTTCGAAGAGCTAGAAGATGAATCCTTACCCCCAACTTGAGAGTTTTTTAAGTCTCTCTTTTGATCCTTCAACAAAATATTATTCACAGAAGCCGACGGACCCGACAAGAACAAGGCAAGCTCATTGCTCTCCCCTTCATCTAAACGCACCCAAGCAGACACCGACGACTTGCCCTCAGAAGCAGCAGACTCATTTAAAGACTTGTCAATTCTCGATGTATGATCCTGAATCGCTACGATAAACTCGCGGTGCCTGTCCCTAGCATCATCGCCAGAACGCTTCACGTAACTCGCTAACACAGCCCGTTCAAACTCCTCCAACTGCCATTTGGTGGTACCCAGCGCAGTACGTAAATCGCGGGTTAATTCCTCGGTATGCCACGTACTCGACGCTTCTTTCTTCGAGTGAACCCATGTCCTATAGGTCGATTCCATCCTTCACATGCCAACACCAACAAACACCCACCAAATAAGTTGCAATAATTTTCAATCTCATTTTTAATGAAACAATTTAAGACTTTTTTTAAAACTAATCCCTCGAAGCTAAGATCCGCAATTCCTGGGTCCTCCTCCTATAAGCTAATTTCCGAAAAATTAAACAAAAAAGACTGCAACTTCATACCAAACTGAAACAGAAATCTTTCGGGGGTTACCTGTCGGCCGATTCCTGGACTTCCTCGGCGGCGGAGAAAAACGGATCCTTTTCCCATCGGTCGAAACTCGTACCCATTTAACTCGAGAAAAAATTTGTCGGCGGATTTCCTTAAAACGCCGACGTAAAATAGACCGAATCGTCTCCTTAGCGGCGGGGGAAACAAAAATCTACAACGAATTAAATTAAATCCCCCGCGCGATGGGATTAGGGTTCAATTTGAGCCCTAAATAAATTCGCGTTGGAGCGAAGGGATTGGGGCAACTTAGAAATTGGGGAAAGTTGGGGGAAGGGGATGGTGGAGGAGAGGAAGATGGGCACGAGAATAAACAGAAATTGTAATAATTTAAGATAGTATAATATGTAATTATTATTAGGGAAAATACTCTCAGGTCCTTCTTCTATAGCGTAATTATCAATATGGTCTCTGCCTTTGCAAAACAAATTTTTTCATCCCTACTCTTTGAATTAATGTTGATTTCGGGTGCCTGGCTGACGGCAACAATCTTTTTTCATTTTTTATCATGAAAATGACCTTTATACCTTTAAAAAAAATCAACCTCTGAAAACAAAAACATCAACTAAAGAACCTACAACTTCTTCAATCTAGTCACTCAATCCCAACCTTGTTCATCGCAGAAAATAGAACCCTCCTCAAATCAACAACCTCACCAGAAGTTCAAGCCGAATTCCAATCTAACCCCCGCCCCCGCCCCCGCCAGCACTGGGGAAGGTCAAACCCCACCGGAAGTTCACCATAGCGCGACTCCTCAAGGGGAGCTTCGTCCTCGCTGTGACCTCTATCTCGACAACTACAACTTCTTCACGAGGAGCTAGGGCTCGAGTTTCCCTCGCAATCGGGGGCGATTTCATGAAATTGGAGCAGATGAAAGCTTTAATTTGGTTATACTAGTTATGAAAAATTCAATTGGGTTCAGCCATGGGGACGATTCCATGTTCATGAAAGCTTCAATTAGGCTTCAAGCGTGTTCTCCAACCTTACCGGGCTATGCGTTCACTGGGGAGTTGCCTCCAGATCTCAACCTTGCCGGGAATAACTCCAACGACGAGATCCCGCCGAGGCTAAGAACAATAACTAAGATGAAATCAATGCTTTGGGAGCGACTTGGGAGAGTGGCCGATAGGTTGGAGATGGTGGAAGAGGGAGCCTAGGGGTGAGCAAGCTGGTCGGACCGGAAAAATTGGAACCAGATTTTTAGAAAATTCATAAACCGGACTGGAACGGACTCCACCCAGTCTAGTCTGAGTTTGGTTCAGTTCGACCTAAAACCAGACCGAAGTGCCAAAAAGTGAACAAAAAATGGGTTTAGGACTGGACCAGATCGAAAATCAAATTTTAGGAATTATGTGGACCGGACCGGACTTTTTTTTTTGATTCGGTCTGGTCTGGTTTGGTTCGGTTTAACAGTTTTCGGTTTATTTGCTCACCCCTAAGGGAGCTGATAGGTTCATTTGTGAAGTTTGATTAGTTTAATTGATGCTTTGGATTCGAAGAAGATGAATTTTTTTTGGTTTTTGGTTGATTTCTGGGTTGTGTTCTTCAGTGTTCTTGAATTTGAAGAAGATGAAATTTTTATTTTTTATTTAAAGATATTTTGGTCATTTCTATGAAAAAAATACTAACGTCAACCAGAGATCCGAGACCAACATTAATTTAAAGAGCAAGGACGGAAAATTTAATTTTGAAAAGGTGGGGACGCTACCAGTAATTACGCTATAGATCATAGACCTGAGAGTAATTTACTGTTATTATTATTATTTCGATAAGTGTAATAATTATTATTTAAGACGAGAATCTCCCACGTGGAGTTGCTGTTACTGTTAGGAGTTAGGTGCGCCTATTTTATTTATTTCCAGTTTGTTTGGTGTCTTTTTTATCATTTTTTAAATCTGTTTTTAACTTTTCTTGTTTCTGTTTCCGATCAAAGGAAATTTTTTGTTATTTCCGCCGTCAAAACTAGGAGAAGAGAATAAATTAGGAACATTCACATGGATTAATTATTTAAAAAAAGTTATCTAATATCAAGATATTTGTTAGACTAATTAATCCAAATTCAAACTGCAATGAGTTATTCTTTCCGCCATAATTTAGCTATCTTGTAACTCAAATTTGAATATGCTAATTAAGTTGCAACAACTATTCTGACTGTTGTCAACAAAGACATAAATCAATTAGAAAAAAATTGTTATAATTTTAAAATATTTCGAGTTTAAATTACTGTAAACATTGTAATGTTAAATATTTATTAGGCAAATTTTGTCACCAAACAAAAATCATACCCGAGTACACGAGGTAATATAAAAGGGAATATTTTATTGGACAGTGAGAGTGACACAGGCATCCAGGCTGCACCCTAAACCGAACGGAAAAAAAAAAAATTTGGCGATTTTTGGGCGATCGTTGACTTTTTCCGTTGACCGGCTGCCACCGCCGGAAATACGCGGTCGCCGGACATGGCGCGGCCGCCACCGGACCCTGGAAACCTTGCGATTCCTCCCTCGTCGAGTTTTCAGAGTGGGTTCCCCGGACCCGCTCTAGATCTGCAATCCCAGTTTTCGGGTTCTCCGAGTACTATTCATCCACCCGCTCCACCAACGCCGTCGGACGCCGCCGCAGCGGCGCTCCTACCTCAGCAGCTTCAGGAGCACATGGCGACTCTCCCCTCGTCCCCTGATTGGAATGGGTACCCTGCGATGCCTCCCTCCAACAACCCCACGGTTTGTCCCCACGCCGCCGTCGTCCCGCCAGCTCAACCCATCGACGGCTTGCCTCCAGTCCCGGAGTCCCTCCAGGTTCCTCCCCCTCCGACATCGAACCCCGGGGCTACTCCTTCTGCCGAGGCCGAGCGGTCTGTCCCCGCGTCTACCTTATTGACCAAAGACTCCCCCTTCCCCATCGAAGGCCGTATCACCATCTTCCCGGACGGGTTTTGCAACTTGCTTTTCAGGCTTGCTTTGACTCCCGTTTGGGAGTGTTTTGCTCGGATGGTCCCTCAAATCAAGGACACTCCGGTTGGGACGTACCGGGATGGAGTGTTATTGGCGATTCCGCTTGCGGCTCTTGAGGCTCAAAACCTCTTCCCGCTGTCGCAATGGACCCATCCGGTTGAAGAATCAGATGGTTCATTTCGCTTTGCTGAGATGCATCCTTCTATGTTTGAATACTGGAAACCTTTTGTGCTTGCGAGTAAAGAGGCGCAGCTGCTACTGGCGGCCGAGAAGAAGCAATCGCTGGCGGAGGCTCCTGATGCAGATTGTCCGCGGCCTGCCTCAGTTGACTCTGTTGCTGCTGTCCCTTCGGATGCAATGGTGACCCCCCCCCGAATCTCTACAGCCGCACTCTGCTGCGGTTCCTCCCCCGGAGGCCTCGACAGGTGCTTTGGCAGGTTCGGCTCTGCCCTGCTCGACAGAGTTGCTGCCGGCTTCTGCAGCTGCCAATGCGACTCCTGAACCCCTGGAACCTGCAAAACACTCCTACGCGGACTCAGTTCGCCACTCCTCCTCCACTTCGGGCCTCCCCGGTAAGTTCATAAGGCCTACGCTCAAGGGTGATGTTATGGAGGTGATTTTGAGCGAGGAACGATATGTGCAATGTCTGAATTTTGGCTCATTTGCCTTCATTGGAAGGCTTATACTGCCAAAGGGCTCAAAGCCGTGCTCCACCCGCAGCTTGAAGGCTGCCTTGATCCGCCTTTGGAACGTGGATGACTGGCTTTTGATCCCTCTTGGCCGGGGTTATTTTGGTTTCAAATTTGCTTCGTCTAAGACTCGGGACGACCTCCGGAACTCAACAATCTGGACTCTCCCCTTGGGGAAATTACTCCTACAGGACTGGACCCCGTTCTTCAAGCCCTCCACCGTACCTTCTACGGTTGCGAATGTCTGGATTTGCCTAGAGGGAATCGGAATGGAGTTTTTAGATGATGATATTGTGTTTGGCTTGGTTGCCGCAGCTGGGGAGCCCATACGAAGAGACCTCGATGCTATGAATCATTTTAATGGCGCCAAGGTGCGTGTCCTCGCTGCAATTGACCTGTCAAAGCCTCTTCGGGAAGAGGTCTCTCTTGTTATCTCGGGTGAGAGCCATATGGTGAAGATTCTTTACGAATCCTTGCCGGATTTTTGCAAGCATTGCTGCCTGCGTGGTCATCTGGTTACAAGCTGTAGGAAACTGCATCCCGTGCCTCTCAAGAAGACACATTCCTCTTCCCAACCTTCCCATCCTCCACCCGCTAATGCTTGGAAGGATGATGCAGGTCCTCCGCGATCATCTCCCCCGACTGCAAATGATCTCCCTTCCTCGAACTCCTTTGATGTTCTTGCTTCGCTTGATGATTTGGTCTCGGTCTCCCCTACGGCTCCCCGCTCCCTAGCTGGCGCCTGCCCTCTGCCTGCTGCTGCGGCGTCAACGCCCGCATCCTCGCGGGACCTCGTTTTTTCGAAAGCGGAGGATGGATTCACTCAGCTGGAGGCGCCCGGTCGCCCGGGTACTGATGATAGTGTGGAAACGACCAGTCGCCCGGATCTCTTGGCGGAGACAGCTTTGGCAACGACCAGTCGTCCGGTCCCCAATCAACAGTTGCAGACGCCCGCTCATCCGCTCTCTCCCAATCTTCGGCCGCTGGCGACGACCGATCACCCAGTTTCGGCAGCTGGTCGTTCGCCTCTTCTGGCGAAGCCAACTTTGGAAACGTCCAGTCGTCCACTCCCCCTCGAACAGTTGCAGACGCCTGATCACCCGCTCTTTCCCAAAGACTCGGAGGCGAGTTCCGAAACGACTGACCGTTCGCTTCCTTTGGCGGAGTCAGCCCTGGCAACGATCTGTCGTCCGCTCCCCTTTGAGCTGTCGCAGACGCCCGATCACCCGCTCCCTTACAAGCCTCAGCAGCTGGCGACGACCGACTTTCCGCTTCCCCTTCGGCAGTCGGCGACGACCGATCATCCATCTCTCCAGCGACAAACGACCGAGCTCCCGCTCTCCCCCTTTGGCTCGTCCTCTTCGGAAGCGACCGATCCCGCATCGATGACCCCGCGGCAATTGAAGAGGAACGCGAAGAAAAAAAAAAAAAGAACAGGTCGTAGAGGGCCGTTCTTCATCGGGATTACCTCTTTCAACTTTGGTAATGTCGATTTCTTTTGTATGGCAATAGGTTTACTGGTAACAGTTCCCTATTCGGCCTTTGCTTGCTCTTTTGTGCCGTTTTGGCTTGCTTTGTAATTTTCTTTTCCTTAATATATCTCGGGTCTTTTTCGCCAAAAAAAAAAATGGCTTGCTTGGAGCAATCCGTCGTGGCGGAGGGACTCGAGAGTCCGTAGCTTTAATTAATGGACCATCCGGTGAATAGGAGGGAGCAGTATCGAATTCAATAGATAATTGATCATTACTTCTTTTCTTTGTCTTGTTGACTATTTATTTTAAGATGTGGCTTTGATAATATATGGTTACTGGGTTACAAGTGATAGAGTAAACGTTAAAGACAACATCAATATCCGGCATCAATATCCGACGTAGAGAATTGTAGATTACTACATGTATCATAATTGTTATACAAGATAGTTAGGTACGAGTAGTATTGACGAGGGCCTCAGTGAAAGCCGAGACTACTTCTATCTCGACCTTGTTTAACCGAATTATATATAGATGAATACAGGGATTTACGTTGATAATTATGAAAAAAATTATCTGTCAATTATGGATCAGCTTATAGGGAGACATTTGATTTGCGTTGTACGGATTGATAATGTGGGGTTTGTGGAATCCTTACAAGTTACAACCGACGAGCAGTGTTAAATACTTGTTGGGAGAGTTTTGTCACATTTCAAAAGTCCTACCCGACTTGAACTTGGATTAGTAGGCCCAATAGACCGGATACCAAGTAGTTATAAACCACACACAAAAAAAAGTTACAACCGAGCAATTTTTCAAGTCGATAATTGCAACCGGAACTTCTTGCGAAAACCATTATTTATTGGGTGCATGAATGTATTTTTTGGTCCAACCACTGACCACCCGCAGTAAACTGGAGGAATATTTTGCTGCGTTGCTTTAATCGTTGGAGCAATCAGTAGCATTCATTTTCTTATAATGTTATCGTTGTGCACTGTTTTTTCTAGTTCGATTTTTTCCGGTCGTGATGAATTTTCTGGATTAAGGTTTTTATGAATTTTTTCCCTCAAAAAAAGTTTTTTAATGAGTTGAGCGGCCGTATCAAGAAGAATTTTACATATTGGAGAGTTGATAGGACCTAGGGGTGAGAGGTGGGCATACGTGAATAGTACGCGTGCTATCGTGTGCGCTGGAGTTTAGGGCCTTTAGGCAGGAGTCTTGTGTTTGTTTCAATGATTGTAACTTAATTAAATGAAATTATTTTCCACGAAAAAATGCCGTAGTTATTTTTTTTAACCAATTGGTATTCGATCTATTTAACTGACTGATTTAATTTTGAGCCGAGTAATACTTTTAAAAAATGGTAAACTATCGTGTGCGCTAGAGTTTAGGGCCTTTAGGCAGGAGTCTTGTGTTTGTTTCAATGATTGTAACTTAATTAAATGAAATTATTTTCCCGAAAAAAATGCCGTAGTTATTTTTTTTAACTAATTGGTATCCGGTCCATTGAACCGACTGATCTAATTTTGAGCCGAATAATACTTTTAAAAAATGGTAAAATTTTTCTAACAAGTATTTAACACTGCTGTGCATTCAACTGCTCTATTTGTATTTATACCACTTTTTTCGCCAAAGGTATCTGTATACTTCAGTATGGTCGCAGGCTTGCGGCCACTCGATAACTCGGACCAAACTTTTTCACTGGTCAAATCTATATTTTCTCTTATACGTTATTTATTCCGAAGTTTCTTTTATACGGTGCATAGAGTCAAAATTTGGCATTGTCAACGCATATTACACGTATTCAGCTAAGGCTCGACAAAAGCAAACATCATATAACAGAATAATAAATCAGAGAATCCTGAGCTCGATGTGCATGTCTTGTATTGTATCTAATCAAGCACTTGTCTTCTGACACAGATTTGCACTTGAATGCCCTAGGATAAGATTCTCCACCACATTACACTAATTTGCTTAATCTTTATCTGGTTGCCCAAAAGAAAATATGTACCCGGGTTAGATTGAGTGTTTCTATTAATAGAATGAGCAGTATATTCAGAGTGCGATCTGAACTATTGGATGGAGAAGAGGTGCATGGTTTTAATCATACAGTTGAGATTTACTCGAATGGATACATGAGTATTTCGGTATTTCACTTGAAATCAAACAATTATACAACATATGACATACAACGATACTTCGGCATCAGACAATGGTGCAAAATGCGACATATAGCAATGCAACATGTTTAAAATATAAAGTTTTATTGGTGCAACATGCGACATACAGTTGTGCAATATGCGACATATATTTGTACATCATACGACATACACTAATATTTTGGCGTGGTGAAAAATGATTTAAATCTGAATTTTTAAAATTGCCCCTAATATAACAAGTTTCTCATCATACGCGGACCGTTTCACATGGTTCTTACTATGCTGTTGGCCCCAATAGTACTGAATCCGGACACGCCTTTTGATTTATTCATACAAAGAGTATCAAAATACTCATTAAACCGACTAATCCAAATTACAAGAGGGAAAAATATTAAAAGGATACATCGAGAATAAATTTGACGGGCCGAGAAGCTAGGTGAACGCAAGGCCCATATCAGCTTGGAAACGGATCACACAAAGCCCATATTAGTTACATTGGGCTTCGAGCCGAAGAGTCCATGTTCCTAACCTTGGGGTTTTAGCGCGGCTTCCTCCGTACATTGAGCACGTGCGTGTCCCAATGGAAGAAGCGAGCGTGCGGCTGTGCGAGGCGGCGAGGCAAGGCGACACCGAGAAGCTCGCCTCCCTAATCCTCGCTGGAGCTGACGTCACGTACTTCGGCGCCGACGGCCTCACCCCGCTCATGCACGCCGCGAAGCACGGCCACGCCCCCGCCGTGAAGTCCCTCCTCGGAGCCGGCGCCCCATGGAACGCGCTCTCCCCGGCCGGCGTCTCCGCCGGCGACCTCGCGATGGACGCCGGCCACCAGGAGGCCTACGAGGCCCTCCTCGATGCGGGGATCCAGTCGGAGCTGATCCTGGGGACGATCGCGAGGAGATCCGGGGAGAGAGGGGAGGGCGGTTACCTGGAAGATAGGGTTTCGTTCAGCGAGGACAAGGTGATGGACGGGGAGAGCAAGGCGGTGATGATGGCCTGGGAGAGGCCGCTCATGGAGGCGCACGCCAAGGCGGTTTGCTCCCAGGGAGGTCACGTGCTCAATGTCGGGTTCGGGATGGGGCTGGTCGACACCGCGATACAGCAGTACGGCGTCGCCTCTCACACAATCGTCGAGGCGCACCCTGACGTGTACGAGCGTATGGTGAGAGACGGGTGGGGTGAGAAGGAGAACGTGAGGATCGTGTTCGGGCGGTGGCAGGACGTTCTCCCTCAGCTCGATACTTATGATGGTGAGCGGTTATTTTTCTTCTCAAAAGTGCAATGTGTAAATGATAAATCGGATGTGCGGTATTTTTTTTGGGAGATTGGAACTCTAGAAAGATAATTGGGAGGACTGTTGCTTAAAAAGTTGAATGGGTTAGGCCTATTCCAATGAATCATAGTACTTCGATTATGACGGAGTCGCCAGTATGCAGTTCAGTTTGTTGCGAGTTTCGTTATGACATTTGATTCTTTGGCCCGCTAATGTCGTGCCACTTTGTTCATAGCTTGGCCTCTTGGGTGGAGATAGTTGGCCTGATTCTAGTACTTTATATGGTAATTTTAAATTGTTGACTTTCGTGTGTATCGGTTCAGGTGTTTTCTTTGACACTTATGGTGAGTATTATGAAGACCTGAGAGAGTTCCATGAGCAACTTCCCAAGTTACTAAAGCCCGGAGGAATCTACTCTTTCTTCAATGGTATGTGCGGAGGTAACGCCTTCTTCCATGTTGTGTACTGTAATCTGGTTTCTCTAGAGCTGCAAAGCTTGGGCTACTCCACGCAGTTGATTCCGCTGCCTGTTAAGGATTGTTTAGGAGAAGAAGTCTGGGAAGGTGTGAGGCAAAAGTATTGGCAGCTTGATACTTATTATCTCCCAGTCTCTCAGTCATTACAAGATTCTGACTGATGTTCCTGCTTTTGGTTTGCCAGATCCTTTTCTTTTCCGGTTTGTAATATCTAGACTCTCGAGATTGGGCAGATTTTGTGCGTCCTAAATTGTCGTTTTTCAATGTCATGTGGTTCTGGTTGGAGAATCTTTAAATGCTTGTACATAGAATTCGGTGATTAGTTTAACAGAATTTCCGGGTATGCATCAGTTCTGAAAATGGATTTTAATTTCAGTCTAGCCAAATGAAATTATTGACGCCTTCAATTAGCACTGAATTTGTGGCATTCCCATGTTAATTGCTTCCTGGTAGTCAAATGTTTAGGATAAAGGATCAACTTATCATAACCCTCAGAAAGTAACAACCTTCCTGGAAACCGCAGAAGCTCAAAGTCTAATTAGTGAAAGCTTGACAGCATTGTTCAGACTCGAAACATTGTCACATTGGCAAAATCTTGGACATCTTCTACTAATTGATGATACTGGCTGTCCTGTGTATCTGTTGCTCCATATGATAGTTTTGTATGAGAAGAAATAATGGTCGATGAGCGTCCAAGTGCACTTTTTCCATCTGCAAAATACTTTGAAGGAAGTGGGATGTTCTTCAATTGCTCCAGTTAGTCAGTGTTGATGTTAAATATTGACCTCCAACACTCCGGGGCATGGTGCACATAAACTGAAATGCTTATTAGCCTGTTTTTCGCTCCAATGGGAGAGGAAATGTGACTGTCGTGTTCCTGCAGTTAAGATTTGGTTTAGTGCATAGTAACTATTTTACCAGCATATCCATCTTACATTTTGTATGTTACTTATGATCTATGTAGCAAGGGAATGGAAAGAGAATAGAAGGAAAAATCACTAGTTGAATAACATCATTGCAACTACTAGACATTTTAAGGACACATCACTGTACAGTTATCCTTCCTCTTCATCTTCCCTCGATGAATTAGAGGAGCAACTTATGAACAGGACAGCTGGTTCGTTTTGCTCAGCTGTCACAGAGAAGAAGACAAGAGGAATGTAAGTAAGTTGCATATTCATTTGGGTTCAGCGATCTTTGGTCTTGTGGCAGTTGGTAGTTTGCTTGCATTCTTCAAGCCTGTTATGTCCAGCTGAAAGCTATTGGACTGCCGACGACATGGTTCCCGTCAGTCCATTCTAGACGAGCAAAGCCCATGGTACCAGATGGCAAGGAAGAAGCGGTAAATGTGACTGTATAACTCTTCTTCTCATACTTGTCACTGAAACTCAGTGATTCAGGCTCTACCAAGATCTTCACTGCCGAAACCTTGGAAGTAACTGCGGCCTTGTAAGTTCCCGGAGTTCCCACATTTGTGAGAGTTCTGGTATATTTGACAGTGGTCGTTCCACTGCTGCCACCTGCATTTTCTGTTGCTGTTACTAGAGGAATGGAGAAAGATGGGTAATTTAGATCACCCAATTGGTATGTCTTGCTTGAGTCACAGGTGAAGTTTCTGTTTGTGGCTTGCTTAATCTCGGCAGAACTGTAGTTCAGGGCACAGAGGAAGCCTAAATAGTCTTCCACAGTGGTGTCGTAGACAAGGCCGGGATCAAGAGCAGCTACCGGATCGACGTGCCCAGCTCCATAATCGAAGGGTGTTGCTGATTCTCCAGTAGCAACATCCAGTAAGGCCCCTCCATTTTTGTAGGATGCATAGGCTGTAGTCATCAGAGCAGATCTGATGGCTGCTGGACTCCAATCCCGGTGGGCAGCTTTGACAAGCGCTGCTAGCCCACTCACATGTGGGCAAGACATTGATGTACCAGAGATGATGTTAAAGTTCACCCGCCTGGTGTCGCTTTCGAGCCCAGTCGGACCAGCACCACCACTCCATCCAGCTAAAATGTTAACTCCTGGTGCTATCAAGTCTGGCTTGAGGATTTCAGGAGTGAGCATATTGGGGCCTCTGGAGCTGAACGCCGCTACCACCGGAGATGGTCCAACTCCTAACCGTGTTCCTGCAAAGGAGATTGTGGCCTTTGGACTGGGATCTGAGGCGGCGTACTTCTTGACGGCCGCGCCTGTTGTTTGGCCAACCCCGGCGCTGGCCAGTAAATGAGCATCTGCAATTAGCTCCTCCCCGTACACTTCTGTGTTTGCTAGAATCATTCCCAAGCCGCCAGACTCCTTAACTGACAGACCTTTTTGGACCCTACTGTTGCCTCCTCTGTCACATATCACAATCTTGCCGATCACCTGCGGAGGACTTAAATCTCCCGACAGACAAAGAGAGCCTGTTGATGAATTACTTATACTTCCTGCATAGACCAGAGGCACCAAAGTGTCAGGCAAAGGCTTTCCGCTGTAAAGCGATGCGCCTGTGTAGTTCTTTCCATTCCCAAGTATCACATATGCTGGAAAGTCACGGTCCAAAGTTCCGGCTCCTACGGTTGTGATCCAAGGTGCAACATTCGACAAGCTGCCTGCACTTGGACCACCATTTCCTGCCGAACATGATACCAAAATTCCTTGTGTCATCGCTGTGAACGCGCCGATAGATACGGTGTCTCTGTAATAATCAGAGACACCTCCCCCAATTGACATGGATATGACATCAACGCCATCTGCAACAGCTTTGTCAAGTGCTGCTAGGATATCAGAGCCGAAGCACCCGCCTACCCAGCACACCTTGTACACGGCGATCCTAGCTTGCGCGGCCATCCCTCGGGCTGTCCCCTGAGCAAATCCAAATAGACTTGCTCCTGAGACAGCCGAACCAGCTGCTGTAGTTGAAGTGTGGGTTCCATGGCCCTCGTCGTCTCTTGGGGACTTGGATTCTTTTGACTCGTCTATTTGTCCAAACGCTGCCTCGTAACCATTTGAGAAGAAACGAGCTCCAATAAGTTTCAAGTTACAGTTTGCAGAGGTGAAATTAGTACCAGCCTCGCACGCTCCTTTCCAGGAACTTGGAACTGGTCCAAGCCCTTTGTCATCGAAGCTCGGACTCTCCGGCCAGCATCCAGTGTCTAGCAGTCCAATGATCACCTCACCAACCGATTCAGACGCAGGTAGGACAGCTTCAGCTTTATCTAAGCCAAGGAACTCAGGGGTGCGAGTTGTATGCAGGTCATAGGTCCTTTCAGCCACCACAGACAAGATGCCAGGTTGGTTTTCCAGCAGCTCGGCCTCCTCGGGCGTGAGCCTCGTAGAGAAGCCATGGAGTACATTGGAGTAGGAGTACATCATCTCAGCTGATTCTGATACCGCCTTCAACGATGCGCCGTACCACTCCCCGTGGCCGTCGAAGCTCGATGGCATGGCGGACCTGTCCATATGGACTATGTAAGTCTTCTTTGGTGACCGTTGGCTCTTGGCTTCACCTGCTACGCAAGTGTAGCAGAAGCATAGAAGCATAGTGGCCACTACGAGAAGCCTGAACTGCATTGCTTTAATTTTCATGCTTTTTTCCTCAGGAGGCAACAACAATGGGAAGATTGAGGGTACTTAGGCAAATTTTCTTCAGTTTTTTAGAAGTGGCCAGCTAGGAGGAGAGAGTGGGAACTAGCTAAGCAAGAAATTCACTTGGCTTGTAGTTAGCCTGAAGAATTGTTTTTTCAATAATGCTGGTTCGGACCGAATAACCACGGGCTAATTATACTGTGCATGAGTGTACCAAATTTGACTCTCTTGTCACCTACAGTCCCTAGATAAGCATATTCTACCTTCGTCATTATTATAATTGTTTCTGGAAAATGACAATTAGTGACCAACAAACTTAACTTATATTAACCGGTGAGAAAGTTGTTCTAACTCAATTAAGTAGTCTCAATTCCGAGTCATTAAAAATATAACAACGTTAAATACTTACTAGTAGCAATTTGTCTCCTATCTGCTCATTTTTGTATTAGTCTGTCGAATAAATATTCAGTTACTAATTAGTATTAAAAAAAAGACCATTTAGTAAGTCACAATAAAATCTAAAATCGAGCACTCTTAAATTCACTTAAAAAAACTAATCTCTCGATAATGTCTAGCCAATTCACAAAATCGACTCTTGGTGTCAATATTATTATACCGACCAACCTAAATGAGAGATTATTGTGCGAGGCAAAGGTAGTCCAATTTAAAAACGGGTTGAGTGTGCCACGCCAATATTTGGCGTAATAGAAATGACTAGGATATATTCAACATGCACGATAGGTAATGTTAATGTTATTTGTCGCATCCTAAAATAACTCGATTAATTATCTTATCATATGATATGGAATCTCATTTCCACTCCAAAGGGGTCCATAATTGAATCTTGTTTGTATTAGTTAGTGGACCTGGTGGTGCTCCTCGGGACCTCAAAAGCACATTTGTGGCCACAAAATATGGGGATCCTGCGTTATGGAAATCACGGTCGATCTTTTTTTACGAATTGTAACGGTCAATAATTAATTAATTCAGATTCGAATCAGATAAAATTTTTGAAAAATAATAAAATTTTATCAACAATAATTAAACATGGTTTCGTTAGTAAAAAAAACTCAAAATCTTTTACTTACACTTCATCATAATTGTTGGTTACGGTCGATCTGTTTGTTTGCTCCTCGTCCTACCACAGCTATTGCGAATTGAGATTTTCTCTTATGGTTTGTCCGGTTCGGATTGGCTGGTTCCTATTTGTACCAGCCAACAGATTTAGACGCCTTTTAATTAAGTAACACTTGGCGCCTGTCGGCGACAATATTCGGATAATATTTAGATATTTATTAAACCGATTTCAGATTTTCAGTCGAACATGTCTTACCAAATTTTAATATTTATTTATTTTGGCCAAAAAATATTTGGCTTAATGACATACGCTATTTATGAATCGAAAGAAATATGTGATCCAAATTTATGTTTTGCGGTATGGAACATCAATGTATAGTGGGAAAAAAGTGTTAGGAAGTCTCAAATTCTTAATTAGATTAGAATTTATTGTTAGTGGATTTTTTTTATTGTGTGCCTAAGTGTGATGTGTTGATGTTTGGTGTTCGATGCATTAGTTTAGTCTGACATGAGCGTGGTCATAAGCCTGCTGTATCTCATAAACCACATATGTTGTGTTTCATTTTTTTTCTCTGTCTCTATCACTATTTTTTATAAGAGTTCAAACTTTCACTTCGGCTACCTAGCAATAAGTATATTTTTTGTAGTGCAATTTACTAATTCGTTAAACATGCATATCCCAAAATTAAAAAAAAATCAGAGGAATCAACTAACACGAAAATTTGAACATAGACTTGTGTTCTATAATGTAATATATACCATGGCGTCCACCACATCTCCGGTTCGAGTGCGAACTTAAACAAGATGAGTGCGTTAGTACTGATTGGCCGGTTGCCGATCATATACAATTTTTTTTGGAAAATTTTGATATTCAACGTTGAACATCGTTATACCTATTTTAGAAGTAGATCTCTCAATAATATTTTTTATATTTGTTAAATTTAAATTTAATATCTCTTTAAATGAATACTAAATTCTTATCAATTAAACCAATTTTTTTCACAATCACCTAATATCAATCAATCAAAATGTGGGAACATTTAGTCTCTCTCTTTTCAACGACAAGTGTGCCTTTCACTTTTTAAGTGGAGTGGTGAAAAGTGTGAGATTGGCACCTGCTTTCCCACTCCACATTAAATTGTTCAAAAGAGAGGCGTAGCCAAAATTAATAGGATGCGGGGGCAATTAGATAGAATTTTCATAAATTATGCTGAACTATAAAAATTAGAATAAATTTTAAGTTGAACAATGAAAAGAACGTTGTGTTATAATTTGGTAGAGATTAGCAAGAGCTTTTCTTGCTTTTATCAAACACAAAATTAGATTTTTCGGGCATTAATATGTAACTCAATTAGGACGAATTTACAAAAACAAACAATTACATTACTCGCTACAAAAAAAATCGATATTTTCCGGAAAAAACTCCTGCTGAAAATGGTATTTTGTACAGAAAGTTTATTTCTTGCATTTGCAATTAACTTTCCCCGTATAAAATAAAGTTGAAAAAATTAAATAGTTATTAAACGTCCTAAAATTGATCATATAATTCATATCTTTTCCAAGCGTCCTTCAAAGCTTGATGGGTGGAGTCCCTATCCTGGAGCTGTGCAGAAAGTGAGATCTTCCATTGGAAATGAAGAATAATGTGAGGTGTTGTTGGTAAATTGAATGGACTATTTTAAAAGTAAGTGCAGCTCGTACCACAAACAAGCTCTATCCAATGCACCCTAATATTATTCTATGTAATCATAATGCCCACAAACTTTTAGATGCACCTACATAATCATACACAGACTTTTTTATATACCTACTTATAATTTTTGAAAGCTATAATAATATATATAAATGGATATAATTTTCCACTGAACTAAATTTTTTGGCTCCCAACCTCCCAAGTAAAAAAATATATATTTATGATTCGAGTTTGATAATATATTTTTTTTAGAATGGAGTTTGATAATACTTGGACTAATCAACTTTCAATCAAAACATAGGAAAGAGAAAACAAATTATGTCGAGTTATCCAGTAATTCTAGAAGAAGTCAATTGAATTTGGAAATTGTTATTTCTAATGCAATTTTTTTATAAATAAAATGTTATTGCTCCTATAAAAAAATACCTAAGATAATTACACTATTCGTATTCCAATTACCGCACCTGAAGTACGAAATAAACACGTATAATAACTAAACTATGATAAGAGCTATCAACGTACAATTTCCAAAAATATCCCCACTAATAACATCACATCGTCATTTCCACAGGTGTTCCTCAATTACACCTAAACAAAACCCCGCAAACCCCAACAATTACACTTATTTCTAATGTACCTTCAGTCCGATATGCATGTTTTAGTCTATATTCACTTTAATTGATACTTAATTTAATTAATGAAATAAAGTTTATGAGCTTACTCATCAGAGAAGAAAACGATGATTATGTTTGGTAATCATTGGTTTCCTTATAGGTGCATGGGGTGACATCGTCCCTTGATTTAAGGGACTAATTTTATATGATTAATTTCACGTGAACTTAACTGTCTTCTTTATAAACCTCATATTCCATTGCACAATGGGGAAAAAGTGATAATATTCCAAACGTATTTCTAGCTTTGGGGATACCATGCGATTGCAAAATAAACTTGCTCTTCTGGAGAAAAGTTCTTACTCATTTTCTCAATTTTTGGTGACATGCCATAAACATGACCACAAGTTTTTCTTATCTTATCTTTCTGCAATCATAATCCTACACGACTAGATAATTAAGTGGAGAGACCACCAAGGTAATGATACGTCCTAACTACTAATCCAAAGCTAACAATTATTAATCATCATTTATTACTACGCCTGAGAGATATATGAGAGGTGTGATGGTGCGTACAGTAACCTTGATATTTGATTGGTAAACCACCATGGTATTCCGAGTAACAAATTCAAATTTGACCCGAGTAATATGGGGTACGTAAAATCCGTGTAAATCGGATAAGACTTTAAATTATAGCAACACAGAACCTTTCCACGTCCTCCATGTCCATGGCTGTAATTAAAAAAGGTCGAGTATGTTAACTAAATCATTTTTTACAAGTGTGTTAATTAATTAATTAATTAGATCATTATAATCATAAATGGTAAAGAATAGCTGGTAAGGGTACGTGGTTGTTCTTGTTCCGGACGCATACGTCCGCATTCTTGTTCATGCTATCCTTTTGGCTAGCTGGAATGGAGCCCTACCACCAATAATTTGTTGAGTATTTTAGTGCTGCCTTATTGCTCTCCTTTGCGGACGGAAAAATGACCCCAACCAGTATTGAATCATTGAGGCACGATAATTTTTTTCATTTCGATTCGAGTCAAATAGACTTATTAATTTAACTAATTAGTTAGATTAACCCGATACTGAATCTTCCTAATCTCGTCGCTGCCTAAAAAAGAGAGAATTTTGGAATATCATAAATGAAAGATGCCGGTAACAAATGGCTTCTATGTCGGTTGAGCCACGCTTATTACCAGATAGAAATACTCCTAATTTTTCCTGGAACAGAAACATTCTCTCCTAAAATTCAATTAGAGGGCATCTCTGGCCAGCCTCTTATCGAATTGGCCAGAATAATCCGCTTTAATGTCATATCAATTTTTTATATATATAATCCAACATTTTATAAGAATTATATTTTTCGGTAAGTAAAAAAAATGAATCAAAAAAATCTTAGGCTTGAGAAAATGATATAGGGTCTCGTTAAGCAAGAGAATAAGTAAATAAATATTTTCAACATTAACAAGTCCAGTAAAGCAAACCCATTGATAGACTTTAACATTATTTCAAAATTAAAAATCACTCTTCATGTATACAATTTAGCTAAGCTGTATGGAGTCTCTTTCCTGTGGTTATGTCAAAAGGAATCATTCTTTGAAGGCCCCACCTGAATTTTCATAGTACATATAGGTGTAGATTATTATGGAAGTGTGGATTTAACCCTCAAAAAAAATTATGGAAGTGTGGATTTGAAATAACAACGATGATCAAGTTAGAAACTTTTTTTCTTACAAACGCTTTGTTCGGGTAGTCATTATGCTCACTGAATCACATTCGGTGATATAAGACCACAACTACAGTAAAATTGTGCCCACCAAATTTTAACGTAGTTTGTATCCTCGGAATCTTTCATCAACTTTTAAATGGTTACCTGGAAGATTAGTTAATTTTTTTTGGGTTTAGAACCACTTGGTATCCAGCCTACTGGGCCGATTCATCCAAATTCGAGCCGGGCAGGACCTTTGAAAGGTGGCAAAGCTCTCCCAACAAGTATTTAACACTGCTGCATTCTCAATGACTCGAATCCGAGACCTTGGTTAAGCTAGAACAACTCCCTCACTAATTAATCTAAGTACTTGTTGGTAGAAGATTAGTTAATTAACTTGCTTCTAAGGCGAATCCACTTCATCGCATGACGTGAAGTGTGAAGCAACATGAACCAAGGAAGTTAGCTTGATTTTGGGAAGTTTCTATTGCATACTTAAGATTGAAGCCATGTTCTCCATAACCAACTCCAATTAATTATTCTCTAAAAAGTTCGCTAATCTGTCGCTTTCCCAGCATGAAGACACTTCAAACTAATAATTGACGGGGTGCGAGATAGGTAGATTATAGTTCATTTTTTTAAATCACTGTTATTCAGATATTCATTGAATCTTGATAGAATATTAGTGGTACCTATTCTTCGTGCATGTGACATTAATATAAAGTCATTTGGTAATATGTTTCCCCTCCAATTATTAGGGCATCAGCTTTTTTAAAAGCAATTAGCTGCAATAGTAGACCCGAATATGTAGATCTCTGTTTCGTTAACATATCGACGATCATGAGAAAAATGGGCGTGGCCAAGAATAATGAGTGCTTCGTCTGTTCTCTATCCTTACTCGTATTGTTTTTTTAATAATATAGTCGTATTTTTTTATGACGTACACATGTAAAATTCGCGTTTCGTAATATTATCGCACCATACTAAACTAACTATAGTTCAAACATTAGTAACGTACATCATCAAATTACTCACGGAGTGCCGCCAATCCTTGTTTGCCATAACTTGATCTACCACATGCGAACTTAAATGGAAAAAAGATAGGACGAAGTCCACTACATCAGATTGCTCTCCCGGGGCCTACTTTAACCCAATTAGCTAGTGACCTTGTTTCCTTACCAACAAAGCCCAATAGAAGCAGGCCCAAACGTATTAAAAATGGTGTATATTGTTCGGGTCTAATAATCGACTCTGAACACCAAAGAATTAAAAAAATGGCTACTACTCATGCACACGATGCGATACAACCACTAGTCATCCCTTTCTGGCTGCTACTGCGTTCTGTTCTAAAATGTATAGACACAAAGCAACGCTAACATCACACTAGCTATTAGTTTCTAGCAATTTCCCATTGTAACTACTTTCTGTTGTTTCCAAGACTGGTAAACCGGTAGGGTTGTCATATTGGTGGGAGTAGGAGTTTGTAGTAGTGTTGTGGTTGAGTCGATGAGACAAGTGAAGGCGCCAATTGAGAAGGATTGCTTGGACCATGGGAAGGGAAATTTGGTCGGGGCATCGACGGGAGTTAAGGCGGGAGGATACGGGAGCGGAGGCTTTGTGCCTGGTGCAGGGGGTGGTCCTGGCGGGGCTGGATTCCCAAGCCCGCCTGGGGGGTACGGCATAGGAAGTGGTAGTGGCTCCTATGGTCAAGGTGGTGGATGGAGTGACGGCGGTGGCACCGGGTATAGCCCAGGTTCGGGTGGAGCTGGTGGAGGAGGCGAAGGCGGCAGTTATGATCATGGTTATCTGAAGTGAAATCTAGGGGTAACACATCATGCAGCTCTCCCAGTTAGAGAATAAGGATATGGTCCATCAAATGAAATCTTAGCATTGCCATGTACTTGACGGAATGCCGGCATAAATGAAATACTGCAATTTTTTTGGGTTCATCCAAAGTCACTCAACTGTCCTTGATTCCAAAAGATATGTCCCAAACTGTTAAATTATGCAAGAACTTCACCCAAAGATATGCTGCCTGTGAAATATTTAGCCAGCAGGGAGATCGGCTAACAAAAACCGATTACGACTTTGCATTCTCGCAAGCAGTTTAAAGGGCAGAGACTAAAAGCAGGACCACAATTCAACCAAATTGGCAGAGACAATACACTACACAAGACTGAAACCATCAAAATCCCAGCATAAGTCCCATATTATAAACACTGTCCCAACTCCAACCACCCGGGTTATGAATATCTGGGGAATGGATACACTTGGAATATATTTACATGAGCTGTTATGCACAAGCATGAACATTTCGGAACCATGCACAGTTTAGGAATATACGAAAAGAGCGATGGATAATCACAGGCAAGAGCAGAGCACCTTGTACTTGGAGATAGGGGTTAGTCTTTGATTCTGGTCAAGAAGACAAAAAGATCGATCAAGTAGCAGCCAGCAGGGTCTCTTCATCATTCTCTGACCTGAAAATTCAGCATGAACATTGCATGATACATTTCAATCAACTAAAATAATAATAATAATAATATCCACGAGTGAGGTACCCTGCTCTCTGAGCACAACTCCTCACTCAAATCACTTGTCACCGGATCAGGTCCCCGTTCTGCGTTCCTAATTACGTTCCTAATTACGAAGAAACAATAAAAGCATTTCGATGAGAAAGAAAATGCCAGAAGTTCCAACAAGATATACAAGGGAAAAGGTAGAACCTCTCATTAATAACATCGATTTCATTGGATGAAACTGTTGCAGAATCTAAACACAACAAACTGGCATCTGCAGCTCCAGATGATCTGGCTTCACTCTCTCTCTGCAAAAGACCATAAACCTCAATAACCATAGAAAAAGTAGAAGGCGAACAGAAAGCCGTGCGCCGGAACTCACATCCGTCTTCTCATCCATCCACCCGGGGACTCTTTCCGAGACAAGCGCAACGTACTTCTCCATGGCCGCCTCCGGAGTCATGTTCCCCAGCCTCTGCCAAGCATTCCTTGCACAACGCAACCACGGGATTTCATTCTCCACTCCACAAAATCTAAACTACGGCTCCATCTGTTTTGAACTCGAGACCTGTTTAGGCTACCTAACCGCTTTAACCTACATTGCTTTCGTACAATACGAAGAGTATAAAAGAAAGGCGGGAAAGTAGGGAGGAAAGTTTAGTACCACTTGGAGCGGGCGGAGAGCTTGAGAGGCAGGGGAGGGTTCTCGCGGCAAGGCCCCTCGGTAGCGACCTTGTGGAGGCCGTAGAGCTCCAACTGGAACTCTTCCCCGGCCAGCCTCGCTTCCTCCTCCCCCGACACCACCAGCCTCGCCGCCTTCCGGAAATCCTCCTCCACCTCGCTCCTCTCTATCCCCTCCCAGTCGTCGTCCTCCTCTATCTCCACCTCCCTCTCGCGATCGCCTTCTTCGATTCGCGCCTTTTCCGACGTCGTCTCGAGAGTAGTAGCGGTTACTTCCTCCGCTTTGGCGAGGAGGAGGTCCTCCTGCTCGGAATCCGCGTCCCGAACGGCGGCGGGAGTGGCGGGATCGTCAGAGGACATGACGATGGAGACGAGTTTGGCGACCAGGAAAGAGAACACCAGGGCGATGAAGCCGGTCACGAAGAGCTCCTTGACTAGCTCCATCTACTCCCAAACAGTACCTTAAGGGGCGAAAAGAGAGAGATAAAAGGGAGAAGGCGGAGTAGTGTGGTCGGCGGTTATATTTAGGTGAAAATATATTTAAAAAAAGTGGGAACGGTTTCTTCTTGTGTTTTTTTTAAAAAAAATATATTCGAAGGCGAAGACTAAATAAAGAGAGGAGAAGAAGGGATCGGAGAGGAAGCGAAAGAGGGAGATGGGGAAGGGATAATTTGCGGAGGTTGAGTAAAGCATATTCCGCTTCTTTGCTTTTATAGCAACCACTTCCCTTTCTCTCTCTGCTCTTTTGGGACCTTTTCCGCCTTAGGGATAATTAATACCAGGGTTTTGTTATTTGGCATATTCACCGCTCACTCTCTAATTTGAAGAAATTATACTCTGAGATCCCTAGTTAATGTCATCTGACATTTTTTTCATTTTTTTGTCAACGAAATTACAAAAATACCCTTGAAAAAAAACTGTTTCCCCTTCGTCATATCTTCTTCTCCTCTCCCTTGCCAAAATCTGTCCCAACCTCTCGTCTTCTACTTGATTCGTTTTCTTCCCTCTCCCAAATTAAGAAAAGAAAAAGGAAAATTAAAAACGTTCTTGTTAAGCTTCCCTCTCTAAACCTCTCGGCCAATCATCTGTGCTTGGTTCCCGGAGAAGCAGCGAACAAATCCAGAGCAGCGGCAACCAGATCCAAAACTCGAGCCTCCAGTTCCGGCCAAGAACCTCACCCACTCGGATCGCCCAGAACCTCACCCACTTCCTGTACAACTCACCGTGGCGGTTTTGGCCGACATCTCTGTGAGTCTCCTCCCGCGGCCGCTCTCCCTTCTGGCGCTCCTCCTTGTGGCCGCGATGTGGGTGTTCCTCTTCTTCACCCGGGATGACGACCAGCCGCAACGTCTCGTCGGCCGGGAGTTCCTCGACGGACTCAAGGCGGGCGTCCTTGTCTGGGCCTCGGCTTTTGGGAGCTTGCTGGTGGGAGCCTCGGTGAGCACCATTTTGGTGGTTTTCCCCCTCTTTTAGGTTGAGTTTTTTTTTTAATTTTTGGATTTGGTTCTTAGGTGGGTTCTTGTTCTTTGAAAATGAAGATCTGAAAAAGGGGAAGAGTCTTTTTTTTTGCAAGGGCATTTTTTTCATTTCTATGACAAAAAAAAATTAAAAACTCTGTTGATATTAGTGAGGAATCTGATAGTATAATTTTGCCAAACTAAAAGAGTTTTTAAGCGATTTTCGAACACCAGGGAAATGAATGGCGAATAAGCTAAATACCAAGAGCCTGGTAATACTTATCCCTTTCTTTTAACGTACTTTTTTTATAAATGGGGAACAAAAAGGTATCTAACTTTTACTCATTATCAAACAGATAAAACGGTACAGATTATATATAAATATCATCTAGGTACATATTTATACAGGAATACAACATTTCATCAATTGCAAAATAATTAAATGAGAGTGTTTTTTACGCGATTGCCTTCACGCCACTTGTACTCCCAAGCAAAGAGCACCCAAATTCTATGGATGAGGGGCACCCATTAGCTACGGAGGGGGCTGGCCTCCCTCCCACGCCGTATTTTTGGCCAAATCAGACCGTTCAAGTGCGGGGCTCTTCTCCGCGACTTCTAAACCCTAGCCCGCTGCTATGGGTTCTATTCCACCAGCCACCGTTCTGGTGGCCTCTCCGGTGGTGCCTTCTGCTTCTCCCTCCGGGGGTCTCCAGCCGGCGTCGCGATCTCAACAACCCCCTAATCATGGGGGCCGTCTCTCCGCCTCCCTAGTTTCACGTGGACTTCGGTCCTCAATCGCCTCTCCTCCGGCTTCTCCTCGCTCCTCCTTTCCGTGGCTCATTGTCACCCTTCACAGGCGCCACTTACTATCGGGCGGGACGACGAGGGTTTCGGCAGTTGTTTGTGTTCGTGATCAGGCCATTCTGGCGATCCTAGGGCTTGTGGGTTTTCCTCTCGGGGCAACGGGCAGCCTCCTTGATGGGCCGCGTGCTTCCTCTTTATTGGGCCAAGAGTATTTCTTGTGATCCAGGCCCGCTTCGATGGTTCTACATGGGCGAAGGATTTGGTTTTGTATCTGGTGGGCCTTTCCATTTAGGCCGAGAGAGTTTCTTTGAATCAAGCCCGCTTCGATGGATATGACTCCCACAAGTCACATAGGCGAAGGTTCTAGTTTGGGATCTATTCTTGTCCACCCGGCTTGTGGGTGTGCTCAAATAGAATAGCTTGTTATGGCAGTCGGTCAACCTTTATGGTTGCCCGTTTAGGCCTTGGTTTTTCTTTGTTATTTATTTTCTTTTTCTCTTTTCTCATCCCTTCTGTAATTTTTTTTTATTAATAAAGTTCTTAATTTTAAAAAATAAAATTATATGGATGAGGGTCGACCAGAGTGATCATGTGCTTTAAGTACGAATGAATTTGTAAGAGAATTTAATTATCTTGAACAAGTATTTAGTTTAAATTCTACGCATATATTATTGATAAATAGGGGTAGTAAAAAAAATTGAACGGCCTGAGTTTCCTATTTTGATTTCTTGACTAAAAATTTAATTAGTATAAAGAACCAATAGCTCTGTTTTGCGAATTTGCCTGGATTTATATGTAAAATTTCCTTTTTTTCTCACTCTATAGTCTTTTGAATACATTCAGCCATAGGACTGAAACTTTCTCCGACATTGTTTAACTGACTACTTTAAATACAATGTTGGAATATAGTTTCAAATGGTAGCCACTTTATTCCCGTGAATAAAGTAACAAAACCCGAGGTACATGGGAATATTTATCAATTGTCTCTTTATTTTATTAAATTATGACTAGTAAAGACGCACACGCGATGCGAGTGCCATTATGTTTTAGAGTTTGGGGTTCGAGGGTTCGGGTCTGCAAGTCGGGGTTCGGGGGCGGGGTTCTGGAGCCTGAGGGTCGGGGTTCGAGATTCGTGGTCGAGGTCTGCGGTCCAAGGTCCGGAGTCTAGTGTCCTAGGGTCCAGAGTCGGCAGGTCCAAGGGTCTTAGGTCCGGGGGTCCGGGGCAACGGGGTCGGAGTCCGGGGTCTCGGGGTCCAGGATGCCGGGGGTTCGAGAACCGTTTTTCTTCAAGAATCTGACAAAAACCAAACTAAATATTTTTTTGGGTATAGTTTGGAACAAAATTTTCGTTTCAGATTGTAGCGGTATTTTCGGTTTTTTTCCTTCAATAGAGACAAAAAAATTGGTGAAGCGGGAGTGATGATTCCAAAGAAAAGGCAGCGGCCCCCTTTGGCTCTATAAAGTATAAACCCCTCTCCATTTGAATCACAGCTAAACTTGAGCACAAAATGGCCACTCAACTAAAGCTACGCTCTTCTTGTCCCCCTCTGCTCCCGTCCGCGCCCAATCCTGTCCGCTCCATTCCCGCTCCTACCCTCCGCCTCCCTTCTCTGCGCTGCCTCCCGTCGCTGGCCGTCCGATCAACGTCGTCGGAACCCGCAAGGTACACGGAGTCCGTTGGATTTCCCTCCCAGCCGGCACTTCCCACGCTCCACCTCACCCACCGCCACCTCCTCGTTCTCAACGTCGTTGCTTCCCCCGTACTTCTCGCATCCTCTCTTTCTTATTATTACCAGAACTCACCTACCATAATAACCTAATTAAGGTAAAAATCTAAGCTGGAAGAGCAATAAAAAATATCTCGCCGGCAAATTTCCAAAGGGAAAACCTTCTTAAGTAAAAAAAAAAGAAAAAGAGGGAGAAGAAATAGAACCAGAGGAGCGGCCAAGAGAGCCAGGTGGTGGTATTGCATCATCGCCGCTTGCTACTTCAGCCTCTGACGGTGTTGCATCATCCTCGCTTCGAGTTGGATAAAGGATTAGGAATCTCCGGAAAACTAGAGTTTCGAAAAACAAAAGGGGGGAAATTAAGAAATTTAAAGGAGCCGAAGAAAAGGTCAATTAATGGGAGAAATAGAAAATAAATAAAAAAGAAGAAGAAAAGGAAAAAACCCATTGGAGGGATAAAGGACAACTCTCATAATTGAAAAATAATTTTGAAATTTTTATGTTGTCCGATCAAAAAATGAGATTTTCTTTATTGATTAATCCATTAAAGAGTATAATCATTTTGATGCGGAGGTAGACGTTATTGTGACCAAAAAAATCGAGCCGATTTTTAGCAATTTTAAAATCTATTCATGACAATCTTAAAATCTAAATTCTCAGTACTTACTGCTTTGATTATCTAATATTAAAATTTTTATATTTAATTAAAATTTTAAATTGATAAATAAAACAAACTTTCTTAGTTTATAAAATAAATTTACCTCCGTCGCAACTATAAATATGGCTAGCTTTTCATAATATTTGGTATCTGGCGACAATATTTTTTTAACATTGTTTGTTAAATTAGAACAATATTTTTATCGATTAATGTAATTGCTCAGTATAAATATGGCTAGCAAACTCACCTTGTCGCCGCTTCGCCCCTACGTCAAAAACATAATTACTTTGCAACTCATGTATTTTCTGACGTAGAACAAAGGGGTAAGAATAATGTACGTTATATTTTTTTATACCTTCGGATATAAAGATTATAAGATGGTAGTAAAAAGGAGACAATAAAAAAATTTGTGTTCATTGTTAGTTCTCGTACGATCCTTGTTTTATTATGTTGACGAAGTTAAAGTATGTACAATCTTTGACATGATGACTTAGTTTGAAAGAATGTGTTGAGATTGCTATATTATTTTTTTTGGTGGAATATTGTTGTATTACTAGATACAAGAACGACGAGCTTATTTATAAATGTGAAAAAATCATATAAACATTGTCTCTTTTAGATTTTGAATTAAATATAAAAATTAGATTTGTAGCATTTAAACTATATCCTACACTATAATTTAAAAATGGATCCTACACTAATTCGTAGCATTTAAACTATATCGCTCAAAAAAATGGATTCTAAAATACATAGAAAGAACATGTCAGTGTGGTGCTTATCTAAATCTACGTGGCCGGTTAGCTGGCAAAAGCATGTTTGCTTTTAATGATGAACACCTCCTTGAAAATTATGACAATAGACATGACACGCCGGCATTTCCATCGCCAATCCGACCAACTTCAGGAATTTCCTCGATCAAGTTCTTTTGCTTGATTACAAAATTTAATTTTTTATTACGAATGTTGTTACAGAAATCAGATAATATTCTTCGCTAATATTATCCAGAGCACTAGAGCATGCAAACCTAATATATATTTACAATTTACCTCATAATTATTTTTCATTCTTTTCAATATTATTTTAATAACTCGAACTCAATTTTTTTTTAAATATCTGTTATAAGAAAACGGACATTACAGGTATCTGTATAGTTGAAATGGGCCTGGGAAAGTATCTATTTACCAAGCTGGGCTTTATGTAGGTGAGATGGCCATATATTATATACCTGGCTCTTACTTCGGCCTGCGGTTGGGTGTGTTTAGAGCGTACAACTATTTCAACATATTCTTACTAATTAGCTTTTAACAAAATTATTTCCCAGCACCAAAGCACAATGGAATAAATGCGGTGGTTTTGAATCTCAATATTAAGTTCACACTTATAATTAGTTCACAATTCTTACTACTAATAATATAATAATCTTAGTATGTCGCTTAAACAAAAACTATCAGATCAAAATTAATATCAAAATAGTAGATATGCAATTTTTTAACCTTGCAATTGCAACTGTTAATACGATAATTTCAAACGTATTCCCCTCGTTTCTGACCTTAACGAGCGACCATCTGCACCTCCCAAAAAAGACAATAAATTTAGTTTTTTTGGGTGGAAAACAGAAAACAATAAATTTAGTGGTTATTGGTTGTGACATTTATACGGACCTCTTAGTCAAAACACGATAGGTCCACCGTCCACCACTATACGATGTGGTAATGCAATTGCCCATAAGTAAGGTATCCACTCGTAAGACATCTAAAAAAAAAAAGGTATCCACTCCTAAGTGACATCCAGCTGTGTGCTATTACGTCACAAAAATACAGAAATCTAACAATTTAAAAATAAAAAACTAGACCGATTTAATTTAACAGTATTCTCGATATACTAAATTTAAAACTCACATGGTATATTTAATACAAAACAACTAATTACTTCAAATAATATAATGTTTAAAAGGTCATTTGTCCTAGCGGCATAGCCGTTGGACGATTTTACGGAGGTCCAGTTATTATACCCAATTATGTGTGTATACAACATAAAATTTGGTCAAAAATCGAATGATAGTTAATAGGATAAATTACTCTCAAATCCTTCGGGTTTGGTTAAATATACTCAAAAGTTCTCCTGTTTGTAAAATACACGCCGACGTCTCTTGTATTTGATTTTATTATACTTTCGGGTCCCTTGATGATTTTTTCTTTTTTTGTCATTGAAATGACGAAAATATCCTTAGAACAAAAAATAAAATAATAGCTGATGTCATCTCTTCTTCTACCTTTAGATCAACGATCGTCTTCTTTGTCCTCCTGCGAATCATCTTCCTCTTCTTCTTCTTTATCGTTTAACAACCGACAGGAGCTATTCGAAACCCCAGACGACAGGAAAATAGTAGACCATAGAAGCAAACCCCTCTCCACCATCACAATCATCGTTCAAGCCGACTCTAACTTGAATGAGGTTAAAGTTAATGTAGTTCTATCCTCAGATTTGCATAGCAAATTAACCGCCTTGAGCAACACGACCACGAGCATGAACAAATGTATCTTAAAGACGGTGGTCCTCTTGGACCAGAGCACGTAGACCTAGGCCCCAACCATTGTGCAATAGACGATCGAAAGGAGGAAGTAGACACGGGGGAGCAGGTCGAAGGTGTAGACGAGGCGGGCGGAGGAGGAGCGGAGGTTGCACGAGATGTTGCCGTCCTCAAGTTGGGTGAGCACGTGCAGCCTGGCGTCGTGGGTGCAAAGGAAGAAGCCGAGCTTGGAGCGGTCCAGGTCTGGGTTAGGGTTCGAGAGGGACATCCAGGAGACGTTGAGCTCGAGGAAGAGTTAAACATATTTAATTTTGAATGAGTTAATTTTGAATTTGATTTCGATTGTGTGTTAATTTGATTTCTAGGATTTTGGTTTTGGGAATTTACTCTCTCAAATAGAAAGAGAGGAAGAAAGTTGATTTGGTTTTGGGTTTGATTTGATTTCTATCGAAGGTTGTATTTGTTCCTGGAAAGTGGAAAGAGAGGAAGAAGGTTTGATCACGAACTTGGTTGATTGGAGGAGAGAGGTAGAAGAAGATTATAACGTCATTGGCTAGAGGTAGAAGAAGAGATGATGTCAGCATCTTTTTTATTTTTTGTTCTAGGACAAAAACGAAAAAAAAGAGAGTTGCTAATATGCGCTAGGGACCCGAAAGTATAATAAAATCAAACACGAGAGACGTCGGCGTATATTTTACAAACAGGGAGACTTTTGAATGTGTTTAAGCAAACTCGAGGGACTTGAGAGTAATTTATCCTAGTTAATAAGTTGAGAATTTGGCAGTGCCGACGAAACCAAATTCTCTCAATTAATGTATATACATTTCAAACTTTTAGATTTTGATTTTATTCAAGAAAGAACAAGTATCACCTACTAATTTACAAATTTGACTAAAAATATCAAATAATTTTCCAGAGAAGCTTCCCTTGTTACGGAAAGATCCACTCAACACGAAGTTTCCTGGACAGTTCCTTCCCACCCAACAAAAGCCAAAACATAAATGAAGTCAAAGTGGATAGAACTTTACATGTGACTGGTATTAATTAGTACATGGCCCAACCAAAACGACGTAGCTCTAAAATTATGGTAATACCTCGTTTTATGTTATTTTATTTCAATTTTAACATTTTCTTCAACTTTTGTGATCTTTGGTTTAATCAATTTGCACATCATGATGTTACAGTTTAAAACGACCGAATACGTAAAATTTTCCATTTTACACCTCATTATTATTTTTGGACAGCACCCCTAAATTTTAATAAAATTAAAATTAAAAAAATGAAAAACGTTCATTCAAAAGTGTTTTTTTACAGCACCCCTAAATTTTAATAAAATTTACACCTCATTTTACTTGAGAGTGTATTTTTCGCAAAACAAATTAAATAGTGGAATGTCAACTATAGGAATTTCTATTACTCAATCGAATATTTTGGAAAAAGTACATTTAAGTATCCTGTAGTTTCACGTTTTCAAATTAAGATCATGTAGTTTAAAATTATATTTTTAAGCCCTGTGGTTTTTTTTTTCTCGGACATGCCCCAGTCCCGGGCAGCAACCCATTTGTCCCTCCACGTGGGTTCCACATGCTATGAAACGTCATCGTTTTTAGTCCTACGTGAACGGTCCATTTGTGTAAGTTGAGATGACGTGGCATGTGGTAAATTACCAAATTAGTCCCAAAACTTGTAATATATATTTTTAAAAATAAATTCTTCTTCCCACTTTCGCCTCCTTTCTTCCACCTCCAGCAAAAGACGGAATCGATTCTAATACTTTCATTTTAAATACAAAAATAGTATTAAAAAAATTGAGACCGACACCGTCTCTTTACATGCGTGTTTTCTCTCCGCCGTGCCGACCGCAGCCACCGTCGCCAAGGCGATCCCAGGCCCCGCTGACCTAACTCAAGGCCCTTCGTGAGGTCAAGAACCAGATAATCAAAAACCGTACAAAGAAGCTCTCCTTCCTCAAGCTCAGCGCTATCCCGGCCCTCTCCTTCATCCTTTCCTAGCCCCACGACCACTTCGTCGTCCTGGTCTAGTCAGCTGCCTCCGCCCCTGGCTCCTTTGCCTACTGTTTCGACGATGGCATCGTTGCTGTCCTCGATTCGGAGTCCTTCCCCCTCCTCCTCCGACTCCTCTCCCATCCCGACCCTAAAGTAACCTCCTTTTCCTTTCCATCTCTCTAAAGTTTTTTCCTTTTTTGTTAATTTTGGTTTCTTTGCTTTATTGGGTTTTCAGGAGGTGGTGGATGCGGGTTTGAGGTCGCTTAGGATGATATACCAGTCAAAATTCATGCCCAAGTTCGAGTTTTTATCCGAAAAGAACATGGCTTTCCTTGTCTCCCTGCTGGACAGTAACAATGATAATAGTTCTGCGCTCGGGGCCAACATTGTTGCACACTCGTGCTTTCTGCGGGTTGATCAGGATGTGCTGATCGAGGTCGGGGTAGTGAGCAGAAAGGAGGTGAAGGTGGGTGAATTAAAGAGAGAATATGAATTGGGTAAACTATTAAATTGGTGGTAGGGGTTAGGGTTGGGTTTGTGTTTTTGTCAGAGGTGGAAGAAAGGAGGTGAAGGTGGGAAGACGAATTTATTTTTTAAAATATATGTTACAAATTTTGGGACTAATTTAGATATTTGCCATATTCTACGTCATGTCAACTTACACAAATAGACTGTCCATATAGGACTAAAAACGATGATATTTCATAGCATGTGGAACCCACGTGGAGGGACAAATGGCCGGGCAGCTACCCGAGCTGCCTGGGACTGGGGATGTCCGAGAAAAAAACCACAGGGCATCAAATTACAATTTTAAATCACATGACCTTAATTTAGAAAATGTAAGACTACAAAGTACTTAAGTATATTTATTCCAAATATTTTTTAACTACACTGTAATATTGTACAAGTCGATCATTCTACGTAGTAAGAAAACAAAATTTTACCATCCTTGATTGAGGGAAACCCAAGTTGTGGCGAGTATAAATTGAGGTGCGTCATAGGCAAAAAAGAGCCGTGTGGGCGGAGGTGCCGCGTAGGTAAAAGAGAGCTTCATACGGTGCCGTTTGGAGGCAATTAAGAAATGGGAGGCGGCAATGGGCAGAAGGCAAAGACGGCTCGCGAGCGGAACGCGGAGAAGCTGAAGAACGCCGGCAAGGGTAAAAAAATGTTCAATTATCCCTAATTAATTAGAGTTTCCTCTCTCTTCGATTTTCCAATTGGCTTCTCCCTAATTAATTTGGGTAATTTCTGGTCGGAGTTTGCGTTTTTTTCCCTTCTTTATTTTGTTTTCGAGGAATTGATCGAATTGGGTATGCTTCCTTTTTTCTGCCAGGAACTAGGGTTTCTTCATGGTTTTTAGGAATTACCTTTTATTGTCTTCTCGTAATTCAATTTTGTTCCAAGTTAATTAGGGTTTTGATTTGTGAACAGGGAGCCAGCTTGAATCAAACAAGAAAGCCATGTCTATCCAGGTAACGGTTTTCCGCTGTCCTTCTCGCTGTTTTTTTTTTGAAACGTAAATTTTTTTACACCATGACAATGTCAGGATTTGAACTTGAATCTCCAAGATATTTCTGCACTACAAGCCCTTTGGCTTCTCGCTGTTGTTACTTGTTTTGGCTTGTTGAACTGTATCCATTCTCGAGTTGTTGCTTAACATTGCGGCGTGTTGATTCGTTTGGGCGTGCAATTGCAGTGCAAGGTGTGCATGCAGACTTTCATGTGTACCACAACAGAGGTGAAGTGCAGGGAGCATGCTGAAAACAAACATCCCAAGACCGACGTCTATGCGTGTTTCCCGCACCTTCAAAAGTGATATCTTGCCCTATCGGGAAAAGGGTTGCGGGGAAATGTGACTGTCTAGACGGGATCAGATCTCCGACTATATTATGCTGTGAGACAGCTTTTATCTTTTGCAGAGGAATGCACCTGCTCTCTTTGTGAATCTAGCCAAGTTATGGACACACATACGTCTATGTTGATGCTGTTTGCCTTTGTCAAAATTTCTTCTTTGATGGTTGTGGTTGTTGCGATATCCACGGTTGGTAGTTTGTTTCTCCTTACGTTTTTCGCTTTGATCTCTCTGGAGCTTCTATGACCGAATTGCCTACCGGAATGAGGCCTGCTTCTTGTTGCTTGCTTCTGGCTTGTTAATACTTAATTGGTACACTCTGTTGGTGAGACGCCCTTGGTTGTAGTTTAGGATCCCAGACCATATCGAATTTGAGTCGAGCTTCTTCAATCTTCGCGGTAAGGCGCTAGAAACCCACCTAACCAGTGGTCAACTGCACTCAGCAGTAGCCCATGAGTATGAAGCTAGTTGAATTCTGCGAGCGTTCATCACGTACTTCTTTGGAAGAGCCAGCGTCCATTTCGAAAATTAAGTATAATGCCTCTTCGCCAATGCTTGAGAGGCTCACTAACACTTTCATATCCGAATTGCAATGGCTTTCTTTCCGAATCCTTTTCTTTTTTCTGATCTCGTTTCGGAATCCATTTCTCTCGTCAATTCGTAGCGCTTTGTGAGAGACAAGTGCTTGTTTGGCTAAGCCAGGGACACTACCATTATCCAGATGGTATAAACGCTCAAAAATGTCTGATTCAGATTATAATCAGTCACCCATTATTTGTTTAAATAGCAGATAGTTTCCGAATGTTTAAATACCAAATGGTTTTTAAGTTGTGTAAAAAACAAATGCTTTTCGTGTCCTAATGTTCAGTCCGACCCAATTGATTAATCGGTCTAGCGGACGTCCCCAGGGTTATTCTTCAGCGTGTGAATTGTGTACGAAGTGAAGGGGGCATTACTGACCGTTTGGACTGAATGTACCGATAATGGCATGTCCCGGTTCTGACATTAGCATGTCCTAGTTACGACAGTGGCATTTCCAGTAATTGATAATGACATGCAGTTACGACAATGGCATACCCAGTTATCAATAATAGCATATCGGTGATTCCCTACCCTGCACGCAGATTTTTTTCATTTTTTCCCCTGTGTTTTAACTTTTTTACAAAAAAATCCCACGTGTCCTTTGGTGCAAATAGTTCGGAATAAAGGCATTTAGGGTTCGGTATGTAGTTACGACAATGGCATACCCAGTTATCAATAATAGCATGTCGGTGATCCCCTACCCTGCACGCAGATTTTTTTCATTTTTTCCCCTGTGTTTTAAATTTTTTACAAAAAAACCCCACGTGTCCTTTGGTGCAAATAGTTCGGAATAAAGGCATTTAGGGTTCACTATGCGACAACGTATCAAAACAGTAAGAAATCCCATAGTTTTAAAAAATATGGTTCGACCGACAGTCTGATCGGTTGGACCACAAAATGGTCACTCAAGCGGGCCGTTTATATGGTGAAAAATGGAATTTGGTCAAACCGTCTATTTTCTGGTCGGACCGGGTGGTTTTTAGCCTCGTTCCGACCAGAAAATAATGGTCCAACCAGAACTTAAAAAATCACAAAATTTTGGTACTAGATTAGGCTGAGATTTTCAATCTGGAACCCTAAAAAACAAAATTTGCCCCGACTTTGAGCTCCTCTCTCCCTCGACCCACGTCCACGACCCGTGTCCATCGTCGCCTGTGTCGTCTTCAGTAGGTACGAGCCCCCCCCCCCTCTCTCTCTCTCGCCATATCGTCATCGCCGGCGTCGTCTCCAGCAGCTATGACCCACGTCTGAAGCTCGCCGGCTTCGTCTCAGGCCCATCCTTAACGGCTTTCGCTTCTGCTCAGGTTCTCGTCCGCTTGCTCAGGTTCTTGCCGATCTCCGCTTTGCTCAGGTTCTCACCGATCTCTGCTTGCTCAGGTTCTGGACGGCTTCGTCTGGTTCCGTTGGTTGTTGTCATTGATTATTGATTGTACTTGTTATTCCGTTACTTGTTGCTTGTTGATTATTGCTTGTTGCTGGTTCCGTTGCTTGTTACTGATTCTGGTGCTTGTTGTTCTATTGGTTTAGATTAATCCGTTGCTTGTTGGTTGTTGCTGGTTCCGTTGCTTGTTGTTCTGTTGGTTTCGATTAATCTGTTGCTTGTTGATTGTTGCTTATTTGCTGGTTTGTTCTTGTTGATAATTGTTGGACATTCTGATTTGTGATCTTGTTCAATACAAATGTAAGGCTGATTTATTTTAAAAATATTTTGTATGAAGATGATAATGTGTGACTTCAAGGATCGGATGGAGAAAATGAAGATTGGCTAACATCATATTCATTTGTGCCAGAAGAACTTCCTTGAAGTATTTGACCAGAACTTGAGAATATTTATTATTTACTATCTAACTTCTATATTTTGAGTCTTTGAGACTTTGATTTGAGTAAAAATGGAATTCATTTGGTGAATTTTGTAAGCAACTAAGTAATTTCATTTATGTTGGTTGGATTTGTGGATGATGTTCTGAACACTTGACTTGAGAATACTTAATATCCCCGCTATTTTTGTACCCCAACAACCGAGTAACCTTATTATATTTATTTTTTTTCAAAAAAACTGGTCCAACCGGTCGACCCAAAAAACGAAAAAAATCCGGGTCATACCAAATTCCGTACTTTAAAACTATGAGAAATCCTCCCACCAGCAAAGAAAATAGTAAGAAATTATAAAACCCCCTCGATGCACCGCCTTCCGCTTAACCTCGTGAAAACGGCGGCCGCCGCCGCCATATCCAATGCGGCCGCTTCCACTCTCCGCCGCCACCCGATGCTCCACTCTCACCACCTCCCGTCCATTGCACCCAGATGCTCCCCCTTCCTCCGCCCCCCCGCCGCTTCCCGCCACTTCTCCGCGTCAACCCGCCCCGACCCGTCTCCCAAATCCGGGTTCGTCGGGTGGTACCTGAGGAAGCTCGACACGAACCCGCTCGCCACCAAAACCATCACCACCTCGCTCATCTACGCCGCTGCCGACGTCACCGCCCAGGTAACCCGTTTGTTCGATTGACCGTTGGGAATTAGCGTACTGAGAATGTGGATCTGGTTTTGGTTGTTTTGATTTTAGACGATCACATTGGACGGGTCGGGTTCGCTTGACCGTGTACGGACGCTGAGGATGGCTGCGTTCGGGTTGCTGGCGTTGGGGCCGTCTCAGCATTACTGGTTCAACTGGATGTCCAGGCGTTTCCCGCAGCGCGACATGGTGACCACCGCGAAGAAGATCTTCATGGGGCAGGCTGTTTATGGTCCTGCCAATGCCACCGTCTTCTTCTCCTACAATGCGGCTTTGCAAGGTGCGTGCATTGTCCCCTTCTTGTTAAGAGCATGACCCTAGCGAAGAGCATTAACGCCTGTCTGCTTTTCGAGGTTTCGCTCGTGAAATCCCGTGTGTTAGGTTGTTTATGTTTGATGTTCGTTTTGCTGATTTCCGAGAGTCGCGGAGAGAAGCATTGAGTGGATAACTGCTACTTCTGTAGTGTTTGATCAGCCTAAGCGGAATACTGGAGGTCTCTTCAGAACCACTACCGTGGATACGTTGGGAAAATATGTGGTATTCTTCGCCTGTTTACGGGATGCTGTCAAGCCTACTGTGTCATCATTGTGTTCCTGGATTTAGTCTGATAGATGAATTCATGTATTACCGTGAATTTTGGTAGATTTTCACACCCCTTGTACCTGCTACAGGCCACACGAGAAGGTTCCAAACTGCTTAACACATTGAGCTTTAATTTTAGAAAATTAGGTATTTTCTTGGGAACAAATTTTAGTTCAATTCCATTCTGTCAGAACCTTGTTACGTTTGAGGTATCGTGTTATAAGAGTTGAAGGTGAAGGTGACCCCTGTTATACTGGAGCTGAAAATATCATAAGTTTCCATGCAACCCATCTTTTTATTTTCTTTTGTTCTATTATATTCCGACAGCCCTGTAGAATGCTGATCTCCATATTCAGAAACTTGTTAATCCAGTAAAGCTGAGTGTACTGAAGTTTGTTGGATTCTGTGAATTAACAAGAGAAGTTTTTGTTGGTACTTTGGTTCTTGAAATTTACTCACTAATCTAGTGCAATTGCAGGTGAAAATGGTGGAGAGATCATTGCTAGGTTGAAGCGAGATCTGCTTCCAACATTGAGAAACGGTCTTCTCTATTGGCCGATTTGCGATTTTGCAACATACAAGTTCGTACCTGTTCATCTGCAGGTAGACCTTGGTTAATCTCTTCCTTACTTCCATCCCCTGATATAAGGATGCTCCTTTCTAAGAACCCTGAATCTGGTAATTTTGGTTGCAGCCACTAGTGAACAGCACTTGTGCATATCTATGGACAGTGTACTTGACATATATGGCGAGCTTAACGAAAGCCGAATAGTGTATACGGAATTTGACTTCGAATCACAATCCCGTCTCAGTACCATCCTTCCAGCTTCCGAGGTCGAGGGAAGAGCGGCTGGGTTCATCTATCGTAGTCGATTCAAAACAAGCAGTAGAACCAGATAACCCAGCTGTTTAATTGTTGACAGCCAGCATCCCTGTGGTTGTCTCAGTGGTCAGCTTTCATTGGGATTTCCAGTGTTTCTGGTTCCAATCTATGGTGAATCAAGGTCCTGGGGGGAGATCGTAGATTCTCAGGCTTCCAAGTACAGGATGCCTGAGTTGAGAATTGCGGATTGCTTATTGAACCAACTCATGTAGATTCGAGCCATACAACTGCAAGACAACAAAAGATAGCAAACATTAGATCTCTTTTTTTCTTGATATTAAAGCTGCCTTTAAAATTACTGCGGATAAAAGCCCAATAAGCCTATTCAAGCTGGGCTCCGACCAAGAAGATAAGGGCCAACTTTACTTGTTGTCTTGTTGTTGGGCAAAAAGTAACCGAATGGATTTACCTGCTGGCCCATCCACACAGTACCGTGCTTATCACGCGATCTTCAATTCCTTTTCCGTCCGGTCGTTTTGAAACTTGACCCCTAAAGAAAAAAATAGTTATTTTCAAACTTGCCCCTATAGACAAAAACTAGTTGTTTTCAAACCTACGGTAGTTTTTAGACCATAGGTGTCAAAAGGTCAATTTAGAGAGACAATGGTACGTGTGTTGGAGCCCAATCGGATGCGGTCGGCTTTTGAGCGGAGGGAGATGCGGTTTGGGCACGAAAACTTCACGTGTTTCAATGTAAAAATATCATTAATTTTTTTTGACAATATTCATATCTCGAAAAAAATATATACAGTAAAATCTATGTAAAGTGATCCTCTTTAAAGTGATAACTCTTCTAAATTGATAAAAAGTATCGGTCCCGAGTTGGGACAAATGTTAAAATTTAATAACTCCTCTATCGTAAAAACTAATATTTTTCAGAAAATTTTAATGCTAAATCTCGGTCACAATTTTTGCATAAAGTGATATTTTTTAAGAAATACATATATTTTTACATATTTTACAAATTTGAAAAATATTATAAGATATTAGTTTATGCTAAACTTGCTTATTTAATAAATTTTACATCATTATTAATCTTCTCAATCATTTTCGAACGGTCTTTGTGATCATCGTCTTATTGTTAAAAAAATATCTCAATTAAGTGAATCATTTGAATAAAGTTATAAATTTAAATTTTAAGTAATTTGTATATAGACAAAGTAATTTTTTGGTATTTACTTATTTATTGTTCAAAACACAATTTTAATATTTTTGAAAAAAAAATGTAAACCTCTTTTATCTAATAACTTCTATAAAGTGATATTTTTTTACGATCCCAACAATATTGCTCTAGAAAAGTTTTACTGTATATCTCTTTGAGAGAACAGATCTGATCTTCAAACATGTGAGTGGGCATCATCATCCATCACCCCCAACGGTCGACGGAAAAGTCAATAGTGTGTGTGGGGTCCCCCTCTAACTAACGTCCTTGTTAGCTTAACGTGCCCGTGGTGGTGGTGATACTGTTTCCCCGACCACCCGCTTGTAGGATGCCACGTCTTCTCCCATTAACCGCCCGTTTGTTTTATTGCTTTCACTTTTTTATTTTTCTCCCCTACTATTTTTTGGGTACTAATTACTAACTGCGACCCGTTTGGCAAAAAATAAAATACTTAATAACAATAACTACCAACTTTTAAAGTTTTTTTAAAAGATTACGTGGAGAGAAAAACTTAACCTTCAATGATGCTTTGAAAATGTAAATATACAAGAACTTGGAAACATTATTTTTTGGTCCGGCACAGTGAAAATGTCGAAATTACTCTTCTCCAACCTTTCAACTCTTAAACAAAAAATAGACAATCTCGCCGCAGAGACTGGGGTTGCAGCAGAAGGAGGAGGCGTCGAAGCGAAGGAGCGTAGGGGCGACGGAGACAAGGCCGGAGAAGTTGTTGTGAGAGACGTTGAAGGCTACAAGTGAGGACTGATTGAAAGTGGGGAAGGAACCGGCGAAGCAATTGAACCAGAGATCAAGGGTGGTGAGGTGGCACAGACAGAGTATAGAGGCGAGGAGGTCGCCGGAGAGGCGGTTATAAGAGAGGCTAGGGTTTTAAGTCGGTGGAAGGAGACGAGGGATGACGGGACAGAGAAAGTAAAGTGCTTATGGTTGAGGAAGAGGGCCTTTAGGTTGGTGAGGGAGGAAAGGTCCGGTTTGGGCCCGGAGAGGGAAAGGTTCTGGAGGCTGAGGAAGCGGAGCTGGCCGAGGAGCGAGACCGTGTTGGGCACAACGACGCCATTCAGGGGGAGATTCTGGAGGACGAGCTTCGTGACGCGGTGGTTAGCGGAGCATTGGACGCCGGCCCATGTACATTTGTTGGCGGAGGCGTTGGCGGAGTAAGGGAGAGAGTCGGTGAGGTCGGCTTTGGAAAGAACAAAAAAGAAAAGGAAGAGATGAAGAGGGGGAAGAAGACGAGGAAAAAGAAAAATAGAAAAGGAAATAGGAAAAAATAATATAATAATAAAAGATTTTTTCGATAGAATAATAATAATAGATGGGTGGCAAGAAACTTTCTGTGCTTATATAGTTAATTTATATTTTATGTATGATAAAAGTTTATTTTAGTATTATATAGTTTTACATTTTTTAATTTACTATTCTGTAGTTTGATATTTTATATTTCGGCGATTGGTTTGTTAAATTAACAATAGTGGTGACATTTTTTTCTAGAGTTAGTTTATCTTCCATGTTAGCGTCGTATCATAGTTCTCTCTCCTTGGTTGCGTTGACGTGACAAGCTAAAAATTCAATTTCAACCATAATTTTAAAAAATCTCTAACTTTCAATATGAGTTATTTTGGTTTCAATTTGGGATTTCAGTGCTTCAAAATTTTGGTTCTAAATTTAGATTTGGGTTTATTTTTAGTTTGCCACATCATCGCCACCTAGGATAGAAATATGACGTGGTGTTTATGTGAAAATATCATGTGGGACAACTTAGCCCCGTTAAAAAATTATCACCAAAAGTTGGAACGATTATCATGTACAAAAAAAATCTTATGACGTCTTAGGTAAATGAAAAAGAAAATAATGTAATTAAATATGTAAGAGAGTATCGTATTCATGTACAGTTTAAAAAAGAAAATTATTAAACTATCTATTTTGTGGGTTTTGAAACGAAACGAAACGGCACTCGCATCGCGCTTACATCTTTACTAGTACATAATTACATGAACTACCCATAATATCCTTAATACATATTAGGACTATACAATTACATACACGTAAGGGTGTGCATTCGGTATTTACTGATTCTGATTACCGAAATGCTAAAAAGAGCTCCACCGATCCCGATCCCGAATACTATTCGGTAAATTTATTATTTACCAAATTAAATTTTGGTAAATTAGAGATTTACCAAATTTAACAAAATTTTTGGAAAAATTATAACTTATCATTATATTTAATCCAAAAATGTGAACATAGTTTTAATAAACAAAAATTTAATCTAATAAGTACAAGTTCATCAAATCTAATTAGTATAAAGTCTATTTAGAGTATCGACTTTTTGACGAGGCCAAAGAATTTTTTGATACATTAGCTATAATTTGGCTCATATATTTCTTAATATATTTGGTAAATTACCATTTCGGTAAATTCGATAAAATATCAGTATTTATCAAAATTTACCGAATACCGATATTTACCGAATTTCTCAAAAACTTCCTACCGAATTCATTACCGAATATCGATTTTCCAATCCCGAACTACCGATTACTAAAATTTTACTTAATTTACCAAATTTTAACTACCATTTGCTCATCCCTACATACACGCTAGATTAGGAAGTGCTTGAATAGGCTACGACTCAATAAGAGTGAGCTTATGATTTGGCTCCATCAGAAACAATGCAGGTTTAGTACCTAACAATCCCAATAGTTGATGATATCCAAATAATACTTGCATTGAGAAACAAATATACCATCGACCCTCTAGCAATGCTCAAACCGAGAAAGTACTCTGGTACCTCTAAGTCTTTCATATAGAAAACATCGCGACAAATAGCTCTTAAGCTGAACAATAAGACCCTCGTGACTCCCACCAATAATCAGATCATCGACGTAGACCAGCACACATAAGAACACTCCCACACGATGTAATGTGAAAAGAGAGTAGTTAGTATATGATTGGCAAAATCCATACACCTTCAGGGCAGTCACAAGTTTTGCAAACCAATTCAACAGAGCCTTGCAGAGACCACATAATGACTTGTGAAGACGACATATCTTTCTAAAGCTAGGATGAGCAAATCCAGGAGAAATTTTCATGTAGACCTCCTTAGCCAAGTCCCCATGAAGAACAACATTATGTACGTTCATTTGATGTAGAAATCAAGACCGAGCAACGGAAATAGCCAAGAAGGTACAAACATTAACCATCTTCACTACAGGTGCAAATATGTCATTATAGTCCAAGCCTTCAGTTTGGACATCACCTTGAACAACAAGGCAAGCCTTGTATCACTCAATTGAACCATCAGAGTAATACTTGATACGATAAATTCATTTACAATCAATCATGGTCTTGTCGCCCCGCTTCGTGTTAGGAATTCAGCAAGCAAGAGAACAAAACGCGCAAAGAACATGGACACAAGAGTTTACGTGGTTCGGCCTAATGCCTACATCCACGGAGAGAAAGGAGAACTTTTATTGATGAGTTTCCAAGCCACAAAGCCATACAAAACCTTAAGGTAACATGCCTTTATATAGAAGCAAACCCTTGTTGTACAAGTAACATATCTAGGTCTAATTAGGAGTCCAAAACCTAGTCAGAATAGGAATAGGAATAGGAAATAAGTCTTTCCTATTTTTTGCCATCCCAACAATCTCCACCTTAGCGAGAAATCATCTCGTGGAAGAACCATGAAGCTCCACCCGAACTTCAACAAACTCCACCTTGATAAAACACCGCCCCATGAAGAACCATGAGATCTTGCAAAATCAATCCGACTCCATCGACTCCATCTCGGACCATAGATAACTGCATCAATAAGACCATCTCAACTTTCTCTTCACCTTTTGTTCAATCACTTGGAGTCAGCCCCCAAACTCGAGCTTCTGAGCTTGCTTGGCCTATTTTCTCCAATCTCTATTGAACCCCAACTAGCAAGTCCACCTGCTGAAGGAACCTTGCGACCAATAGACGCGTCCTCTATTCTCCGGTCAGCCCCATGCTCCGCAACCTCGAACTGCTTCTCTGCTGGACCTTCTTGCCTCATATCAATGCAAGTGGTATCAAGAGCTAAGGTTGGAGGATGTCGGATCACGGCGCGAAGTTTGCTCTTGTGAAGTTCGATGGTTCGTTGAATTTCAGGTTATGGCAAAGGCGTGTCAAGGATCTCCTCGTGCAGCAAGGGATGGTTATCGCGCTCTCGGAGAAAAAGTCCGAGAAGATGGAGGAGCAAGAGTGGGAAGAGTTGGAGGCCAAGGCAGTAGCGAAGATTCGCTTGTGCTTGGCGGATGATGAGGAGCCACCAGCTGGGTTGTGGAAGAGGATCCTAGTCGGAGTCAAAGAAGTTCAATGGAAGTGGCTTCAAGTGCTGAGAAGGGCACATGAAGGGGACTATCCAGGACGAACTAGGGATCAAGACAACGAGGAGGGATCGGCATCCACAACCATGGCCACATATTCAGACGGGTCGGATGGTGACTGGCTTTCTGTCTTATCAAGTCCAATGCATCCTGGTAATCTCTTTTCATTAGGGACCTTGGATTATAACAGTGATAGTTATAAAGGTATGCTAATGAAGGTGGAGAAGGATGTGATGGTAGGGATGAAGGGTGAAAGGAAATACCTACAGGTTAGTGGGAAACATTATTGTAGGTGGAGTCACATCAATGGGTCTGATGAAGTGAAAAAAAAAGCTCAGGTCATATGAGGTTGGTTCGTATGAGGGAGCAAAGGCTTGACATGGATGGTTTGAGTGTAGTTGGGATTCGCGAAGACATGGATAGCAAGCTATGGTTGTTTCGTGGAGGCATAGTTGGCAAGGAGCCATGGTTGTCTCGGAGAAGCTTTGTTAGCTGGGCCCCGCTATGGTTGTCTAAAGGAACGTCGACGTCAAAGGTGTTAGGTAGGTTTGGCATTGGGCATGCGAAGCCATTGGTGACACCACGGGTGAATCAGGTATCTCACTCAAGGCCGAACAGTAGAGTTCGAAGCATGTCGAGGGTTCTACTTGGTAGAACAAAAGGTTGCCCTTTGTATTCTATGGCACGTAGCATTGGTATGAGGCAAGAAGGTCCAGCAGAGAAGCAGTTCGAGGTTGCGGAGCATGGGGCTGACCGGAGAATAGAGGACGCGTCTATTGGTCGCAAGGTTGCTTCAGCAGGTGGACTTGCTAGTTGGGGTTCAATAGAGATTGGAGAAAATAGGCCAAGCAAGCTCAGAAGCTCGAGTTTGGGGGCTGACTCCAAGTGATTGAACAAAAGGTGAAGAGAAAGTTGAGATGGTCTTATTGATGCAGTTATCTATGGTCCGAGATGGAGTCGGATTAGTTTTGCAAGATCTCATGGTTCTTCATGGGGCGGTGTTTTATCAAGGTGGAGTTTGTTGAAGTTCGGGTGGAGCTTCATGGTTCTTCCACGAGATGATTTCTCGCCAAGGTGGAGATTGTTGGGATGGCAAAAAATAGGAAAGACTTATTTCCTATTCCTATTCCTATTCTGACTAGGTTTTGGACTCCTAATTAGACCTAGATATGTTACTTGTACAACAAGGGTTTGCTTCTATATAAAGGCATGTTACCTTAAGGTTTTGTATGGCTTTGTGGCTTGGAAACTCATCAATAAAAGTTCTCCTTTCTCTCCGTGGATGTAGGCATTAGGCCGAACCACGTAAACTCTTGTGTCCATGTTCTTTGCGCGTTTTGTTCTCTTGCTTGCTGAAAGGAGAAAACCACGGGCAAAGGAGAGTCGTCCACTATGTGAGTCCAATCGGTTACAAGGTCTCCGTGAGGGTTCTCTCTACCTCACAACTCTCAACTAGTACGAATAAGACCTAGGCATAGGCCGTATATATATAGGAGACTAGTACTCTATTCTGATCAGAAAATAGAGCCCTACTCTAATTAGGAATTTGGAACAATCCCTAACAAATCTCCACCTTGGACCAAATTCTATGACTCTAACTTCAACATTTCTCCACCTTCACCATCAGCCCCTAAGGGCAATCAGCATCAAGCATGAACACCGACCAAGTCCAAGCAATGCTCGAACTTAGTACCAGAAAGCGGCTTCGTCAACATGTCTGCAGGGTTGTCCTTGGTACCCACCTTGCTCACAACAATGTCGCCTTGAGCAACATGCTCCCGAATGAAGTGGTACCTCACATTAATGTGCTTTGTCCTCTCATGATACATAGCATCCCTTGTGAGATGGATAACACTTTGACTATCACAGTACACTGTACTGACCTGCAGCTTCTCACAGATTTCACTGAAGAAACCTTTCAACCAGATAGCCTCCTTCACACCTTCAGTTATAGACATGTACTCCGCCTCAGTGGTAGACAACGCCACTGTGGCCTGTAGACAAGCTCTCCAACTGATAGCACATCCTCCAAGAGTGAAGACATATCCAGACAAGGATCTGAACTTATCAAGATCTCCAGCATAATCTGAATCCACGAAACCAACAACTCCATCACTGGTGCGTCCAAACTGTAGACACACGCCCTTGGTACCCTTTAAGTACCTCATAATCCACTCCACTGCTCTCCGATGACCTTCTCCAGGATTTGCCATAAACCTGCTAACGACACTCACAGCATAGGCCAAATCCGGGCGTGTGCAAACCATAGCATACATCAGAGAACCAACAGCATTGGAGTATGGAACACCAGACATGTAATCGACCTCAGCAGCTGACTATGGAGATAAAGCAGACGAAAGCTGAAAATGTGTACCAAGAGGAGTACTCACAGGATTACCAGTCAGATCAAACCTGTCAAGTACCTTTTTAATGTAACTTTCCTGGCTCAGAAATAATTTCCTTGCTCCTCTATCTCTGGCAATCTCCATGCCAAGAATCTTCTTAGCAGGACCCAAATCTTTCATCTCAAACTCGCTACTCAACAGAGCTTTGAGCTTCTTCACCTCTCCTTTGTCACTTGCAGCAATTAACATGTCATCCACATACAGGAGCAAATAAACTTGGGAACCGTCGCGTAGCCTTTTCAGGTAAACACAACTATCATACTTGCTCCTCTCAAAACCATGAGAAATCATAAAGGAATCAAACCTTTTATACCACTGCCTCGGAGACTGCTTAAGGCCATACAGGGACTTCTTCAGCAAGCACACATGGTCTTCTTTGCCTTCAACATGAAAACCCTCAGGCTGTGCCATATAAATCCGCTCCTCAAGCTCTCTATTCAAGAAAGCTGTCTTCACATCAAGCTGTTCAAGCTCCAAATCCTGCATAGCAACAATACCAAGAAGAGAACGAATCGAGGTATGCTTCACAACTGGTGAAAACACCTCATTAAAGTCCACACCAGGAATCTGACTATATCCTCTAGCCACTAGCCTAGCCTTGTATCTAGGCTCTTCAACTCCAGGTATACCATCCTTCTTCTTGAATACCCACTTGCAACTGACAACCTTCTTATCCTTAGGCAGCTTAGTAATCTCCCAAGTCTTGTTCTTGTGAAGAGATTCCATCTCTTCCTCCATAGCAACCAACCATCTAGCAGAGTCTTTCAACTTCACAGCATCTGAGTAACTAGACGGTTCTTCACAGCTATCAACTTCTTCTGCCACATTCAGGGCAAAAGCAACAATATTAGCCTCACCCAACTTCTGTGGAGGCCTGATAATTCTTCTGGGTCTGTCTCTAGCAATAGAATACGCTGGCTCCCTCTCAACTGTGCCAGCATTCTCAGCTTCATCAGACAACCCACCATGAGTAGGACCATGGCAATCAACATCACGGAAAGAACTGGCTTCTGGATCATCATCAAACTCCACCTGCACTTTTGACTTTTGCAAGTCTACACTTGGAGCACTGGAAATACCAGGTGAAGAAACATCCTCCCTCTTACTCAGCATGTCTGTCTCTTTGAAAATAACATTCCTACTCAACAAGACCTTAGACAGCTCGGGACACCACAACTTGTATCCCTTCACACCAGAAGCATAGCCAAGGAAGATACACTTCACAGATCTTGGCTCTAATTTGCCATTATTCACATGAGCATAGGCAGGACACCCAAATATCTTCAAATCAGCATAATTAGGAGGATTTCCAGACCACAATTCTTCAGGTACCTTGCCATCAAGTGATGCATGAGGTGAACGATTGACAAGGTGACAGGCAGTGGAAGCAGCTTCAGCCCAAAACGACTTAGGCAAACCAGCATTTGACAGCATACAACGAACTTTCTCCAACAAAGTTCTGTTCATTCTTTCAGCGACTCCATTCTGTTGAGGTGTACCAGGGATTGTCTTATGCCTGACAATACCCTCATTCTTGCAGAACTCATCAAACCAACTAGAGCAAAACTCCAATCCATTGTCTGTGCGGAGATGCTTGACATCTCTCCCAGTCTGCTTCTCAATCATAGTCTTCCACTGCTTGAAAGTGACAAAGACATGATCCTTGCTCTTCAAGAAGAACGCCCACACCTTCCTCGAATAATCATCAATGATAGTCAGCATATACTTGGAACCATTCTTTGTTGCAACTTGAGACGGTCCCCAAAGATCAGAATGAACATAGTCAAGTTTTCCCTTTGTAGTGTGCACACCTTTCTGAAAACTGACTTTCTTCTGCTTGCCAAACACACAGTGCTCACAAAATTTCAGCTTCCCAATACCCTGTCCACATAATAATCCTCTCGTATTCAGCTCGGTCATGCCTTTCTCACTCATGTGACCAAGTCGCATATGCCACAATGAGGTATTCTCAGAATCTGTCAACGAGCCAGATGCAGCAGCAGCAGTCCCTGTAACTGTAGAACCCTGCAAAACATACAGATTTCCAACCTCCTTTTTGGCTTTCATATGCACTAATGAGTTCTTACTCACACGAAGAACTCCACCTTCTCCGGTATACTTGTACCCCAATGTATCAAGAGTACTCAACGAAATCAAGTTCCGCTTCAAATCAGGGATATGCCTCACATTCGTCAAGGTTCGAATGACACCATCATGCATCTTGATCTTCACTGTGCCAATACCAACAACCTTGCAGACAAAATTATTTCCCATGAGAACATTACCCTCCGCACGTTCATATGTTGAAAACCAGTCCCGGATAGGACACATATGAAACGTACAAGCAGAATCAAGGACCCAGGCAGCATCAACTTTAGACTTCCCATCAATCACAGACAAAAGGTCTCCATCAGATTCTTCTTTCTGAGTGGTGGTGGCAACACTAGCACTGCCGCTATCAGAACTTTCTCCTTTCGGAGCACTGGACTTTTCGCCCTTCTTCTTGTTCTTCAACTCCGGACAGAACCATTTAATATGCCCAACCTTATGACAATTGAAACAAGTCTTATCCTTGTGCCTTGACCTTGATTTGCTTCTGCTCTTCTTCCTCGAACCAGACTTAGCATTCCTCTCCTCAGACCTCCCTCTCACAACCAAGCCAGTCCATTGGCTATTTTCAGAGGAACTCACAGTGTGCTTATCAATTCTCTCTTTCTCCAAGAGCGAATCATGAACATTATCCCAACTCAGAGTATCATGGCTGAACAACAGAGTATCTCTGAATTACTGATAAGAAGCAGGCAACGAGCACAATAACAATAAAGCAAGATCTTCATCATCATATTTCACATCCAGAGTTCTAAGATCAGCCAATATATCCTTAAATTCATTAAGGTGGTCATGAACAGACTTATCTTCTTGCATCCGAATAGAAAACAGTCGTTGCTTCAAGCACAGTTTGTTGGTCAAACTCTTGGGCATGCACAACTTTTCAAGCTTTGCCCATAATGAGGAAGCTGTTGTCTCCTTCAACACGTCAATAAAAGTTCCTATTTCCTAAGGCAGTAGCGAAGATTCGCTTTGCCCGTAATTAGGCTAAGGCAGTAGCGAAGATTCGCTTGTGCTTGGCGGATGATGAGGAGCCACCAGCTGGGTTGTGGAAGAGGATCCAGGTCGGAGTCAAAGAAGTTCAATGGAAGTGGCTTCAAGTGCTGAGAAGGGCACATGAAGGGGACTATCCAGGACGAACTGGGGATCAAGACAACGAGGAGGGATCGGTATCCACAACTATGGCCACATGTTCAGACGGGTCGGATGGTGACTGGCTTTCTGTCTCGTCAAGTCCAATGCATCATGGTAATGTCGGATCACGGCGCGAAGTTTGCTCTTATGAAGTTCGATGGTTCATTGAATTTCAGGTTATGGCAAAGGCGTGTCAGGGATCTCCTCGTGCAGCAATGGATGGTTATCGCGCTCTCGGAGAAGAAGTCCGAGAAGATGGAGGAGCAAGAATGGGAAGAGTTGGAGGCTAAGGCAGTAGCGAAGATTCGCTTGTGCTTGGCGGATGATGAGGAGCCACCAGCTGGGTTGTGGAAGAGGATCCAGGTCGGAGTCAAAGAAGTTCAATGGAAGTGGTATCAAGAGCTAAGGTTGGAGGATGTCGGATCACGGCGCGAAGTTTGCTCTTGTGAAGTTCGATGGTTCATTGAATTTCAGGTTATGGCAAAGGCGTGTCAGGGATCTCCTCGTGCAGCAATGGATGGTTATCGCGCTCTCGGAGAAGAAGTCCGAGAAGATTGAGGAGCAAGAATGGGAAGAGTTGGAGGCTAAGGCAGTAGCGAAGATTCGCTTGTGCTTGGCGGATGATGAGGAGCCACCAGCTGGGTTGTGGAAGAGGATCCAGGTCGGAGTCAAAGAAGTTCAATGGAAGTGGCTTCAAGTGCTGAGAAGGGCACATGAAGGGGACTATCCAGGACGAACTGGGGATCAAGACAACGAGGAGGGATCGGTATCCACAACCATGGCCACATGTTCAGACGGGTCGGATGGTGACTGGCTTTCTGTCTCGTCAAGTCCAATACATCTTGGTAATCTCTTTTCATTAGGGACCTTGGATTATAACAGTGATAGTTATAAAGGTATGCTAATGAAGGTGGAGAAGGATGTGATGTTAGGGATGAAGGGTGAAAGGAAATACAGGTTAGTGGGGAACATTATTGTAGGTGGAGTCAGGGATCAATGGGTCTGATGAAGTGGAAAAAAGCTCAGGTCATATGAGGTTGGTTCGTATGAGGGAGCAAAGGCTTGACATGGATGGTTTGAGTATAGTTGGGATTCGCGAAGACATGGATAGCAAGCTATGGTTGCTTCGTGGAGGCATAGTTGGCAATGAGCTATGGTTGTCTCGGAAAAGCTTTGTTAGCTGGGCCCCGCTATGGTTGTCTAAAAGAACGTCGACGTCAAAGGTGTTGGGTAGGTTTGGCATTGGGCATGCGAAGCCATTGGTGACACCACGGGCGAATCAGGTATCTCACTCAAGGCCGAACGGTGAAGTTTGAGGTATGTCGAGGGTTCTACTTGGTGGAACAAAAGGTTGCCTTTTGTATGCTATGGCACATAGCATTGGTATGAGGCAAGAAAGTCCAGCGGAGAAGCAGTTCGAGGTTGTGGAGCATGGGGCTGACCGAAAAATAGAGGATGCGTCTATTGGTCACAAGTTTGCATCAGCAGGTGGACTTGCTAGTTGGGGTTCAATGGAGATTGGAGGAAATAGGCCAAGCAAGCTCAGAAGCTCGAGTTTGGGGGCTGGCTCCAACTGATTGAACAAAAGGTGAAGAGAAAGTTGAGATGGTCTTATTGATGCAGTTATTTATGGTTTGAGATAGAGTCGGTGGAGTCGGATTAGTTTTGCAAGATCTCATGGTTCTTCATGGGGCGGTGTTTTGTCAAGGTGGAGTTTGTTGAAGTTCGGGTGGAGCTTCATGGTTCTTCCACGAGATGATTTCTCGCCAAGGTGGAGATTGTTGGGATGGCGAGAAATAGGAAAGACTTATTTCCTATTCCTATTCCTATTCTGACTAGATTCTGGACTCCTAATTAGACCTAAATAGGTTACTTGTACACCAAGAATTTGTCTCTATATAAAGACATGTTACCCTAAGGTTTTGTATGGCTTTGTGGCTCGGAAACTCATCAATAAAAGTTCTCCTTTCTCCTCGTGGATGTAGGCATTAGGCCGAACCACGTAATTCTCTTGTTCCGTGTTCTTTGTGCGATCTTGTTCTCTAGTTGCTGAATTCCTAACAAGCTGTGTTGGAAGCACAGTCGTTGCTCCACGGGGCCGAGACGATCATCACTATATTATGTGGAGATACATGGTACATAAGCCGTAGGCGAGGCGGTGCCTCAAGCCTAACTCTCTCGTGCCTATACTACCATTGCGTTATGCAAAGACCTAGACCAAGACCAAAGAACATCTAACCCCTACTCTCCTATATATAGAGGACAAGTCCAATATATTCCTCAATAGGAATTAGAGTTCTATTCTAATTAGGAATTTGGGATAAATCCTAACAATCTCCACCTTGGACCAAATTCCAAAATCAATCGTCTTTTCAAGCTTCAAGCTCATCGTCCACATCAGACCATCTTCACTGTGTGTATCTTCCAATAAGCTTCATGCTCTACATATCATCATCCGCCTCAATATTGAAAACTCCACCTCGAATGGAATCTTCTACATGTGGACACCGACTGTTGGGGTTACATCGCCGAGCGAACACCAATCTCAGTCCAAATAAGAGACGAGGACACCAGCTACAGGCCTTTACATCACCTTCGCGTGAACACCTTCTGGACATCAATCTTGGAATTCTCCACCAGCTACAGGACTTTACATCACCTTCACGTGAATACCTTCTGGACACCAAGCTTGCTGTTGCTATTACACCTCACTCCTCCATCCTCGTGGGCAACCAGGAGATATACTGCAAAACCTGTGAGTCAAAACAAATTTGATACTTGGACATCTTCGCCTTCATCATCAACGAGTAACTGGTCCAAACAATGCTCAAGGTCTTCACATGATTCACCTTTTGGTCCAACATGATACGACCACTCCATGACCGATCAACCATGAACCCAAAACAGACCTGATCAAATCCCATGGAACAAGGGAGTCTCTGGAGAAAGAAGTCGCCTCAAGCTCCTCTAACTTTCTCACACCACTCTCGACTACACACATAATACCACATACATGTATAGGAGATACCATTGGACCCGGGCTCAAAGTCCAATAAGATTTGGGTCAAACACCCAACAAGTCTCCACCTTGAACCAAATCACATGATCGATCTTCAACCGTGAATCTCCAAGACTTGAACCAATCTTTAATTCAACAGGACCCCAATCTGACCCTTCTTTGGTCAAATTCTTCAACTCGGACAACAAAATCACCACGCCCATCAAACCCGACCCAAACTTCATGATCCAAAACAAGACCCAGACATTTAAGCCATTAACCGGTCTACTTCCAAGGATCAACCATATGATCTCCGCCCCAAAAAACAAGTCTGGTCAACTCAAAACCATGACTAATCACATCCACCAAGCCTCAATTACCGAATATAGTCAAAAAACCAAACATATCAGCCTCAAAAAAGGTCAAAATATCACTAGCCAGCCCCAAAATCATCTTCTGGTCGGACCAGAAAACCCAAACCGGTCAGTCAACTCCTTTTGACCCGAAATTCCCAATCCAAGAAATTAGGGTTTTCAACCCCCAATCCTCCAAGGCGGCGGCGGCGACCACCACGGAGGGCGGACGGTCGGCGCTCGCAAGCTCGCGCCGGCAGGTGAGCACGGCGCAGCGGTGGCGGTGCTAGGCGGCGGTGGAGAGACGCGGAGTTCAGCTCTCTTTCTCTCTCCCCGTATCTCTCTCTCTCTCCTCGCAGCTTTCTCTCTCCCCGAGCCTCTCTCCCTCATGTTCTCCTCTCTGCAACACCGCGGCTAGACTTCTCAAGGAGCTGCGACGGCGAGCACGGGGCGACTGGACGCGGGCGGCGGAAGGGCGGCGCGACGACGGTGGCGTGCTCCCTCCGAGCTCTCTCTCTCCCCGAGCTCTCTCTCTCCTTTCCGCCGAGCTCTCTCTCTCCTCGTACTCTCTCTCTCCTCGCGGTTCCTTCTTCTTTCCTCAGCGACGGACGGCGCGGCTGAGCTCCTCCCGGCGCGGCGACGGTGCGCAGGGGCGGTCGCCTCCTCCAGGCGACGGTGGGGCGGCGGGCGTGGGCGGCGGCGGCGGCTCCAAGGGTTTCAAAACCCTAAATCCCGATTTTCCCCAAATCGAATTATTGTTCACCGATTTTTTTTTCGTGTCAAATACTCGTATACTCAGATCCGGCTCTGATACCAATTGTTAGGAATTTAGCAACCAAGAGAACAAGATCGCACAAAGAACACGGAACAAGAGAATTACGTGGTTCGGCCTAATGCCTACATCCACGGAGAGAAAGGAGAACTTTTATTGATGAGTTTCCGAGCCACAAAGCCATGACCACCTTAATGGCTTATTTCCTATTCCTATTCCTATTTCGCCATCCCAACACTTCGTTCGTTGTCTTCAGGTATGGTTTAACTCATTAACAACTATGTTTCTAGTGCTAATTTTGCCTCGCATCAAAGGACATTTGTTGCTGCTATCACTTTTGCCCACGAGCCTGCCCATTTTGCGGATTCCGTAAAAGACACTCGTTGGCGTGAGGCAATGAAACTTGAGAAAATGCGCTTGAACGCAACGAGACATGGACATCGGGTCTCTACCCCTCGTTAGTATTAAGATTCCAAACAAGCTTATCCGACACACGAGGCGAAGGGTTAATATCAACAAGCAACCGAGTCAATTCTTGCACTACTTCATCTTCCCACGCAAGCAGACTCCTCCTCCAGGTCAGATTCCACCTCCAGTATAACAATAATAATAATTACAAACTGTGGTCGCGTTACATCCCCGCCGATAATATATTTGGAAACCTTTACAGCGAAAAGCTGGTTATTATATTGAACTTCATAGAAAATAATGAACAAAGATAACCAGTTATCAATTTAGAACGGAGACGATTTTGGAATAAATTTTGTTTATAAATTTGTCTTGTATATTAATTCGCCAAATAGTGCACCTATTTACAATCCCCAATACAGTCAGTTGAAGCTCAAGTATGTATAATGCAAAAAAAAACTGTGTACGAAAGAGAATCTATATACGAAATTAATGTCCTCGGCCATTTTTGTACTCGGCAGAAAATGTGAATTCGGACTGTTCTAATTCATTGAAATTTGATTATCAATAGCCAAAAGGTTTCTAGCCCAACGGTACAAAATGTTGTAAATATCTTAAAAATTCAGGGTCCAAATTTTGGCATTATTATGGTGTAAAAAATTTACCTTAAAAAAAATTAAATATCAATAAATAAAATTGACTAACTAAGGGATTATTTCGACTGAAAAGGATAATTTTAGTGAATTGAACTTGATTGGAATTGAGGATTCGATAATTATCCTACCGCACGATCGATTTAATGACTCGAAATCAATACGAGATTAATGCAATCATCCACAAGATATTATACGATATTAGCTCCCCAAAAAATCAGATAGAGTTGAATTGCCTCGGATCCTAGTCTGACAGCCGTCTCTAAATTCTCCACCATCAGCCCCTTAACCTCCACGCGCCATATCAAGGGAGTGGTGGTCTATCTTCGGTTAGAACCATATATTAGGCTAAAACTTCAACGCGTAATAATTACATCACATGCACCAAAAATGGTTAATTTCCTTTTTTTTTTGGAAAATAATATTTACCCGTCAAACTTTTACACATTTTGAATCTGGATTCGTCGCTCTAGTAATTTGGATAAAAAAATTTTGTATGGTATTACAGCACTTGTATGAGTTGACAAAATTTATATTCTAATTAGATCAACAAATCTCGAAATTAAATTATTAATAATACAAATTAAATACTTGGGATAATATTTGACAAACATTTAAATATTCTATCTAATTTGAATTCAAATTAACGGACTCAATAAATATTAAGACACAAATCAACTAAAAATGCATGACACACTAATTTCCCACTAGGTCTCTCGAGAAGGGAAAAAAATAAATAAAAAAGCAGCCCACGTTGGCAATAAGTGTCCCCACCGCGTCAAACAAAGTCAGTTATTTACAGAGACGACGAATCCGGACGCGTGTCGCACACATCATACGTGGCGAACTCAGGTGGCCAGATGGCGTCGGCCATGTATTTATTCGCCCCAAAATGGGCAAATTCTTCTTTACCCGTTAACAAAAAAAAAACTTTGGGTTTCAGCATTTGGGAAACAAATAAAAGCGGGGAGTCCTCCTTTCTTTTGCGTTTGGGTATGGGGTGTAGGTTTGTTAGACCTATAGCCCCCGACTTCCTCCTCTCTCTCTCTCTCTCTCTAGAGATTATATTCTCTTTCCCCGTTCTTCTTCTTCTTCATCCTCCGCTTCTTCTTCTTCTTCTTTGAGGGGAAGAAGTCGGTGACGTGGCGTTTTTTTATTTTTTATTTCCAAGGAAATAAAGAATGGGGAAAGAGAAGATGGATTGCGAGTGGTGGGAGAAAGTTGTCGACCCCGTGCAAAGAGTTTGGAAAGGCGTCGCCGTCCGCCTTGGCATACGCAAACGCGGTATAATTAATTTCTTTTTATTCATTTTTAATAATTTTGGAGAATTTTTACTGCTGTTTCGTGGATCGTTCGTTGTGCGTGTGTTCGAAATTCGAAGGAAGAGGCGTGATTTGATTTTGATTTTTTTAATTGATTTAATTGACGAGCGTCGGTGCTAAGATAGTCTAGTTTTTTGGATTTTTTAAATTTAATTATATGATCATGGATTGATCGCTCTCGATTTAAAAAGGTTGAGGGAAATTGAATAGAAATTGGATTGGAAAATTATGATTTTTCCGGTCAGTGTCGGCGGAAACAACTTTTTGTTTTCTGTTTTTGGTTTTTTTATTTTTTTAATCTTTTCCTTTTTCTTTATCAGTCGTTGCAACTTTTCTTTATTGGATTTGGTCGGCATGTTTTAAGAGTTTAATAATGCATATTTCCTGGTTATATTTTTTAATACATTTAGAAAAGTCAATGTAGAATGTTTGCCCTTGTAGTACCGATACTGCTGGTAGGGAATAGGATCAGGATTCAGGGCAAGGGGGGTTTTGTAGGTCAAGATTTGATTTGTCGAATTCGAAACGGCCGATTTCATCTGTGATCTGGTGATGGCAATTGCCTGTCCTTGGTATGGTTTGGTTCACCTTCCGGACAGGGACTAACGCTTCGGTTATACATTGCAGGAATATTGAAGCTACGGCATGATGTGAGAGCCTGCGAGTACGAGGACGTCCATGTCATGTGGGAGATGCTGAGAAAAACCGAAGCGGAAAATGCTCGGTCCCATGGCGACGGCAAAGGTGAACGGGGAAACGTCTGGAACTGCTTCAAATGGGCTAGGTCATCCCATCATCTTTGCCGCAAGTTTTGATCGCTCTCCCACGTTTGAGACTACTTCTCAAATCGAACCCTCGTCGGTGCTTGCTACGCGGTCGCAGTGGTTGAAATGGTGATAGAAGGCAGACAATAAAAGGAGAAAAAGGAACGAACCCCTGCTTATGAGATTAGTCTCTTTTCATCTGAATGTTGGTCAGTTGTAGATATACCCTCATCCAACCAGACAGATTGGCTACGATCCATCTCTTTGCAGTCCTGTTTTGTTACCGTCCGTTACTGTGGGTAAATATTACTCCTCTCTTTTTAAAAATCAACGTGCTTATGGAATCCGAAGGTGAAGCTTAGCTTAAACTGCATTTAGCCATTCGTGTTTGTTACATTCTCGACGATTAACTCAAGATGGGTCATTATGATTTCGAGCAAGGCGCTATGGTAAATGGGTAGACACGCTGCTCTCAGGAAACAGTGCTAGAGTATCTCGGTTCGAGTAAAAAAAAGTCTGACATTTAATAAAGCGTATACAAATGGAGTGCTAGAGTATCTCGGTTCTGAGTCCAAAAAAAATATCGGACATTTAATAAAGAGTATACAAATGGAGGTGAAGTCAGAGGACTCTGAAGATTGCATGAAAAATTTGTTAGATTGTACCCACACGCCTGACTAATTCAAATTTAAGTCATTAGAAATGCACGAGTACTAAAATCTTAGTGTAAGATATTTTATAACAAGTTCAGGATTCGGAATGGCAATAATCTGCCCCTCAAAAAAAAAAGGAATGGCAATAATTGCATTACAAAGCATAGATTAATACCGCAGAGAATCCTCGTCCTGCAATGAGAAACAGCTCTGCTTCTACTTGACTTTGGACTGTCCTTTGGCATTATTCCACTCTTTATCTCGGAAACTTTCAAGGTAGAATAGGATTCCAGCTCTCATTTGATTGATCGAAGTGACTTTGTGATTATTAGTCGCAGTTTATTTCGATTGTTAGTTTTTGAATATTCTTGATAGTCTTTCGCTTCTACTTATGTCACCATGTTGACTTCGAAATGGTTTTCATTTTTGTTTATCTATATATTTCATATTTTTGTTATGTAACCTCGTACTTTAATATAGATTCACGTCACCAATAAAAAATAATTCCAGCTCTATATTTTTCCAAAGGTACTAATTTTCAATGGTTAATCTAACCATTCGATAATATTTACCGTATTACCTTTGCTAACTAGGTGATCGTCGGTGGGCGGTTTAACTTCACAACGTCATTTTTTTTAATAATAGAGACTTTCTATGAAATTGAAATATCTGGTGGGACGTCACGTCATCTGATTTAGTAGCCCAATGACGTGGAGCTTTGCAGTAGACTCTTCATTCCTTATTTCCGGTCCCTTCGCCATCCAACTTTTCTTTTTCTAGTATTAAGATTTTTTTACTATCTTATGATTTAAAATTCTGATTTTGAACCACCAACTACTTTGATATAATTAAAGAGCCTTGGACTGTTATGGTTAAGCTAAGATCTCAGCATCATCATTTCTTTGGTCATTGAGTTGAAAGTGTACTAACCATCGGTCTGCTTATATATATATATAAAATTGAGTTCTCACTATTGCAAATTTGAACAAATCGAGTTGGTCAGACCCATGTTCACTCCTCACAAAAAGTTTCTCACTACCTAATTGGCCAGATTATTTTGGTAAAAAGTTTATTAAAAATTTTGAAATGGTTAACAAATTAACAAAGTTCCAACTGACCCTCCTTTTTTAAAAATTGGTCAAAAAAATTGAAGGACGATAATAAAATTGGTCCCCACACCAATCATGCTCGACAAGTGACATCATTAATAAAAAAGATTTGGAATGGTGTAGGATAGAGCGGTTGGTCAATTAAGAGCAGCGGTGAAGGCCGTTGGGCGGTAGCTGTGGTGGATGACGGGTGATTGGGCCTAACCGCTCTCTTTGAACTTGCACGTCTGCAAGTCTGCCACTTGTTACCTACTCTTATCCGTTCTTGAGCAGACACATGTGGATATACACATAAAAATATCCACCATGGGTTAATAATCCCCCGGAAACGTCACGTGAAATATTAAATATTTTTTTATACCATCCACTTAATTAATTGACTAATTCAAATTCTAAACTATGAAAAAAATTCAACAAATATTTAACCTGGATCATATAAAATATTATATTCACCACAATTTTTTTTGCATATTTAACGACGTGATGTGCTGTCTTTTTCAGTTTTTTTAAGGAAAATATGCATACATACATATATATATATGAGCCTAATCAAATAGGGAAATTTGTGAACAACAATGCGTCAAGTTTCACCGGATGGACCACAAACCAGTCCCCGGGAAGGGAGATCAACCTAGTCTGTTTACAAAATCATTCTGCAACCTAGTTCTGGGATCTAGAGATCAAGACCAACCGACAATTGGGTAAATCAAACAACATAAGCCTAATCCTATCAACAAGTGGTTTGACTTGCCAGTGGACTAGGGAAGTTGAATCATTAACGAAATTGTGGGCCAGTAGACAATCGGTCTCAACCAAAGAAAGCTAGCTCTGAAACTTTTGTCTGATGATAGTGAGAGCAAGTTCGATCGCCAACAGCTCAGCCTTGAGAGGGGATTGAGCATGCCTAAGATCCGTCTAACCTTCAAAGATGAGGCATAACTGGTTCCGAGCAATTGCAGCCACACCCGCCTGAGAGTTTTTATCCACCCAGGAAGCATCGCAATTGAATTTGACAGCACCAGGTTCAGGAGCCATCCGCGAGCTAAGGCGTGCTTCAATATCAACAGGTTGTAGCAACTTCATACCTGTAATCTGCAAATATTCATGACACGAATAAGACGCCAAGTTCAATGTTGGATCAATTTTTACTCCCTAAAAAAGAGAGAGGTTCCTAGACAGCCAGAGATTCCAACACAGAAACATAGCGAGGGATAGCATCTCCTGGTTTGCAAGGGACTTCAGGCGACGAGCCAGGGAGATAAACCAAATGCTGAAAGAACTATGTACAGTCCTATCAAATCTAAGGCCAAAAGGGCTAGCCAACCAAGTACCCCTGGCATGGGGTCATTCAAAAATCAAATGCAAAACAGACTCCTCATCGGAGCCACAAAGGGAACAAATAGGAGAAAGGGACATCTTTCGCCTAAACAAATTTGCAGCGGTTGGGACCGCATTCTTGATAAGCCTCCAAATAAAGTTTTGCACTTTTGGTGGAACCTGCAGCTTCCAAGTACCTGGGGTCAAAAGGAATGGAATTTGTGTCAGAAATCAGTAAGTTTAAACCATCCAAATGTTGCTTCTTGAGAACCTGATAACCACGCTTAACAGAGTAGCGACCATCAACACTGTGTTCCCAAACAAGCCTATCAGGAAAATTTAAACGACACATGCTAATTCTAGAAATAGCAAGTTGCTCACGTACAGTAAAAAATTCTGAATGAGATCCAATTTCCAGCTCAAAATGGGGACAGAAATCAGATCAGAAATATTTTTGAAAAGCAAAGCAACATTAGGACGGGGAGTAATGCGAGAAAGCGGAAGACCCGGCACCCAGGGATCATTCAGAATGTCGATTCCCCGACCATTCCCAATCTTAAAAACTAGACCATCTTGGAGAGCCTCCTTCCTCTCAAAGAGACTGCTCCAAATCCAAGATGGCCTATTACCCTTTTCAGCAGACAGGATATTATAAAGTGAAAAGTAAAGGCCTTTCAAAATTCTATAACACAATGAATCCTGATGCCCGAACAGCCGCCACACTTGTTTGGCCAAAAGAGTAATATTGAAAATTCTCATATCCTTAAAGGAGAACTTTTTCCAATTTAACCAGTGAATCTTCCTCCTATCCACATTACCTGACCACAAAAACTTAGCAATTAAACTGTTCAGCTTAGTACAAAAGGTAGCCGGGAATAATAAACACTGCATAATGTAGCATGGGATAGAGGAAAGAATAGACTTAATCAATACTTCTCTGCCAGACATCGACAACATCTTTTACTTTCCAGCTACTAGTCTTAGCGAGCATCTTCTCAAAGATGGAGTTCAACGATTCCTTCTTAGACCTCCCCCAGATGGAAGGCAGCCCCAAATATTTGTCATTAGAAGGCATAGGCTTCATCTCCAGAACTACAGAAATAGCCAGCCTAATTGCCGCCGACTCCCACCTAGAAAAGAGAATGCAAGATTTTTGGAAATTGATAGATTGCCCCGAGATATTAGAGAAGCTCATCAGAAGCTGTTTGAGTTTCACTGCCTCCTGAACACTAGCTTTGGCAAAAAGCAAAGTGTCATCTGCAAATAAAATATGAGTTAAAATGGGGTAATTATGGATGGCAAAAGGTAGGGTCGGGTAGCGTATTGGTAGGACCCAACCCATACCCTAGTTTTTGGAATTAGACCCATACCCTACCCTCGACCCTACACATTTTTTATTGTTAGACCCATATCCTACCCTCCAGGAGACCCAGGATTTATAGGGTCTGCAGGGTCCGACCCTTTAACATTCTATCTTTTTGATAATTACTTTGCAAGATACTTTTATTATTTTAATATAATCCAAATAAAGGAAAAATCAAAGTCTATGTAATAAAATAATAATCTCAAATTAAAGTTGAGAGTAAACTATAAACCAACTGGTCCAACATAAAACGAAACACATACGACTACATCGTCAATAAGAAACTAAAACTTATAAGTGTTCTTGTATACTATAAAGTTTCAACTTTAAAATAATTTCTTTCTAAATTTTCAAGCGACTTTTGAATACGTTTTCTCGATTATCTTCTTGCTCTTGTAATCTAACTCTTCTCGGTAGCTTCTGTGTCTAACCAAAAAGTTTAATTACTTAATTAGTTATATAATATTTGAAATTTTAAATTAAAAATAGTATTATATTAGGTTTTTTTGGTGTGCGCTTATTCTTTTTGCGGCTGTATTATAATTATCTTAGCAATATAATAAATATAGATCTAAGTAGGATCTAATTAGGGTCTAACTAGGGTAGGGTCTAATTAGTGGGTCTATGGGTATGGTCTGGGTCTGGGTTTATATAGACCCTATCTAGACCCGGACCCTATCTAAGTCTATAGACCCAAACCCAAACCCTACCCAAGACCCATAGACCTTAAGATCCACGGGGTAGGGTAAGGGTCTAATCCACTGGGTCTAGGTCTTTTTGCCATCCTTAGAGGCAATGCCTATTAAGCTTAAAACCATGAATCTCACCCCTACACATGGCACGATTCACATAACAAGCAAAGGCATCTAAAACGAAGAGGAAAAGAAAGGGGGAGAGTGGATCCCCCTACCTAATCCCCCTCGAAGTATCGAACCAAGAGACGGGTTGCCCATTAAAAAGAATGCCATAGGAGACAGATTTCAAACAGCTCATAACGCACAAAATTCACTTAGGAGGAAAACTAAGTTTAGTCATAACTTTTTCAAGAAACAACCAGTCAACTAAGTCGTAAGCCTTCTTAAGATCCAACTTGATAGCCATGGAAGTAGACTTTTTCATGCAAGAATTTTTAAGATAATGGAAAGCTTCATGTGCAATGATGATGTTGTCTTGAATACAACGGTCCTTAATAAAAGCCCCTTGACATTCCAAAATTAAAATATTCATCCAAGGCCTTAACCTATTAGCAAGAACTTTGGAATAAACTTTATACGCAAAATTACACAAGCTAATTGGGCAAAAGCCATGAATGCTGAAAGGATTAGTGGTCTTCGGAATTAAGGAGATAAAAGTACGATTCAGGTCATTGGGAACATGAGAGGACTCAAAAAGATTCTTTACCAACTCAAAAAGATCATCCTTGATAATAGACCAAAATTTCTGATAAAAGAAACCGGGAAAATCATCAGGACCAGGCGCCTTAGTGCCGCCCATGTTAAAAACATCAGTTTTAACTTCGTCAAAGGAAATGATCTTAATCAAATCATCAGCAATATCAGGAGTAACGAGCTGAGGAATACAATCAAGAATGCAAGTAGGGTCATCGGTATGGATATGCGAATAAAGATCCTGAAAGTGTGCAAAAATGACATCTTTCAACTGACCCTCCTCATCAATCCAAGAACCATCAAGCAGTTGCAGCTTTACTACCTGATTGTATTGCCTCCTAAGAGTTGCCGTAGTGTGAAAAAAAGATGTGTTTCGATCACCACACGTGAGCCAATTGATACGAGATCGTTGATGCCAAAACATTTCTTCCTTTTCATGCAACCTAGCGAGCTCCATCTTTATGGCCACTTCGTGTGACTTGCACGTAGCAGCATGGTCACGTAACTGAAGTAGTTGGAGATCAACGGAGAGCTCTTCGATGCGAGCTCGCCTTCGTTCATTCAGGTTTTTGCTCTACAAAATCAGATCATTAGTACAAAAGAAGATCTTATTTTTAAAGACAATAGGAGGGATGCCCGACGTCGTAGTGGCCCAAGAATGTTCTACAACCGCCCTGCATCCATCCTGCTTAGTCCAAAAAGCCTCGAACTTAAAAGGCATGCGTTTAACTTTAGCAAAATCAGTATAAAGTAATAAAACACAATAGTCAGATCCTTCAATTGGACCATGAACCACTTGGGCCTTAGGAAAAGCATCACGCCACATGATATTAGCAAGACCACGGTCTAATCTTTGCTCTGCCCCAAATTGTAAGTTAGACCACGTAAAGGGGTTCCCCTTGTACCCCAGGTCAATCAACTCACCTTCGTGGATGAACTCATAAAAGAGACTCATCTGCCAAAAGTCAGGAGGTTGCCCCCCCAACCGCTCCCCCGTAGAGGCAATGAGATTAAAATCACCAATGCACAACCAAGAGGAGGAGGGGCTCCTACAATGAGCAAGAGACTGAATCCAAAACCTCCTTTTACGATAGGTATCGAGCTCGCCATAAACAAAGGATCCAAACCACGAAATCAGACCTTGCTAACTTACACCGAGTATCAATCCAATTTTTTGAAGCGATCAAAATCTTAACAACAATATCGCCAGTCCACCACAACGCCAAACCCCTGGATTTACCCCCGGGGATCAAGCAATTCTCAAACCTACAATTTCTTCTAATCTTATCAACTGCCTTCCTCAATTGTTTTGTTTCCATGAGAAGGATCAACTTCTGAGAGTGTTTCCTGATCAGGTCCTTTAACAGACGAACCGTAGGGGAAGTGCCCAGCCCCCTACAGTTCCAAATGAGGCAACTCATTTTTGGTTAATATTAACTGGTATTCAAAAGTCCGGTGAGCGCTAATTCAAGTTTCAGTTAAAGGAGTCTCTCTTCTCACTCCCTTTTTTTTAAATCACCTGTTGTAACATTTTTTTCTTTATTAATAAAGGTTCCGCAATTTAGTAAAAAAAAGTTTGAGTTAAGAGGGAAAGTTCTTCTAGTAATATTACTATTGATGTTTTTCAAAAGATTTGAGTTCGAAGCTAGAATTCTGCATGCAAGTGTTCGCCTTTTTTATATGGACGAAATCGCACAAATATCGGGCCTAATGAAAATAGATTCAAATTCCAAAAATCTAATTAATTTAGAAGAACTCTGAAATTTTGTAGTATTAAAAATGTCTATTTGTTGTAGTCGAAGGTGATCTCATTCATAATGGGAGGCAATATTACGAGCCCAGACTAGAAGCCATTTCAGCTTACAGTTTGGGCCTCAATTATTCCAGGCCAAAATCCATTTCTTTCCCTCTATAACCGCCCGAGCCTCAAACGCGTCGTTTTAGGCTTCCACTTGGACAGCTATAAAACCCCAAATCCGCGCAGCTAGGGTTTTTCATCTCCCCGATCGCCCGCTCCTCTCCCTTTGCAAAGACTCCGAATAGAAGAAGAGGCGGCGACGATCCGGCGAAGGAGACAAAACGATGGGGCACTCTAACATCTGGAACTCGCACCCGAAGAACTACGGCCCTGGCTCTCGCACCTGGTAAAAAACCTCTCGCGTATCTGTCGTTTCGTTTTCATCCCGATGTCGTTTTGGTTCTAATTTGTACGGAATTTGGTAGCCGGGTGTGCGGGAACCCGCACGGGATCATCAGGAAGTACGGGCTCATGTGCTGCAGGCAGTGCTTCCGCAGCAACGCCAAGGAGATCGGCTTCATCAAGGTTCGTTTTTGAATTCTTTTTTTTTTCTTTTGGCGAATCAGTATAATTTGTTGCTCGAGGAAAGGAAGGATGATGTTGTTTGAGTTGATCCGTTCTCGGTTGTTGACTGTATTGTAGTATCGCTGAATGGCTGGAGGATGTGACTGGCAGTTGGCGAGAGAAGAAGCTCGCCGCTGAATAATGGCGCGGAGGAAGTTTTGTGTTTCTGTTTAGTTATTACTTTTGTCGCGAATCGGTTTGGTTGTGGCAGTGATTTATACTTTCCGGAGAGATGGTGAAACCATGGCCTCTGAACTTGTTTTCCAGTAATGTTAACTCGCAGCGACATTAATTTAATCATATTGTTACTTGTTTCGATGGGAGTCGTTGCATTATCGAGCTAAGGTAAATCAGAACAGAGTTTGCTATCCAGTGATCTTCTAGTTGGTTGTGATGTCTGGATTGCTGTTCTCTACAGTGCTACGTTACGCTTATGTTTACATATTGCTATGTGCTGCTTTGCTTTTTCGGAGTTTTATTGTTGTTGAAAACCATCCTGTGTTTGTAATGGTTTACAATGTTTGAATCCAGAGCTGTTTGTACTCTGATGAGAACTGTTTGGCCTATCATTGGTGCTGGATTCTTATCTGATGGGAATCACTAAATGCAAAATAGATGATTGTGGAGGACAGGCTATCGCTGAGATCATTTGAATTGATAGAAGTTTCATTATGTTGTGTTTTACTTATGTATTGTGTGCTTAGAGGGGTTGGTGCCTGACCTTTTATCATGTGAATAAAAACAGTCAAGCAATCAGATGTAGCTTAGTGCAATCTGCTAGTTCATGTGATTCCCTCTTGCAATTCTAATTCGTGAGATGTATTTCTATCTTGCTGCTTTCGCCGGACTAGTCGGCTTTTATTGGTGGACGTTGGTCAAATGCTTGCTGCTGCTGCTGCACTGTTCTTTTGAACCGGGCGCATTCCAGGTTTCTAGTCCCTGTTCGGATTTGCCCGTTTCTTTCCTGGAGGCTGAGTTTATTACTTTCGTCTTTTGGTGAGATCCCTTTCACGACTCTTTTTACTTGCTTATCTGATATTCTAGAGCTAGTGCCTAGCCTGCAAACTTTCTAACCGAGCACCTATGGAGGTTGACATTTTCCAGCTCATGCCTAAGCGCCAAGTGTCATGCCTTCCGAGTTATCGACCTTTGTACGTTTTCTTCAAATGTATATGTTGATTGAAATGATTTTAAAATGAGATAATTACATATAGGACTCCAGGGTATAGTCAAATAGACTCTGAGGATCCTGTAGTTTTTCTACTAATTGCTGAGTCTATGTAGTTTGGTTATTATTATATTTTCGGGTCTCTGGCTCAAATAAATGACTTAAATACCCTTGCAAAAAATAAAAAAAATTAATTACTTTGGTTGACCATCGGGATCGACGACTTCTCCATACCCACTGCCGCTGGGAGGCCATGAAGGTTTGGTTGGGGGCCAGCGGGCTACGGGAGAGCCCTAAGGAGGCGAATGTGGTGGAGAGTGGGGCTGTTGGGGTTAGGGTTTAAGGTTTTGCGGGAGAGAGTCGAAGGGGAGGTGCGGTTGAGGCAAGGAGGGCGGAGGGTTCTTGGGGATTGATGGAGTCCGGCCACTTGTGCTGAAACAACAGCAGGCTATGATGTTGCAGGCGGCGGATTACACGGGGTCCACACGACAATTAGGTTTCGGGGAGTTAGGTTCTGGGAGCGGTTTGGCAGAATTAGGTTCCGGCTATGATCATCGCTTGAGCTCAAAGAAGAAGAAGAAGAAGAAGAAGATGACGCCGCCCTTGGGACCGTACGAACACCGGAATGGACGGAAGCGGTGCTCCGGGAAAGAAAGTAGCCGGAAAAATGGCCGGAGAAGATGACCGGCGATTTTAGTTGACCGGAGTAAGGGCATATCAATCATTTCAAATATAAAATAAGAAAAAATTGATTAATGACATCAGCCAATAGGGAAACTACAGAGTCCTCAGAGTCTATTTGACTATAATCTAAGGTTCTCTCAGTAATTATCTCTTTTGAAATTGTTATGCTCTTTTTAGTATTGAATTGAATTTGAGAATTATTCGCTTTAAACAAGTCTCGGGCCAGTCTGGTCTATCCAAATGCTTAACCTGTCAAATGAATACGGTATAAAATTTATAAATTCAAACATTTATTCTAGATTTAAAAGTAAGATATAAATCTTATTATAAATTTTCGTGAGTATTCCATCCAAGTATCGAGATTCACTTAACATTTCAATGCAAATCACTTTAAAAAATACATAAATATTTACCTTCAGTTCATTCAATGTTATAAACTAATAATATTAATGTTATAATTTTAAGTTGAGAAGCAAATCATTTTAGGTAAGTTTATCAAATGGTATGTAGCCTAATAATACAAGGCCGGAAGTACATGGTTCAAATTCTAACAAATGTAATTGTGTAAATTTACCTTTAAAAAATCACCTTAAGTAAAAGTTTTTATTAAGGTTTAGGGAAAATTAATATTTATATATTAATTCAGTTGAATTTAAGTGGGGTCTACTAAAATCGAGTATCATTTATAAGTCTATGAATATAGTTTACGTCTGAGTCTAAATTTACCCTCAATCCTAACTGTTAGTTATTTACACCCATGTTGATCTAAGTAGTATCATGTGGATGTCATTTTTTGTTTACTCACCGCGTGGACACTGAAGTGTCCTTATAACATGACTTAGTGTCATGTGTCTTAAATGTGTCTTGTGACACATAAAGTTGGTGGGTTGATGATTTCCTTTAAAGGGAAAAGAAGAGAGAACGAGAGAGGGTGAAGCGGTGGCTTCGGCTTCCTCTCAAGAGAAGCTAAGGCTTCTTCATCTCACAGAGAGATGATTACGAAGGAAGCCATGGCTTCATCTTCGTGATAAAAACAGACCCACAAACACTCTCGACCTCTAGTGGCATCTAGTCTGTGAAAATTAATCTTGCTTCGAATAAGTTCGTAAGTAAGGTTACCAGTGACAAAGCTTCCGTTACAACGATCCTGTGACGAATACTTCTCGAAGTAGAATCTAAACTTCAAGAGATAAGTATTTAATTTATTGGCATTCAGATTCTTGCAATTATATTTATAATTATGATTATAAGATTGCATGTGGAATCCCTTCATTGGTGTTAGAGCGATATGAAGCTTTGTTCTAGTTTATGAATAATTTTTACAAAGAAATTGTTTTTTGTCAATTTTGTTTTGTTGAAATCTGTTTTCTGGTAAAGGTTTTTTCAAAGAAAAAAAATCTATTGTTGTCCTTGCTTGAAATAATTAGGAAGTCATGGGGTTCTATGTGTAATTTGCGCGCGGTCTGCATATATAGAATTCGTCCTTATTCGCAAACGCATAAAACTTTTAGGGATTAAAGTGATATAGTTTCCACTTCGAACGCATTTTTTAAAGGCGTTGTCCTTATTTGTACACGCGTTAAATCTGTAGGAACTAAATTAACAATTAACAAGGAATCTGTCCTTATGTGAAAATGCGTGAGAACCAGAGGGACTAATTTGTAATTTATCCCCAAAAATCCCCAGTCGTGATTTGGGTGTTCCACTCCCTTAATTCCCTCCCGATTATCGTCGGGGATATCGACAATGGTCGATTCCCGTCGACCACACTCCCGTCAGCTGTTCACGAACGAAAATTGCGTGAGTACGGGAACTCCCTCGAATTCCCTGTCGTCGTTCGCGAAGGAAGAGCCGTAGCTTGACGCTCGGGGAAAGGAAAAGGCCAAACCATATGGGCGCTGGGACACCAGGTGTTGCACGACGGCGAGGGCGACGCGCAGTGGAGAGGAACGACGCGGCCGAGCTCGTCGAGAAAATGTGATCGGCGACGTTCCGCTTGTAGCCGGCGACGTTGGGGAGAAGGGAGATGGATTTTGGGCCAAATCCGATGATGGGCCATTTTTTTTAAACAGACCTGGTTTATTTTTCCAAGGTGGCTCGAGATAATTTTTGCGAGATGGGCCAAATGTTTGGGAAAATTTGGGCCGAAATTAAATTTGTACGAGCCTAAGCTTGAAACGGATTAGAAAATAAAAATAAATAAGGTAAAAAGGCAACGTGGGCCTGAAATTAAAAAGCCCAACTCGTGTTGACTGAGTTCAAAAAGTCAATGCGGGCACCCATGGGCTGATGGACTTTCCACGTTAGTTTTTTGGACCTGATTTGATATATTAAGTTGACTTAAATAGTTCCTTAAGTCAACATGGGCCCTCATTCAATTAAAAAGATTATTACGAATCTTTTAACCATAGTTTGGAAAATTATTATGATAATTTTTTGACAAACCTAATATTCTTCGGAAGGGTCCGGAAAATATGTATTTCCAATATTTTTGAAGGATGAGTACTGATAAAATAGAAAATTAAACATGACCTATTGATCACGCATGAAAGCCAAATTGTGGACATATTCTTAATATGTGACATCATCGTTTAGATTGAAAATTATGATTTTTGATCCATGGGAGAAATAGAGTATTCACCCAAAGTTTTCGCATCGTGTTGCAGGTTTGCGATGACGTAAAATAATAAAAAACTTCACTCGTGTTTTTATTTTAAAAGCACGTGTTGCGATTGTATGCAACATGGTGGCAAGATATCGAAGTGTCGTATCTGGTGGAGGGAGTATAAGGATAGTAGAAAAGTGCTAGAAGAGCACATAATTTTTGTTCACAAAAAGATACAAGAGTGTCTCTAGGCTAGAGGTTATGATCGCGAACCAGATTGGCGCACAATATTCAAGCATCTTCTAACGAGGATGAAAGATGAAAGAAAATATCTAAGTTTTTCCTACATCTTCGATGTGGCACATATAAAGGTATTTTTTGAAATGTCTAATTGGATATTTGAGCAGAAGGAGAGTTTGTGAGGAAATTATCTTTAATGCACAAATGGAATTGCCAAGTGGACGACGAGTACATCGCTTCAGCACTAAGGAATGTGTTTGCAGATTCCTGTATCCTAGTGTCACAAGTATAATCGAATATGCGCCAGTCCAAGTCGTGTATTTTAGACCCTCCCAGTTTTGAGTGAATCATTTAAATTTTTGTTTAGTCGTGTTGAAAGTTTCTTGAATACTTGTGTTTAGAATTTCGAGTATTTCCATGGTTATTTTATCTATAATAAAGACATATGTTGTCTCGATTAAATAAAATATTTATTTAATCGCGTGATTATAACCATGAGAAATATCCACTTGAATTTACTAAGCGAAGAACTTTTGACATTTAAAGTTCGAAATTAATTTTCGGAGGGTGAGGGGAAGCATACCCGCGACTTTCTTCGAATTTGAGATTAGTTGAGAACTTTAATACATGTTAAAAGTTATGAGTGTTTAGTAAATTATAGTATTGCTGAAATGATTCTTGACACACAACTTTATAATTTCTTAAAGCAATGTGAATAGCTATGTGCTAAAAGAACAATAGGTTCTTGGGGCTATAAATAATATTATACTCTAGTCTGAGAATGTACTCAATAAAAGTGTTAATCACTTAACAAACATGTATCTATGTGAGACGTCCTATATGATCAACAAGCTAGCTATGGCTGACCACCTGTTCAATGTTGGACATGAAATTCAAACTGTTATATGCCTGCAAGATCGGGTCATATGAATGACCTAAATGTATGTTGATAATGTTATGGCATTTCATGAATATGTACTGTCACCTTGAGCTTAATGAGGGCCGCCTCTTAGCAATCAAAGTCCATCCTTTGGTGTATGGGACTAGTGCTTGTTCTACTGGGAGCAAATAGCAAGGTTGACCATTGTGGTGAAGTCAACTAGAATTTCTAGAAAACAAAAGAGAAAAACTAAATGGACTTAACCCTGACTCAATCTAAAAGAAGAGTTCTGAGGGTGTGAGGAACCTAAAGGTCTAACATTTCTGAGCTAAAATGTTTTAACTGTCAAATGAAGGAGCACTTTGCAATAGGTTGCACTCCCAAAGAGACAAAACGCTCATTTAACTCACTTACGAGTGAATTAAATGTGTCTAGTTCTATTCTTCTAATTGAATGTCGCTTAATTGTGTGTGAGTAATTCAATAAAGACAGACTATGTGACAAAGAAACGTAAAATCTTTGTCGAATTTTGATGAGTACCAACTGGAGCAAGTTCTATTTATATTGGTATATACACACGAATAGAAGTTAAAATGGTTGGCTCATGTAGATTGAGCCCACATACCATGTACATGACGTGTTATATACTCTGAGAAATTCACAAAATTTAATATCTATTCGGATTTTTCAATAGCTCTTAGTTTTTGTTGGATGATTGAGTACATCACACTTAGTTAATTTTTTGGGACAAGTCTTTATTCGTTCTAGTTATTTGTTGAATGGTTTCCATCATAGATGTTGATCTTTGAGATTTACATAGTGATGGTACTTCCGAGGTCACAACTTCCATAACGTCTAAAGATGATATTTTGTTATGGCATTCTAGATTTTGACCATATTGATCAAGTTCGCATAATTGTCTTGCTAAGGCAGAAATAAAGAGTATTTAGAGAAGACTAAATTTGCCCAAGTATGAACGTTTCTAGAAAGAAAAATCTTAATGAGACCCATTTGGCAGAATAACTAGATATGGTTGTTTAACGCAATTAGTTCATTCTGAAGTATGTGGTCGGGTGAATATGAGGGCAAGGCATGGGGCCTATTATTGTTTCATCACATTTACTAGATGACTATATTTAGATATGGTCAAATCTATTTGATTTCTCGCTAGTCTGAAGTTTTATGTAACTTCAAGACATTCGTGAATCATGTTGAGAATCAAGTAGATCGGAAGATCACCTTACGAATTGATCTTGATCACGAGTAAGATTTTTTGATTTAAATTTTCATCTGATGAGAAATGAATTGAACATAAGCTGTTTATTCTCTGCACACCTCAATTGAATGAGATAGCAGAAAGAAGAAACTAAATTCTTCTTGACATGGTTAGACATGTGATAGCGGAGGCTAAGTGTGATGGAGATGCGCTCCATACCGCCATATATGTTCTAACTCGTGTGCCCTCTAAGTGTGTCACTCATACTCCTCACCAGCTGTAGATAGGTCGAAAGCTCGATCTAAGCTAATTAAGGCTATGAGAGTGAATTTTCTTATGTCCATCCAAGTGTATTTCTACAAAGAATTTCTTTTTCGAATACGCATAAGTATTTGAGGGATATGTGTTCGTGGGCGAACAATGCAATAGAAAAGTGACATAAGTTTTATCATCATTTTTGGAAAATAAGTTTTCTAAATTGGGATAGGTAAGTAACGACCTGCCTTATTTAAAACTGATGAATTAGAATTATCTGGATCACTCCTTCCGAGTGAGAGAATTTTGGAGGAGGAAGATTTACCACCTCCGGCTGATCCGGAAGTTCATGATCAAAATGATCTTCATCTCATTAGGAGTATGAATTAATCTTCATCTCAGTGGGAGTATGATTGATCTTCGTCTCAGTGGGAGTAGAATTCTAAATTTCAGTGGGAGTTTAGAATGCCACTTATGTAGGATACGATACCTGGTTACGATGGATATATGGGATATTTATCAAAACTAAAAATTCGTGGAGCTAAAAGAACAAGTTTTTCACACAGATGACTTGAGGTCGAACGTGTTGGAAATGCTCTCTTGAATAAAGGTACAAGTGAGATTCCTTTTAACAAATCCTATAAGATGAGAATGAACACAAAAATATTTCTAATGCTCTAACAGTTCCTAATTAGAATAAATTAGTTAAAACAATGAAAAAAGTTATGACTTTTAAAACCACGTTTAAAAATTGGTTGAATGTTGAGAATTAATTTGAGAATTAATAGATTCTCGAGATTAAGCATAAAAGACTCGCTTAGCTGTCGAAGAATTTACACAACGTGAAAGAATTGAATATAAGAAGTCATTCTTGGTTGTTGTGAGATTCATGCTTTTTAGGCTTATTCTGGCTATAATGACTTATTTGATTTAGAGCTCCATCAAATGGATGAAAAAGCTGTACTTCTCGGTAGACAATCGGATGGAGAAACCTATATGGTTCAACCAGAGGGTTACATCAAACAGAATGAGGTAGCAAACGTAGAGTTTGCTAATTGTTGAGATCAGTTGATGGTCTCACACAGCCTTCGAGATAATGTTGTACTCGTCATTTCATAATTCGATCATGATTCGAATGTGTCGTATGATTTCGAATTGATTGACGAATACTATGATGTCTACATTAAATGCTCTGGAAAAATGTTTGTTATTGTACATTGCAAGTTGATGACATTGAATAGCCATAATTGACTGAAAAATATCTTAACGAGGCCAAAGTGTAGTTTTCAGCCAACTTTGAAATAAAAGATATGAGAGAGGTTGATTACATACTCAAAATTAAGATTTTGAGAAGTCGTTTGAGTTTGATGATTTAAATGTAATGACAGTAATCTCTAGTATGCCCTAGCAGTCAAAAGGTAATTTTCTAAATAAAGACTTGTATCCAAAAATACCTCAGGAGCTAAAGGATGTGATGGATGTCCTTTAAGCGAATGCTATGGATTATTTCAATCCAAGCATAGCACATTGACAAGCGGTCAGAAAAATTATGAAGTACTAAAAAATGATTATAGAATTATTATTGGGTTATTAAAGTCAAGACATAATATTGAGGGGTTATACTAATGCCTATTGGGCACAAGATGTGGATGAATGAGAATCCATATCAGAATTTATTCTTCTTGCTAATTAGAGTAGCTATCTTGTGGAGTAGCTATAAATAGACTTGTGTCTATCTCCTAGTGAGCAATAGGGGTAAACTAATTTACTTCTGTAGCTGGTGTGTAAGAAGTGATATCATTAAGAACACTCTTAATCTATTTATCCCTAACTAACTCAAGAGAATTAGTGAGCAGATTCTTTGCGAAATAGTTGTGTGTAAAGATGTGAGCATGAAACACATATCTGCATGATATATGAAGGCAGATCCAAGGATGTACCTCGGGATGTGTTTTGAGAAACATATCAGGTCCCAGGATTTGCGAGCGAGTTATTTTTGCTTGTATAGCATCTGTTGAATTTGCTATTCAATGGAACTTGATGCTATGTCAGCAATACATGTGTAAATATTATTTTGAATAACATTTACTCCAATGCATGTTGGACAGAGAAGTAGCCCACTCACACGGATGTTTACCTCAGTGGGAGTCAAAGAGTTGATACTTGATTGGGATGAGACAGTTTTAGAATATCATTAAATTGTCGAGTGCCTGTTCTAAAATGAGAATGTCGTCTTGCTTAAGCACAAGAGGGATCTTGTTAAAGTGCAAGATTAATTACAGTGCAAACAATTGAGGCCGTATTAAATAAGTTATGAGAACTTATAGGATTATGCAAAATCCGGTGGTAAGAAGTAAGTAAAACTTATCATAATTTTGTCTTGATAGCCTAAAGTAGTCTTTGAGTAGACTAAGGCCGTTGTTCGAAAACATCGAGGCGGATACTCTAGTATGGTGTTATTTGGAAGACATGCGCTCCTTTTAGAGGAAAGAACACCATAACACATAAATCGTGTCATGTGTGCTTGTCGACCTATGGATGGGAAATCAATTTATTAATAAGTGATTTTAATTGTGAGACAAAGTCCGAAAATTATGGTTTTCGGAACTCTATCCTTAAGATCCTAAACATATTCTGAAAGTATGATTCAGTGCTGCTAGCTTGGAAAGTCTTTAAAGGGTCATGGTTAGATGCGACCTGGCAAGGCTGACTGGAAAAGCAGGCTGGATCATGATGGAAAGAATATTGTTAAGGGAGAAGGTTATTATCAATCACATTCTGAAAGTTTCGTGGTTCACCGGCTAGACTATTATGTTGTGAGCAACACAATAGTGAACAAGAATAGATTGTTTCTAAAATCACATGTGGAAATAATGAATATGAGATAAGATCTGGGATAAGGCATACTATATGTAATGGCGATGTTAATCGAGATACTATCATCCATATGGCCGATATGTGCTATTGGATTTAGCTAACGTGCACTCGATGTATGCTGGTCGCACGGTATATGCCAACACGAAGTGAGAGAGTGAATTAATTATGATCAATCATGTGTGAGTGGGAGATGTTAGTTATTTACACCCATGTTGATTTAAGTAGTATCATGTGGATGTCATTTTTTGTTTACTCACCACGTGGATACTTAAGTGTCCTTATAACATGACTAAGTATCATGTGCCTTACATGTGTCTAGTGACATATGAAGTTGGTGGGTTGATGATTTCCTTTAAAGAGAAAAGAAGAGAGAACGAGAGAGGGTGAAGCGGTGGCTTCGGCTTCCTCTCAAGAGAAGCTAAGACTTCTTCATCTCACAGAGAGATGATTACGAAGGAAGCCATGGCTTCTTCTTCGTGATAAAAACAGACTCACAAACACCTTCCACCTCTAGTGGTATCTAGTCCGTAGAAATTAATCTAGTTTCGAATAAGTTCGTAAGTAAAGTTACGATCCTGTGACGAATACTTCTCGAAGTGGAATCTGCACTTCAAATAATAAGTATTTAATTTATTAACATTCAAATTCTTACAATTATATTTATAATTATGATTATAAGATTGCATGTGGAATCTCTTCACTAACTTTAAAATTTCGTCCATACTTACTGAATTTGAATTTTTTGTAATTCCTAAATATCTGGATAAATACTCACAGGCGACGTGCTATACTTCGCCCCTGTCACTTCCTTGCATTGAATTGCCTCGATTACCGTGAAATTGATCTTATGAACTAATAGCGAATCGAGTACAAATTTTATATAGTGCAACTTTTCCTAAGATAGAAATTATGCCTAATGTGAATAAAATTATAGTTAATTTTTTGTTAATTACATTTATTCCAGAAACAAAGATGATTATGCACGCTCCTCGCTCTTCCAACCGGACCACGAAGACCCCAATTTACTCCATTCGTAGCCTGCACCGCTCCAGAAACTGCAAGACAAGAATACTTGCCTGCCACCGGCTTCCCATTTATAAATTTTCACTTGCCACCATTTAATTCCCATGCAGTGGAACTCATAATACAGTAACCTTAATTAAATTTAACACCTGAGTTTGATTATTTAAAAATATGTTTTTATAACATACTGAGATAGTTTTCACAACATTCCAAAAATTTTACATAATAATATCCTTTGTTTTTAAAAAACCATTTACTAGAAGTGGGCTCTCATTCCTAATACAAGAATCAGCTATTGTCAAAACCTTTCTCCTTCCCCTTATCCCCAGCTCACGGGATTTCTGGGTTACTTACTCTTATGTGTACTCAAATAATTTCGAGTGAGACCCAACTCCTTCCTCTTGTCCAAATTTGCAATAAATAGGAAAGAAAAAGAAAACAGGTTTAAATATTATTATCTTGGTTTTTTTGGCTCTAAGTTATGAAAGGATATGGGATGTGGGTTTTGTGGTTGATGCTTGGGGCAGCTTTAGTATCATCATCAACTGGCTCGTCGGCTTCTGGTACGTAACAGATTCTTCTTCTTCTCTTCTCCTCTCTCCTCTTCCCTTGCACGTTATTTTGTTTAGTTTCACTTCAACGAGAAAGGACAAGCTTAGGAAGGCTTTTTGTCTCCATATAGTCAACTTAGTAGGGAAAGTGGGTCGTATGCAATCGTGTCATTAATGGGATTGCTTGGCTGTCGTCTACCTTAGTCTTGTAGGAATTGGGTGGTAGTGACATTGCCCTATGGAACTTCCATTGGTTTTGTATTGGAAGGGAAAAAATTTAAAAGATTGGTGATTTCATCAATTGCTTTGAGATGGCCGTTAATTGTAAGTGTGATTGATTTGTTTATAAATGTGTAAAAATTCACCTTAAGATTTCGTGGATATGGAAATTCTAGTATGGTATCAAAGCGGGTGGCCACTAGTTACTCGCACGACCTTATGTCATGACACTTTGGCAGCTAGTCATTGCTCGTACGACCTCTGTCTCATGCAAATTAGCGAATTAAAAATCTGTACAAAATCCGGCCCGGTGAGTTTTGTAACTTTGTTTGAGAATTCGTGATGAGATTGCCATATTTGTGCCAGTTTGCTAATCTGTAAGAAGTTGGTTAGGCATTCGAGATACAATGCTGCACTGATCATAATCACAATTGTCATTTTTTTCAGACGTGTTTACTGATTCTAGAAATACTATTGGAGCAGTTGCAGTAGGAAGAAAGCTTAAGGTACATGCTTAGTTTAAACATTTGTTTCCAACAATAAAGCGTGGCATTTTCCTGATGAGATTGTTGAATTTTGCAGCAGAGCAGAGGCCATCCAAGCATCGGTGAGAATATCGAAGACCGGAGAGTTCATATCGAAGATTATGGTAGAATCGATCCGGTTCCAAGTCCATCAGTGGTAAAGCATGCACCTATCCAGCATGGAACCCCTCTGAATCCATACATTCCGAAGCCGCAGCCGCCTCCTCCTAGTTCTGCTCAGGACAAGATCGGCGGATCATTTTAGCTCCATTTCTCATAAATGGGTCTGCAGCTAAGTAAACATTGCAGCTAATTCGGGTCTTCGTATATCATACCGAGTAGCCTAGCTTCGTTGTTATTTACAGCTAATCTATCCCACTCGTATTTGGCTTAATCTGGTGTACTTATTAACCAAACAATATCTGATGTTAGACGACGGTAGCTTAAATATAATTCGTTCTAGTGTAGTGTGCAAATATTTTAGGTGTAATCAACTGTTGTATGGTTGAACTTCGATGATTGTCCTCTCGTCTTACTTTTATATGGTCCACTGGTACGGAAAAATCACCATAAAATTACCCCCGGGAATCCTCCCATTTAGTTGATTTGGGTAGATAGTACTACTTCCGTTATCCCATTACCCTGTGCTGTTTTAACTTTTAACTTTCTCATTCTTATGGTTCCTCTGGCTGTCGTCACTGTCTGTCTTGACTTTTGTTTCATTGTGTAATATGGTGAAAGAAAACTAGAAAAGCCAGCAGGGTCCAGACAAATTCAACTCGGTTCAGTGTCTTCCGGATCTGTGCTAGTAAATCTTTCGTCCCAGTGAAATATGTCATTAAACTTGTCCTTTAGTTGATGGGTTCATATGAGCACGGTGGATGATCGACCGTGCTCGACTATAAATTAGACTGTGCTCGATTATAAATGTCAAACCATGGTCCTGGAAAATGTAATGATCTTTTCACCAATTGATCAAAACCAAATAGAGCAGGTAAGCAAGCATATGATCGACCATACTTTGGACCAATGCAGCTTAATCCACATCGCAATTTGGAGTCCGTGAAGTGTCTGCAAAGCCCACCTATCTGTTTTAAGTCCCTACAAATTTGTACGGTCTTTCTTTATCTTGGGCCTGGTTTAGTGGAAAGATCTGCCATAAGCATGTTAAAGCTATGGGGGACCAAGTTAAGGCATATGGGAAAAGGGAAAACTGGCCAGTTAGATTCTATATTAAATTTCTATTTGAATTATGTTTTAGATTTTTAGGTGACTTAAATAGATTCAATAATTATATTAGGGTTTGCCTATAAAGAGATAGGAGCTCTACCTCTAGTAGGTGAGTTTAATTGAGCTAGAGTTTGGGTGTAAGGGTAAACAATAAGATCTCTCTCCCGTGGACGTAGACAACTTATCGAACCATGTAATCTATTGTGTCTTTGTTTACGTTATTACTTTCTTGGATTCCTAACACTTTCTCGGCGAAATTATATGAGATTTGAACAATCATTAACTCAACTAATCAAAGTTCGAATCAAGTTAGATCACAAAAAGCGGAAATACTTTCCATACTATGGCTGCAGAGTAAGAAATTAGAACAATTACTCACTGGTTGATACATTTGATTTGTGTTTTACAACAGTAATTTGTTACGTGTAAGTTCATGGATGCACGGAACAATATTCTGAATCTAAGATATCGGCAATAATGCTGCTCCGTTTTCATCTAATGAACCACCAACGAACCATCATTAATTTTTTGGGTGGAAACGAACCATCGTTAATTGTGTTTTATATCAACGTATCCATCTCATTATATATCCAAGGACTGTCCTATTTAGATATTATAATTTGAACGATCGTAAAAAAAAAGATATTATAATTTGAACATCTGACATTGTGGTTGATGAGCTCATCGAGTAAATTGGTATCATGAACAGCCAATGCGACTCGGCTTTCTCAAGGAATTTCTTAAATACTGAACACAACTGTTACTAAAATAGTTTGTCCTTTTTTTAAATCAAGTAAAGTGTATTAACTCCTCCAAAAAATCACCCAAGTTGATACTTACAACATCTGCATTCTAGTACAGCCATAGAAATACTAGATAAATAGTATCATAACTAAACTATGATAAGAGTTATCTAAATACAGATAAAAAATCCTACTAATTACACCAAATCTAAATAATTAGTCCTTATTAGTAAGACTCAAATTATCCGGGTTCGATTTTAAATGAATCGCTGGTTCGTCTTTCGTGGTATGTTAGCACATACATGGCAGAGTTCACTCATCCGACGACATGTTTGGAAAAAAATACAATAAAATACAAGCTGGAGAAGATGGAAAACGAAGGTACATAGAAAGGAAACAATTTCGGATTTCCAAAGTTGACGACCATACATGTGCAATCGCGTAGAAGGAATAGTCATCACAAGATTTGAACACAATATTTTGCTCATAATCGGTGTCAAGTGCGTTAATTTTTGTTGTGACTATTATATTGTTTTGTGGAAGTGTAACAGTTTATACTTGTTAAAAATTTAATTATTAATTACTTTATTTGAGCTTGATATGAAAATCTAGTATTGGAATATACAGGTCTGTGGTCCGATGACGTCGTATAATAATACTTGTTTATAATCATTGAAACTTAACAACTTATTGTCATAAAATTTCATATTGAATACTAAGATTTTAATAAAAATAAAATCTTGTTAGTTTGCTGCTTTTTATGTGATTCTCTATGAGTGATCATCGATGCATTTTCTTTCTCTGATAAATATTAGTATATTGCCATTCATGCATTCACCTTGAGCAATCAATTCTGAAGAGCGACGTGTACCTTGGGCCTCCACGAGCGAGAGAGGGACGCCATTTCCGTTGTATGCTGATAGTTCTTGCTCGATCTCTAGATGTTTTTGTAGGTTTATAATCTAAACTAATTTAGATTCGAGTTGAACGTCATCTTTAAAAAGAGATAAATTTTTTTCAAAAAATATTTAATATCGTCGGTTGTCTAGATTGATTTGTAGCGTGTTGTGCCATATCGTGGAATTAAAGAATTTATATGGAAATATCATAATATTCCTTAATTTTTTATTTGTGTATATTAACCGAAGGAAATCGCTTTTTTTTCCCAAAGTTTTTCCGAGGCAAAAATTTCAATCCAACTTGAGCAGTGATGAAAACAATTTCTAAATCGTCTTTCCTACCAAACAAAGGGCCGAAATGGTTACCAATTATTCCTACTCTCAGTACAGTGATTATGTCCAACGAGCATAGTCATCTCTGGTTCTGACCGTGATTAATTAGGACGGATAGTGCAAGAAACTATAATGGAAACTTGGACCTAGGTTTATGATTGTGTCCATATATATATATATTGACGGGTTTGACGCGTAATTAACGAGTAATTACATGTTAAATCCGATAAATTAATAAATTAATTCGTTAATAATAAATCACTTACTTGTTGAAGCAAGAAGTCCACAGGTTCGGGTCCACAATGTCTTCGTGCTAGTCGAATTACGATCACGTTTTAAAGGATTCGTAATTGATTTTCACGAGAATTCCTCTATAGAAAATCTGATCAAAACTCAGGGACTATCCCAGAATTTTTCCTTTCTTATTGAGTGGTTGTGGACAAACTTACATTTTGGTTCAGCCAGAGGGAAATTCGGCACACCAGAATGTGCCATGTGGCACTACTAGGCCGCATGTCCGACACGTGGCACTTCGGCCCGCATGCTCGCAACGTGGCACTTCGGGCTGTATGTCCGCCACGTGGCAAGAACCACGTCAGCGTGCCACGTGGGCCGCCAACTTTGTCGACAACTGCGTCAGCGCCACGTCACACTGACGTGGCACCTACGTGGCATCGGACCGGTCAACGAGGGTTGACCAGCCCATCCAACCCAACTTATGGGCTTGATGGGCTTGGGCCCAATCAGGCACAATAATAATTGCCTGATTGGGTCTTTAGGTCCAACATCTCCCACTCAATTATTATTGATCTTGATCAACGGCTATCAGATTTCTTTAAAAGATTTCGTGCGACCAGCATACGTCGAGTGTGTTAAGCCAAATTCAAGAGCACGGACACTCAGGCTACTTGAATAGTAGCATCTCGACAACCTTCTTGTATAATGCATGCTATTACCCCAGGACTCATGTCACATTCCATTGTTCACATCAGTGATTTCAAACAATTATATTCGGGTTCACTATTGTATTTTTCAATACAATTGGTGCACCTGAACCACGAAACTCAGAATGTGATTAACAGAATTCCTTCTCCCTTAACTATATTCCTTTCATAATGATACAACTTGCTTTTCTGATCAGCCCTGCCAGGTCGAATCGCTATGCCATAACCTTTTCATGAACTTTCCAAGTTAGCAGTACTGGATCATACTTCCAGAATACGTTTAGGATCTTAAGGGTAGGCTTCGGGAATCACAGTTCTCAAAAATTGGTCTCACACCAGGGATTGTGAAATCACTCAACATTTTCATCCCATCCAGTGGTCGAGTAGCACAGATGATACTGATCACGTGTTACGGTGTACATTCCCTTTTAAAGGAACACATGTCATTTAACACCATACTAGAGTATCAGCATTAGCTTAACTCTAGGCTAATAGGACATATAGTATGATAAGTTCTACTTATGTCTTATCATATGGATTGTAGAAAATCCAAATGCAGCAACTTATTCCTGCATCCCATAAGGAAACTTGCTGTTGAGCAAGACGGCATTTCGTCATAGGACAAGCACTTATGAATGTCCAATAACTTCCTCGTCTCATCTAGGAATTAACTTCTTGACTCCCACTGAGGTAAACACCCGTGTGAGTGGGCTACTTCTCTGTCCGACATATTTCATAATTAACTCATATTGCCAAACAAAATTTCTTTATTCTAACTAATTGGATTGCAAATGAAACCGTCGTAAACCCAGTGACTTAATATGTTTTTCGAACACTTCTCGAGGTAATGCTTTAGTCATTGGATCTGCGGCCATATCTCGTGTAGATATGTGTTTCATACACAGTTCTTTATATTTTACTAAACTTCTAACAAAGTGAAATTTAATATCTATATGCTTAGCCCTGCTATGGAATCTAGGATCCTTAGCATAAGCTATAGCTGCCTGGTTGTCGCAGAATAGACTCATGGGCTCCGATGAGTTGATCAGGGAGAGATGGCTTAAGAATCTCTTCAACCATACCTTTTCTTGTGCAGCATGAGCTGAAGCTACATATTCTGCTTCCATTGTTGATAGGGATACACATGTTTGCTTCTTACTGCTCCATGAAATAGCACCCCCCCAACAAGAAAACAAATTCAAATGTAGACTTATTCTTGTCCACGTCGCCTCGCCAATCAGCATCAGTATAGCCACTCAATATCAGGTCACGGCCTTGATAGCACAAGGAGTATTCTGCAGTAGTGTTCAAATATTTCAAAATCCCTTTGACAGCCTTCCAGTGAGCACTGCCTGGATCAGACTGATATCTGCTTGCTATCCCAACAGCATAGCAAATATCAGGTCTGGTACACACCATTGCGTACATCAGGCATCCAACTGCGTTGGCATAAGGAATTTTCTCCATGTCCCCACGTTGTTTAGCTATTTTTGGGCACATGTCCTTACCCAAATTATGACCTTTAACCAATGGGACTTACTTTGGGTTACTGTGATCACATTTGAAACGTTTTACTACTTTACGAATATATGTCTCTTGTGAAAGAGACACTATTCTTTTCGAACGATTTCTCAAAATCTTAACTCCGAGTATGTAATCCGCTTCACCCATGTCTTTCATTTCAAAGTTGGAAGATAACCAATTTTGGATTTCGACAAGAAATCCCATGTCATTTCCAGCTAAAAGTATGTCATCAACATACAAAGTGATGATAACAAACTTCTTTCCTGATCGCTTAACATATACGCAGTGATCTTCGTCTATCATTATAAAATCATGCGCCATGATCGTATTATGAAAGCGAATATACCACTGTCTAGACGACTATTTAAGGCAATAAATTGATCTATTCAATTTGGAACTTTGTGTTCGCAGCCTTTTTGAATATAGCCCTCAGGCTGAATCATGTAGATTTCTTCATCCAATTCTCCATAGAGAAAAGCAGTCTTTACATCCATTTGATGTAATTCTAGATTCATGTTAGAAACCATGGCTAAAATGACCCTAATTGACGTAAATCTAACAACAGGTACAAAAGTCTTCTCGTAGTCTATCCCAGCCTGTTGTTTGAACCCTTGGGCAACCAAACGAGCTTTGTATCTTTCGATACTGCCATCTGCATTGCGCTTGATTTTGAGAATCCACTTATTTCCAATTGCCCTACGCCCCTTAGGTAGGTCAACTAGATCCCAAACCTAGTTTTTGATCATAGAAGACATTTCTTCTTCCATTGCATTCATCCATTCAGTTCGTTTTAGAGATGACAAAACTTCATATACATTCTTTGGCTCATCTTCATCCTGCAGGATGGCCAGAAGAATTTCACTTGAACCACCAAATTTTTTTAGTGATACCAAGAACGCATTAGTCTCGCCTTCGATGTCAAATCGTCGGTGTGGTATGCTAGTTCTGCTAGACCTACGATATTCCTGATTTTGATAAACATCTCTCATATATTCATCATATCCAGGAATCGCACTGCCACTGGGTGGAAATACCGTACTCCCACTGGAATAAGGAATTACCTCCCTTTCAGGACTCAGATCACGACCTTCCGGATCATTTTGAGTTGGAAAATCTATATCTTCCTCCTCAATTCTCCCACTCGAAAGAAGTGATCCATATGATTCTGGTTCATCTGTCTCATAAAGGGTAAGGTCATTACTAACCTCCCCCAACTTTGAAAATTCATTCTCCAAAAACGTGACATCGCGTGATTCAAATTCTGTTACTTGTCCATTGTCCAGTTCACCCACAAATACGTACCCTTTAGATACCTCTGGGTATCTTATAAAGATACTTTTTCTACCTCTCGGTCCTAATTTACCGAAAGTACTTGAGGTAGAATAGACATATGACGCACACCCCCATGGCTTAAAATAGGATAAATCGGCTTCCGATCTGTCCACATTTCGTAAGGAGTGGCTGTAACAAACTTAGAGGGAACACGGTTTAGAACGTATGCGGCAGTCAGGAGCGCATCTCCATAGAATGATATAGGCAAACTTGCCTCTGCCATCATCGATCTAACCATGTCAAGAAGAGTTCTATTCCTTCTTTCAGCAACCCCTTTTTGCTGGCGTGTATAGGGAATGGACAACTGATGTTCAATCCCTTATTCAATGCATAGAGCTTTGAACTCATCTGAAAGATATTCACGGCCACGCTCAGTTCGTAAGGCCTTTATCTTTCTGTCCTTGTGATTCTCAACAAAATGCATGTATGTCATGAAGCAGTTTAAGGCTTCAGACTTGTGAGAAATCAGGTATATCAGACCATATTTAGTATAGTCATCAATGAAGGTGATGAAGTAATATGCTCCATGCCTTGCCCTCACGTTCATTGGACTACAGATGTCAGAATAGACTAATTGTAATAGAAATTCGGCTCTAGCCCCAGTACCGAAAGATTTCCTTGTGCTTTTTCCTTCTAGACCGGATACACATCTAGTAATATAGATCTCTCTACATTTCTCAGTAGTCCTGCCTTAGCTAGACGGTTTAAACGATCCTGACCGATATGGCCTAGTCTAGAATGCCATAGTTTAATATCATCCTCTGATGAGTTTGAACTAGTGACTAAGGAAAAGCTTTCACAAGGATCAATATCCAGAATCAAAAAACCTTCCGATATATATCCAAGGCCAAAATAGGCATCATCCAAGAACAATCTAACGGTGTCATCCTCAAACGACAACCGAAAACCTAAAGACATTAAGGCCGAAACTGAGATCAGGTTCCTCCGAATGTCTGGAGCAAACAACACGTCATGTAAAAGAAGGGCACGACCACCACGAAGGTGCAATTTACAAGTGCCCATACCTTCCAGTGCTCCAATGTGTCTCAGTGTGTTCTTTGCCCTTGTATTTGATGGCTACCAAATTTTTGTGCCACGCTTGTCTTGTGCATATTACACGGCTCTAATTGTGAGTTCCACTAAGAAAATTGATGTTCAAACAAAAATTTTGAGATACGCAAAGAAAATTTTGAGCATAGTGTTTTTCACAATCTAAATCAGTTTGTATTTTGTATCATTCAAGAAAACAAGGGAGCAAGGAATCATAATGAGTTGATTTTTAATTCGTTGTGTTTGCACAACCACTCGTCTTATGACACGTTGATGCAAAATTTGGTTTATTCCTCTTCTCAAGTATTGATTTGACATCCATTGATTCCAATGTGGGCTATTGATGGTTATTATCTACATTTCTTAATTAAAGATTCCCCCAGTCGAGAAATATTTGATGCAATATTAGGCTATCAATTCTGATGATCTTATTATAAGTAGTCATTATACGCATTGATTAATAATAGAGTTCATTAATTCACAAGCCATTCAAAGATTTGTATTTTTTTTAGGGACGAAGATTTGTATGTTCGGTCGTAATAAAGTTTCTCCCGATACATCGTACATATATTTCCAAATAGTATAAATATCACCCAAATCGTAATATAGTTCATTAATTACATAATTATTTTAGCAGAACCGCCAAAATAATGACGTAATTCAATATATTATTATTCTTTTCACGCTAGTCAATTAGTAAATCGATATGAGAAATTACAACAGTAATTTTCTTTCATTAAAGATTGGATGACACCTTTTTTCCGGAAATTTATAATGGATCCTCTTGAACAAATTTGAAAAATTAAGAATCTCCAAAATAAGATCAACCTAATTAGTACAGAAAATCTCATAATTAGTATTTCCTAGAGTACTCAACCCATCTGTTTATATACAGATGAATGACCCTCTTTTCTTACAGTAGAAGAGGCTCTAGATTGAGAATGACTTCTCTTTGGCAGTTCAACTTCGGGTTGGGGGAAGTGGAAGCGACGGTAACCAATCAAGCCACTGTTATAGACAAATGGATTCGAAATGTAGCGAGGCTCTGCCCGCCATCTCAGCAGGTGATTGTAGGATGGGCCTTAGAGAGGGGGTGTTTCCACAAGGCAGCCACATTGCAGCTATGCTTGATCTCGAGGTGTATCATCATCCAGCTCGTACAGCTCAAAAATATCCCAATCTCTCTCTTGAGCTTCCTGGCGAGCCCTAACGTTGTATGCGCGGGGGTGGTGGAGGAACGAGAGGTGGCAGAGCTTTTTTCCGAGCACGGAATAAAGTGCACAAAGACCCATGACATTAGAAAACTGGGTATAAATTTCATGCCCAACAAATTTTTCAAGAAGCCAGGGCTGGAGGACTTGGCTCGCCATATCCTGAAACTCGAAGTGCCTAAACCCGAGAGCATCACTTATTGGGAGAGATTGACCCTCGACGCTTATGCTTGTTACCTTCTTGGCCACGCGCTTCTTTAGTGGCTTGGTTGGGTTTCGGGTTTAGCTTATGACAAATTCCGCCTTCAATATTTTCTTTCCTTTTTCAGTCAATAGTACGATTTGAACTTGTACTAATAGGTTTGGTGTCCGAGTATTAAAGTGTCGTAAATAAAATCCATACCAATGTACCATCGTATATTACCAAATATATTGCAGTTAGTGGCTTCATGCTATCGTGATAACAACACGATTTTCGAATTTATATAATGGACGCTACTTCCAACATGTTGGTAAGGAATCTCCCAACCAATCTTGGTAGCTAATTAGAAGTAATAAGCTCATGATTACTTAAGTAATTTTTAAAATTTTTCACAAATACTTTTAGTATAATAAAATTTTAATGATACAATTTTTCCAAATACAATAAGAAAATAAATTCATTTGTATTTTATAATACATTAATTTTTTGTTTATTTTATATAATTATTATATTTTTATTACGTATGTTATATAATAATATATCTTTGAAAAATAAATTATTATTTTATTAAATGCATATTATTATATTATTTATAAAATATGCCTTTATCTTAACATTTCAAAATAGAGATCAACACATTTTTTTCAGCAAACTAATTTTTCAATAACAACTACTAGTTACAAATATCAACATCAGCTAGCTTCTGAGTTTAATCATTATAATCAAATATACCGCAAATTTTATTTTTCAAAATACATCACAGTTTCTTTTTTTTTAACAGTAAATTATATTAACAATGAAAACATCCGGAGTACATTACAAGGGTAAATGCAGTTGCACAGAGAAGCAACTGCAGCCAAGACCACAACCTTTCAAAACCCCCACTAGATGAGATCCATTGTAGATAGGTCGCGACCTTGGACCTCTCGGAGACAGGATTAAGTGGGGACTAAAGAAAATTTGTCCCTAGGTGGGGACTACATTTTGGGCCGTCAGATTTGATTATCTTTAAATATGATGGGACTGGTTTACATATGATTAGTTTGCATGTGAAGTAATATTAGTTTGTATGTATAGTGATATTGGTTTGAGTTAGTCCTCACGGGTGGGGACTAGTCCAGTCCCCACCAAATCCGCCCCCGAACCTCGGTAAAACTAGAGGAAAGGAAACCTTGAACGGGACCAACTTGGAGAATTCTGAATGTCCATGCGAGAGAGCCCTAAGCCATCGCACACGATGGGAAGCCATCCATCACAGTTTCTGATTTTGGCAGGAAAAAAACACGTCCTTTTTATTTGATCTTGCCCTAAACAAAAAAGTGCATTGGTTGTTACTTGCAGTTGGATTGTATTATCCGAAGACTTTTGGGCTTTGGAGGTGACATAATTTAAGTTCAACAGAGGGCCTGGATCAATATTTGGTTGGGCAAAGTCTAAACTCTAATGCAATTAATATTCTAACACCCCGTGATCTGATTTATTATTTTCACAAATCAATACGAATCTTTTCCAGCATATTTTGTCCTCACTTACACGCATTCCAAAAATTTCTCAGTAGGTCACCCATCCTGATTCTACTCCAGGAGGTACACCTTGTTGATATGGATAGTACCAATGAAATCATTTAAGTATTTCAGACAGAACATATCATTTGCGAATTATCACATTCACCCTCCTTAAATACACGACGTCCTTGTCGCGCCAGACAAAACACAGAACAATCCCAGCATATTTTTTGCTCTGATACTAAATATAACGCCCTGTGATCTGACTGACTGCCTCCATAAACCAACACAGATTTTTTCCAGCGTATTTTGTCCTCACTCACACACATCTAGTAAATATCTCAGGAGGTCACCCATCCTGATCCTACTCCAGGTCATGCGCATTTCACCTTGGAGTTCTCTCAAGATGTGTGCCAGAATAGAAGGTGCACTTTGTTGATATAGATAATATCAATCAAATTATTTAAGCTTTTCAGACAGAACATATCATTTGCGGGGTATCACAATTATAAATTTTTATTACTTTTTTTTACCAACGAGAATTGTTCTAAGTAGTAAGTAATTTAGATTCACTTAAGAATTTTTTGGGTTTAAGTTTTAGAAATATAAAAAATACTAAGGGAGAACCGCCCCTAAATATGAGTATTCAACTCTAAACAACACAATTTTTTTTTAAAAACTCTTACTATTTTTTAAGGTTCATCAAAACTCTTAGAAAAGAGTATACTTAACTATCATTTTGTACTTTAAGGCCTCTTCCTCTCCATACTTAAATCTTAGGATACTTTAAATGCACTTTTATCTAACTCTTATTATTGATTCCCCTAATAAAAACTCTTACCATTTCACTAGAGGGACTCTTTCTTTCTAAATATGAACGATAATACATATGAGAATGTGTGTGATAAATTTTTATAATGTGACCGGTCAATGAGGTAGTTCTATATATCTTTAAAGAAGAATCAATGATTGATATTTTTACACCACGAGACTTTAAAGTATGATTCAAGTGGTAAAAGGCAAGATTTATTTCAAGATAAGAATCAATGATCAGGTTCGAACCTTGAATGATTTTAAAAACCTACACAATCCATCTTGACGAAGCATCGTGATTTCCCTTCGCAATTCGTAAGCCCTCGAGGAACTTCCTTTTCCAAATCTTTCTGAAATAGCAGCCCATATTTTATAAGCGGACTGGACATAGTGAACACTACCTTGTATCTCCTTTTCCATTGCGCTTTTGAGCCAACCCTTGAGATTCGAGGATCAAAGAGTCCATATTCTATCTAGTCATTATAACCTAAGAGATATCTGTAGCAAGATGCTTCAATTCCATGTGCAGGTCAAGGAACTGTAACGTACTAAGGACTATAATGGTAGTCTTAAATAGTTGTGATGACTATTACATAAATAGTCTTGGTTTAAATAATGGATTAGTAGTGAGGTTTTACGAGTCGCGCTGTTCAACATGGGTCGAGACCCAAATGGAGATCTTCTATCAAGATTCGTTGGGCGCTAGGAAGAGTTAAGAGTGGTTCTGGTCATGGATTGACAACCATAAGAAGGGAAATTGGTCAGAATTTGTTGACGATCTAGACAAACGGATTGCTCTTCTGGTTGGGTGACTTTGGTCTATACTAGAAGGATGAGTATCATCACAGATGCAAACCCACTTTGGATATGGTGGTGGCTAACCAATTTGATGATGCAGTCAAAAATTATTTGGGAAATAATTTCATGTTCTGCAACCTTGAGGACAAGGTTATGCAGTCAATAATGTAACATACTAAGGACTATAATAATAGTCTTGAATTCTTCTTTCCCTCCTAATTTGTTTATCTCCTTCTCTTTCCTCTTTTGTCTCTTTCTTTCTAATTCTTCACCAATTCTTCTCAATTCTATCAATCTTGAACTTAAATCTCAATTGGGTTCACAACAGAAACATAGTGTGAGGGATCAAGAATGACGTTTCAAGTGTGGCCCAACTTGGGTTTGGGGGACGTGGAAACGATAGTAACCAACCGGACTGAAGTTATAGGCCAATGGACTTGCAATTTTGTGGCGCTCTCCCATTCGTGTCAGCAGGTGATCGTAGGGTGGGCCTTGGAGCGGCTGAACCACTACCCTGGCAAGGCAGCAACATTGCCATTGTGCGTGGGCTCTAGGTGCATCATCATCCAGCTCCTACACCTTGACTCGAGTATCCCAGCGAACCCCAAGGTTGTTTGCGCCGGGGTGGTAGAGGAATGAGAGGTGGCGGAGCTTTTTTCCGACCACAAAATAAGGTGCCCGAGGACCGCTGATATTAGAGAACTGGGTATGAAGTTCATGCCCGGTAGGTTGTTTAAGAAGTCAAGGTTGGTGACCTTGGCTCGTCGTATACTGAATCTCGAAATGCCCAAACCCGAAGTGATCACCTTCACCAACCGGGAGAGATTCAACCTCGACCTTGACCAAGTCAGGTATGCTTGTCTCGACGCTTATGTTTGTTACCATATTGGCAACGAGTTTAGACGGTTTATTGTTGAAGAAATTGAAGATTATAAGCTAGCTGTTGCAAACGACCGGTCGCCTACTTCTTTGGCACTTGCGCGCTTCATCCTACAACGGTTAGTCAACTTCCCGCGTATTTCCAAGGCCCAGACATCCGGCCCAGTTAATAGCCTAACGGCTAGTTAATTATGTAGTGCCTGAGGGTAGTTTAGTAATCCTAACTATGTTATTAATACTAGATTAGTCCTTCATGTATATAAATACTCATGTAAATCTCCTGAGATCAATAAGATTATTCCACTTTAACATGTATTCGGTGATGATTGTCATGTTTATTTAATGTTTTTTGCCTTTCTTTTAATGAATAATACAACTCGAATTTGACTAGTTGGTTTAGTTACTGTCTAGATATTATGATGTACAAAAAATAAATAATATTGTCACACCATTGGATTTACATTAGGAAATATATTGTACTTAGTGGCGTCGTGCCATCGTGATTAACATCGTTACGAGCCCAAGCATTTGTATTTGGATTAGGAAAAAAATTTACGGTATGGTCGCTAGTGTTTGTTAATATCGTTCTTGAGATCTTTCATTTTTTATTAATAATTTTGTCGACCTTTGATATTATTATATTCTCAGGTCTTTTGCTAATATTATGAGTCATTTTATTATTATTTTATTTTTGAAATAACTTTTATACTTTTTTTTTAAAGTATATATATTATTTGGCCAAACACCTTGAAATACAACATTCCCTTGAAATACAATCATCTTCTCTTAAGAGTATCAATTTCAGGACATTGCCTCCAAACACTGACTTTTGATCATCTTCTTCGTTGAAATATAGTTAAGGCTAACCCAAATTAATTAGTTAATCACTTGATTATCACGCCAACGGTCGTCTGGCTCCATTTTCTATTTATTTATTTCTTTTTCGTTTGATTTACTTCTTTATATTTTTTCTTCACCTCCTCTCTTCGTGGGTGAGCTTATTGTACCTCATGCACATGGTGAAAGAGTCGCCCTTGAGGTTTTTCGAGGGTTTTTTTGTGTGTGGTAGTCATGGTCGTAACAATACAGATATGAAATCCTCATGTAGATGGCAGACGAGTCGATCGCCACGAAAAACGACACAGAAAATAAGAAAATTCCTAATTTTTATTTATCAAATTCAACCCGTTAAAACAGTAAACAATAAGTAATATTTATAAAGAAAAAAAAAGTTATTAACTAAAATTCTACTATAAATAAAACTCATGATAATAATCTAAAACATAAAACTAATTAAACCTATCCTTATCTCCATCATTACAGATACTGACCTTATTATAACCTTTTCCCTTGATTAGTACGGCTGCTGTCGTCGCCGTCGCTTATAGATTGAGTTTTAACCCTCCTGGGGGCTGCTTTAGGAGTGTAACTTTGGGTTGGATCTCGTCATCGGAGTTATAGACACAGGGATCTGGCTGGAGAGGCAGAACTTCAAAGACCAGGACCTTGCTCCCATTTCGGCAAAGCAGAAGGAGGGACTCGGACGGGCACAGCACGTACACCGCAAGGGTGTCGCCTCAAGGATGGCTCCCAAGTTTGGAGCGCGGTGGTCGTGTTGGGAAAATAACCCGTTCCACCTACGGAGACCCAAACAATGCAACGAAAATACACACAAGCAAACCAAAGTGCCGCGAGAAGCACGAACACACAAGCACAAAGAAAGCACAAGGAGGGACACAAAAATTTGGTTATCAGGTTCTATCCACAACGATCTACATCTGGGGGCTTCCAAGTCAGGAGAGATTCCATTATCTTCACGCACGTGAGCTTCACTTGCTCTACAATGGATGCCAACACACTTTGTAGAACATGACGAAGAGGGCAAGCCAGCGTCCCTCTTCGGTTGCGACTTGAGGGCCGCCGCCTTAGCCATCGGTTTCCTAACCCGACAGCTAGAACGAATCGAAGTCAACAAAAGAGACTTCCCCTTGCTAGGCTTCTTAATAACTTTGGAAGGCTGCGCTACGGGAGGAGATAGGCAAGCCTCCAAGGTTGGCACGGAGGGTGGCCAATTAAACACCCCGATATCAGCCAAGAACTGCGAATTAACCGGTCAAGCACCGGACCGAAATGCAGCAGCAGCGACTTCCACTATCCTAGCGTCATCCTCAGGCTCAGCAACGGCATCCGAAGAGACTGTAACTTCATCGCACATCACAGCACCATCACACGGAGACAACACATTAGCAGCAGCAGGGACGGGGGAAGCAAGCAGCTACCGCCCAGCAGAACCCAAAGTAGCAAGAGGTGCAACTGACGACATCGGATCGACTCCACAAGCAGAGGATTCAATAACCACAATTGTCGGATCATCAACCACAACCAAAGGAAGTTGGACATCAACCTCAACGAAAGAACCCTGCAAAAACATCAGAACAAGCAGCAAAAAGCTGCAATTCCAACAACAGATGCCCGAATCAACCGCGGCAAGAGAAGCAAGGGGCTGCCCTGCAACAAAATCACAACCAACAACATCAAACTCGTCACAAGCAGCAGCAAGCGGTGGCCGCGTGTCCTTTTTTTCAGCGAACGACAAATTTGTGGTTTAATGAATTTTTTTATATTCAAATTTAAATTTTAACACAATTAATATAAAAATCTAATTCAAATTGAACATGAATTTATTTATAAGTAGAATTTAATACATTCTTGGAGTTAAAAGTTGGTTACTTCAAGCCAAATTTCTATTACTTGTACCTTTAAAACAAGTGTTGGTTAACGATATAAAAAACTTTTAATATCCCATAATCTATATGGATTGAAGTCAAACCGAATAAGATTCTCAACCACCAATCTTATCTCTCTTGCTTAGTTTGAAAATTATAATCATAAAGCCCTTTGGTTAAAAGCCCTTTGCTCAAAAGCCTTTTTGCTTGGCCATAGAGAGAGAGACAAAGGTCAAAAACCACCCAAATCCAAATCCATGGCAAAGCTTGTACTTGTATCTTTCATGAGCACTATATATATTTGGAGAATATAGCGTGACACTGGTCTAGATAGGCGGCCAAAAAAGGCACAGCACAATATTCATAATAACTGCATCAACAACTCTTGCTTTTATACAACATGGTATTCGAATACCTATGTTGGTAGAGCTTTTGAAAGATTACAATTTTTGTTTTCCAATCAATATTTAAACAGTGTTGTCAATGGCTCAAATTCAAGATCATTATATCTAATATTAGCATTTAGGATCTTGGGGGAGTCTTACAAAAATGCATATCTGACTATTTGCTAATTGGACTAATCTCACCGATATTTTTTATACACAAAATTTTATTATCCATCAAAAGCCTATATCATGTGCACAAAGTTTGAATTTCTTTTTAAATTTCTTTCGAAGTCCGAATTAACCCTTCTTTGACCTTTGGTAATGGTTTTTTGGGCTAGTACCAAGCCCTAATATCGTCACTGACTTTGAAAAAAAAAAGTATCATTCACTTAAAGCTTTTCACGAATAACACCAAAAACCCAAGAAAAACATATATATTGGGAAAGCAGGAAAAAAAAATTTAATAGAAGAAATATTACAATTGCGGATACGAAACAATAACAGATAAATGGTGCCAGCATATGTTCCATAAAATTTTCTCATCATTCAAAAATCTTATATAACTAGAACCTTAATTAAATGGTTTCAACCAGATGGTGTCAAAAGCCATAAAGCTTACAGGCAAATCATTATAGGTTGAACTAAGATGACCTGGTTAAGAAACTAGTCCACATCTTAATCAGTGATAGCATATACTAATTAACATACCAACCACCCAATATCTCATAGCTGATCCATGTTTATGAAATCGGCTACACTTTCCGCCTCACTTGTGCTGAAGATGGAAGACAAAAATCAACATTATGATGGCCTTGTATTTTTTTACTTCATATGAATATGAAGTAAAACTGTGGATCTATGTGGATCTAGGGGGCTTGTACTTTTTACTTTATATTAATATAATTCAACTTGTAAAAAAAAATTACGATCCGTTCCGCACTAAAAAGGGCTAAACATTATCACATCAATCACTTTCCTGGCTATTTACAAGCTCAAGTGGCATGCTGATTTTTTCTTACTATAATCATTTCATAGATATATCCGATGGTACAAATGTGTTAATCTCAATATTTACTCGAGTAAATTGGAACTCGGACCAAGATAATTGGTGCATTTTTGGGTAAGGAGTTGATTGGCGCAACTTGGTGTTGTGTAATTCATATAGTCTTTACCAGACAAACTTGCAGACTTCCTCTCCCTACAATTATCTACCGGAAGCCAACACTTATCGTCTTAACCAGAGACAATCAGAAAATATCATGAGATTCCGCGATCAGAAAGATCTTGTTGCTGTTTATTTGTTCACAAAGTTAGAGTCTAATTATGGGAATCAAAATACTATCAATTAAGTTTATAGTAGATTGAAAAAGTTCAATAAATGTTAATAAAACCCTTTGAAACAATTAAGATATACTAATTTTTAATGATTCATCTTAAGTTTATAAACTTAGATCAATTGATTATGAAGTCGTTCTAACTTAAATAAAATTTTTTGAGTTTAAGCAATTGAGAACATGGTAGTGTTAAATACTTGTTAGGATAGCGTTCACCTTTCAAAAATTATACTCGACTTGAGTCTAAATTAAATAGTCGAGTAGGTGTCCGGATACCAAATAATATCAATATTTTATTGCAAGTGAGTCAAAATCAAACCAGCAACATATCTAATATATATGCGAAACTTTAATAGGCAAAATTTGGAACACCGTCCAATAACCAATTATTAGAAGCTTCCAGGAAATGGAAAATTTGGATGCCTTGTATCCCGAAACTCACTAAATCGGACAAGATTGTAAGGATAACTCTCTCTCCCAGAATTACATTTATCGGCTAAAAAAGCAAAAAAATAAATAAAAGAAGCACTAAGACCAGCCGCATCCAAGGCTTTCTCTCGCCCTCGACCCAGCCAGGTGGAATAAATAATTAAAAAAAAAGTTAAACTCAAAGGGTGGCGTGCCCTCAAGTAAAGTGGGGGCAAAACTCGCCCCCACGCCCACGCCCACGCCCCCACGCCCACGCCCTCGCCCTAGTATTTTTTTATTTTTTTATCTAGTTAGTTACACTTGGTACAATATTATTCGTATAAATAATTTTTTTGAATATTATTTATGTGGTTAAAAAAATTTAGAATTATCTGTGATAAAAAAATAATTATAATTTATATGAAAATTTGTACACTTATAAATATTTCACTTGGTACACTTGGAAAATAATTTTTTTTTACTTTGACCAAAAAAAAATTTTGTTATCTTAATTACGGAATAAATATTTACGTATATTTAATATAATTTTTATATAAACAAAAATGATTGTAGATAATATGTGGATGAGAGAGAAATTAATTGTTTATTCTATGACCTAGGTTGTGGCAGGTTGCGGATGTGGGTATAATAAAGAATAATTGGGTTGTGTTGACGTGGATGAGAGAAAAATTAATTATTTATTCCGTGACCTTGGAACAAGTTGTGTATGCTAATGGTCTAAACTAAGAGGTTCAAGAGCTTCTTTCGACCATTATTGCGTCCGCCGCCACTCCCCAGGCTGGCCATCTCCGAAACGTCGTCGCCCCCGCAGAACGACGTCGCCGGAGCCTCTCTTGACGGTTTCCCACCACCCATCCTCGGTGCCATCGTTAGGCTCAAATCGGACGGTTGCTTGCCTCCGGCGTTAAGGAACGAGCCCGACGTCGTTTGGAGCCACGCCAAGTTCTCTGCCGATAAGGGAACATCGCAATGATGCTTGGCGGAAGCACTGAACTGCTGCTCGTCGAGGATCGACGGCATCGGCCGCGGCGTTCCGCCGGCGAGCACCGTCTGGACGGCGGCCTGGCACACTTGCCAGTTCCCGCTTGCCAACAGCCCCAGAGCCCCGTTGACCGGGTTGACCGTCCTACCACACGCCTCGAATAGTAACGATTGGAATAATGCTGTAATTATTTCAACCCACGAAGATTATAATATATTATATTTTCCTTGTTCAAATTCAAGATATTATTAGAAAGAATTTCAATTCTTTTACGATTTAGACCTAACTCCACACAATTAGAGCGAGAATTGGTTTATCATTTTCTTTAGTTATCATATTCGTCTTTATAACTTTACTTTCTTAATATCAAATATTTAAAATAAAGCACCATTAGGAGTAAATTTTTTATATTTTATATTCGTAAGATTTAAATTTAAAATATTTTAATCTAAATTTTTTATACCTTAATCAACTCGTACTTTAGTTCTTCAACTATATGCTATTTATGCACTAGCAATTTGGAAATTATAGAGTGGCATTAATACCCTACTCATTATTATTATTTAAATCCAATTTATAATTTTGTAATAAATTATTTATTATTATTAAAAGCGACGGTTCAGATGAAAATTGGGCCAGGCGACCTACGACAGAGACAGGCAAGTAAAATTGATAATTAAAAAGCTAGCGAATCCGATTAGTCGACACGTGCATCGTATGACGTGGAAATGACTGTGAACATAGAGAAAATAAAATAAAGTGAACCAACCTTAAAAAGTAAAAACTAAACAAAAGAATGCTTTTTAATCAAAATCAATAAAAACGTGGGTGGAAAGGGAGACGAACCGGAGCGTTGGGGTTCGGGGACGGCGGAGACAAGGGACAAGAGATCGCTCCGACCGAAGAACTTGGAGAGGAACAAGGTGGCGCGGCCCTGCGCCTCGGCGGTTTTGATCCACCGCAAGCACGACCTCAGTACACAACCCTCGCTGCACCCCTTCCTTAATACCCTGCACCCGTTGCAGCTCATCCCTACACCCACCACCGAAACGGCGTCGTGTTTTCGAGAAATTAATGGGAGTAAGCTAAGCGAGTTCTTAGTGCGTTTTGGGGGGGAGTGGGAGGTGAGGAAATAATGAGGTGGGGGTGGGAGATGTTGGGTTGGTTGTCGGGTTAGGGTCGAGGGTCAGGAGAGTTAACCGTGGTTGAGTTTATTTTTTCGAAACCATCTGATACTATTGACTAATATAATTTCGAGTCGTGAAAAAAAATTTAATGCCATTAATTCTTCCAAACAAATTTTAAAACTCGTGTACTCACTAGTTGAATTCGAAAAATCTAGTTAGATTAGAATAATTATTTACCGGTTGATCCGAATATTAGGATTTTTGCCCAAAATGGTGGTTACTGTAGATGTATAATACCCAAAATGGTGTTACTGTTGAAAAAATTCCGGAAATGGTGTTGCTTTTCAAAATCGAAAAAAAATTTTGACCTAGGAACCTCAGGTCGAAATTTTTTTTCGACTTAGGACCAAAATCGAAAAAAAATTTCGACTTCCGTGGTCGAAATTTTTTTTCGATTTGGACCCAAGTCCAAAAAATTATTCGACTTGGGACCTAGATCGAAAATTATTTTCGATCTGGGTTGGATAGATTGCGGAAGATCTTATTGGTCCCAGATCGAACCAATTTTTCGACCTGGGTCCTCACTATAAATACCACCCAACACCACAAATTTTTCGACCCCCGCCTTCTTGTTCTTCTCCAGTGGACGGCCTCCCCGCTTCCTCGCCGTCCCCCGCCTCGCCATCATCACCGTCTCGCTTCCTCGCCGTTCCCGACTCGCCGTCTCCGTCGCGTCCTCGCCCCATCGCCGTACGGTATTTATTTGAATTAAATTGGAACGTGAATTTAATTGGAACGTGATTATTTTTTGATTTAATTAATTGGATCGTTGGCTCGTCCTTGCCGTTAGTTAATTGTTTGATTTAATTGAAGCGTTAATTGATTGGATTTCTGGCTCGTCATCATCGTCAATTAATAGTTTGATTTAATTGAACCGTTAATTGAACGGTTAATTTTTTGATTTAATGAATTGGACCGTTAATTAATTGAACCGGCTGACCACCTGGTCTGACCATCCGGTCTGATCACCCGGTCTGATCACCCGATATGACCACCCGGTCTGATCGACCGGTCTGACCACTTAGGTCGGACTCAGATCATCTGACTACCCGGTCTGATCGACCGGTCTGACCACCTCGGTCGGGCCCAAATCATTATATATATTTGATTTAAAATGGGATTTAAAAATGGTTTGGTTTGGGTTGGGCAAAATCCGATCTGACCACCCGAACTGAGCCAGAAAAAGTGACCGACCTACCCCATCCTAGTGATTCTACAATTATAATGATGGCTTCACCATTTATATTTTTACAGTACTATTTGGTAAATATTTAATTAATTTATTGATTTGAAATTTTTATTTAATTTTGTTACGTTACGATTTTAGATATGGCTTCACAATCAGACTTATCTCAATATTTGGGGAATGGAGGACCCATAGATGACACTTTGTTACGTTACCAGAATGTGCACCGTTCTCAGGAAATTTGGAATTGTGAGGTACGTAAATGTGAGGTAGTAAATTTTTTTAAAATAATATATAAATATGTTTTTATTATTGGTTATTTTGTGTAGGTTGAGAACCAAAGTCCAAACAATGCGCCGTTGAGTTTTCGTCGTCGCACCCTGAGAACAGGAGGCGTGAGAAACCAAAAATTCATTGAGTACATGAAGGATGCTGGATTTTGGGATGTATGGCGCATTGGCAATGTCGTTGTCGATACTGCACTGGTTACCGCCCTGGTGGAGAGATGGAGGCCAGAAATACACACTTTCTAAGACAATATCGATGGGCTGTCCCCGTACTTTCTCCCCAACCATTGTCATCCACCATTGCTCTTAATATGCCTTTGTGTCGATCAGAAATAACACAAATGTCACGTCGGTTATGAGCCACATATAGCCTGATTTGTCTCATAAACTAGGGCCAACTACTGATGTTCTCGCTCTCAACGAGGGCAAATGCAATTGGAATTATAGAATTATTCCCATCAACAGCAGTGGCGATCAAAAGGGCATGCTTGTACTTTCCATACAGGAATGTCCCATCAATCTCCAATACAGGGATGCAATGTTGGAAAGCTATAATGCAGGGCTTGAAACTCCAGAAAACTCGCCTCAAGATTTTTGTCCCTGATTCAAGAGGAACCACATTGTCTATGCCTGGGTAACAGTGATAATATTCCCATTTTACAACCGTTCCAGGATTCTTAGCCTTGCATGCCGCAAACCATTGTGGAAGGCGATTGTATGATTCATCCCAATCTCCCCATAAATGCTGTAATGCCCTCTCTCTTCCCCACCAAGTTTTCTTGTAAGAGGGTTGGAATCCAATTCGGTCTTGTATCTCAGTAATTATAAATCCGATTGGAATGTCTGGTTGTTCAGCAACTATATTCATAATAACTTCTGCAATGTGAGCAGAACAGAGTTGTCGATGATCTTTTGAAGGTCGTTCTGCGCTACAGGTATGCGGGTAGGTGTATTTTACTATTCGCCACGTAGGAAGTATTAGTCCTTTTGCTGAGACACAGATCTTCCATTTACATCCTTCTTCCCATTTTTTACACTTCACACCGTAAGTGCGGGGTCTTGTTTCCTTAAGCTTCAACTCACACCGCACTTTCATTGAGAATCTCTCGATCTCCCTCTTTGCATCTTCTTTGGTATTTCAAATCGTACCCTCCTTCAATTCACCGTCATAACTTCCATCCATTTCGGTCTGAGGTCCCCAATCTTCATCATAAATGCTCATCGATGCTTGTTCACCATGCTCAGTTGCAGGAACTTCATAGTGACCTCCAAACTATGGATCTCCGTATTGTTCTTCTTCTTGTTCTTGTTCTTCTTCTCCTTCTCCGTATAGTTCTTCTTCTTCTTCTCTATGTTGTTGTTCTTCTTCTTCTTCGGTATGGAAATTTGTAGTTACATACGGATGTACTTCTGTAGGATCATATTCAAACCAATCTCTTAGGACTTCATAATCATCAACATCAGGATCCCTTATGAAAGGAACAACAAAGGGCGTCACCCTTGACGGCCCAGCTCCATGACCATAGGGCGTCACCCTTGACGGCCCAGCTCCATAACCATCCCTTATGAAAGGAACTACAAGTGGCATCACTCTTGACAGACCAGCTCGATGACCATCCCTTGTGGAAGGAACTACAAGTGGCGTCACTCTTGACGGACCAGCCCCATCACTACTAAGTAACTCGCTTTCATGAACATCCAACATTTGGTAATTACTCGACACCGTCTTCTCCACAATTATTTCCTAATAAATCACACTCTTATACGGTCCTACAAAGCTGATCATTGTGTGAACCATATTCCTAACATCTCCATCATTGTCAATAGGCATTTGATAAAATTTCTCTATGTCAATAGGATATCTAAATAACAGCCTACGAACTTCTTCACCAGGACCAACAGTCTTTTCATATACTTTTGTCAATAACAAATCATAGGAGAAATCTTCATAACACTTGAACTTTTTTTCTAACCCACCCATGTAATAAAAACCGATTTCACTGTTGTAGTACATTTCTCCACCATATTTGAAAGTTATTCGTACATTCCGTAAAGCCATTTTTAACACTATAACAAAAGAAGTTGACACATAATTAGAGTGGCTTCATTCATAAGTTCACAAAATAAAGTTACATAAATTGATCTAATAAAACAAAATTTTTGGCAAATATAAATTATTTGAATTACAGGTGGCATAGTCCATAAAATTTTATTGACATATTGGCGAATGAATTCAATAGACATCCAAACAAGACACATGTCTTTTCAAATGAAACCACAAAATTTTATAGTATCTACTGAATTTATTATTACTAAAAAAATTCCCTTGGATTTTTTTCTTATGAACTAATAATAATATTTCATGATGACTATAAAAGTTCACAAATTAAATAGCAAAATAATCTACACTGAATTGAATTTATAACAAGTATTAGTGCAAAATACGTACCTGAGGAAGGAAGGGGAGGTTTCTTCAAATATTCGCAGTTGAGGATTTCTGGGTTCGGAGGATTTCTGGGTTCGGAGGGGTATATATAGGACCCAGATCGAAATTTTGGTTCGATCTGGGTCGACCCAGGACAAATAATTTTTCGATCTGGGCCTTTTCCGGACAGAAATTGCGGGTTTTCCGGGGATGACCCCAGATCGAAATTTTGGTTCGATCTGGGTCAACCCAGGTCGAAATAATTTTTCGATCTGGGCCTTTTCCAGACAGAAATCGCGGAATTTCCAGGGATGACCCCAGATCGAAATTTTGGTTCGATCTGGGTCGACCCAGGTCATTTAAATGGACAAGATCCGAAGAAAGAGGAGGAACCCAGGTCGAAAATAATTTTCGATCTGGGTCCCCAAGTCGAATAATTTTTTCGACCTGGGTCCAAATCGAAAAAAAATTTCGACCACGGAAGTTAAAATTTTTTTTCGATTTTGAAAAGCAACACCATTTCTGGAATTTTTTCAACAGTAACACTATTTTGGCATTTATACATCTACAGTAACACCAATTAAACACCCCGATATTAGCCAAGAACTGTGAATTAACCGGTCAAGCACCGGACCGAAATGCAGCAGCAGCGACTTCCACTATCCTAGCGTCATCCTCAGGCTCAGCAACGGCATCCGATGAGACTGTAACTTCATCGCACATCACAGCACCATCACGCGGAGACAACACATTAGCAGCAGCAGGGACGGGAGAAGCAAGCAGCTACCGCCCAGCAGAACCCAAAGTAGCAAGAGGTGCAACTGAAGACATCGGATCGACTCCACAAGCAGAGGATTCAATAACCACAATTGTCGGATCATCAACGACAACCAAAGGAAGTTGGATATCAACCTCAACGAAAGAACCCTGCAAAAACATCAGAACAAGCAGCAAAAAGCTGCAATTCCAACAATAGATGCCCGAATCAATCGTGGCAAGAGAAGCAAGGGGCTGCCCTGCAACAAAATCACAACCAACAACATCAAACTCATCACAAGCAGCAGCAAGCGGTGGCCGCGTGTCCTTTTTTTCAGCGAACGACAAATTTGTGGTTTAATGAATTTGTTTTATATTCAAATTTAAATTTTAACACAATTAATATAAAAATCTAATTCAAATTGAACATGAATTTATTTATAAGTAGAATTTAATACATTCTTGGAGTTAACAGTTGGTTACTTCAAGCCAAATTTCTATTACTTGTACCTTTAAAACAAGTGTTGGTTAACGATATAAAAAACTTTTAATATCCCATAATCTATATGGATTGAAGTCAAACCGAATAAGATTCTCAACCACCAATCTTATCTCTCTTGCTTAGTTTGAAAATTATAATCGTAAAGCCCTTTGGTTAAAAGCCCTTTGCTCAAAAGTCTTTTTGCTTGGCCATAGAGAGAGAGACAAAGGTCAAAAACCACCCAAATCCAAATCCATGGCAAAGCTTGTACTTGTATCTTTCATGAGCACTATATATATTTGGAGAATATAGCGTGACACTGGTCTAGATAGGCGGCCAAAAAAGGCACAGCACAATCTTCATAATAACTGCATCAACAACTCTTGCTTTTATACAGGTATTCGAATACCTATGTTGGTAGAGCTTTTGAAAGATTACAATTTTTGTTTTCCAATAAATATTTAAACAACGTTATCAATGGCTCAAATTCAAGATCATTAAATGTAATATTAGCATTTAGGATCTTGGGGGAGTCTTACAAAAATGCATATCTGACTATTTGCTAATTGGACTAATCTCACCGACATTTTTTATACACAAAATTTTATTAACAATCAAAAGCCTACATCATGTGCACAAAGTTTGAATTTCTTTTTAAATTTCTTTCGAAGTCCGAATTAACCCTTCTTTGACCTTTGGTAATGGTTTTTTGGGCTAGTACCAAGCCCTAATATCATCACTGACTTTGAAAAAAAAAAGTATCATTCACTTAAAGCTTTTCACGAATAACACCAAAAACCCAAGAAAAACATATATATTGGGAAAGCAGTTAAAAAAATATTTAATAGAAGAAATATTACAATTGCAGATACGAAACAATAACAGATAAATGGTGCCAGCATATGTTCCATAAAATTTTCTCATCATTCAAAAATCTTATATAACTAGAACCTTAATTAAATGGTTTCAACCAGATGGTGTCAAAAGCCATAAAGCTCACAGGCAAATCATTATAGGTTGAATTAAGATGACCTGGTTAAGAAACTAGTCCACATCTTAATACCAACCACCCAATATCTCATAGCTGATCCATGTTTATGAAATCGGCTACACTTTCCGCCTCACTTGTGCTGAACATGGAAGACAAAAATCAACATTACGATGGCCTTGTATTTTTTATATCATATGAATATGAAGTAAAACTGTGGATCTAGGTGTGTTTTTTACTTTATATGAACTATCAAAGATGCACGCACGATGTGAGTGTCGTTCTGTTTCAAAACCCACAAAATATATCGTTTATTGAAGACATGCTCTTTTTTTAAAGGATATTGAAGACATGTTCAGACAGATAAATATCGGTGTTTTCAATTATTTGTCCTTATGCTTTGTTCATCGTGAATGCAAAATACATACGTACTGAAAACTGCTTGCGTATCATTTGGTGTGTTCAATGGCATCTTATGGATGAATACTCTCTTACCTGCAGAATTTTTACTGAGAATCACGGCATCGATTTAAATAGGAAAAAACGGAACAAATATATATGTGATGGCCGGAGATCACTTCCCTTCTCCATCCGCAGGACCCACGTCCGCGACCACGCCGACAACGTCTTCGTCATCTGCCGGCTAGTCTGCTCCACCGTCAAGCAACGCCGGCATCTCGGGTGTGGACTGCAGCCCGTCGCTCATCGCCATGGTTGTCGTTGTGGCGGTGGCCTTCCTACTGGTTACCTACCCCCGCCTCTTCTCCCGCCACCTCATCCGTCAGTTCCGCCAGCGTCGGCGCCGCAGGTTCTAGCTGCCATCCTACTCCACCACGTTCTCCAATGTGGACTCGTCTCCCTATCGTTTGACTATTCCTCCATCGACGGAGCCGCTAGCTTCCACGTGTACTCCCCTAATCTACGGGCTCCATAACTCCGTCATCAAGACGATCCCTCTCTCCCTCTACAATCCCTATCTCCTTCTAAAAATTTCATAATCAGGAGGAGCGTCCCCCAAGGCACCAACGGTATTTTTTTACTCAAATTTTCCTAATCTAGAGTTACCCCAACGGTCATTTTTTACTACTACGATCGCCTCTAATCTCAACATTATTAGCATGTTCATCCATTTTTTTATTTTTTAACCTAACATTATAATTTAACACACACCCAGGTAAACTAAGCTGGACTTGGTATCGATCAGTGATCAAAATAATATATAAAGAGAAATTATTCTTGTATTTTTAGTATTTAACGAAATATACGATTTAGTTTTTACTGTTTCCAATAACTTACTTTCATTTTTCTAGTTTGAAAAAATCATCCCTTATGTCCCTAGCGGCTCCGCCGCTTATAATCTTTTACACCCTTTTAATTAAGAAAAACGTATCATCCCTGTAAATATAGCAAATAATCTTGCCAACCAGCACCATCCCTTTATCTTTCGTCTTCCCCGGCACCAATCAACCAACGTCTTCTTCAAAAAAAATAAACCTGCTTCAATTATAAATCAAGGTTTATGTCAACCCAATAGCAATTACAGACTTCAATTAAAATTTTAAAATCAAGGTTTAGTTCAACCCAATATCAGCTACGAAATCTCATTTTCAATCTGAAACCCCAATAGTAATCAGCGTGGAGAGGGTTGTTAGGAGAGCTCGGATCGGCTACCGAAGCCTTACCCAGAAACATCGGAGGAGGGTTGGTGAATCTATTGGTACTCCCCGTTACAGCCACTGCCGCCCCGCCAAGAATGGGGAGCTTTAGATTCCCGACGGCGTTGAAGTAGTCAGCCACGGCCGCGGTTAGGTTCCCGGACTTCGCCTTAAGGAAGGCCTCGACGCCAGCGAGGGAGGCGGTGGCGAGGACCCCATCGGTGTAGCCGGTGCCGTCGACGGACAAAATCCTGACCTTCCCGTTGACGAAAACAGTGTCGCTGTTGGTGGAGAGCTTGTCGTTGGTGCCGGTGGCGAGGTCCCCATTATTTCCGAAGAGGAACTTGAAAAGGGGAAGAAGAAATAGTAGTGGCGGGGCTGTAGTGGAAACGTGCTGGTTGTTGAAAAGGTAGTATTGACATTTTTACTCTGCCGAATCAAAAAAGGAGGTTTATATTATTATAGTAAGATATAATTCAACTTATAAAAAAAATCATTACGATCCGTTCCGCACTAAAAAAGGCTAAACATTATCACATCAATCACTTTCCTGGCTATTTTTTTTTGAAGGGAAACGATCTGAGTATATTATAGATCAGGTAGGAAAATCTGTGAACAGGAGAGCATCCAGCTCTTCCGGGGGAACAACAACCCAGTTCCCAGGAAGAGAACCGAGCCTACAAGCCTTACAAACCCAGTCCGAGACAAAGTTCTGAGACCTACAAATGAGACATAAAGAACAACTAGGTAAATCATCCAGCAAAGATCTAATCCTAAGCACAAGATGTTCGACGTGCCAAAAGACTAAAGATGTTGGATCATTGACAAAATTGTAGGCTAACAAGCAATCAGTCTCTACAACAGTAGGTTGGGCGCGATACTTCACACGAACCAGCTGAAGGGCAAGTTCCAATGCGAGAAGTTCAGCTTCCAGAGGAGAAGCTACACACACCACAAGCGTCTGACCTTCTATGATAAGGCCTAGGAAATTTCTTGCAACCACAGCCATCCCAGCAGGAGAAGAAACATCCTTCCAAGAGGCATCGCAGTTGAGCTTCACTGCATCCAGACTTGGAGCATTCCATGAAGCAGGGGTTGAACTTAGATTGGTAGAACTCTGCAGGCCTGTAACCTGCAAAAATTCATAACAGTAATCAGTGGCTGAATTCAATGTTGCAATCGGATCCATGCGAGCATCATCAAACAAAAACTTGTTCCTAGCTATCCAGATATTCCAACAAAGTGTCATAGCTAGAGCAAGAAGGTCATGATCCCCAGGAAATTGCAGCAACTTATACACAAAATTCAGCCAAATGCAGAAAGTAGGATGCAAATCAGGCCTAAATTTCAGACCAAAAGGACTAGCTAGCCACGTAGCTCTAGCATGAGGGCATTCAAACAAGACATGGATAACAGATTCATCAGCTAAATTGCAAACTTGGCATAGAGGAGACTGAGACATGTGTCTCCTAAAAAGATTAGCAGAGGTGGGAATAGCATTTCTAATCAGTCTCCACACAAAATTTTGCAACTTAGGGGGGGTTTTAAGCTTCCAAACTCGCTTCCATGTACCTGGATCAAAAGAGGGAAGGTTAGTATCAATGGATAGGACATTCAAGGAGCACATATGATTTTTCTTCAAAGTGTAATAACCCCTCTTGACAGAATAATGGCCATCGTTACTAAATTTCCAAAGTAAAGCATCAGGAGAGTTCAAGTTACCTAAGCATATACTGTTAATCGCAGATAATTCAGCAGGAGAGAAAAAGTGTTGAATTAAATCAGTCCTCCAGGAGCCAGAAGACAACGAAATCAGATCAGACACAGTATTAAGACAATTAGGCCGAACAAGTCTAAAATTAACCATGGCATTCGGTAAATTCGGAACCCACGGATCCCGCCAAATATCAATCGACTTACCATCACCAATTTTGTAAAATAAGCCCTCCTTGAGAGTCTTCTTACCCGCACAAAGACTACTCCAAATCCAAGATGGCCTTCGACCTTTCGAAGCAGCCAATAAGTCAGAATTGCAGAAGTAGAGCCCTTTTAAGACACGAAAGCAGAGGGAGTCTTGGTTCTGAAATAACCTCCACACCTGTTTAGCAAGCAGAGCCAAGTTAAAAATTTGCATATCTTTAAAACCCAGACCTCCCTCATTCTTGGAACAAGTCAGCTTGTCCCAACTGAGCCAGTGCACCTTCCGCTTGTCTACATCCCCGGACCACCAGAATTTGGCCATCAAACTGTTGAGCTTAGTACAAAAGGAAACAGGGAAGAGTAAGCACTGCATTATGTAACAAGGGATAGAGGAAAGCACAGACTTGATCAAAGTCTCCCTCCCGGACATGGACAATAGCTTTTGTTTCCAACTTCTAGTCTTCGCAAGCATCTTATCAAAGATAAACTGCAAAGCATCCTTTTTAGATCTTCCCCAAATGGATGGGAGACCTAAGTACTTATCATCCAGAGGCATTTCCTGCATTTGAAGAATATCAACAATCGATTGTCTAGAAGCAGCAGGTTCGCAATTAGAGAATAGGATGCTGGACTTATGGAAATTAATAGACTGTCCAGAGATGCCCGAAAATTTGACCAGAAGAGACTTAATACACCTAGCTTCAGTAACAGAAGCATTACCAAAAATTAAAGTATCATCAGCAAACAGAATATGGGTAAGAGCAGGACAGTGATGACTTAACTTGAAGCCCTGCAAAGCACCTAAAACCTTAGCACGATTAATATAGTGGGAAAGGGCATCAGAAATACGCAAAAACAGAAAAGGGGAGAGAGGGTCCCCTTGTCTAATACCGCGGGAAGCATCAAACCAACAAAGAGGTTGACCGTTAAAAAGGATGCTATAAGAGATGGAGGAAAGACAGCTCATAACACATGCAATCCATCTAGAAGGAAAACCAAGCTTAAACATGATTAGTTTCAAAAAGTTCCAGTCAACCAAATCATAAGCTTTCTTCAAATCCAACTTAATGGCCATAGAATTAGAAGTTTTCCGTTTAGACATCTTGAGACAATGAAAAGCTTCATGAGCCAAAATAATATTATCTTGGATGCTTCTGTCCTTGACAAAAGCACCCTGGCTTTCAGAGATAAGACTCCCCATCCAAGGACTCAAGCGATTAGCCAACACTTTAGAATACACCTTGTAAGCGAAGTTGCATAAGCTAATAGGGCGAAAACCATGGATGTTAGAGGGATTTTTTGACTTGGGAATCAGAGAAATATAAGTCCTATTGAGCTCGCAAGGAACATCAGCTGTAGCAAAAAGATTCAACACAAGCTGAAAAAGGTCATCTTTTACAATGGCCCAAAATTTCTGGAAGAAAATGCCAGGAAAACCATCGGGACCAGGAGACTTGGTCCCACCCATGCCGAAAACAGCAGCACGGACTTCCTCAAAAGCAATAGGCTTAAGTAAATCCACAGACATGTCAACAGATACCAAATGAGGAATGCAATCTAAAATGCAAGTAGGATCATCAGTAGGAACTTGAGTAAACAAATCCTGAAAATAACTAAACACAAGATCCTGCAAAACACACTCCTCCTCAATCCAGGAGCCATCATCGATTTGGAGCTTAACTACCTGGTTAACCTGCCTTCGTTGAGTGGCAGTTGTGTGAAAAAAGGAGGTGTTACGGTCGCCCCAACATAGCCAATTGACACGCGACCTTTGATGCCAAAAGATCTCTTCTTTTTCGTAGAGGGAGGCCAATTCCCTTTTGAGAAGCACCTCCCGATCTTTGCATTGTGCAGCATGGTTGCGCAATTGAACCAAAAGGAGCTCAGCAGTCAATTCCTCAATTCTGGCCTTCCTGTTACCACACAAACTTTTACTCCATAAAAGCAAGTTAGAAGAACAAAAGGCAACCTTTTTCTTAAACATAAGAGGAGGAGAACCAGGGGACGGACAAGACCAGGAGTGATCAACCACCTCCCTACAACCAACCTCCTTAATCCAAAAGGCTTCAAAACGGAAAGGCCTGCGTTTGACTTTTAAAAAGTCAATTTGCAATAATAAAAAGCAATGATCCGAGCCCTCTATGGGACCATAGATGACCTGAGCCTTGGGAAAGGCATTGCGCCACTGTACATTAGCCAAACCACGATCCAGGCGTTGCAAAATATTATCATCCCCCAGCTTGAGATTCGACCAAGTAAAGGGATTCCCTTTGAACCCAAGGTCAATTAATTCACCCGCATCAATGAACTCCTGCATCAGGGCCAGTTGCCAAGGATCAGGAGAACACCCGCCCTTCCTCTCCTCAGGAGAAGCAATGAGATTGAGATCCCCAATGCACAACCAAGGAGAAGAAAGAGACCTGCAAGACAAGGTAAACCAATTCCAAAATCTCCTCTTTTTGGAGGAATCAGGCTCGCCGTAAACAAAAGAGCAATTCCAAGAGACAGACGAGTTCACGAATTTACAAAGAGTATCAATACAGTTCTTTGAAAAACTAAGGACATCAACTTCGACATCCAAAGTCCACCACAACGCCAAACCCCCGGATCTACCACAGGGGTCAACGTAAAAACAGAAATCAAACTTGCAGTTCCTTCTAATCTTATCAATAGCTTTCCTTTGTTGCTTAGTTTCCATGAGAAAGACCAATTTAGGACGATGTTTTCGAACAAGGCCTTTCAACAGACGAACTGTATGGGGAATGCCCAGCCTCCTACAGTTCCAGCTAATGCAACTCATGGCTGCTCGGGAGACAGAGCAACTGTCTCCCGGGATAAGAGATCGGAAGAGGAGCAAACCTCAACATTGACAATCTGGTGGGAAAGGGTGGAATCCATAGGAAAGGAAGGCAACTGAGCCACCTTCTTAGCCCGAGATCGACCCCGACCCCTCGGAGCTTTGCCTGAGGTCAAAGTAGGAGGCGCCACCACCGTGGAACCACCCAATGACTCCGAAGAGGACAAAAAGGGAGGACCCAAAGACAACTCCAAAGGGACACCCTGCAAAACAAAAGAAGCCAAAGGAGAAGACAAAAGGTTAGGGTTAGTAAAAGTCAACTTGGATTTTTTTGATGGTTTGGAGTTAGGGTTCTTGGAGTTAGGAGGGGATTTTCGTTTTGGGGATGGATCAGGATTGGAAAAGTGGGTTTGTGTGGAGGGATAGGATAGGGAAACAGGCAAAATACGTTTTTGGTTACTGGGAGAGGGTAAAAATTTTGAACTAGAGGCTTGACCACGTGGAAGTAACTGGCTTGGGTGAGAGGGGGTGGAAAATTCCTTCTGAGACGTATCAATAAGGATATTATTCTTCCTCTGGAATCCAAAACCAGTTGAAAAGGAACCAGATGGATCAGAGCCCAAAGTCGAAAGCCCCAAAAGTCCATTTGAAATAATTACTGACTTGGCAGGGGGAGTGGGACGGCTGACTCCCGAAATCATTAAGCCACTATGGCTGGGATTTAACCCTGAAGAGACAAGTGGTTGGAGGGAGACACTTGATAACGAGAAGACCAAATTATCCTTGATCTCAACTGGAGAAAGAACAGGGAGCCTTCCAGGGGTAAATTTGTCCGTCATCAAAGAGAGAGAGCTTTCTCCAACCTTTTCCTTCCCCAACCTGGGAACCGGAGTAAAGGAAGAAGGAGTCTCTGCCTGAATCGGGAGGGCCGCCAACGTCGGAGGTGGGAGAAGACAAGATGGAGTCACACCATAATGAGAAGAACCACGATGAGGAGAAGCCCGGGGAGCAAACGGGCGAGGGCCAGAGGAGCGGGGAAGTCTTGGAATCGCTCTCAACCATGGCCCAAAGGGAAGGTCCTTTGCTTGCATACTTCTCAGGAGACTGGCCATGGGACCATCAATAGAGCAAAAGCGATCCGAATGGCCAAGGCGACCACAAAAGAAGCAGAACTCTGGCAACCGTTCATACTTGAACGAAATAAGCCAAGGGTCTCGACCAGGGCGTGGGATGCGGAAGCCCGGGAGGAGGGGAAGATCCACATCAACCAGAACTTTCAAGCGAAGGAAAGATCCTTGACCGGGAGAGGCCAGTTCATTCTCATCCAAGGAAATGAGCCCTTTAAACTGTCGCCCAATCAGCTCAGCCGTCGACCGGCTAATCATATTTCTAGGGAGTCCGTGGACTTGCACATAGAAACTCGATAAGGAGAAATCAATATCTTTCCATGGAATATTAGGGTCCCAAGCCTTCAAAATGAGGTGTTGATCATCAACTGACCAAGGGGTATTAATCAAGGCACGATTCTTATCTTCCTCCTTCATAAACGAAAAGGAGAATAAGTTTGGGGCTAGCTCACCGACGTGTAGGAGATCCAGGGAGGTACCCCACGATTTAGCAACGCATGCCTTCACTGTAGGGGTTGATGAGGATCTTGAGGAGATGATCTTACCAACAAGAACAAGATCTGGATCCCAATCGTCGGAATCTATGTTAGGAGCCAACAGCACATCAGGACCATACTTCATGAGGTTAGCTACTCTGAGCATCTCAGCTAGCACTTCGCTTTCATCTGGATTAGAATCCATGAGGAAGAATAATATACTAGAGAATACGGTAACAGAAGGGCAGAAGGAAAGGGAGTAATTAACAAGATTAAAAAAGGCTACGGGAAAAAGGTGGAGGAGGTTGGTGGGTGGAATGGGGAAGGATTAAAAGAGGAGGACATGTAAGGAAAAGAGAAAAGGCGGGAGGAGAGAATAGGCAAGCTCCAAAGGGGAGGAGAGGTTTTAATTAAACTCTAGTTCCACTTTCCTGGCTATTTACAAGCTCAAGTCACAAGCTGATTTTTTCTTACGACAATCATTTCATAGATATATCCGATGGTACAAATGTGTTAATTTCAACATTTACTCGAGTAAATTGGAACTCGGACCAAGATAATTGGTGCATTTTTTGGGTAAGGAGTTGATTGGCGCAACTTGGTGTTGTGTAATTCAGATAGTCTTTACCAGACAAACTTGCAGACTTCCTCTCCCTACAATTATCTACCGGAAGCCAACACTTATCGTCTTAACAGAGACAATCAGAAAATATCATGAGATTCCGCGATCAGAAAAAGCTTGTTGATGTTTATTTGTTCACAAAGGGGTTATTTTCCGCAGTGGTGTTAAAAATTATGACAATTCCGAAAATAGAGTTGTCAGTTAAAGTATTCCTTGGCTGGGGTTGGTTAGAAACCGCACAAAATATTGCGGTTTTGATTTGCAAAGAAACCGCACAAAATTGTGCGGTTTTGATTTGCAAAGAAACCGCACAAAATATTGCGGTTTTGATTTGCAAAGAAACCGCACAAAATTGTGCAGTTTTTGGCAAAAACGCATTTTTTTGTGCGGTTTCTTGCACAAGCTGAACATTTGGCTCCGGTTATCGGCTCGGCTCGTTGTCTACTTTTTTTTCTGATTATTTAAAAAAATTATAATTATCTCGATTATTTGTAATATTTATCTTTATTTTTGGTATTTGTAATAATCTTGAACCCTTCTGTATATAAATTTTCTCTGTACCTCGAATAAAAACGCGTCTGTTTTTATGCGACATTCTAATTATGGCCTTGTGTTTTATGGAAAAGGGATACTCACTTTCTTCCCTGGTAATGTCGAAGGGATTATTGATGTGGTGAGATTGACCCCACCTAACTATATCATATAAATATTAATTTCATATCTACAAATTATTAGTCAGCTCAAATTTAGAGGCCGTAATTGTCATTACAAGATATGAACGTAATTGTCCATGTTTCTTGTACGTATTCGCGAGCATGTCATGGACATATAATTTTCTTTTAAGCATCTGAAGGAATCAAATGGCATACTACTCCATCTATTTTTAGCTAAAAAAGACGCATTTTTATTCGAGGTACTGAGAAAATTTATATACAGAAGGGTTCAAGATTATTACAAATACCGAAAATAAAGATAAACATTACAAATAATCGAGATAATTACAATTTTTTTCAAATAATCAGAAAAAAAAAGTAGACAACATGCCGAGCCGATAACCGGAGCCAAATGTTCAGCTTGTGCAAGAAACCGCACAAAAAAATACGTTTTTGCCAAAAACCGCACAATTTTGTGCGGTTTCTTTGCAAATCAAAACCGCAATATTTTGTGCGGTTTCTAAGAATACTTTAACTGACAACTCCATTTTCGGAATTGTCATAATTATCAACACCACTGCGGAAAATAACCCTTCACAAAGTGAGTCTAATTATGGGAATCAAAATACTATCAATTAAGTTTATAGTAGATTGAAAAAGTTCAATAAATGTTAATAAAACCCTTTGAAACAATTAAGATATACTAATTTTTAATGATTCATCTTAAGTTTATAAACTTAGATCAATTGGTTATGAAATCGTTCTAACTTAAATAAAATATTTTGAGTTTGAGCAATTGAGAATATGGTAGTGTTTAATATTTGTTAGGAGAGCGTTCATCTTTCAAAAATTATATTCGACTTGAGTCTAGATTAAATAGTTGAGTAGGTATCCGGATACCAAATAATTTCAATAAAAATATTGTTAGGTCTCAATTTATTAGTGAAAATCATACTCTAGGTTAAATTTGAAAATTTTGACATTGTAACAAATTAGTTCATATTTCGTTGCAAGTGAGTCAAAATCAAACCAGCAATATATCTAATAAATATGCGAAACTTTAATAGGCAAAATTTATAACACCGTCCAATAACCAATTATTGGAAGCTACCAGGAAATGGAAAATTTGAATCGGACAAAATTGTAGGGATAACTCTCTCTCCCAGAATTACATTTATGGGGTCAAAAAGCAAAAAAAAAAGTAAAAGAAGCACTAAACTAAGAGGTTCAAGAGCTTCTTTCGACCATTATTGCCTCCGCCGCCACTCCCCAGGCTGGCCATCTCCGAAACGTCGTCGCCCCCACAGAACGACGTCGCCGGAGCCTCTCTTGACGGTTTCCCACCACCCATCCTCGGCGCCATCGTTAGGCTCAAATCGGACGGTTGCTTGCCTCCAGCGTTAAGGAACGGGCCCGACGTCGTTTGGAGCCACGCCAAGTTCTCTACTGACAAGGGAACATCGCAATGATGCTTGGGCTGCTCGTCGAGGATCGACGGCATCGGCCGCGGCGTCCCCCCGGCGAGCACCGTCTGGACGGCGGCCTGGCACACTTGCCAGTTCCCGCTTGCCAACAGCCCCAGAGCCCCGTTGACCGGGTTGACCGTCCTACCACACGCCTCGAATAGTAACGATTGGAATAATGCTGTAATTATTTCAACCCACGAAGATTATAATATATTATATTTTCTTTGTTCAAATTCAAGATATTATTAGAAAGAATTTCAATTCTTTTACGATTTAGACCTAACTCCACACAATTAGAGCGAGAATTGGTTTATCATTTTCTTTAGTTATCATATTCGTCTTTATAACTTTACTTTCTTAATATCAAATATTTAAAATAAAGCACCATTAGGAGTAAATTTTTTATATTTTATATTCGTAAGATTTAAATTTAAAATATTTTAATCTAAATTTTTTATACCTTAATCAACTCGTACTTTAGTTCTTCAACTATATGCTATTTATGCACTAGCAATTTGGAAATTATAGAGTGGCATTAATACCCTACTCATTATTATTATTTAAATCCAATTTATAATTTTGTAATAAATTATTTATTATTATTAAAAGCGACGGTTCAGATGAAAATTGGGCCAGGCGACCTACGACAGAGACAGGCAAGTAAAATTGATAATTAAAAAGCTAGCGAATCCGATTAGTCGACACGTGCATCGTATGACGTGGAAATGACTGTGAACATAGAGAAAATAAAATAAAGTGAACCAACCTTAAAAAGTAAAAACTAAACAAAAGAATGCTTTTTAATCAAAATCAATAAAAACGTGGGTGGAAAGGGAGACGAACCGGAGCGTTGGGGTTCGGGGACGGCGGAGACAAGGGACAAGAGATCGCTCCGACCGAAGAACTTGGAGAGGAACAAGGTGGCGCGGCCCTGCGCCTCGGCGGTTTTGATCCACCGCAAGCACGACCTCAGTACACAACCCTCGCTGCACCCCTTCCTTAATACCCTGCACCCGTTGCAGCTCATCCCTACACCCACCACCGAAACGGCGTCGTGTTTTCGAGAAATTAATGGGAGTAAGCTAAGCGAGTTCTTAGTGCGTTTTGGGGGGGAGTGGGAGGTGAGGAAATAATGAGGTGGGGGTGGGAGATGTTGGGTTGGTTGTCGGGTTAGGGTCGAGGGTCAGGAGAGTTAACCGTGGTTGAGTTTATTTTTTCGAAACCATCTGATACTATTGACTAATATAATTTCGAGTCGTGAAAAAAAATTTAATGCCATTAATTCTTCCAAACAAATTTTAAAACTCGTGTACTCACTAGTTGAATCCGAAAAATCTAGTTAGATTAAAATAATTATTTACCGGTTGATCCGAATATTATGGGTAACTCATGATTGGGGTAGGTTAATGAAAAATGTGCTCTGGATTGAACGGTGGGATTTCGTGGAGGGGAATCATTTTTGTCTCCTCCAAACTCTGGACACGAGCGGCTACGTGTTTCCTCGTCGCTTGTTATATTGAATATTGACCGTTGGATTAACTTGGTTCCTCGATCTGAGCCGTTGGATTCTGGGATTTTTGGGCTGTATCGCTTCACCACGTCTCTTTTGTTGTTTTGTACTTTTCTTTCTTTTATCTCTCTCAAAGATACGCGATCGATAAAGGACGATTTTTTAGTCCGTCCACTTGAGTGTGGGCGAGGACTACGACATCTACTAGGTATCTTTACCATTATGTCCCTGTCGGATTTTAAGACAGAAAAATAGGTTTTAAAATATACAGTCTAACCAGTCGGATTGTGATTCGAGATAAAGGGCGTTCCGGATTTGGCCATTAAAATGCCGACCTTACGAATCGGACAAAATCTGATTGGACCGGTCAGTCTGTTTGAAAATTTAACCCAGATTTTTTCACTTCATAAGGTTCACGCGGGCTGATGGGCAAAATTGGAAGAAAAATAATTCCACAAGCATCAATTTTGCCCCGATTTCGGACAATTGGGCCCAATTCGGAATCCCCCAAGCCTAAACATAAAAAACAACATTTCTCCAAATCAAGTAAAATCCTAGATTCTCTCCAGGCTCCGGCCCAAATTGGGAATCTCAAAAAAGAAATTGTGCGAGAGAAGAAAAGAGGAGAAAACTTATGTCCTGTCGAAACAAAGAGGGCGACAAGGAAAGTGGCGAGAGACCAAGAACAACGTCAGTCGCCGTCGAGTTCTCCATGCTCAATTTGGGTGCCAATTTGGGGTAGAAACGCTCGAGGGTTTTAGGGATTTGGGGGGCGTAACAATAAACTTAAATTTTCTGTTGTTGAAGAAAAGAAGATGAACCAGAGAAGATTATTCTGTAGTGAAAGCAATAATACTCAGATTGAACTAACTATATATGCTCTGGTTGTTTCTGTGGTTAAATGAATTTAATATGAGACGAGAATTGAAACAAAAGAAGGCAGAAGAGAATTGGGAGAGAGAAAGAGTGTGAGATTTGCTAAAGTTGTGGATTAAGGGAGGAGAGAGGGTACCTACACGTGGGGTATATGGGAAGGAGGAGATTTGGTATTTTTGCGTGTATACAGAGGACATGTATATATTATAGTATGGATTGGTGTATATTCAGCTGATGTGGTCTTCCGCTTTGGTGCTATGCTAAGACTTTGCTTCGGCGATTTGCTGGGACATGGATATTCTGGGACGCGGTAGTATTTTGCTGTGATGTTTGCAGGTAGTGCTTCTGTTCTGCTGTTTGGAGGTGGTGCTTCTATTCCAATTGGATTGGTCTTGAAGGCCTTTGGGTGCATTGAGTAAACTAGATAGTATTTATCTTAGCTATGCTTTTGGTATGTGTTTATCTAGTTCTTGGTACTTTATGTACAATTGGTGTAATTATTTTGGAGTTTTTTTAGGATTAATACAATTTTACTTATAAAAAATTTATATTATAGTATGGAAAAGTATAGAGCTTGTATCTAAAAACCCTCCGGTCCGACCGGTAATCTGACTGGTCGAACAAGTCAATCCAAAAAAAAAGAAAAATCCCGGGTCACCCTTCGGGTCGTTTTTGAAAACCTTGCAAAAAAATATAGTGTAGCAAGAGAAAGTAAAATATAGAAGAGGGGAACGTGCATCAAACGTTATTTATTTTAATAAATAATTAATTTTTTGCATAACTTTACTGATAAAAAAACGTTATGTACTTTTCATACAGTAAATGAGAATCAGTTTGTAGAGCTAGATTGAAGGAGTTGAGGTAATTGTCCCCCTCAATATTTTAAAAAATATTGAACACTAAAAATTTAATTTTTTTTGTTAAATTTTTATATGTACGCACTTGCTAAAAATTGAGCTTGATGCTACTAAAACATAACAAAATATTATTTTGATAATAACAAGACAACTTTTAAGTTTGCATACATTGAACGGTGGGATGACGTGGTTTGTCACGTTGACAGACATTTTTTATAATTCTTAATGACTTGGTACTGAAGTTAAACAATGTCAATTTTGTGGTACTGACATGAACTTTGGTCTTTTCTTTTACTAAGAAAACAGTAATTAAACACGTGGCGAAAACATTCCTCGAGGGATAATCCCAATGGTAATAACCCCAGCGAACGTGGAAGATCAACGGACCAGTTAAATGGCTCTTTTGGATGTCGTGTTCATAAAACAGTGTCAAAAAGTACATTTTCTTCATTATTTGATATTGGGGTGAACATGAAATTAATCGAATTGAATACGAATTATAATTAGTCAAATTTGAATTCAAAATATTATGATTCGTATTCAATTTGTTCAAAGACGAATTCGAATATGAATTATAAACTGTCGAATTCGAATTGAATTCATCCGAATTTGAATTCTTTTTAATTATTTTAATTCGATTTTTTTGATTTATTTTTACTTTAACGTGAAACTATTTACTCAATGTTCATCGCTCGGAATTGGATAAGAGAGAATCAGTGGAAAATTCATAAAAAGATATGACTAATTATGTGACTAATAATATAACTAATAATATGACTAATTATGTAACAAATAATATGACTAAAATAACTAATTAGTAATCTTTAAAGAATATTTATGGAGATTAAATTACTAATAGAGAGATTAGATAATTAAAACTGAATTATTTTAATTTCGAAGAATGGGAGAGGGTAAAGGTGATTTTTGAAATTTTATTTCCCCCATTTTCTCCCTTTTTTCAAATTTGGTCCTATATTTTTTCTTTTATTTACATAATTCGACAAAACCGAATCGGAAATTCGATTCATCGAATAATTCGATGAATCAACGAATTTGGATATATAGATTCAGATTCGAATTCGGTTCATCCAAGGACGAGTTCAAATTTGAATTGAGATTCTTTTGAGCCAGTTTGAATATGAATCAAATTTAGGATGAATCGAATTGAATCCAATCCGAGTCAAATTCTATTTATGATTACCCCTAGTTTTGATGCTTACTTATTGAGAGATTCAAGGAAATACATACGCAGTATTTTTTTTGTCTTTTCTGATGATTAAAATTATTGTTTTTATTAAAAAAATAAATATGATAAAATATTACCTTCAAAAAAATATTAACACGAACCTGTCATTGTTTTGTATTTTCATCGTACCGAAATTATTTTTTAGAAGGACCGTACGGAAATTATTTTTCAGAGAAATTCGTACGGACTTTATTTGGAGGCGTAGTTGGGGCAATACGGACATTATTTTGAGGAGAGAGTCGGTATTGTTATTATTGTGTAGCTTATATTCCTCGGTACCACCGATATCGTCTCGCTAAAAAGTGGCCCAAGTTACCAGAAAAATTGTACTTCGTCCGATTACAATTGTTACTTGGTAAATGGGTCGTAATTTGATATATTTGGTTCATTAAATTTTACTTATTTTTAATACTGACGAATTCTGAAACAATTTTTTGGAATTAAATGAAATTAAATACTGTTGTGTTACTTATTACAATGTGACTATAAAAACATACCAAAATTTGTCAAATTACGTATTGGTAGAAGATTTCCCTTTACTTGGACCATAGATCTCAATTCTGAAATTGTGCACCATTTTTAAAAAATAATTAGACATCTCTTTTTATGTATGCACCAAAAAAAAAGGAAAAATTACTATCGAGTCTTCCATATTTGTTTAAATATACTCAAAAGTCCCCCGTGTTTGAAAAACGATATTGTAATCCCTTTTGTTTGATTTTATTATACGTTCGGGTTCCTCGCTGACGTCAGCAACTTATTTTTTTATTGAAATGACGGAAATACCCTTAAAAAAAAGGCCATCCCCTTCCTCTTCCTTCTCTTTTCCGACGTCCAATTCCTTCAACATTGGAAACAACAAAACCAGGACAACACCTCAAGCGGTTAAACCACAAACCCAGAACAACACATAATAACTATAGTCGTTGCCGCAACAAAAAACACCACAAACCCTTCTTAGTCTTCTTCTTGGGGGGTTCGCTACAGAAAAACCTCTCGGCTTTTGGGTCGACGAGAAAGTAACCAAATCAGACAAATTATGTGTTGGCGGTCCACCCCAAACAACACCAAGAACACCAAAGGGTGTCGCCCTGAATCTCGCCCTCCATCGCAGAACAAAGAGGAAGCCGATCCGACTCCTCGAGTTATCGGTTCGTCCATGGGAATTCTGCCGTCTGGATTTTTGTTCTCCTCCGCCGTCCCCTTCTTTCATTTGATGAATTATGGTGATTGGAGTCGGCGATTTCAGCAACTGAAGTCCCCTTCTTTCTTGCGTGTTGTCACGACTTTTGGCCTAAATCACCAAAGAGGAGGCGGGGTGGGGAAGTGAAGAGGTGGAAGGAGAGGTCCTTTTTGGAAAATCAACTAGATCCAGAGAATAAAAATCGAAAGAAAGGGGACGGCATAGAAAGTGACGATCGGGACAACAAAAGCTAGCTTTTGTCGATTGGAGTCGGTGATTTCGGCAATTGGCGGAGGCCGGTGAGAAAGAGGAACGGTGAAGCTCCGGCTCGGAGTTGGAAGAGATTCTTTTTTTGTTTTAGAAGTGTATTTTTGTCATTTTACTGACAAAAAAAAGTAGCTAGAGAGCCATGTACCTGAAAGTATAATAAAATCAAGAGAAAAGGTTACTAAAGTACTTTTTAGTTTCACACTTTTTTATCTTAGTACCCTGTGGTTTGACTTTTTCTTTTTAGGTGACAAGATTTCGAAAAGTGATACTTTTGGTGACAAATTTTTAACCAGGGTTAATTTTTTTAACCAGGCCGTACACCTCAGCACCACGTCATTGCCACATCATATTTTTATATCCTAAGTAGCGATGATGTGGCAAAATTACAAAATCTCAAAAGTCTAAATTACGAAATTGCCACATCCAAATTTTTTGTAATTAGGGTTAGAAAAATACAGGGATTGAGATTTTATAATTTTGCCACATCATCGTCATTTAGGATATAAAAATATGACGTGGCATTGACCTGTATGGTCTAGTTAGAAAAATTAACCCTGGTTAAAAATTTGTCACAAAAAATATCACTTTTCGAAATCTCTATCACCTAAAAAGAAAAGTCAAACTACATAGTACTGAGATAAAAAAACATAAAATTATAAGATACTTTAGTGAACTTTTCCCTAAAATCAAACAAGAGGGACAACAATATCATTTTTCAAACACGGGAAATTTTTGAGTATATTTAAACAAACATGCGGGCTTGAGAATAATTTCCCAAAAAACATTTATCCCACACAAAATTAAACATCACAAAATAAGCACCGAAGAATTCACCTCATTTTTTTTGCATTTTACTCTTGTTGTAAATAAAACAAAATGGTAGATATAAAAAGGAAAAAAGATCATTTAACCTCTTTCCTTTATACAAAAAATATTTAGATCTTTGTGCTTAAAACATAACACCCTGTGCTTTAAAAAAAATTAAAATGGGTCAAACAAAATCTTAAAATAATTTTTTTGGTGATAAATAATACGTCACCAACCACGTGACCCCTAGCGCCGTCTCCACCTTCACCGACTGCCTTCTCACCCAATCGAATAGCACGTTCACCGGCGAGCTCCTCTTCCCCACCATATTACCTAATTATTTTCTCTTCTCGTCTTCCCTCCCTTTCAATTTCCTAATTTTATTACAGATGTATGGTTATGGTTGGGGCCAGGAACAGTGATGAGTGGGGCAGGGAAGGTGGAGGTGGCGGACTTTTAAAAATGGTGAGGGGTGAAAGTTGAATTTTTTATATTTCTAAATTTTTATAAAAAATTTATATTTCTAAATTTTATATTATATTATTAGTTAAATTACTTTATATAATTAAGATTTTAATTGACTCATTTTGAAGAGTAGAGAATGAATGTTACCTGGATTAATTTTAGGTATAAAATTTTAATTATTCTTTTTGAACAAGAAGTTGAATGGTCTTTATTCCATTTAAAAATAATGAAAAACAAGCCGCACATAGGATGACCAGTCAATTCGGGAGTGGGAGTGGGCTTCCATGCCCAACTACTCAAAGATGAGGGCCCCTGGGCTTTATAAGTTTAAAGACAGTGGAAAAATTGAAGACATTAATTGCGTAAAGCCATGGGCTACGTCAACCTCAATATTCCACTGATCCATAAAAAAAATTCGCGGAAAGTTTGCTTTTCTTTTTAGAAAGTATTTTATTTTTTGAGAAAGGCGGAAAGTTTGCATAAGTGAATAAAATAAGTATTTTATTCGAAAATACTATCATAATTTAAAAAGAATCAGCATGAATTTTCTGACAGTTATTCTGCCCGGGGTTTGCTTGAAGCCTTGAACCTATAGCTTATGGGTCTGGATTGGGCACGGAATGCTCAGATTCCGAACCGTTCGGAATGAAGACACGCGGGGACTTTTTTGCAAACGCGCTAAAATTTCGGGACCAAAATGAAAAAAGCCACGCACAAACGCAGGCCGGATACAAATGCCATTATCACGTGACTGCGCATGCCAGTATCACATAACTGCGCATGCCACTATCACATAACTACGCATGCCAGTGTGACCTTTTTGCAAAAATGCTAAAATATGGGGGACCAAAATGAAAAAAACCACGCGCGCCATTATCATCAACGGGACTTGCCACTGTCACAAAATACACATGCCATTATCACATAACTGCGCTTGCCATTATCACATAATTGCACTTGCCATTATCACATAACTACGCTTGCCACTGCGGTCCCCCTTCACTCCAAACCGTACGGAATCGATTCCTTCACTCCGTGCTCAATCCAGACCCTATAGCTTATAACTTCACATGTTATTCTCACAAAAGATAATTGTACATGTTATTAATTATTCTCTTTTTTATAGGAGTTTTCTTTGCCACCAAACTAGAACGCCGGCTCTTCACTCTCGGAGACACCCCGTACAGTCAACTTGTGGAAGGAAGTCGGCCGCAGGAACCTTCCTGGTGGGTTAGATATATTATTATTATTTCCTAAAAATCAAGTGTTCAACTTCTACTTTATTAGGATGAAAAAATATTTTTTTAGAAGTTACGATATTCAAAATTGAGCGAATGATTCTTTCAATAATAAATTTTTTGTTCGTAAAATTTGAATACAATACTTTTTATAAAAAATCCAAGTTCATTATTAATTCGACCAAGTTCAATTTTCATTGATAAATGTCACTTAAGAACCGGATGCTTATCTTGGCTTGAAATAATGAAAATATGGGGTAAGTAAGTATGCTTAGAACAACTAACATCTCAATTTGATATTTATTATTAAAAGATATGTTTTGCGGATTTTGAAATAGAACATCACTCGTATCGCGCGTGCGTACTTATTAGTTTAATAATAATACAAATTGCAATCTAAAGATTAGGGAATGACAATGCACAGAGGTAGGTACAACATACTCCCGTCGTGTAAAATTCGGCTAATCAACTGAGAGTCTAGCCCACTTGCCAATTGTCACCACTATGTTCCACTAGGTTTAATTAATTAAGGCTGCCGACCTATTAAAAACTAATAATCTTATATAGTGGCCACAAATCTCAACTGAAATCTTTTTTTGGAGCCCGGTACATCTCACTCGTTATGAAATCAATTCCACTTGGTTGATAATGTTGGGATGGCGAGAAATATGAAAGATTTATTTCCTATTCCTATTCTTATTCTGACTAGATTTTGGACTTCTAATCTGACCTAGATAGGTTACTTGTACACCAATGGTTTGTCTCTATATAAAGACATGTTACCCTAGGTTTTTTGTGTGGCTTTGTGGCTCGGAAAGTCATCAATAAAAGTTCTCCTTTCTTATTCCTATTCCTATTCTAACTAGGTTTTGGACTTCTAATCTAACCTAGATAGGTTACTTGTACACCAAGGGTTTGTCTCTATATAAAGACATGTTACCCTAGGTTTTTTGTATGGCTTTGTGGCTTGGAAACTCAACAATAAAAGTTCTCCTTTCTCTCCGTGAATGTAGGCATTAGGTCGAACCACGTTATCTCTCGTGTCCGTGTTCTTTGCGCATTTTGTTCCCTATTTGCTGAATTCCTAACAAGTGGTATCAGAGCTAAGGTTGGAGGATGTCGAATCACGGCGCGAAGTTTGCTCTTGTGAAGTTCGATGGTTCATTGAATTTTGGGTTATGGCAAAGGCGTATCAGGAATCTCCTCGTGCAGTAAGGGATGGTTATCGCGCTCTCTGAGAAGAAGTCTGAGAAGATGGAGGAGCAAGAGTGGGAAGAGCAAGATTCGCTTGTGCTTGGCGGATGATGAGGAGCCACCAGCTGGGTAGTGGAAGAGGATCCAGGTCAGAGTCAAAGAAGTTCAATGGAAGTAGTTTTAAGTGCGGAGAAGGGCACATGAAGAAGACTATCCAGGATGAACTAGGGATCAAGATAACGAGGAGGGATCGGCATCTACAACCATGGCCACATGTTCTAACGGGTCGGATGGTGACTGGCTTTCTGTCTCATCAAGTCCAATGCATCCTGATAATCTCTTTTCGTTAGGGACCTTAGATTATAACAGTGATAGTTATAAATGTATGCTAATGAAGATGGATAAGGATGCGATGGTAGGGATGAAGGGTGAAAGAAAATACCTACAGATTAGTGGAGAACATTATTGTAGGTGGAGTCACATCAATGGGTCTGATGAAGTGGAAAAAAGCTCAGGTCATATGAGGTTGGTTCGTATGAGGGAGCAAAGGCTTGACATGGATGGTTTGAGTGTAGTTGGGATTCGTGAAGACATGGATAGCAAGCTATGGTTGTTTCGTGGAGGCATGGTTGGCAAGGAACCATGGTTGTCTCAGAGAAGCATTGTTAGCTGGGCCCTGCTATGGTTGTCTAAAGGAATGTGCACGTCAAATGTGTTAGATAGGATTTGTATTGGGCATGCGAAGCCATTAGTGACACCACAGGCGAATCAGGTATCTCACTCAAGGCTGAACAGTAGAGTTCGAGGCATGTCGAGGGTTCTACTTAGTATAACAAAAGGTTGCCCTTTGCATGCTATGGCAAGTAGCATTGATTTGAGGCAAGAAGGTCCAGCGGAAAAGCAGTTCGAGGTTGCGGAGCATGGGGCTGACCGAAAAATAGAGGGCGTGTCTATTGGTCGCAAGGTTGCTTCAGCAGGTGGACTTGCTAGTTGGAGTTCAATAGAGATTGGAGAAAATAGGCCAAGCAAGCTCAGAAGCTCGAGTTTGGGGGCTGGCTCCAAGTGATTGAACAAAAGCTGAAGAGAAAGTTGAGACGGTCTTATTGATGCAGTTATCTATGGTCCGAGATGGAGTCGGTGGAGTCGGATTGGTTTTGCAAGATCTCATGGTTCTTCATGGGGCGGTGTTTTGTCAAGGTGGAGTTTGTTAAAATTCGGGTGAAGCTTCATGGTTCTTCCACGAGATGATTTCTCGGGAAGGTGGAGATTGTTGGGATGACGAAAAATAGGAAAGATTTATTTCCTATTCCTATTCCTATTCTGACTAGATTTTGGACTTCTAATCTGACCTAGATAGGTTACTTGTACACCAAGGGTTTGTCTCTATATAAAGACATGTTACACTAGGTTTTTTGTATGGTTTTGTGGCTTGGAAACTCATCAATAAAAGTTCTACTTTCTCTCTGTAGATGTAGGCATTAGGCCGAACCATGTTATTTATTGTGTCCGTATTCTTTGCGCGTTTTGTTCCCTATTTGCTGAATTCCTAACAGTTAAGATGTGAAACCACATAATAAATTCAAGTTATCCGAGCGTCTTTTTAGATTCTCTGTGTCAATATTGACATCACCGTTGTACTTATCCCCAAAAGATTTCGCTGTGCTTAAAAAATCAAATGGTGACCTACATCTTTTAATTATATGTTGGTGCTTGGAGAATTAATAATCAGTGATCAATACCTCACAACCCACAACTTGTTCACAGTATTTAGAGCCATATGCGTCTTATCCTTAAATCTTATAGACATTTTCAGACTAGACAGTTCAACGATGCATGCAACACTAATGCACCTTAACAAACCCGATATGCTTGACGTGTCAAGCTCTTACTTTCCCGTTGTCGGAAGACAATGGGACAAAATAAGAGAATAGTTCAGTCCTCAAATTTCACTTCCTAACTATTGTCGTAAAATTCGGAATTTGATGTATACATATTAAGGTGTTTGTCAAGAATTTTACTTAGTGTAAGAGTTGTGAATGATTTATATGCATAGAAAATTTTTATTGTTACACTTGAATGATCTATCACACATTAGTGAAGTCATATACTTATAAATATTAAAAATTCACATATTATTATATTTTGGACTAGATATAAAAATTCTAACATAAAAAATTTATCATATAACAATTTATTTCTCAAGCATCCTTCGCTTGACAGAACTTGAAGCAATGTAAAATTTGTACAAATTTTAACTTGCCAAGTTTATTTTATAAAGAGTTTAAATTTATATTGTTTAAAGTTCTTTTTACTATCCTATGTTTTTTGTACTTTGACACACCAATATCTCGTAATTTTAAATTCTCTAACATATAATTTTGGCTCGAATGACAATCAAATTAACTCTAATTACTTGAACTATTTTGTATTTTATGTCATGGTGAGACTACTATGATGGTAAGTGTTATGAATTCAGCAACTAGAGAACAAAACGCGCAAAGAACACGGACACAAGAGATAACGTGGTTCGGCTTAGTGTCTACGCCCACGGTGAGAAAGGAGAAATTTTATTGATGGATCCGAGTCACAAAGCTATTCAAAATCTTAGAGTAACATACCTTTATATAGAGGCAAATCCTTGTACATCAAGTAAGCTATCTAGGTCAAATTAGGAGTCCAAAACTTAGTCCGAATAGAATAGGAAACAAGCCCACAAATCGTTTCCTCTTTAATTTCTCGACATCTCTAACAATCTCCACCTTGGCGAGAAATCATCATGTGGACGAACCATGAAGCTCTATCCGAACTTCAACAAACTCCACCTTGATGAAATACCGCCATATGAAGAACCATGAGAACTTGAGAAACCAAACCGACTCTACCAGCTCCACCTTGACCATAGATACACCGCCATCAATAATACCATCTCAACTTTCTCACCACTTTTTTCCGTTCAATCACATACATTCAGCCCTCAAGCTTGAGCTTCTGAGCTTGCTTGGCATATTCCCTCCAATCTACACTGAACCCCAACTAGCAAGTCCACCTGCTGAAGTAACCTTCCGACCAATAGATACGTCCTCTATTTTTCGGTCAGCCCCATACTCCACAACCTCGAACTGCTTCTCCGCTGGACCTTCTTGCCTCATACCAATACTACATGCCATAGCATACAAAGGGCAACCTTTTGTTCCACCAAGTAGAACCATCGACATGCCACGAACTCTACCGTTCGGCCTTGAGTGAGATACCTGATTCATCTATGGTGCTACCAATGGTTTCGCATTCCCCATGCAAAACCTACCCAACACCTTTGACGTGTACGTCTCTTTAGACAACCATAGCAGGAACTTGCTAACTTTATCTCCGTGAATCCCAACTCTACTCAAACCATTCATATCAAGCTTTCGCTCCATCACACAAGAGCTTTTATCCCCTCTATCGGAACCCAACGATGTGATTCCATCTACAACCGTGTTCTCCACTAACCTATAGGTGTTCCTAGCATTTCTTTCACCCTTCATCACCACCACATCATCCTTCTCCACCTCCATTAGCCCGCCTACAACATTATAGTTGTACCCACTATAATCCAAGGCTCCTAACGAGATCAAATTCCTCTCCAACTTCGGAATATGCCTAACCCCACACAATTTTCTCTCAACGCCATCCCACATCTTGATTTGGATATCACCTATGCCAGCAATTCTGCAAGTAGAACTATCACCCACAATCACCATACCTGAATCAACGAACTTGTAGGTATCGAACCACCCTCTCTTGGGCGTCATGTAGAAAGAGCAAGCGCTATCCAAAATTCAGGAATCATAATGCTTTGGACTTGATAAAACAGAAAGAAGATCACCATCTGACCCATCCGAATATGAGGTCACATTCATAGAACCTGATCCTTTTTCCTCGCGATCTCAAGTTTTTTTTTATAATCCTTCTTCACATGCCTTTTTTCTCCGCACTCGAAGCAATTTCCCTTGAACCTCCTTGACCACGACTTGAATCCCTTCCCGTCTTTTGCCCCACTACGATCACCATGGCTACCCATCATAACCAGCCCTTCTGTTTGTTCATCGCCAATTTTCCTTCTTTGATAAAATCCTAGTAGAGCACTTGTGATATCTTTCAACACCAGGAACTCCTTTCCCTAAGTTAGAGTTGTAACCAAATTTTCGTAGGAGCCAGGTAAAGAATTCAGCAGCAACAATGCCTTGTCTTCTTCCTCGAATTTTACATCAACCTTTCTCAAGTCACTCATAAGTTGACCGAAACCATTAATGTATTGGCTCAAATCCGAGCCAACCTTCATCTTGAGCCCGTACAATCTTTGCTTAAGATAAAGCTTGTTCGACGAAGACTTAGACATATACCTTGCCTCAAATTTCTTCCATACCTCAGCTGGTGACTCCTCATCCATGACGTGATACATCACATCATCCGCCAAGCACAAGCGATTTGTCACCACTGCATTGGCCCCCATTTCCTTCCACTCTTGCTCCTCTATCTTCTTGGGCTTCTTCTCCGAGAGCACGATGACCATCCCTTGTTGCACGAGATCCTTGACACGCCTTTGCCAAAACTCAAAATTCGAAGAACCATTGAACTTCACAAGAGCAAACTTCGCACCGTCTGTCATCGTCCAACCCAAGCTCTTGATACCAATTGTTATGAATTCAGTAACTAAAGAACAGAATGCGCAAAGAACACAAACACAAGAGATAACATAGTTCGGCCTAGTGCCTACGTCTACGGTGAGAAAGAAGAAATTTTATTGATGGATCCGAGTCACAAAGCTATTCAAAACCTTAGGGTAACATGCCTTTATATAGAAGCAAACCCTTGTACATCAAGTAAGCTATCTAGGTCAAATTAGGAGTCCAAAACCTAGTCAGAATAGAATAGGAAACAAGCTCACAAATCATTTCCTCTTTAATTTCTCGACATCTCTAACAGTAAGCGTTATCAAGGAGGCTGTTGTGATGCCAAAGGATCTGGGTGTGCCCCCTCTTAAATGAAGGACTACATTTGTCGTTTGGTGTAGAGTTTAGAGTGTTATAAACATTACGAGATTGTATATGCAATTGGCTTAATGTTTCATTGCATCTGTAGTCTTGACTTTGTGCCTTGGTAGGTCCTTTGTAGACCCATGTAATCTCGTGTATCTGTAAACTTTTTTAGCATTTTTAATAAAAATCTACTTATTAAAAAAACATGATTAAGAAAATGTTTTAATTGCTTGCAACGGAAGGAATATAATAATTACCTGGTGAGTTTGATATTTAATGTGGCACATCCTTTAACCACTATACTTTTCCACGCCGCTATCAACCGAATTTCTTAATTTAGCTACTGTTGCGAGAATAAGTGAACAAGTAACCTGAGACAGATTAGGAGTGGTCATCTCAAGGTTGGTCTAACTATGTTAGGCTAGGCTAAGCTATGAACTACAGACTACGGGCTAAGAAAAGGAAAAGCAACAATGATAAGTAAAGTAGTTGTGTGTTGTGTTGTTGATGTCCGCCTTCCTTGCCAGAGTCCTCCTTATATAGAGTGCCTTAACCTAACCTCCGCGCCTTAAGAATAGAAAATTCTAAATCGCCTCCAAGACCTTCGGCTCCAAGTCTCAACCCCGAGAGATCCGCTTCAAGTTATTTATTCCTAATATGACGGGATCCTCCCGGCTCAGTACAAGCCGTCTTCCTAAAATGAGCAGATCCCGTCCTCGAATAGGAGCTTTTAAAATGTGACGACCAAGCAATCGTGGCCTAACGAGGAACTTACTAAGTCTTGCCAAATATTGAGAATCTTGGCTCAAGTTAGGAAAATATAGATCGGCTTGACCTTCTCGAATCTCCTACGTAAAATCTCGACTCAAGTTTGTCATCGACCAAGATGGACATCTCGTCAGGCCCACAGTGAATCCCAAAATGGGCTCAAGCTAACGGCCTCCTCAACCAAAGTGGACCTATTCTCGGAATCGCTCGGGTCCAAGTTGGCTTCTCACCTTCGGCTTCTCGCTCAGCTTCTCGCCTAAGGCTCCTCGCTCAGCTTCCCGCCTTAGGTTTCTCGCTCGGCTTCCTGCCTTAGGCTTCTCGCTCGGCCTCTCGCTGTAGGCCTCTCGCTCGAACTCTCGTCGTAGACCTCTCACTCGGCCTCGCGCTCGGCCTCTCGCCACTCGACCTCTCGCTACTCGACCTCTCGCCGTAGGCTTCTCTTCTTAGGCCTCTCGCTCTAGGCATCGCGCTTGGCCTCTCGCTCGGCCTCTCATCGTAAGCCACTCACTCGGCCTCTCGCCACTCAGCCTCTCACTCGACCTCTCGCCACTCGGCCTCTCGCTCGGCCTCTCGCTCGGCCTCTCGCTTTAGGCATCGTGCTAAGTTTCTCACTCGGCCTCTCGCTTTATGCGTCACGCTCAGCCTCTCGCTCGGCCTCTCGAGAGGGGCCTCTCGCCCGATCTTGCCTACTTGAGCGAGAGAGGCATCTCGCCCGATCTCGCCTACCCGAGCGAGAGAGGCATCTCGCCCATTCTCACCTACGTGAACGAGAGGGGCATCTCACCTAGGGTGAACCGAGTAGCCCAATAGGCTGCCCCTATGCACCAACGAGCTCGAACTGATTCATACAGACTCGGAGATAGGCCGTCATTAATTCACAGTAATAATTTCGTACTCCAACAATCGGTCACCAGTCACCCAGTCACTTTGAGACCACGCCGAGTACCTCAAAATATGTTGACAATGCCGAGATTATTTTTGTACCTCAATAATTTCCCCTGCACGTTAACGCTTCTGTACGACCAGGCGAAAAGTGTTGACGTAGTCTTTCATCTCCGGGTTGGCATCCTTCAGCTAACTCAGAATGAAGATGAGCAGCTCAAAGAGGTCTAGGCCGTCTTCCCGGTCGACTTATAGGGCGACAAGGTTTAAACCTCCAATCACCTTGTCCCCTCGCCTATTGCTTTATTCCCCATAAGTAAGGGGGAGTACTTGCTCCCCAGGTGTGGCACTAATCGATCGTTGGGTTGAAAGGATGTCCTACTTGATCAAACTGGAAAACCAGGCAGACCAGCCATCTACGTTACTCCAGACCACCCTTATTGGTATTGTGGTCCCGTCGTTGAAGGTCGCCTCTATGTAATATATGGCCAGGATGAATGGACATACGTCAGCCATCATAGTCTCCACCTTCCCATATGACTTCCACCGGATTAGACATTGGTGGATGGAAGATGGAATTACTAGACCGGAGTAGATCAAGTCTTGCTATTTCCCGTCAAGGTTGGTCATGACCATGCCGGTCGGGCTGACATCCTCTTTTTCCTTATTGCGATCCCTGAGGAGCAACTAAAGAAATATGTTTGCCACACCCATGCGATCCACAGGTACTCTCTTGATCGGCTCCCCAAGCATGTGAACCGTGATGCAAAAAGGTTTCTTGCGTTCGCCTATTCTTTGGGTTGGCCTCACAATAGTGACATCGCCATTGAAGGCTTCCACAATGGGAACGATATAGGACATCTTTCCTATCTGTGACTCAGGTGTATCTTCCTCACTCATGTCCCTCTTAAGATGACTAGGTTGGTTGAGTTTCGGCCTAAAGATGGCCGGGAGGGTGAACAACTTGTGGATCGATACCTTGTCTAGGAAGTCTCCAAACTTAACATAACCAATGTCAAGACCGACTGAGACATCTTTTTCCTTCCAATCGTCCTTGCCCTCACGAAGGTTACTTTTCCTGGAGTGAATCTCGCTTCTCGCTTTAGGTACCCACTCCCGGATCAACTTATTGTGTCGGTCTTTGGGTGCCTTTGGTTGAACTTCCTTGATGTGCTTGAGATCCTTTCCTTTGATTATCTTAGAGGCTTGAACCTTCTTGGCCCGACCTCGGGTCTGGGCCGATCGATGTTCAACTCATGGGCGAGCTAGGAGCACCTTTTATTTTTTCAACTGGACCCTTTGCTCCGCGAGTTGCCTTTCGAAGTCCTTGATGGCTTGCTTATGTTTCTGGACCTTTCTCTCAAGGCGACGTCTCTGAGTCTTAGTCAGGACATCTCGCATTGGTAGATCAAGGGTGATCCTCTTATCTCCAAGTCTGTTGAAAGAGTATCGGCGTAGGTTAGACCCGTCTTGAAGGTCTACCTTGGTACGGGGATGACAGAGCCTCCACATCTTGTTGACTTCCCTTGAAGGGTAGAACTTCTGAGTTTTTGGTATACCACTATCGGGTGGTCGTCCTTGCCCCCCGAGTTTTGCCTCCCTGGACTTAAGGTCGGCCTTCCCTCACTTAGGACCATCGGCTCCCCTTGGACGAAATGACTTCCAAGCTTAACGCCGTTATCTGGTGAATTTTCTTGCCCGCAGAGTCTTGCCCTTCGGGTCTTAGGATTGGCCTTCTCTTGCTTGGGGCTTCTTTTTTGGTTTTGGTTTTGGTTTTGGTTGAAGCCAACCATGGTGACATGAGTAATACAGTGAGGATCCATCGATGACTGATCCTCCAAGAATTGATGCGGAATGAAGTCCTCAGATTGGGAAGATAAGGGTTGCCCTTCCATCCCTTGTGTTCAGGTAGATCCCAATGTCAGCTTACAGTTGACTTCGTCCTCATTGAGATCTTTTTTTTGGTTGACGTTGTCTTCATCGAGCTCTTCATCGAGCTCTTCTTCTCAGTTGATGTCATCCTCGGCGAGCTTGTTTTGTCGGTTGACATCGTCCTCATCGAGCTCTCCTTGCTGGTCGACCTCGACCTCATCGAGCTTTTCTTGTCGATTGACGTCATCCTCATTGACGTCATCATCCTAATCAAGCTCTTCTTATCGGTTGACGTCATCCTCATCGAGCTCTTCTTATCGGTTGATGGGATAGAAGTTGTCCTCCTCGTCCAGGTCCATCCGTGCTTGATGCATGACTTGGGGGGTTGGGGTAGGATTAAAAATCCTCGAGTAGAATAAAGGACTCGTGCAGACATCCCCCCCCCTTTTGAAAGAGTTTTGGTCGACTGAGACCCTAGATGGGTATGACCAATCTTGGGTCAGGACTGATTGGTACCAGCTCGATTCCACTTGGAGATTGCTAGCCCTCGTCCTTGCAGTCTCGTAGTGTCTCGAGTGGTTTACTCCTTGTGTCCCCATTCCCAAGTAAGAAGCTGTTTGGTATGGGAGACTCCTAGAGGTTCCTGGTTGTGGACAATAACCGAATACGCTTAGTGTTGGAGGTGGAATGGTGCAAGACATATGACCGGTCCATGGTTGTCTAAAGGCTAGTTGGATGGGTACAGCTGGTTCGGTGGATACACTCATCCCTTGATGTTGATTGATGACCATATTTGAGGATGCCTCATAGTGCCTATAAGACTCCTCGTAGAGCTTTCGAGCACGAAAAGTGGCATATGTCTCCATCGGGATGACGGACGTATAGAACTCCATCTGGGTAACATTTATCTCAACCGGCTCTTTTAAGAAAGCCGAGGTAGATGAATATCGCCTCTATGCGTACGACTGGGAAATGAAAGGTATCAACTCCTTGTAAGGAACCGGAGCAACAAAGTAATTGGTCATCTTAGCCGACAAAGGTTAGACCGCCTTCTCAGATGCCCTCCTTAGTCCTACCGAGCATGCCAAAATTTATTGCAGGAATAAGTGAACAAATAACCCGAGACGGATCCGGAGTGGTCTTCACAAAGTCGGTCTAACTATGCTAGGCTAAGCTAAGCTATGAACTACAGACTACGGGCTAAGAAAAGGAAAAGTAATAATGATAAGTAAAGTAGTTGTGTGTTGTGTTGTTGATGTCTGTCTTCCTTGCCTGAGCCTTCCTTATATAGAGTGCCTTGACCTAACCTCCGTGCCTTCAGAATAGGGAATCCTAACCCGCTCCAAGACCTTTGGCTCTAAGTCTCATTCCCGAGAGATCTACTTCAAGTTATTTGTTCCTAATATGACGGGATCCTCCCGACTCAGTACAAGCCGTCTTCCTTAAATGAGCAGCTCCTATCCTCGAATAGGAAGCTTTTAAAATGTGACGACCAAGCAATCGCAGCCTAAAGAGGAACTTACCAAGTCTTACCAAATATTGAGAATCTCGGCTCAAGTTAGGAAAATATAAATCGACTTGACCTTCTCGAATCTCCCACGCAAAATCTCGACTCAAGTCTGTCATCGCCCAAGATGGACATCTTGTCAGGCCCAAAGTGAATCCCAAATAGGCTTAAGCTAACGACCTCCTCAACCAAAGTGGACCTATTCCCAGAATTGCCTTCCCGCCTACGAATGTCAAATGAGCTTCCCGCTCGGGTCCAAGTTGGCTTCTCACCTTCGGCTTCTCGCTCGACTTCTCGCCTTAGGCTCCTCGCTCAGCTTCTCACCTTAGGTTTCCTTCCTTAGATTTCTCGCTCGGCTTCCCGCCTTAGGTTTCTCGCTCGACCTCTCGCCATAGGCCTCTCACTCAGCCTCTCGGCACTCGGCCTCTCGCTCGGCCTCTCAGTACTCGGCCTCTCGGCACTCGGCCTCTCGCTACTCGGCCTCTCGTCGTAGGCTTCTCGCTTTAGGCCTCTCGCTTTAGGCATTGTGCTTGGCCTCTCGCTCGGCCTCTCGTCGTAGGCCTCTCACTCGACCTCTCGCCACTCGGCCTCTCGCCACTCGGCCTCTCGCCGTAGGCTTCTCGCTGTAGGCCTCTCGCTCGGCATCTCGCTTTAGGCGTCGCGCTCAGCTTCTCGCTCGGCCTCTCGCTCAGCTCCTCGCCCGGCCCCTCGCCTATGCGAGCGAGAGGGGCCTCTCGCCCGATCTCGCCTACCCGAGCGAGAGAGGCATCTCGCCCGGTCTCGCCTACCCAAGCGAGAGGGGCATCTCGCCCGGGGTGAACCGAGTAGCCCAATAGGTTGCCCGCATGCACCAACGAGCTCGAATTGATTCACACAAACTCGGAGATAGGCCGTCATTAATTTGTGGTAATAATTTCGTACTCCAACAATCGGTCACCAGTCACCCAGTCACTTTGAGACCACACCCAACACCCAGTACCTCAAAATATGTTGACAATACCGATATTATTTTTGCACCTCAACAGCTACTAATTAATTAGCTATAGGTAAGGCCAATAGCGATTGGATCGCCACGAGTTAAATGCGACGCTTGCCGATTATCGGAAAGAAAGCAGCCAGCTGATTAATGAATACGTATTTAACAAGTCACATGTTAGCCGAATTCCGACACGTGCAATGCTCCAATTTTTTACTATTTTTTGTTATTTCGAGTGTTCCAGAGTCGAATCTTATTTAGCAAAATTTAACGTTCCTGTTTCATTTAACCAGGACCCATGTTCATTGTACCTGGAACCATCCACGCACTCGAGTCGGCAAAGGGTGTAAATGTTCCAAACCGCGTATATTTGGAGAGTTTTGTGCAATGAATTGATAGTTGATAACAAATTGGTCAACGTCCAAATACGGAGGATTCAGAAAATTTGGTTGAATACATATTTTTGTGATCCTTTGTAAACTTATTTCACTTTCCGAAAATATATCTGTGACTAACCCACGATACAAGGATGTAATAATAAAAATAGTTTGAAGAGAAACCCAAATTGAAAGCCTAATTACACTACAAAAACAGCAGGAAGAAGCAAAGGCAAACAACATAAACAAGATGATTTAGGTCATCCCATTCCCACCTGTCATCCAGTCATCCACTCTTTAATTATCTATTTTTGGAGTCAACAGATTCTTAGATTGGCTGATGAGAAAATTACTATAACTTAATCAAAATATAATGAATTTGAATATTCAAAACGTAACATAATTAAATATTTGTTAAAAAAATTTAATACATTTTAAAAACTATACCATCCCAAAACTAGTTTAGCTGGTTCAATAATTGTTCGGTCTTTCGAAATTGCAAGAAAGGGAAGGGCCCATCTCGCTTAATTAGTGGCCAACACGCGAAACACCGTGAAATCTCAAAGGAGTTATCTGGTTCTTTACTGTACTAGACAACCGATTAGAAACCCGTCACTCACGCCACAGATCATCCGGTGTCCTTCCCTTTTTAACGGGTGACCTGTCGCCTCCACCTCCCTTCACCTTTTGCCCATGTCGCAGTTGTTCTTTAGTCGCCCGGAATCGCGTCATCCAGCTAACTAGTGGGCTCTCACGCGGTAATTCGTTGCCCGTTATTGTTTAGGTTTAGCGCGCCTTAGTTGACGAAGACCACGCGGTGCGTGTGCGAATTTCCCGACGACTTCTTCAGACGACTAACGACTTGGTCAACTTTAATGGTTCGTAGACTCCCTCCCGGTGTATGTAAATTGTTAATTTTTTATATCATATTACAAAATTCGGTTTGAGATAATAAGGTATTATAATATGCCACTATTATAATATTATAACCAACGCAAAATATGATTAATCGATCACAAATTCGAATACAGAGTGATATAAAAAAAATTAAGACATGAGAGGAGTTTTGAAGGAAAAAAATCAATGAATTGAATTGAATTTCCGAATAGGAAAACGGAGCAATTGAGACCGATCATCACAAAGATGATCATACATCGACTGCTATGTACATCAAAAAATTTGACCAAGAATATTAAATAGCAACTTAATTAATTTAATAACTAAACAAAACATCCCCTAATATAATATTTGGTTTGACCCAGCTAGACTTCAATCTTCGGGGCAAAGAAGATGCGAGGCTTCTTCGAGGGGTGGGGGCTCATGACCTCGTCGTCGCCGGCGGAGACAAAGAAGTTCCTCGCGAACTCCGGCTGGGCGGGGAGGTTGAGGTCGAAGTCGCGATGGCTGCTGGCGGCTGTCACCGTTGACCCGACTCCCTCGGAGGCGGAGTTAGCGGCGGCGGCCGCGCTCTTGTCGCTGCCGATGGTGCCCTCGTAGTGGCACCGCTTGTGGCCGCCGAGGGCCTGGCCTGTGGAGAACGACTTGTGGCAGATGGAGCAGTCGTGTGTCCTCCCGCTTCCGGAGAGGGACGCGGTGGTCGCCGTGGTGGTGGAGGTCGACTGGTCATCGCCGGCGCCGGATGAGAGCTTCCGGTGGCTGGCCTTGTGGCCGCCGAGAGCCTGGTAGGACGGGAACGCCTTGTCGCATACGGAACACTTGTAACTAATCGGTTTCTGCTCGGTCGGTGCCGGCTGTACCGGCGCCGGAGCAGGAGCCGCGGATATGCGGCGGCGGGGAGAGGCGATGGAGGAGGCGGTTTTTCCTCTAGCGAGCATAATAAGGCAGAAAGCGAGGTACTCGTCCTCGGTCATGGGCTGGTCCAAACGCGACCGTTTCGATCTCTTTCTCTTGGCCCACGGCTCCGATACGTAGAGAAGGCTCGCCGCGTCGTCCAGCTGAAACGACGGCGTCGCGGTTGTTGGAGAGTTCAGAGCTTCTAGTGCCATGTGAAATATGAGTCTTAAGAAAGAGAAGTTAGAGAGAGAAGCTAGAGAGGGGAAGCTTAGGGGGTGAGTTCGGTAGTTTGGAATTGGAGTGGAGAATGTTGAGTGAAGAGGCGAGGGTGTGGCTTGGGCTTTATAATTAGGGGAGTGACGGTGTTGAAGAGAGGGAAGTTGCGTGACAAGTGGTGGGAAAAGTAAGTGGATGTGTTAGGAAGCCAACCGCGATAAATAAAATAAATAATATTCCAAAGTTTGGACTTTGGATTATAAATTATTTGTCCCAAAGGGGCACGTTTGGGTAATTGGGACTTTGACTTTTCTTGGTGGCCAGTTTTGAGCTTTCTTGGTAGCCAAGAACCACAAACAATGAAACCCACTTTTTGAGTCGGTCAATTCATATTAGTCAATTTTTTTGCAATGTTTTCGAAATTATGGTCTAATTGATGATTTGACTGGAACCACTTTTGAGCTCTCAAAACGCGTACATCACATTTGAATCACAATACATTTTTTTTTAAGAATTCTTGTAAATATGTCAATTGAGTCAAACAAATTTAACTAATATATTAAATAAGAAAACTCGTATCATCATCTTCATATACTTCTAAACTTGTTAAATTAAATTTTAAAGACTTTGTTTGGATAAATTATATACCAAAGTTAATAATTATTTAAACTTATTTGATATTTTATCATTTTTATGCTAGGTTAAATTTATTTAATAAAAGTTTTTGAGGAGTGAGCTTCTAGTGAAGACTGAGACTGGTTCCAAGTCAAATTGGTGGGCCGTTGATTCTCATTATAGACGCGGGCGTTCTATCGTGAAGGGAGAGTTTGGAGAGCAGCCACGGGGAAAGCGAAGGGGACTTTCCACTTGGTTTTGTGCCGACCTCACCGAATACGTAATTAGGTATCCCGAGTGTTAAGTGAAGCGGCCAACCAACTTGCCAAGTGGCTGTTTCTCCTTCCATTTCCGGAGCCAAACAAACCACATGGAGATGCTTTTCTCTACTTCAACTAGCTTGTGGCGGTGGTTCGCTCATGTATTACGTATTGCTTAGTACTTACCAGTCCCACTCACATCGTGTTGTTTGATTTTTGTTCGAACTAAATTAGTCGACCGAACCCATATTAATAAAGCACAACGAAACTACCGGTGGGAACATGCCGGAGCTAACCCATTTAATAAACGTGCGCAATTCAATTTCTTCGTATACCGAACCAAGTGGTTGGTACAGAGAGGAACCCCCAAATTACAGAATTCTACTCTTTTACTCTTTCCATTTTTGTTAATGGATAAACTTCGGCTAGAAAAAAGGAAGCTGATCGGATTCCTCTGTTAATTTTATTGACTGGCGAATATTGAAACATTACAGGTAAGTTCGCTGGCTGGATAAGAGACGGCGGAAGTGGGCAAGGAGAGGAAAATCAAAATATCACCAACCATCTAGAACGTTACACATACCGCCGACTTGCCCGCTTTTTCCCCTTCGGGTCCTTCCCAACTCCATTTTTATCCCTAAAAAAAACTCCATTTTTGGTGGATATTGAACCGCCCAATGAAAGTTGGGAATAAGGTGGATGGTTCAACACTATTACACGTGTTTTTCTCTGTCGAATATATTGGATGTCGAATTTGGGCATCAGCTACTTTTATCGAATTTGGGCGTCGCACCAATATCTCTCGGACACCTTTTTTTGTGCTACGAATTTTCTATTGAATTTTGTTCAGGCTGGATTTTACGTTGTATACAATACCCATAATTGTAAATATATAATTTTTTATATAGGTGTAATGAAAATAAACTTACAAAAAAACTACTTTTATTAACTTAGCCTGGTTCACTGGACCTCAGTCGTGTTCTCTAGAGTCAGAGCAGACCAAAATTTATCAATTTTTTATAGTTATTTTAACTAATTTTTTGAAGGGTTATTTTATCTAAATTCTAGTATGGATCATATGTAATTAAATTTTATTTAGGAATTTTTTTTCAAATTTGTAAATTTGAATTCCAAACATTTTTAACCAATTTTTATTGGCGATCATTGACCTAAGTTTCATCAGGCTTTTTTTTTGTCATTTTTTAAGATGAGAGAGTTGCTAATAAGCCACCGGATGTGGATCAGCACGGAATGTGGGACTACTCACTGTAGCGTCACTGATGACACGGTGATAAGAACAAGTGCCACGTCAGAGCTTATTGGTGGTGAGATGGTCATTCATTCCTTAGTTAAGTGGTTTTGAGGAGCCCATGGACGAGTGGGTACTAAACCCAAAGCCCATGATGTCATCCGGGTATGAAATAATCCCTGAATGACAATCAGAACGTGTTAATCTTATAATTCATTGTTATTTGAACGATCGCATTTTTTAGCGGACCGAAAACTCAAAAAGGTTTATTTTGTTTCGAATTATTTTCAGAAAATATAAATTCAGCAGATGTATATCAAATTTTGTGTAAAATCCAATGTTAAAAAAAACCATAAGGTGACCCGGAATTTTCAAATTTCTGGCTCACTCAATCTAACCGATCAGGTTGTCGATTGGATCAGATATTATTTTTTTGGTCAAGATATTATTTATTTATTATTGCTTAGTATAAATTGTAGGCAGGGCTAAAACAATATGGGTTTCGGTTAAAGAAAAAAAAACCCTATGGGCTAATCCCATTAATTTCTCCACCAACATGTATCTAAAATCTTCCATATATTTTTTTTGAGAGGTAGAATCTTCCATATAGGTTTGTAACATATATAAATAATAATTTTCCCATCTAAGTTTTTCTTTTTGTAGAAATCCATCTACGTTTTTTTTAGAATTTATTAAAAATCACAAATCCATACTCTCTTTCGAGTCTCCACTCTCATCCTCTCTATCATCCTTTTGGATGATATCATCCTTTTGGATGATGGACAGATGGAGTTAAGAGATTAATTAATTAGGAAAATTCTGAGTACCACCATATCTTCAGCTAATTAATTAAGAGAACAATCAGAATAGAGTTAAGAGATACTACACCTAGACTCTCATGGTGAGAGACTTATTGCTCGAGGTGGTGGGCGAGCGGTATGTGAGGCGGTAAGAACTCCGAGCGGCTTGGAGGTGGGAAGTGGTAGCTTCTCATGTTGAAATTAAATTAGGGCTTTGTTTAAAAGCTCTTAGTTTTTGGTCGTTTTGTTTTGAGGGTTGGTTTGTCTTTTGGCTTTTTCTTTTTTTTTGGTCGTTTTGTTTTGGGTGGTTACCTTTTTCTTAAATTTGGTCGTTTGTTTTTCTGCCTCGTTGAACCGGGTCAGCCGGAGATGATCGAACGGGCTATTTGACCAGATTTTGAATGATCGAACTGCTCTCTGGTTTTAAGACACAAACAAGCCAGAATTTGTTTTGGCTAGGTTTTAATCAAGGTTTTCGAAAATGACCCAGAGGTCGAGCCAAATTTTGGGACAAACCCTGGGTCAATTGGTCTGCCCGGTTGAACTGTCAGTCAGACCGGACGTTTTATTATTAATTTTTTTTGAAATATATATGTATATATAGTCAATATATAATTGTATATTTAATCATATATACATATACACCTCCAAAAATTAATAAATAGTTAAATACATGTCGAAACATAATCATCAAACTCAAAGTTCAAACCCAATATTCATATTTCATACAATCAAAACAACATCAAACCTCCATACATCCGAAGCAACATCAAAGTTCAAACCCAATATCCATACAATAAAAATAACAATCACATCAAATATCTCAACACCAAAGTCTCAAATCAAACTTCAAAGTGTACTAAAAAAATAGTCAAATATCTAAATCTTGTGGTTCTTCTCGTGGCAATGCTTGTGCTAGCCAATCTTCATTCTCCCAATCCGTTAAAAAAATAGGAAGTACTGCAATATCACCTTTACACCAAAAATTTAACAAGATTAGTTATATAATATTTGCATTGAAGAACACCTCAATATTACAATATGAATAATATTACAAATCTGTAGCTAGAAGCGAATCTACTCCCAGATCTTCATCTTGTTCTTGAGCACAATTTGTTGCTTCATCTAGCATAGTTTCTAATTCATCTACACCAGTATCTCCTTCTGGTTCTTGCTCAGTGATCCAAAATTCTGTCTTGTCAATAGATTCATAATCAATAGGATCATATGACTGCCGTGCACGCTTGCACCTAAAAATTAAAAATATAGTTTAGTCATAACATAAGTTATCCATCAAGTCATTAATTCTTTGACAATGCATTCATACTTGTTCCGTAAACGCAAGTTATAATGAATATAAACCAAGTCATTAAGTCTTTCATGCTCTAGTCAGTTTCTCCTTTTTGAATGAACCTAATCAAATGTACTCCAATTACACTCACAACCCGATGAAGAAGCTCTTTGATTGAGAAATCTGATTGCGAACTTTTGCAAAGTTGGTGTACTCCCTCCAAATGACTTGCACTATACGTATGTTAAAAATAATATCCATAATTGATACACGTAAAATAATTTTCATTTATACCAAAGTTATGAGTTACATAAGAAATTTGTAATTACCTGGACTAAGAGACTTCGACATATCCAATGCATTTCATGTGTAAAAGATGGTAATCTATAATTTTTGAAGTGCTCCACTTCATGATTTTCCATCTATCTTGCCTATCCTCTTCTGCAGGGTTGTAAAATCAAGCATAGCTTGGATAACAATTTACTTCTTACAATAAGTGTCCTGATCATACTGAAAGGTGGGATTCAATCGGTATGCTAGCATGTGAATAGGGTGACAAAACATGCCTCTCTACCTAGCCTTGATGATATCAATATAAGGCTTGTAAAGTCTCTTTATGTTCAAAAATATATCCTTTATGGTTTTACGTGCCCTACGCATACCCTCATAGACAAATCCCATTGTAGGCTTATCATCAGCATCACTATTCTTCAGTATCGAAACTCTCAAAGCTTTCCGACTTCTCCTTCAACTTCTTGGAATTCTCAGAATTTATACTTATAAGTTTTTCCCGTACATCACTTGCAACTTTTTTGCATATCTCAACGTCTCCTTCTATTCCCATCAAGTGTTGCTTGAACCAAGAAACTCCTCCACCGGCAATAGTTTTCTGACAAAATGTGCATTGAATTAATTTCTTACCCGAATTATCGAGTAGAATTGCATATTCTCATGCTGCATCCCTCTTTTGTCTAACATTTGGACCGGCGCGAGTTTCGGCCCTCTTTTTGTTCGATAATCAATCAAACAAGCAAGAAACCACATAAGAGTCCACAAGATAGTTATATCCACAAGATTCATTTAAGCAAACCAAACAAATGCAGGCTGTATATTTTTTATCTTCACGGCCATGGCAATGATGACATTGATCGTCCTCGTACTAATCTCGGTCGTGTCCTTCCTCTTCAAACACATAAGAAATAACAAAACCACAAGACTGGCTCCAAGACCCACGATCTTGAGGAACCCAGAAACCTAGCCATCGTGGTCTACCCACTACCGTTCGAGGTATCACAGATCCTCTAGTATACCAGAAACCCAGCCAAACATAAACATTGACCGAAACCAAAAGAAACTCAGCCATTTTGAAACCCAGTGAAATACAAGAGAGAGAGAGAGAGAGAGGAGCTACTTGAGGCCGGAAGCTGGTCACCGGAGTCGGACCTCGGAAGCTCGTTGCCAGCGTCGGGGTGCTCGGGACTCGAGAATCAGATCGCAATGAGGGAGAAAAAAAATTAGGGCTCTTCACTTCTTCTCTAATTCTCAGTTTTGATGGCGGGGAGAGAGAAAAAGTGAAAACCTTAGTATTTTATTTTCAATTTTTTCTCAAAATTAAACGACCAGAGCACCAGACGACCATTTTTTCGTTCCAACCTTACGAACCCAAAATTTTTGGGTTAGTTTTTCGTATGAACCACTCAGTCGATCCGAATTTTGGGTAGTTCGTAAGGTTGGCATTTTAACGAGCAAATTTGGTACACTCTTCTGACCAAATTCGGTCAGATCGCGTATTTGAAAGCCTTGCTTTTAATACATTGGTAAAAACCAAACTAAAAAACTTGTAAACAACTGTTATGTACCTAAGTTGTATTGGGCCTTAATGAGTTGTATTCGAATGGGTCTTAGGCCAAGGTTAGTCAGATTGGGCCAATAATTATATAAATAAACGCGTAAAGGGATTCAATGACTATCTTGACATTTGTTAAACTTATTCTAAAAAGGAACTTACGTATCTCTCTGTCTTTCTTCCCCTTTTTCCAATTATTTCACAAACTAGGGTTCTGGATTCCCATTCTACAATCAAGATTGTTACAACTACTGCTCTCCAGTTGCTTTCCTCCGACATTTACACGGCGATCCGCGAGAAAACAATGAGAACTATCTCGCTGCTCCCACTCCGAACCACCGTCTCTCCAGCGCCGCTCATCTCCCCGGTCCACCGACGACCGGTCTTCCGTCCAGCTTGGATCGCACTGCCTCCCGCTCGCTATCACTCCCCGCTTTATTTAAGGTCCCCCGGTAAAATCTCCAAAACCCCTCACTTCAATTTTTTAAACAGCAACTAGTCAACGGAGAGATTTAAAGACGAAGGGCTATTCGGTAAAAACACGCACGCTTTTGAACTCTATTGCCCCGATTTTTCCGGGTGGAGGCCACGTGTCACGAGGGTATTTGCCCTTACGTTCTCGTTCCCTCCAATAACCCTAGCTCATTTCAACTGAAACCGCAAAAAAAAAAAATCCGATAAATCTCCTCTCTCCGCTTCGCCTTTGAAGAGTGTTTGGGGTTTGAGCAGGGAGGAGCTGGCGGTCGTCGTCCTCGCTGTCGTCCGATAACAGTAACGAGATGGTCGACAGGGAAACCAAGCAGCCGGATCCTCGTATAGAGAGGATCACCTCCTCTATTAGGGTCATTCCTGACTTCCCTAAACCAGGTAACCGCCGCCTCGCGTGATTCTTGAATAGATTTGTAGCATTGTCGTTTCGCTGCGAGTGCGTAAGAATTGTTGCGTCTGATTCGATTCGTGGATGGATTTCTGTTTGTAGGGATCTTGTTTCAGGACATAACGACGCTGCTCCTGGACACGCAGGCGTTCAAGGACACGATTGATTTGTTCGTGGAGAGGTACAAGGACAAAGGCATTTCTGTTGTCGCAGGTAAGTAGCTACACGAGAGAGAAATGGATGTGTGCTATGTGACGTTTTAAGTTGCAATTTGAACACTAGTGATCAAGAAAATTGAGTGATTGGTTTGTTTCAGAGTTAATTTGTCACGTGACGGTGGATGTCACATGTATGGAGGGTATAGAGAGCAGTGTTTTGATAGTTGACTGGACGCATTTTAGCGTTAGATGGTAAATAGTTGATGTATTTTCTGTATAGATACTTGCTGCATTCTTGTGTCCTGGAAGAGTTATGGATGCAAGACACGAGTTTTGAACGGGGCCTTGACACTCCGTGGTAAAGTGAGATGCTTTCTAGTTTCTGCAACATCCTTGTAAGCAAAGTTATATGGGAAGCCATCGGCTTCTTAACCGTAAATGAGGATTAGGGATGCCAACTCGTGTCTTAAATCCTGGACGAAAGAGGAAAAGTTGCATGGTGGTGGTACTTGCAAATGCTATTGGTCTGGTTTATTATAGCAATGTTTCCTCTGCTACTGTATTATGTGCGGGTAAAGATATTCTTATTTACATTCTTTATGCAGGTGTTGAGGCAAGAGGTTTCATATTTGGTCCACCTATTGCATTGGCTATTGGGGCTAAATTTGTACCCATGAGGAAGCCCAATAGGTTGCCTTGTACGTAAAATTAGTTAGTTCGCGCAATAATCCAATTGACATCTCTTTTTTTGTTGGAGTTAATTGACCTTTCTCTGAATGCTTTACATTTGCATGGAACTTCTAGGTGAAGTTATTTCAGAGGAGTACTCTTTGGAATATGGAACGGATATAATGGAGATGCACGTTGGGGCTGTACAACAAGGAGAACGTGCTCTCGTCATCGATGATCTGATAGCTACTGGAGGGACCTTGGGTGCAGCTATAAGGCTTCTAGGTAACTGCTTGCTGGCAGTCTCCATATAGTAGATCTTTTCCCATCGTCTGGTCATTGGTCAGGAGCTTGTTTTGTGCTCCGGATCAGCAGGAACACCTTGCTATTCAATCTACAAAGATTTCTACTTACTATGTGATCGTTATTCCTCTAGTGGAGATTTATGCTTTGTACAACTTGTGCTTTTAAGCTTGAGACAACTCCAGACCGTTGTCGCATCCTTGCTTCAGGGTTTTATCTTTTCCTGTATAACCTTTTTTTCCTATTGCAGAGCGTGTTGGCGTCCACGTGGTTGAGTGCGCCTGTGTTATTGAATTGCCGGAACTGAAGGTACTCCATGAATTCTGTGATGGCTGTTTGCATAACATCCTTCACAGTGTCTTTATGTTTGATGTGTTCAACATCAAGCTGGTTTACTTTTGTTGCATTTTCTGTTTGTCCATCAACAATAAAAACTGAAAGCTGTTAGACTATCTATTTGATGCATAGCTCTGTTTCAAGTTGGAATTTTCTAGTCTGAGTAAAAGTACTGGAAGCAGGACTGCACATTGTATGTGGGAGCTTTAACCGAAAAACCATGTGCATGTGATATCAAGGAAGTTTTTGTTGTCTAAACATTCAAGTCTCTCATTTTCCATTTCAGCTTGGAACGATAATCTTGCTCTTTGGCTCAGAGTTGTTGGTTATCGGATGCCGTGCCCTGCTTATTAGGAGAATAAGATCGCTCTTCTCCTGCCATCAGCAAAAATATTTGAATCTGAAAGAATAAACTGCAATATGAAGCAGTTAAATGAAAATCTCTTGATTCAGATATATTTATTTTTAGATGAAGTGCACATGTCCAAGCTGGTGTTGCCATTGTTTTCTCTTTATGTTCCTAAAATGTTCATGCTCTTTCTCCATGAATTTGGATCTCTTGTTAATCTTGCATCCAGTTACTTGTTTTGTCCATATTTCTGCAAAGCAGCCATACTTTTTGAAGAGCTTTCGGCGATCTTTCTTGATCTGTATTCGTGCTCTTTCTTCCCTTTCTTGTAGGGACGGGAGCGTTTGGGGAACAACCCACTATTTGTCCTCGTGAGTTGAACCTGATCTGTGTGTGAATGTGGTAGAGATCCATACCTTCCAGCGTTAGTAGCTTCTTGTAATGGGAGCTATGCTTGAAGGAAGACGTGCTGCCGGGATTAATTTCGAGATTTGGTGCCGGCTTACATCGATAGACGCGCGCTTCGCAATAAAGCAAGTTTCTGGCTTGACTGCAGAATTGGGGAATGATCAGCATTGACCTATGGTTCTATAGTAGATGAACAGATATGCTGGTCTGCTTATGTGTCCAATTCGTTTTCGATGTATTGTCGTGGATCTTATAAACAAGATTGTGTTAAAGTACTCGTTGTGCTTAAAATTGTAACCTTGTAACATTCAAGATATTCGACTTTCCAATATTTCCTGAAACGCTTTAACGATGGATTGAAATGAACCTAAGATACAAGAGAAAAAAAATTTCTAGTATTAAGGGATTGGATTATCCAAGTCTTGTAAATGAAAAAGACATTTGAGAGCTACTACAACATGGCTTAATAGTATTTGATTTTGAATACTCGCACATTCTCATAATTCGAACTTCAAATTAACCAAGTTAGAACAATTCATGCCACTTAATTTACTATTTGGTTTACTAACCCACTTATCTGCCTTCTATAAGAAAGTTATTTAACAAAATCCACTTTTCTTTTGAAAAACTATAATTTTTATTATTCCGAGAAAGAATTACACCATGAGCCTCAATGAAAAAGGTAACTGCATAAACAGATCCTAGAGAATCCGCTTAAGAAAATATACCTACATGACACCTAGAAAATAAAGCTGGAACCAAGCTCCAGATCTCCGAACCGCCCTAAGCAGGGAGGAAAAATAACCACCCGTTCAACCAAACCCAATGACCGCTGCCTTCAGGGGTGAGCATTCGGATAATCCGAATCCGAATTTCTTATTATTCAAAATATCCAAAATTATATTTTTTCTATCCGAATCCGAATCCGAATAGTGAATTATCCTAAATTCAAAATCCAAAATTATTTCGGATACGAATTCGGATAATCCGAATTTAAAAAAATAGGCGACTGATCGTCTGAATTAGCTGATGATTCCAATCAACATATCACTTTACTTAATAATTATTAGTAATAATTAATTAATTAAATGGTCATGGACATGGAATCTGTACCACTTTATAAAGATGAAGACCTTAATTAACAAAGATCAGGGAAAATATGAAGACCTTAATCTGTACCACTTTAAATTCTAAGTAAATGGGTTAAAAATTCGGATATTCGGATAATCCGAATTTATAATTTTCTTATCCGAATCCGAAATAATATATACGGATAATCTGAATCCGAATCCGAACATAAAATTATCCGAATCCGAATCTGAAAAAAATTTCGGATATCGGATTCGGGTATTTTTGCTCACCCCCTTGATTGCTTAAGGAGGTCAGACATATCACTATTCCAACGAGCAATTAAATCATAGGAAGAGAGCCCAACCTCCTTGCATAAAGCACCCGATGCACCAAGACAAATTAGTTTTAAGGGTACAATGTATATTCCAAGACAAGTCCACTTATCCTTTTGAATCTACATTTTAGTTTTAAGGGTACAATGTATATTCCAAGACAAATTATTGAAATACTTTTTAGTACTGACTTTAATTTTCTGCAGATGCTCTAGTCTCTAAAATAACTAAATTCTCGGCCGCTCCACGTAGTTCGTTGTTCATGCTTCCGGGTTCCAGACATTCTTCGGCTCCTTTCTGTTGTATGACTTTTCGTAGAAGTTTATTTTTTTTAGGGTTTCGTAGAAGTTAAGTTAGTACCAGGAACAATGTATGATAACCTAATTACCAACTCATGTATGGTATGATGGATACGGTGTCAGTCCTTAAGCATGAGGTGGGAGGATCGAATCCCATGACCGTCTAAGATCCGAAATTGTGAAAACAATTTAAATCTCACCAAAAAAAAACCTAATTAGAAATGGTCCTTATTTTTTATATGTATAACTTATAAGATATTTGATTAATAGTAACTCAGCATTTAAGGTGCTCTGGGTAATACTTAGATTAATTGACGATTAAATTTAATCAAATTATTCTATCTTAACTAAAAGTTCTGAGTTCGAATTATTAAGAACTATTTATCATTACACCTTTCAAATATTTAACCTAATTTGAATCTACAACATTCGTCTCACAGTGTTTGTTAAAAAACATTGAGTGAAATGGAGACATTTGATCTAATTACATTTTAAAATAGCTATATAACTTTTGTAAACTTTTAAATTGTATACCACATAAACTATGAATTGCACCAGTTGATGCGTCGGCTATCTACGAGTTATAGACGTTAGTGCGATCATTTTAAGCAAATCGGTCAACACATATACAAGATATAGATTGAAAATAATTGAGCTGATTTTGGACAGAATGCAACCGATTTTTTTTTTTTGCTATCCAGAAGTTTACCAAAACAATAATAATTAATCTTAAATAGTAAGAAATAACATTATATGCTTTCGTACGCCACATTTGTCATAATTGACTTAGCTCAGATGACAATTTAAATGAATTTTTCTTGACTATTTCGATCTCAAATAATGCCCATATCAATATTATTTGGAAAAACAAACCTTTAAGTTTGACATTTCGCAGCACTGTGATACTACGCAATCTTTTCCGTTTATTTATTTCACTAGTTTTTGGAGTAATCCTAGTTTACCTCCAACTCGGATTTGACTTATTTTGAGCAATCCCCATCCTTTTTATATTCTGATCAGAACCGTAATCAACCTCCCTTTGATCTATTGACAACGTAAAACATAATTTTCTATCAACAAATATTTGACCAAGTGCAAATAAATTATTTTAACTTAATTAAAATGTCTGGAGTTAGAATTTTGAGAACACAAAATTTTAAATATTATTGGATTTTTTTGTCAAAATTTAAAAATCATATTTGGTTTGAATTTGAATTTGAATTAATCAATAAAAATACAAATCTCGTAATTAGGATTAAAAAGAACTTCCAAGGTTGACTTGAGGTATATTATTATTATTTTTCACGAGTAAACTCGGTGCTTATATATATGAAGGACAACCGTTTAAAATATACGTTGACTTGATTTAATATCAATTGTTTATTACGTATCAAAAAAATATCAATTGTTTATTAGGACTCTCTTGACCAAACAAAAGATCCTCGAGATTACGAGCTGACTTTTCAAAGAACAAAGCGTAAAACCCTAGTATCCCCTGTGTAACACCGTACACCGTGCCAAGACAGTAGTTTGATCCTTTATAAAATTGCTTGTTTTTAGAAGGGTCGTGAAATTTAATATTAAATAAAAAGATTATATATAATACAAAAATATAAAATACATAGACAAAAGATGAGAATACCTAATAGCTAATAAATACTAATTCAAAGACAACAAAATGACGTGGATGGAAGCGAAGGGCAAACGAATAGCTACGAGAGAATCAACGACCAAAATAGATAACTGTCGAGACAAGTATCAGCTAATAATCACAAGATTACATCATAGACGCAATCTCGTGGACAATGAATACATACGAGATGCATGAAAATAAAAATTAAAGTCGAACAAATCTAACTGAGACTAGTTTATCTAAAGGACTATTTTTTTTAAGGATTATTTGGTCCAAAAGTGTCCTAACCTATTCCCGCCTCCAGCACTAACTTTTATCCAAGGTCCAAACGTTAGTACTGTGTATATTGTTTCATATATTTTTTCTAAGAGATGTTTCATATTATTTGGTGTTTAACATTATGTACCAACGAAAGGCCTTCAATTTGTGGCCCCAGAATAACCCAATTTTTTTTTATGAGACCCAGAATAATTCAATTGTGGCTTGCGGCTTAACTACTTAAATACGAAGCTTACGGCTGCACCCGGTATTCGTACCGGGAATTCCACACCAAGGATATAAATATATAACTGTATTATTACGGTGAAATTTATTTATAAAAAAACAATTGTGGTGCAATTAGAGTTAGGAATCACAATGAGTCTAATCAAATTTGAATCTGGATCCAGATGTACTTGTTTGAAGTTAGATCCACAATCATAGAAGTTGGATAAAACCTGATTTGGATCTATGGATACATCATTTTAGAAAAAAATAGTAGCATAAATAAAAAGACATTTTTTACAAAATTCTTGAAATGTCAAAATTCGAAATGCTGGGCAATAATGGAATAAGGAAGCTGAACTTTTTCTTTTTTTTATTAGTACTCTCTAATATCAACTGACACATTCGTGAACAACGATCAATTAAAAATAAATGAGTAGTTTACCCAATTCGATTACGTACAAACAAAAAACAAACACGTTCGTGAAGAAAGAATTAAAATACTTATAAAAAAATAATTAAATAAGATTCCAAAAGGCTATTCATTGACTCGATACACGTTGACATCGTCTCTAAGCACACAGCACACAATTAGAATTAATTAAACTTTTCTGGGTAATGATTGGAATTAATTAAAACAAGAGTCCAGTGGTTGATGCATACACGCGGATGCTCACTATATGCTCCAAGTGTCTCGTGCTAGTTGGCTTGAATCAATAGCAATTCTAATTTAACCATTATATAACGAATTTTAATCATTGAGAATGTAACAATGTTAAATATTGGTTATAAAATTTTTATCACTATTCACAACTCAATTCAAATCATAATTAGTCAGTTCAATGAATCTCAATATCGTCGTCGCTTATAAAAGAACATAAACACCGCCTGATGAATATTAACATCGTAAAAATATCTGCCATTCTTTCTTAAAAGAATAATCAAACTGTACTAAATAGAAGAGGTCTAAAAAATTGTACTAAGAAGGGGACAATCTTACTCAGCAATCGTGCGTGCCTGCTTAGGGTAATCGAAAAGTTCATCAATAAAATCCGATCTGTGTTGTACAGTACATGGTTCTAAATCAACCACCATATGCACTGTCATATTCTAGATATTATTCCCTAGATGACGAATTATCTCTTCCAAATTAAAATTTTTCTTTCCAATTTTCTTGGAATTTTTAGGCTTACATTATACCAAGTCGTGGCATGGACGGTGCAATTTACAAAACTGTTCAAGTGGGTACCTTTTTGTATGCGTGGAAACCTACAATATTAAATATTTAAGAGTAGTATTCTTGCTAGTTTTCAAAAAAAAAAACAAGAGTAGTATTCTTGCTCGCAAATCGCAAATTTGTTTGTGAAAAACAAATCGAATTATATTATTGTCTAGAATAGACGAGTAACCTTTTGAAAAGTTATAATACAATCATATCGGTATTAATTTGTTGAATTTATATTTGGGCGAAAGTAGTACTGAAATATGTATTACGTTGAGAAGTTTCGTATTCGTATTGTACTCATTTTTTTTATAAGTATGGTATCATTCACTTCAAAAGAAACAATTAAAAAAATTTACACCATTGGTACCAAAAAAATCTCATCTTAGCTACCAGATAACACATATCAAACACATTACAATGATATGCCAAACCGAAGGCATCAGAAGGCTGTAATTCAGCCACATGACCTGAAACTACATTAGTAGCAGCAGGGCTACCAACAGCAGCACGCAAGACATTCTCTATGGACTTCATAGAGTCGTGTTCCTCCTCACCAAAGGCCAAATTGGTTCGAAATGCATATTGGCCAACAAAGCCCCACTCAGAATCACATGATTCTTCAACCTCATAAGTAGACTTTTTCTCAATTCTTACCATATAAGACTCAGAACCAATTTTGAGATTGAAGTTACAATAAACCTTCTCCATGTTAGATAATGAAATTTGAACAAACGTAACATCTAGCGGCTGCCGACCTGAAGTGAGCTTGTGCACTAATTTAACTCAAAGTTGTTATAGGAAGAATCAATGTAAGATAATTCAAGTGATTTAAATTAACTCAAAGAACCAACTCTTATATAGAATTCGATGGTATTCGATTAAGAATTGTAGCCGGGGATATGCCCAAATCGACGATGCGTGGACAATGTAGCGTGGGCATCGGCGTAATCCAAGGGGAGACCAAAAAGGTTGGCGATTGTGGCTTAGTTCAGGTAATCTAGGTGGTTTAATGAGGTTTATGTGGCGATCTATTGGGTTTACTTTTTCTCGTATATTTGGGGTTTATTAGATTCACGTTTTGGGCCGTGATCAAGATTTTCTAGATTCGGTTCATGCGCTTGATGTTTGTTCTCTGTCCTATTACGATCGAGTCTGTTATTGTGAATCAAATCTTAGATTACATGTCTCAATTAACGATTTAACTTCCCAAGTCGTGGAGGATCCTTGTCTGTTGTATACTCTGTTCATTAGAATTTTGTATCTAGTTTGTCTGGGTGCTGTATCATTTGTTGAGTAATATTTTGGATAAGGTGTATATCGATTAACGATTTTGTAAGGTTTAATTTCTTATATTTGTAATGATTGGAGTAAAATTTGTTGTGATATGTTGTGTTTGAGCGTGATTGACTTCTTTTCATGGACTTGATGAAATTAATGCATTAGTTTTACTTTCGGTGAATTATTGGTCGTTATTTATTAGTCTCAAATGCAGCTCAAGTTTTACTATGGTGTCCTTCGTATTTGACTAAATCAACGATTTAGTTTCCTTGTTTCAAAAAATATTTTCACATCTCTTGTCTTTGATTTTATTATACTTTGGGGTCCCTTCCATCCTCGTCATGACCATCTTCACTTCTCTCTACCTTTTTTCAATCACTTAGAGACATCCTCGAGACATCCTCCATGCTCGAGTATCTCTCGAGTTTGCTTGGTATATTTTCTTCAACCCCTATTGAACCCCAGCATGTAAGTTCAGGTGCTGAAGTAAACCTTGTGAGCAATATACATTCCTCTATTTTCTCGGCCACCCTTATAACATCCTTTTGTTATACCTAGTAGAACCTTTGACATGTCACGAACTCCACCGTTCGCCCTTGAGTGAGATAAAACATGATCCCCCGTGGTGTTACCAACGATTTTGCATTTCCAATGCCAAACCTACCCAACACCTTTACTTTGCACGTGTCTTTGGACAACCATATCGCCTTGTTAACCTTGTTCCCGCGAATTCTCATTCTAAGAACTCTCTTGGATGTACTTAAACCATTCATGCCAAGACCTCGCTCCTTCATACGATCTAACCTTATATGACAAGAGTTTTTTCCTACTCCATTAGACCCCAATGAGGTGATTCCATTAACCTACAGATGTTCCTAGCATCCCTTTCACCATTCATCACCACCGCAGTGCCATTCTCCACCTCCATTAGATCACCTTCAACCTTATAGTCAACACCTTTACTTTGCACGTGTCTTTGGACAACCATATCGCCTTGTTAACCTTGTTCCCGCGAATTCTCATTCTAAGAACTCTCTTGGATGTACTCAAACCATTCATGCCAAGACCTCGCTCCTTCATACGATCTAACCTTATATGACAAGAGTTTTTTCCTACTCCATTAGACCCCAATGAGGTGATTCCATTAACCTACAGATGTTCCTAGCATCCCTTTCACCATTCATCACCACCGCAGTGCCATTCTCCACCTCCATTAGATCACCTTCAACCTTATAGTCATACACACTATAATCAAAGGCTCATAATGTGATCAAATTTCTTTCTGCCTTTGGAGCATGTCTAACCTCACACAATTTTCTCAAGACAACATCCAACATCTTAATTCGTATGTCCCATATACCTGCAATTATATAAGTAGATCCATTGCACATAGTTACAATACCTGTATTAACAAACTTATGAGTGTCAAACTACCCCCTATTGGACGTCATGTAAAAAGAACACGCAGTATCCAAACTTCATAAATCACCAGGATGCTTCGGACTTGATAAGACATAAAAACAGTCACCATTTGACCCGTCTGAATCTGTAGATTATTCATAGATGTCGATCCTTTTTTTTCGTGGTCTCTATTTCTTCCTAGATAATCCTTCTTCATGTGCCCATTTTCTCCACACTTGAAGAAAAATCCACTGAACCTTCTTGACCCAACCTGGATTCTCTTTCATCTCTACGATCATGGTCTCTCCTCACAATTAGCCATTTTTCTCGTTCATCACAGACCTTCTTTATGTGATGAAATGACAATAGAGCAACTGTGATATCCTCAAATACTAGAGACTCCTTCCCCCAATTTAGAGTTGTAACCAAACTCTAGTAGGAACCTGGCAAGGATTTCAGCAGTATCAATACCTTGTCCTCGTCCTCGAACTTCACATCGACCATATTCAAATCACTCACCAGTTGATTGAAACCATTGATGTGTTGGCTCAAATCCGAGCCCTCCATCATCTTAAGGCCGTATTATATTTGCTTAAGATAAAGTTTGTTTGATAACAATTTTGACATATACCTTTGCTCCAACTTCTTCTAAGCCCCTGCTGGTGACTCCTCAACCATGACGTGATACATCACATTATCTGCCAAGCACAAGTGAATCGTCACCACCATCTTGGCCTCCAACTATTTTTACTCTTACTCCTCCCTCTTCTCAGGCTTCTTTCTCGATAGTGTGTTAACCATTTCTTACTGCACAAGTAGATCCTTAACACTCATTTGTCATAACCCAAAATTCGATGACCTATCAAATTTTACCAAGCCAAACTTTGTGCCATGATCTACTATCGTTAGCATGGTTCGACCAACTGCCTATGTCCACAGAGAGAAGGAGATCTTTTATTGATGAATTTCTAAGCCACAAAACTATACAAACTATAGTAACATGCATATATATATATATATATATATATATATATATATATATATATAATACTTACACACACAGAACCTATCTAGGTCATCTAAGAGTTCAAAACAAAAGTCTGAACTAAACAGAAAAACTTCTGTCGTGTCACACGGCGGGTGCCAGAACCATGGCGGGCACCAGGTCTCCCCCCACTAGTTCGGCCCTGGTTGGCGCCAGACAAGTGGTGGCCACCAGCCAGCCTAGGTTTGCTGCCATACTCCAACAGGGAAGAGATCTTTCTTTGCTTCCATATTTTAGATTTTTGCAGTGTTAACGCTTAGGCGATCTTTTTCCACGTAGATGTTTTCTCACATGATTTTACTGCCACATAATTTTTAAACGGGGCCTACGGGTACAAGCTCGTACTCTTTGTACGAGGGCGTATATTAGTTTAATTTTTGACTTCTTGACTAGCTGTATGTGAGATAGCTTGAAGTCATTTCTATCAATTTTGGCGACTATGTAACCTTTTCTTTTCATTTAATATAAATGTATCGCTTAAAAACAACTTTCACATCATCAATAACATTCTTTTCATTTTCATTTTCCCTTTTTTCCCTTCTTTCAACTTTTCTCTGCACCGGAAACCCAGCTGGTAACAGCATATGCAAATTGCATTTCTAATTATAATTTTCCAGTCGACAATGCATTAACTAGTACTTCCTCCAGTAGATTAAATCTACTTTCAATAGACATTTGACCTTATATTACTCTGTATTGCAGCTATTTTGGACCTTTTAGTGCCCATAAGGTCAATAGAAAAAGACATTAATACAAGTACTTCACCGGGAAAAAAGGGCGATGAGAGTAGAAAGATAATGCCTACAGAAGACCATGGTAAGGCAATGAGACGCGGGAGATAGTGTTACTTTATTTATCAACGTTACATGACTCTATTAATTCGAATATTTATCAAATCAACTAATTCAAAATTTTAAATGATGACAAAAAATTAATGATAAGTTTTTCAGTGGATTGTAACTATTTTCGACCATGAAGAAACTAAGGATTTTATTGCACCGGAAAAAAATAGTTGCATACAACAAATATATGTGACTATATATAATTATGGAATATGCATGGGTATTAACTATTAACATCATCTTCATAGACAAAAAAAAATAACGAATCGACGTCTTAACTAATTATAGCACTTGCTTCTCGGGCAATGCAAACCATAGTACGTGACTCTTATCGCTTGGTCCCGAGATTGAATAACTAATTAATTAAAATTGGTTATCTCGATTCTAAACACATAATTTTGCCGTCCTTAGCTTATATATAAATTGCGAGATTATTATTCTTGGACGGTCTCACGAGTATAATATATGGATCCTGTTTTCCATCCTAGGGTTTTCTTTATTGAGTTAATAGTTGGCTGTTTTCGTATGCCCCATTTTGTTTTATATCATTCAGTTTAAATAAAAGTTAGAGATTATTAAGTGTATTAGCTTTTATCAAAATTAGAGTGTGATTTCGCGAGCCTAAAAAGTATTAGTATTCCACATCTGAATATTGTATTTCAGAACACTCGGTATTTTTCCCAAACGGATATCAGTATACTCGGTGTCAAAAGATATCACACATTCTTTTTCCACCGCGGTCTTTTACCAATGAATTTCCGGTTTTTAATGAAGTAGTGACTTTAACCTCATACTTAGTATGACTTATAATATTTTAGTCATAAAAAAAACCAAGATGTCAAAAAGACACTCTCCCAAAACACACTCTTTTTTTTCACCGAAACTATTGTAGATGCTCATTACCATATAAATTTTTACAACAATATTACACCAACAATCATAAATCTCTATCAAATCATTCTTATACTTTAAGATCAAATACCCTTGATAGACGCTCATTACTTTGTATCGACGAAATTTATAGTTTCCAATAAAATTTTTCGATGGGAGAACTAATCCATCTTGAAGAAGGCAACGAGGTGGAACCGTAAAAAATGATTTAATTGCAACAGGGACCCAAATTAAATGATATCATGTAAGAGTATAAAGCCCAGTTGGAAATGGAGGGAGTCTGAGCCGCAACTGAAGGGAGGAGACACCAACTACTAAGTAATTAGATTAATTATCGAGAAAATTATTCTAATTTAACTATATTTTGAGTTTGAGTTCGAGTTATTAAAAATTTATCAGTGTTAAATACTTATTAGAAGAACTTTGTCACTTTTCAAAGAACATATTTTGCTCTTATTTAGATTAGTTGGTGCAGTAGGCCAGATCTCAAGGAGGATGGATTGAGCGGGGACTAAAGAAATCTTGTCCATAGGTGGGGACTAGATTTTGGACCATTAGATTCATTTTTTAAAAAAAAACTTCAAATCTGATGGTCAATAACCAATCAGAGGCATTTTTGACTTTTTCAAACAATAAAAGATACCCAATTAATACTCCTACAAAAAAAAAAGATATCAATTAAACACAACCCACATCTCTCCCACGTCTCTTTCTTTTATTCTTCTTCTTTTTCTCTCTCTCCCTCCTCCATTAAAAATTCCTCACGTCTCTTCTTCTTCTTCTTCTTCTTCTTCTTCTTCTTCTTCTTCTTCTTCTTCTTCTTCTTCTTCTTCTTCTTCTCACCCTCCACCCGCGTCGCTGGGTTGAAGAGCCGACGCTGCCGCTGCTGGACAAGCCGTGCACCACTCGCGGAGGCCTGCGCATGGTCGTCCTCTGCACATCCTCCTCCATGGAAAACGCGAAGCCGACCGTCCTCGTCGCCGAGAAGCTCAGGGACGCGGGGCTGGCGTTGTTGAAGCAGTTCGCCAACGTGGATTGCTCCTACAACCTCTCGCCCGAGGAGCTCAACACGAAGATCTCCCTCTGCGACGCGCTCATCGTCCGGAGCGCCACCAAGGTCTCCCGCAAGGTGTTCGAGTCCTCCGCCGGCCGGCTCAAGGTCGTCGGCTGGGCTGGTGTCGGGATCGACAATGTGGATCTGGCCGCTGCCACCGAGCACGGGTGCCTTGTCGTTAACGCGCCCACCGCCAACACCGTGGCTGCCGCCGAGTGCGAATAGTCAATGTTGCTCGAGGAGGTGTGATTGACGAAGAAGCTCTAGTTAGGGCGCTTGATGCTAGGATTGTTGCTCAGGCACACTCAATGTTGGTTTTACTCTGTACTGATATTGGTTTTTGTCTATACTGATATTGGTTTGAGTACGTACTGATATTGGTTTTTGTCTATACTGATATTGGTTTTACTCTGTACTGATATTGGTTTCAATCGCTAATAATATTGGCTTGAGTATGTATTGATATTGGTTTGAGTACATCTTGTTATTGATTTGATTACCTATTGATATTGGTTTTAGTACGTATTGACATTGGTTTTAGTCTGTACTGATATTGGTTTTCAGACGTAATGATATTGGTTTGAGTACGTACTGATATTGGTTCGAGTACGTAGTGATATTGGTTCGAGTACGTACTGATATTAGTTCGAGTACGTACTGATATTGGTTTGAGTACGTAATGATATTGGTTCGAGTACGTACTGATATTGGTTTGAGTACGTAATGATATTGGTTTGAGTACGTACTGATATTGGTTTGAGTACGTACTGATATTGGTTTGAGTACGTAGTGATATTGGTTTGAGTACGTAGTGATATTGGTTTGAGTACGTACTGATATTGGTTTGAGTACGTACTGATATTGGTTTTCTATTGTATTTTCGTTCTTTGGTTTTTTTAGTTTATTTAAAAAATAATAATCTGGTAGGTGGTAGAATTTTTGAAATTGACAATAATTTAATGAGAGAGAGAAAGAATCACTTCCTCTTTTACCTTTTTAGTCTTTCCATAAAAAGTGTGCCAGCTAATTTTCCATCTCTCCTTTTGTTTTTATTAGTTTTCTAATTTTATCCTTAATTATTTTGTTAATACCTAAATTGTCACAATCTTCCTTTTAGTCCCCAAATTTGGGGATTAGCCTTGTCCCCATAGAATCTGCTCCCGATCTCAAGTAGTATAAAAAACTGAAGGGTGGGAACACCGACCACCAATTAGATCGATTTATAATAAAATTGTACTAACATAACCAAAAGTTTGAGTTTATATTTTTGAAAATGCAGTAGTAGTAATTATTTATTTTCGGAGCTTTATTGCTTTTCCAAAATCCTACCCGACCTAATATAGATTAGATGGTCCACTAAATATATGAATACCACCTAATTCTAAGCGGGGGGGGGGGGGGGGGGGGGGACAAAGGAGCGAGTTAGAAGGTTGGCATGTCGGGGCATCGCATGTTTAGTTTAACTACTTCAAACTCATCATCTTCACGATCAGGGGCCGCCCATGGCCCTATCATTGTTTATTATTTTGTAATATCCCAAATGGAATTTCCACAACCCCTTTTTTTAATACCAAAAGAAGACTTCCCACGTTCTGGCATCTCAAAGTGCCCTCTCAAATTAAGAATAGGAAATCGCATGCTCAAATATGCGCGTCCTTCTTGGATATTTAATTTAATAATCACATCATAGACCAACTAATTATAGCTAGTTCGTCCTGAATGATTGGCTCCTTATACCAGTTTTTCCATCTTAATTGGGATTTGCCCACTCATGCAAGCCAAATTTTCCTCCACGATTCGATCGTAGAGGTTATTACATTACTAATTGTTAGTGTGACGAGTTTGTTTGTAAGTGTAAAAAATTTATATACTTATTGTCTTAATATTTTTGACTGGGTATGAAAATTCTGACATGATACTGCATGGATTGATCTCGTACCCATTGTTGTCCTCGGATGACCCATGTTACATCGCACCCTATCAAAGTACAAACATGTGCAAACTTCTATTCAATATGCTTCTTTTGAGGGTATGTGTAGAAGTTGCCATATTGCATGTTGCTTATAAGTATTAAAAATTCACCTACTCATATAGGTTTGATATAAAGATTATATAACGTTCTCTTGACTCAAACTTGAAACTTCCAAGTAAACTAGAATACATTTTTACCATCTGATCTACATGTTCCATGGTGGTTGTACATATGTTATGCTTTGTGATTTATGTGAATAGGCTTAAGTAAGGGTTGTTAAATCATATCTATCAATCAACAAATTGTATGAACTTGGTCGCGTCTTATTTGTACTTAGCCTGGTTGTTTAATGGCCCTCCAGTGGACTCCTGAGTTCAGTTACAGAGAATTGAGAGCTACACCAGAACAATGATTGGGACTAAAAAAACCTTAATCACTTACTAAAACAAACCAAGTCAATCCTCACTTAACATTCCCTCTCCCTCCAACCCCATATAAATACATGATCTACCTTTTGTACTCATCTCAAGCTACCACAAAAACACCTTCAGACTGAGAATTAGAAGGCTATTTCCCTCTCTTTTTCCTAGCCTTCATCAAAATGGAGTCAATGGGAGCCTTCCCTGAAGGAGAGTGGGACTTGTACAACCGGATCTTCTCCATCGAAGAACCCGATTTCGCGGTGGAGCTACTCGGCCAGTGCTCGTTTCCCGAGGTATCTCAGGCCACTTACCCTTCAACCATCTACCAGAACCACCCTGAGACCACTTATGAAACAATGGTGGAAGCTGCCAATGGGAGCCTATTCCATTTTGGAACTGAATCCTACTTCTCTAGTGATCAGTTTAACTGTGCATCGAACGACTTGTCGTCCATGGATTTTAGCATCATGGACGAGAAAGCCACGTCTACCTTGTTCTCCCAGCTATTAGCTGATATCCCAATGGGAGACAACACCACTTACACCATTGATCACACTCATGACCCGGAACCCGAACCGAAAACCAACCAACCGAACCAGGCCAAGAAGAGACCTCGAGTTGCAACTGATGTAAGTAGCTGGAAGAACACATGTACCAAGCAAATCCTTAAGAGTGTAATTCTGCAGTTTCTCATTGTGATTTCTCTTTGTAACCCAATTGCAGGTAGAGAAGAAGAAGAGGAATGTGAGGCCAAAGAAGGGCTCCAAGCTGACTATCACCTCTACTCCAAGCCATGAAGACCTTCAGGAGGCTAATGGTGGAGTGTTAATGGAAGGGCGGAGCTTGAGCAATTACAGTTCAGAGGATGAAAATGGGTCTCAGGATTCCAATGGAGGCGCATCTTCCGAGTCCAAAGCATCTCATGAAGCCCTCAATCCCAGCGGCAAGGCAAGAGCCAGCAGGGGATCTGCTACTGATCCTCAGAGCCTCTATGCAAGGGTAAGAAACCTCTGTTTCCAAGTTCGAACTTTTGTGAACGGAGCCGACACGGCGGATGTCAGTGTTCGACTCTGGTTTTAGTCGTTGCTCGTAGGTATGATAGAGGATGTCATAGGGTCGAATGTTAGAAAAGACATAGAGTTGAGTATTGAAATGCATACACCATGTAAAAAGATGCATATATTAGTTTTCTGACAAAGGTTTTTTTTTAAATGTTGCAGAAAAGGAGGGAAAGAATTAATGAACGGTTGAGGATCTTGCAAACCCTTGTTCCCAATGGAACCAAGGTTGATATTAGTACAATGCTGGAAGAAGCAGTCCACTATGTCAAGTTTTTGCAGCTCCAAATCAAGGTACAATGTTGGATCATTGAAAATTAAATTCAACGAATCTATGTTCGAGTCTGATATAACCTTTGAATAATGATAAAATTCTTTCAATAAGTATTTAATATTATTATTGTATTCTGAATGACTCAAACTCAAAACTTTTTTTTGTATTTAACACCGTTGCATTCGCATGAGCTCGAACTCGATCTATTCTTCTTATTGACTTCAAAATAATTGGGTTACTGATTGTGTTTTCTTTTTTGCCTCCTGATGTAGCTCTTGAGCTCAGATGACCTATGGATGTTTGCCCCTATTGCTTACAATGGGATAGACGTTGGCCTAAACCAGAAGATCTCCATGTTTTTATGACCTTGGAGGAGCCAACGCAATTTTTTAATACTAATTAAATCTACCAAGTACCAGCAACAACAGAGTTACAAAACACCGGATATGAATACATATATATATATACCAATGACTTCTCCATTTTTACCACCAATTGTAGACATATTGTTGTTGTTTATAATAATCGATCCGAAGTTTATGTCGGTAACGTGTTGTTATAGAAACATTTTTATCATATTCGTTGACTGAAATTACAAATCCAATTCAACTCTTGTATAACTTCCCAAAATCTTGTTTTGTTAGATTTTTATCAATTTTTTTCCCAAAGAAGTGGGGCAAGACCCTTCCAAAACAAGTAATCTGTTGCAAATGGTTATAGGGAAAGAGACATTAGTAATATCTTGTATCTTGATTTTGTCTAGTGCCCAACGAAGGATCTACAAGGTAAGTCGGAACAAAATGATATGTAAATAATTCAATGTTAGCTAAACTGTTAGTTATGTTATTAGCTTCTCGGTAGATATGAATGACTTTGACAGTCTTCTCGAATAAAATGCAAAGATTTTTGTGAATTATTTTACATATTTTTCTCTGATATCTACGATCATTTTAAATTCAAACTCTTCTATCTATCTTCTTCGGAGAAGAGTTTGAATCTATTCCTTGACCTAAGGGGAGATATCAACAAATGAATGTGGATCTCTTAACAGTATCTACTTAATTTACAAAGTTAAAATTCAAAGAAAATCCAAACTGGTTGATTTTTGTAATAAATTATGGCGCTTAAAAAAAAGCGAACCGTTTAGCCACTTCCTCTGGAAGAGCCCATTGGCTGGGCTAAATTAACTCTCTCTTGATCATTATTGTTGACGCCCAAAACGCAGCGTAGAGATTCCTCTCATGGTAGGCCTCCAATGCTAAGAGACCTAAACCAAAAGAGACGTTCTCCAACGGCAGGAGTACCATTAGATTATAGGAGCAATTGGTTTGAAGGCAGAACCCATAATGTCGATGTAGACGTGGTACCCGCGAGAATTGCTTTTGCTTCTCCTAGGCATCCAGCTTTTTGGCTCTATGATGGGGATTTCTCGCTGCAATGGATGTCTTCGCCGCCTCTAAGACAGATTTGGTTGGGGTTGCTTTGGCTCTGATGTGTCTGAATCTCAGATAAGATTCCAGCTTCAGAGGTTTGGCTACATACTACAGTTTTTCTTTTTTCCCACCGGACCGGATTTGGTCCCGGAGGCCAAATTCAGCACAGTGCTAGAGAATTTTTATTGAAGGACACGCGGGAACTATTTTGCAAAAATGCAGAAATATGGGGTGCAAAATAAAAAAAGTCCACAACCATTGAATCATAACTGGGTAAACTATTGAATCGTAACTGAGTAAACCATTGAATCATAACTGAGTAAACTATTGAATCGTAATTGGGTAACTAGGACGGACCCCGATTTATCCGGGACGGAAAAAAACAGACCATTGAATCATAACTAGATAGACCATTGAATCATAATTAAGTGAACCATTGAATCATAACTAAATCAACTATTGAATCGTCTAGGACGATCCTGGTTAGATTTAACCTTCTAGGACCAAATCCGCTCCCTTAAGGGATGTCCTCTTGCTGAGTACAGGAGCTTAAAATGGCAAAGAAATATCACACACTCTAGATAATTTCGAAGTTAAAATTTTCAAACATCGATCGATTTCTACGTGGGAAATAATGAAAATAAACCTTGTCATTGACAAATCATATCATTCAGATTGGAACCATAAAGTTCTAGCCCAAGGCTACCCCACATCGTTAGTTTAAGGCTTCGATGGTGGTCCCAGTAGGAGAGAGAAGTGGAACTATTATAGGGCTTGGAATGGATCAGTTCGGAAGAACACGCATGGGTTTTTTTACAAAAAGGTTAAAACACAGGGACAAAAAATCAATTAATACACACTTACCAATAAAAAAATCAACTAGTACACAACCATTTATGATATTGTTACAACCATGGCAAGTAATTATTGCGCAGTGACTGAGGTATCTCCAATAAATGGTCTCAAAAACTATCCATGTCCGATAAATATGACAATCGAGGAATTCGGAGGGTACACTCAGGCCTCTTCATCGCGCGCGTTAACAGCGAAGCGGCCAACGTTCTTCCCCTGGTACGATGGATCCATGAGTTTAAAGTGTTGGAGATCTAATGATCTTGTTTAATGATGCAACTTGCAAACATTTAGGAGCCGATTTCTCTACTGACCTCGGAAAGCATGCGCTGCTTGTTGAGGAACTGAGTTCTCGCCTTGCTGTAAGCCGAGTTTGGAGATCGAGACTTCTGTTACAAGAGAAATAAGGAAAAAGAAATGTTCAGAAGGAGCAACATTACACAACAGAAGGCAGTTTTGCTCCCAATGAGGTTGATCTAGACCACAGCCCAACTCAATCTCGCAACTTGTATAGCCGACAAATCATCAGATATAAAACGGTGCTGCTCCAAAAGCATGTAAACTAGCTAAAATTGTTGAAAGTCAAGGACAATCCAAGTGCAGTGAAGACTAGGGCAATTCCCAGAAACAAATTACCAAGTCCTATGAAATATGATATCTAAAACTCCAATTGACCTGGCAGCTATGAACAAGTACAAGATATAGCAACATTCAAACGCAAAAGGTTCAGTCAAGAACCACCGACGACTTGCCTTGTCAGAGGACGGGTTGTTTGAGGGAAGCTTTTTTTTCGGCGTGAATTCCAGGACCTCGTGCAGAAATTCATTATCCTGCTCACCATGAGTAAAAGGTACAGCTTACAGCAGCTGATGAAGTTAACGAACAGCAGTTTGCACAATTGACAAGACCAAAGAACCACAAGAAAGTAGACCAACCTGAATGTGCTTTGCAAATCCACCACCAAGGAAGTGCTTCAAATAGTTTAGCTACAAGATTGTCCAAAACCACACAATCAAGATACTGAAAAGGCGAGCAGAAGCTGCTATGACAATAAGCTCAGGATACCAAGACGAGGACATACCTGTATCAGTTTATACCAAGATGAAATTTGAATGGAGTCTCCACCAATCTTTGTTGTTGTCTCAGGACAATAGCCATCCTGAAATTACAAGCACCAATGAAACAAGATAAATAGCCAAATATCTCAAAAGTCGTAAGATTCTTGTGTGAATGCTTTAATACCTCAAGATACTCCAAGACATCTTTGAAAAAGTTCCGCTGATTATTGAGGTCTTTTTTAGCAGATCCTTTTCCACCAGCTTCCGCAGAAAGAGATTTAACTTGATTCAAAATTTTCCTCTTCAATCCTTGAATATGTGAAAATGATTCCTTGGATTTTTCCGGTCCCTGGGCCGAATCACCAGTAGAAGATCTTGCTTCAGCAGCAAACTTCTCTAGGGCCCCCATCTCAAATATGACAGCAAGTGCTTCACCAGCAGCAATACGGATAGATCGATCATCTTTGTCAAGAAGACTAGAAAGATAAGAAATGGACCTGCAGGAGCAGAAAAAGATTAAAATATATTGTTGAGTGCTAAAATATATTGTTCATCCCTCCTGTACCAGATATATAACCTACTAGCAACAAAACCCGTTGTTTAATCATGAATATCAGCGAAAATGTATCCCCCACAAACCAGTGCTACGAGTAAATGCAATAGAATAAGACTGCACACTCACTGCTGCCAATCTTTAGGACTAAGATTTGAAGCATCCATAGAAGTCAACAGGAAAGCCCAAGCAGACACCATAGCTGCTGTGACAGGAGCTGATGGTTTTACAGAGACCACCTGAAATTTCAAACAAAAGATTTGAAACTCGATCAAAAACAAAAGTTTGAGTCTTAAAAAGGACTGTGATGACGAAGCAAACAACAAACCATTAGAAACCAAACAATGCTGGTATTAGGATGGGGAGTAGTATAAGGAACAAGATGCAACACCAGATATTGTGCAGATAAAAAGAACAGAAAAACTTACATTGGTGCCAAGTTTAGGGTGGGCCACTTGCCACATAACCCGCATTGATCGCTCCGTATCTTCTGCATCACTTCCACCAACAAAAGTGACCAAGGCCAGGCACTCAAGTAACTACAAGACAACAGAGAGAAGTTCACATTAGATCACCCCCTTCAGGAATTTTAGGAACAGCTCAAAACGAGAATACACTTACTGCAACTGTCTTCAAAGAATCAGATATAGTCCTCAGCGCTTGGGTTATGGGGGTGAACGACTCTTCAAGCATTTCATGCGCATTGTCCCCATGACCTACGGTCAACGCCAACAACCCTGCAGCCAGGAACATTGGATTCAATTCACTGACCAGGACAACGAGAAGGCAACAACCGCATAGCTCAGACCAACCAATGACATGGCAAGCCAAAGCAATCTCTCTGCTAGCACCCTTCTTGATGCAACTAATACACTGGTGTAGCAATGTCGCAAACCTGACATCAATACATTCAACATTAGGAACCCAAAAGACACAGCCATACAAAAACACCGAAGAAACCGCCTACTTCTGCTCGACAAACTGGTACTGCAATTCGCTATTAAAGGCCTCGATAATCGCAGCTAGCGCCTTTTCCCTCGTCGATCCCCTTCCAAATCCAAATCCAAAAAAAAAGTCAGCGAAAACAAAAACGTTAACTTGCTAACATGGAATTAGAGAACAAGAGTTACCTCTTCTCGTAAAGGGCATCTAAAGCTTGTTCTAACACGCTATCTTTACTAAGCTGGACCTCCTCGGTGACGGAAACCGACATGAGGTCCGACCGGGCCACCGAAGACGACGAGCTGACGCTGCTATCGTCGTCGTCATCCGTGTCCAGCATCGCGGCATTCCTACGCTGCGAATTCTCTGACCAAACAAAATCCGCCAATTAAACCGCAACTCAAAAACCAAATCAACTCAATAAACAAACCGCAAAACCAAAAAAAAATTAAAAACAACTTACTTCTACCCATCCCTAAAACGCCGGCGTTTCTCCTAATTAACCCTAATTAAGTTTCGAGTTCGAGATTGGTACTAGAAAAGAGGGGACGAGGGTGTACAAGGAATCGCGAGGGTAGTTTCGGTATTGAAAAAGTAGACACGGCAACAACTAGAGGAAGGAGATATAGGTTTTTCTTCTTCGGAGCAACGACGGACGGATGAGGAAATTAGGGATTTCTTCATCAAAGTTCCGGTTTCCGAATTAGGGATTAGGTCTCCAATCGGCATATATAAAAATAGACAATAAAAAAAGGAATTGAAATTGAATTTAACTAAGCACAAGTCAAATTAGGAGAGGATTTCCTTGGAAGAGGTGGGGAAAAATCCAGGATCCTCTCTTTTATAATTTTCCTCTTTTTTTTTGCAATTTTTGATTCCGGGTTTGTACCGTTTCTTTTATATTCTTCGCGGAATATTCTAGTTCCCATGCGGCCGTGTGTAGAGAAAGATCCGTGCACCCTGACGTGTGAGCGCTGTGTGGCGGTTAAGAGGACACGTGGCTTTGTGGTGGTGTGGGGGGGGGGGGGGGGGGGGGGGGGGGGGGGATGGGGGATTTCCTCTTTAGGCTTCGTGAGAGGCGCGCGTGGGAATTTCTTGTCTCGTCTAATTTTCTTTTTGTGCGGGTGCGGGTTGATGAGACAAACGGGTGTTTGGATCCGGAGAATCCAAGTGGATATCCGCTACTTGAATTTGGATTTGTAATTTATGGGGATTCCATGGAGACAAGGGTAGTCTCCAAATTTGGGGACCAAAAGAGAGATTGTGGCAATTTAGGTATTAATAAAATAGTTAAGGATAAAATTGGAAAACTAATAAAAACAAAAGGGGAGATAGAAATTAGCTGGCACACTTTTTTATGGAAAAACTAAAAAGGTAAAAAAAATTTAAACCAATCTCACATGAAAAGAGGAAAAGACTCTCTCTCTCTTTAAATTATTGTGAACTTCAAAAATCCTACCAACTACCAGATTTTTTTTAATAAACTCAAAGAATAAAAATTTAATAGAAAATCAATATCACTAAATTCGAAAACCAATATTACTACGTTCAGAAACCAATATCACTGCTTTCGAAAACCAATATCACTACATTCGCAAACCAATATCACTACCTTCAGAAACCAATATCACTACGCTCGAAACCAATATCACTACGTTCGGAAACCAATATCACGATGTTTGGAAACCAATATTACCACATTCGAAAATCAATATCAACACATTCGAAAACCAATATCTCACCACGTTCGAAAACCAATATCACTACGTTCGAAAACCAATATCATTATAGACTAGAACCAATAGCATTACTTACTCAAACTAATATCATTACAGACTCAAACCAATATTAGTACATACTCAAACCAATATCATTACAGACTAAAACTAATATCATTAAAGACTAAAACTAATATCAATACATACTCAAACCAATATCAGTACAGACTAAAATCAGCATCAATACAGACTTAAACCAATATCAATACATACTCGAACCAATATTATTACATACTCAAACCAAACAAAAGAGGTCACAAAAACCAATATCAATACTGTAGAAAACTAATATCACTACTGTAGAAAACCATTATCACTACTGTAGAAAACCAATATCACTACTGTAGAAAACCAATATCACTACTGTATTCTCCTTCCGTCGTTTCTTCCTCTTCTTCACAGACAACAAGCGGCGGCGGTACTCCAGGCGATGGACGAGCGACAGCGAGCACGTCTCCTCTAGGCACTGCGTGGGTTCGTGGGCTCTCTCCCCGAGCTCTCTCTCTCTTCGCGAGCTCTCTCTCTCTCCTTGACGGCTCCTTCTTCTTCCATCGAGCTCTCTCTCTCCTCGATGGCGGGATGACGTCGGGCAGCAGCGGACGGGACTCGGCTAGCAGACCTGTCGCCAACACCATGGGACCCATTTCCTGGATTCCAGTGCCGGAGGTGGGTGGTTCTTTGGTTGGGGGGGGAGAGAGAGAGAGAGGAGAGAGAGGGAGAGATTTTTTAATTAGTGAAAGAGAGGGTGGGAGAGGAAGAGAGATGGTTGGTTTAACCTAATTTTTTGTTTAAAAGTCAAAAATGTCCCTAATTGGTTATTGACCATTGGATGTAAATTTTTTTTTAAAATCGAATCTGAGGGCTCTAAATCTAGTTCCCACCTATGGACAACTTTCTATTAGTCCCCACTCAATCCGTCCTCGTAATTTATTGCGTTCGGCGGCTGGTTGTACTTTTCCGGAAGTGTCTTTTCTAGACAAATTGGAAAATAAAGTGAAAAGAGTTAAAAGATAAAATAAATTTATTAATAAATAACAAGACTTACTTGTTGTAGCGTGCTTCACACAGGATCGGATAACGAGATATTGTCACTGGCGATTTACGATCACAAACGGATCAGATACGTAAACGATTTTCACGAGTTTTCTTACTTTGTAAAATCTGAGAACTACAGGAACTAATCCGTAAAAAGTTCTCTGAAGTGTGTATCACAGAATAGAAAAGTACAACATGATCACCAGTTATTTCTCCCTTTTATAGGGAGGTCCGGCTCACACGTGACGAAGCTACCAAATAGCTTTGCCACGTGGCGGAGCTACCCACTAGGTTTGCCACGTGGCGAACCTACCTACTAGATTTGCCACGTGTCGGCCACGTATTGCCACGTGTTGGCCACGTATCGCCACGTGGCGTACCACGTGTTGGCCCAAAAGCCCAATGGCTTTTGGGCCTAATGGGCCCGGGCCCATTTTTGCCCAATAATGGGTGACTAATGGGCCAGACCAACATCTCCCACTTACACATTATTGATCATAATCAACAATGTCTCAGATTATGTTCAGCAAAAATTTCGTGCAACCAGCATACATCGAGTACACGTAGCTAAACTCAAGAGCACACACACACGGGCTACTTGAATGATAGCATCTCGACATTCTCATTATGTTAGGTATGCCTTATCCTAGGTCTCATCTCATATTCCATTGTTTGCATATGTGATTTCAAATAATTTAATCGTGTTCAATATTGTATTGCTCTCAACACAATAGGTGCGCACCATTGAACAACGAAACTATGGAATGTGATCGATGATGAACCTTCTCCTTTATAAGTATTTCTTCCATCATGATAAAGCCTGCTTTTCTGGTCAGTCTTGCTAGGTCGGATAATGAATCATGACCTTTTCATAAACTTTTCAAGCTAGCAGCACAGAATCATACTTTCAAAATATGTTAAGGATCATGAGGATAGTGTATTGAAAAAATATATTTTTCAGAATTGGTCTCACACAAGGAAAACAGAAATTACTTTATGATTTCTCATCCATTGGTCGACAAAGCAAACATGGCACAGTCCACGTCCTATGATATTCATTCTTTTTTTTAAAAAGGAGCACATGTAATTCATAATTAAACATCATACTAAAGCATCAGTCTCGATGTTTTACTGAACAACGACTTTAGTTTACTAAAAACTGCTCTAGGCTATATAGACAGATTAATGATAAATTCCACTTATTTCTTATCATTCGAATTTACAAAAAAAAATCCAATGCAGCAACAGATGCATGCATTATCAAAAATTTCGCACTTTAACAAGAACTTCTCTTGTAGTTAAGCAAGACGGCATTAACAATATTGATAATGATGTAATGATGTTCATAAAACTACCTCATCTCAACAAGGAATCAACTCGTTGACTCCCACTGAGGTAAATACCCGTATGAGTGGGTTACTTTTCTGTCTCACATGCTCAGATAAATATTTCCCAAAACAATATTCACACATTCGTATTACTAGAACAATCATGTTATATTGAACAACTGATTTATTATAACATGTACAAAAAATATCAATGTCTACGCAAACCTAGGGATCTGACGTATTTTTCAAACACATCTCTGGATACAACATTGGTCATAGGATCTGCTATCATATCTTGCGTAGGCATATGTTTTTTGCTGACCTCCTTATGTACAATCATATCCCTGACGAAGTGATACTTAATGCCAATATGCTTTACTGAACAACGACTTTAGTTTACTAAAAACTGCTCTAGGCTATATAGACAGATTAATGATAAATTTCACTTATTTCTTATCATTTGGATTTACAAAAAAAAAATCCAATGCAGCAACAGATGTATGCATTATCAAAAATCTCGCACTTTAACAAGAACTTCTCTTGTAGTTAAGCAAGACGGCATTAACATTTTAGAACAGGCACTCGATGTAATGATGTTCATAAAACTGCCTCATCTCAACAAGGAATCAACTCGTTGACTCCCACTGAGGTAAATACCCGTATGAGTGGGTTACTTTTCTGTCTCACATGCTCAGGTAAATATTTTCCAACACAACATTCACACATTCGTATTACTAGAACAATCATGTTATATTGAACAACTGATTTATTATAACATGTACAAAAAATATCAATGTCTACGCAAATCTAGGGATCTGACGTATTTTTCAAACACATCTCTGGATACAACCTTGGTCATAGGATCTGCTATCATATCTTGCGTAGGCATATGTTTTATGCTGACCTCCTTATGTACAATCATATCCCTAACGAAGTGATACTTAATGCCAATATGCTTTGCTCTGCTATGGTATCTAGGATCCTTAGCAAAAGCTATTGACGCTTGATTATCGCAAAATAAACTCACTAGTCCTTTTGAGTTGGTTAGGGATAAATGGTTTAGAAATCTCTTCAACCATACTGCTTCTTGTACAGCTGCCGCAGAAGCAACGTACTCAGCTTCCATAGTTGACAGAGAAACACACTTTTGTTTCTTGCTACTCCACGAAATAGCATCTCCGTCAAGCATGAAGACATATCCAGATGTAGATTTATTCTCATCCACATCACCACCCCAATCAGCATCGGAGTAACCTCTCAATATCAGGTCTTGACCTTCATAAACCAGTGAGTATTCTGCAGTCGTATTCAAGTATTTTATAATTTCCTTAACTGTTTTCCAATATGCTTGACCTGGATTAGACTGATATCTACTAGCTATACTGACAGCATAGCAAATGTCTGGTCTTGTACCCAATATTGCGTACATCAGACAACCAACTGCATTAGCATAAGGGATTTTTATCATATCCCTTTTCTGTTGGGCTGTTATAGGACACATATTTTTATTGAGATGATGTCCTTTGACAATCGGGACAAACTTGGGATTACTATTATTACAATTAAAATGCTCTACTACTTTATAGATATATGTCTCTTGTGAAAGAGATAATAGCCTTTTCGAGCGATTTCTCGTAATCTTAACTTCGAGAATGTAATTAGCTTCACCCATATCTTTCATTTCAAAGTTGGATGAAAACTAAACTTTGAGTTCATTAAGATATTCCTTGTCATTTTCAGCTATCAGTATGTCATCTGCATACAGTGTAATAATGACAAACTTATTATCCGAACATTTCAAATAGACACAATGGTCTTCGTCTATCATCTTAAAATCATGCGACATGATCGTATTATAAAAGCGAATGTACCATTGCCTAGAAGACCGTTTAAGGCCATAAATTGATCTCATCAATTTGCAAACTTTACGTTCGCAGCCTTTTTGAATGTAGCCCTCTGGCTGAATCATATAGATTTCTTCATCCAATTCTCTATTGAGAAAAGCAGTCTTAACATCCATTTGATGTAGTTCAAGATCTAAATTTACCACTATAGCCAGAATTATCCTAATGGATGTAAGTCTCACAACAGGTGCGAAAGTCTCCTCATAGTCTATTCCTTCCTGTTGTTTGAATCCTTTTGTTTGAATCCTTGGGCAACTAAGCGAGCTTTATACCTTTCGATACAGCCATCTACTTTACGCTTAATCTTGAGAACCCACTTGTTCCCAATTGCCCTACGTCCACTAGGCAGATCAACCAATTCCCAAACATGATTTTTTTTCATCGAAGCCATATCTTCCTCCATTGCTTTAATCCATTCATTTTTATCAGGAGATGATAGAGCAGCAGAAATATTCTTGGGTTCATCCTCATCTTGTAGGATTGCCAAAAGAATTTCACTTGGACCATTGTTATTTTTCAATGATGCCAAGAAAGCATTAGCAGCGCATTCAACCTCAAATCATTTGTGTGGAATGCTAATTCTTTTGGTTCTACGAAGTTCACGATTTTGATAAACATCTCTAATATATTCATCATAACCAGGAATAGTACTTCCACTAAAAGGATAATCCATACTCCCACTGGAATTTGAAAATGTACTGACACTAGGATCGTGAACTACCGGATCGTTTTGAGATAGAAAAACTTAATTTTCCTCCACAATTCTCCCACTCGGTTGGAGCGATCCAGATGATTCTGCCTCATCAATTTCGTATAATGTAAGATCACTACTTACGTCTCCCAATTTCGAAAAAATATTTTCCAAAAATATGACATCTCGTGATTCAAATTCTGTCACTTGTCCATTTTTGAGTTCACCTACGAAAACGTATCCCTTTGATACATCAGAGTATCTTATAAAGACACTCTTTCTACCTCTCGGTCCTAATTTACCAAAAAAACTAAAGGTAGAATGGACATAAGACGCACACCCCCACGGTCTTAACTAGCTTAGATCGGGTTTTCGACCTGTCCACATTTCGTAAGGGGTGGTGGCGACAGATTTAGAGGGGACTCGGTTTAGAACATATGCGGCGGTAAGGAGCGCATCTCCATAAAATGATATTGGCAAATTTGCCTCAGCCATCATAGATCTAACCATGTCAAGAAGGGTTATGTTCCTTCTTTCCGCTACCCCATTTTGTTGAGGTGTATAAGGAATGGACAACTGATGTTCAATTCCTTTTTCTTGGCACAGAGTATTAAATTCATCAGAAAGATACTCACGGCCACGATCTGTTCGTAAGGCCTTAATCTTTCGATCATGTTGATTCTCCGCGAAATTCATAAAAATCTTGAAACAACTAAATGCTTTAGATTTGTGAGAAATCAAATAGACTTGACCATACTTACTATAGTCGTCTATAAATGTGATGCAGTAATATGCTTCATGTCTAGCCCTCACATTCATTGGACCACAAACATCAGAATGAATTAACTGCAGTGGAAAGGTGGCTCTAGTTCCTTTACCAAATAGTTTTCTTATCAATTTTCCTTCTAGACATCGTTCGCATGTAGGTAAAATAGCTTTATCTAAATTACCTAAAAGTTCTGCCTTAGCTAGACGATTCATGCAATCTTGATCAGTATGACCCAATCTAGAATGCCACAAATTAACGTCATCTCGAGACGTTTGCACATTAGTGACTAAGGAAAAATAAGATTTTGATAACTAATCAACATCCATAATTAAGAAACCACCTGATTTAAAACCAGATCCATAAAAAACGTGTTCTAAAAACAATTGTACAGAACTATTCTCAAACAGCAATCGAAAGCCAAGAGCCATTAAGGCTGAGACAGAAATTAAGTTCCGGAAAACTTCTGGAGCAAACAGCACATCATGTAGAAATAGGGTACGTCCTTGACGTAGGTTCATTTTATATGTACCCATACCCTTAACATCCACACGTGTGTTGTTACCAACAAAAATATATTTTGCTCCTACCGGCAACCGTCGAAAATTAACAAAAGCTTCACGATCTTTTGTTATATGGTCGGTCGCTCCTGAATCAATCACCCACATAGGATGAGTTTCAGATAGAAGAACAGTACTAGATACATATAATTTACTCACATAAGAGTGAATTTGATGTACCTTCTTTTCTTCCATGCAATCTTTAGCGAAATGACATTTCCTTTGACAGTTGTAACATCTGACTTTCTTGATGTTAAACATCCTTTTTTTTCTTCCGGAACTTTTCTCACTAGTTCCAGAATTTTCAACTTTACTTTTGTTTCTATTTTTCTTACCCTTGCCCTTTTTACCTTTTATTCTCTTACTCCCTGTGCCACTAGACTGAGTCATATGGGCTTCAGGGTGTACTCTAATAGCTAGGAGGCGATCCTCTTCTAGCTCAAGGTGTCGAGCCATGTCGTCAAATGTCGTAACATTATCGGCATGGGTAAGTGTCATTTTCATGTGTTCCCAGCTCACAGGTAGGGAACAAATGACAGCCTGGATTTGCTGCTCATTACTAAGCATGTGGCCAGCCTCAACCAGCTCACCAATCATGTTTGACATTATCCTGAGATGCTTTTGCATAGAATGATCAGGGCGTTTCTTATAAGTATCAAATCTTATAGTCAAAGCACGTAGCTTCGAGATTGAAAGCCTCCCGAATCTTTCTTTTAGAGCATCCCAAAGGTCCTTTGCATTGTCATAGACACGAAACTGCCTGGTGATATCATCCATCATCGCACTAAGCAAGATGAGACGAGCAGTAGAGCTCTTCTTTTTCCAAGCTATAAAAGCGTCACTATCACGCTTATGCTGTGCAGTGGTACCTAACTCAGGTTCAACTAATATTGTAGATGTCATCTCGAGACCATCTTGTTCTTCTAGCACATATAGAATTTTCATACTCCAATTATCGTAGTTGTCACCATTAAGCTTCAACTCCTTGTTGAGCTCAGCGATAATCAATTTGGAAGCAATCAACATAACTAACGGAAATTATAAAAAAGTCCAATAAGGAGTCATGATTAGCAATACTATACAAATTTACTATACGTTATAACTCCGAATGATATAAAGTCCTCGATTAATCTTGAATTTAAAGTAGGTCACGGGTGTGTTTCCCCTTACCCTTCAAGAATTAATCTCAAACTTTAATCATCCTAAGTTCTTTGATAGTAAATATAAGTGGATATAACACGAGCAATCAAATAAACACATTATATAATCACAAAAATAAAAAGCTCACAAGCCTTTTATTTATATATACAAGGATATACATGAAGTTTTTAATACACACATATGTATATAAAGCTTCTATGAATACCTAGTATAAAACAAAGTTTCCCAAAAAATAACATATGTATATGGAAACTTTCAACAAGACATACAAAAATACATTAAGGATCTATTTATAGATAAAGGACTAACCCTGCCAGTGCATCTCTGTGTGAACAATCCTCAGGTTGTAGGAAAAATTCTATTTTTTCCTTATTCCTGAGTGTGATCAAAAGATCACAGAACATGGAAGGCCAATCCTCTCCATGGTCATATCCTCCTGCCCAGACGCAATCCTGCATCATTTGATGAACATTATCTATATGTTCTATTAGAACATACATATCATCCTTTGGTTGTCGATTCGAAATGCGACACATGAGTATGTCTTCACGTATTTCACGTGCACAAAAGTTTGGGTACACAACCGTCTTATATTTCATCATCGTTAATCTGCAACATATGCAGGTCAATTTTTGGGTAAATACGCATATTTATCCAATGATCAAAAATACATAATTTTTAATCAATCGATGAACACATACTCAAAGGATCTGTTCAATTCTAGATTCTTAAAGGTAATTATATATTTTGTTCAATATATTTCAGAACTTATTCCAAAATATATTTAAGTCATTAAAACTATTCTAATAATCTTAAAAAATTAACTTATAATTTTTTTCAATATTAATTGCACTTTAATCGAATAAAATTAATTTATCCAATTAAATTCAAAAAATATTCAAGTTCTTGAAATTATCTTAATAATTTCAAAAACTTAGTTCAAAAAAAATTAACTTATAATTTTTTATTATTTTTTATTGAATAAAAAATAATTTATCCAATTAAATCCAATAAAAAATTAAATTCTGCCCAATTAATTGACCAAAATCGAATTTGGTCTAACCAAGAACCAGACCAATTCGTCCGGTTTCAATTGAATCAAACCGGGGTACAAATATTTCAGAGAAAAATCATGAAATTACGATTTTGCCCCTCGCAGATTTTTACCCCTTCACTTTCTCTCTCCCCGACGATGTGGACAAAATCGCCTACGATCGCCCTCCAACGACAGCTCAGTCACGGCAGCTAGTCAGCATCTGCCAGCGGTCGCGTTCGACTTACCGTGGCCTCCCGGTCACGACCGTACCGGTCGCACGGTCCGTCGTGCCGCCGTGCTCCTTCGCCGTTGTATTCTCTCTTTCGGTTGCCGGCGAAGTTCCGAGCTTCGATCGAACAATTCCGGAGACTTCGTTCCACGAAACTGGTATCGGAACGACGAGGACACGCCGGAGAATCAACTATCGTCGATCTCTGGCGTCGGAATCGTCGGATTTCTTACGAAATTGACGAAATCCGATTTGGGGGTAAAATCGCCCCCAAATCGCCCGATTAGGGATTTCGGGGTTAAATTGAAATGGCAAATTTCAGTTTAATCCCGAAACTTTTCTAAAATTTTGACCGAAGGACATGACACGCAGGTGCCACGTAGATGGCCAAATTTCACTTTAGTAGCTTAAGGTTTCGCGCATGCGCGAATTTTGCTCGCGTGGTTGGAATAATTTCAATTTAATCCTGCTGGTTTTAAATTGATTACAATAAAGTACACCAGATTGTAATTTTTATTAAAAATTACAATTAAACTCGATTTTTGAACCAAATATACACAATTAAACTTGATTTCAAAAATTATATAACAACCAGAACAATATTTAAGCAAGTTCTGATACCAAATGAAGGAATTTGGCCCATAATTAATAAATAATTATGAGTTAATTACCTCTTAATTAATGAAATAAATTTATTAATAAATAACAAGACTTACTTGTTGTAGTGTGCTTCACACAGGATCGGATAACGAGATATTGTCACTGGCGGTTTACGATCACAAACGGATCGGATACGTAAACGATTTTTACGAGTTTTCTTACTTTGCAAAATCTGAGAACTACAGGAACTAATCCGTAAAAAGTCCTCTGAAGTGTGTATCACAGAATGGAAAAGTACAACATGATCACCAGTTATTTTTCCCTTTTATAGGGAGGTCCGGCTCACACATGTGCGCCACATGTCATCCACGTGGCGCAGCTACCAAATAGCTTTGCCACGTGGCATGCCACGCGTTTTGCCACGTGGCGGATCTACCCACTAGGTTTGCCACGTGGCGAAGCTACCCACTAGCTTTGCCACGTGTCGGCCACGTATCGTGCCACGTGTTGGCCCAAAAGTCATTTTGGCTTTTGGGCCTAATGGGCCCGGGCCCATTTTTGCCCAATAATGGGTGACTAATGGGCCAGACCAACATTTTTTTGTTAGCATATTATTAAAATAATATAGTACAGAAAATAATCAATTAAAATACGAGTAAACAATATGCTAATAATTGTTGTGTGATACTTAAATAAATAGTTTAGAAAAATTAAATAATTTTGAGTGTAATAATGACTATACAAAACATTTAATCTATAATATGATGTCTACTGCTCAATTTTATTATGACAAACTCAGTTTGTTACGACAAACAAGAGCGACGGGAGAATTAGATGTTACAAATTTACTCGGATTACAAATAACTCGATGATCTATATTACACAAATATTATCCATATCAACGAATTTAAACTTCATAAAGTCAGTAATTTATACTAATCTAAACTTAGAGATCTAGTCTGAAATTTATAGATCTAAATATATAAAAAAACCAGCCTTTTGCAGTGTTTCTTTTGGAAATTGGACCACGCAACTCCAATTACCCTTGCAAGTTATAGACACCCTAGCAAAGAACTTATAGTCTAACGGCACAAAACGTTGTAAATAATTAGGAGGTCCAAAGTTCAAACCTTGGCAATGTCCTGGTGTAATAATTTATCTTTCAAAAAAAAGTTATAGACACCCCATAAGCTAACCAACTCCTCTAATTAATCCCAACAATTTACAATAATTGTAGCTTGGACGGCAATCTAAGTGACGGATCCATTGCTTTCACGTTTATTAAACAGCCATTATACGCTTACTTACTGATTGCGTGGAAAAAGCAATTGTACATGTTCTTTTTCCATTGTTAGAGTAAAGGAAAACCTAAACATGTGCTATTTTGAATTTTTCTACGCTGCACCAAATATGCAAAATATCCAGACGTCATAGGTTTGGAATACGCCATGCGAGCATCGAAATAGTAAGCTGATGTTAAAATTATCTTTGTTTAAAGAAGCCTTAATCTCCAGCTGCTTGGTCCAGAAATATACAGGCCCACGATAAAGTGGCCCATCGGGCCCATCTCCCCGATCGGGCCTGTTCGAGTTCGGGCTGACTCTAATCTCAATTCGAACAAACGCAGAAACAAAGAATAGCTAAAAGATATATACGGTTTTTTTAATTTTCTTTTACTTATAAGTATCTTTATTCATTTACCGGAATAATTCTGAAGGTACTTTATCTTTTACTTTCTCTGTAACCAACTTCTAATCATTTTTACTGTGCCACCAATGTTAGTTATTGAACATTTAGCTTGTAGTAAATTAATTATGTTCAAAATTTCATAAGATATTAGTATTTGTTTCTCATGGTCTGCTGTGATATATATATTTTTTAAATAGAGTTACCGGGAGACACATTTAACGCATTTCATGAATACCATGAAGAAAATACATTAGTCACCATTATGAAATTAGGACATAGTTAAGTTTTTTTGAGCATTAGGACGTAGTTAAGTTACTTCCGGCAATTTTTCCCCTTATTAACGGAAACATCTAATATTCAAATACTTACTATACCGACTAATACGGATTCAGGCGCAATATATTTAATACTCAGTTAATAATATGTTCTGAAAAGATTTATGTAATTTGATTGGTACTATTCATATCGACAAGATGTACTTTGTTTTCTAGTTAAACGTGTTTGACTAGAATAAATAACCTCCTGAAAAAAATTTCGAAATACGTGAGAATGATGACAAAATACGGTAAAAAAACTCGTATTAATCTGTAAAAATAATCGTTTAAATCACTGAGCGTTACAATCCCTAAATTTGCCTGTTTCTAAAGGAAAATTTTATTGCAGGAAACCTGTGGAAGGACTTATTTGTTGCTCCACTGACCAATCAAAAACACGTCAAGCCATATCTAGTTTCCTTCAAAACAGAAAACGTGTACGGTTCGAAACAATGACCCAGATCTTCTGCAATAACAAGGATCGAACAAATGGCAAAACCATAGGCTTTACCCAGTGAGGCCACAAAGTGCATTATTGGAGCTATTGTCCACTTACAGACCAAACTGGGACCCACAAACAGAAAATCCCAAAAGGGTATTAGCAAACAGCCAAGCTCATGCAATTAATACATAAAGTAAGAGGCGGCACAAAGCAACAAAAGTAATTACAATCTTGAAGTGGACATGAAGCCGACTGGTCGTCCAGTTGAAGCCTCAACTTGCCATTATATATCTCCCCCCTTGCAGGTTTAGTTCCTACTCATAAACAAAACATACCCTTTGACATTTCCTTTGGCACTGCAAAATACTGCAGAAGACGATGGCCAGCTCGCGCATTGCAAGATTCATCACAGAGGTCGCTCCACCGCAGTACATCTCTGTTATGAGGCAGAGGGCGTCGAAGATGCTCGATACGATCAACGAGGAGGACCGAGATGTTCCAGGAGCGGATTCTTTCTCTGCTTCTTTGAAGTCACCGGCTACTGCAACTAAGGCAGCCCTTTGCGCTACTAGAACTTCTGCTGCAGCTGGAGCTACTAATTCCCAGTACTTTCTACGAAAAGTCCAACGATCCTTCCCGATCTACAAAAACTGAGCGACTTACCGGGTGGTTTTGGCCTGGTTAATAATTTCGGGAACATCTCCGCGACTTGTTTTTTCGAAGAGTTGTTGAGTGATGAATCTTTGCAACACTGTCCTCCATCTTTTTCCTCCAGAGGAACGGCTGGGGGAGTGGACAAGCAATTAGGTAATAGGGTGTCATTTGCACTTTGTATATAGATGGAAGACACCAACAATCAGCAATGGATACATAAAATCCTAACTCCTATTAGATCTTTGCAGCAGCTCTATTTCAAGTCCATTTCGTATGTCGTGCTATACGGAAACATGTAGAAAAACTGTTTCTTCAATCAGTTGCCTTTTGTCATGCATCTGTTAGGGTTTCCAGTTAAAAAAGGCAAAGACGATGATTAGGCTTCACGAGAAGTTTACTAAATAATTCGAAGGGAAAATTCAGGATAAAAGGCAAAGACGATGATTAGGCTTCAATGAGTGTCACGACCCGAATCCAAATTGTGACAATCGCCGCGTGAGATCTCAATCACGCAAGGCCCAATAATGCCTATCGTTCAAGCCCAGATTCTAGTAACTTGGGACCTTCTCATATGGTAAGAATTTTCCGTGTAAAACAGTAAGCAACATTCCCATTGCAATGGTGAAGTAGTTCACAGTACAAAATAAATTATTGAGTCTAAAACAAGTAGACAACCGAAACCAAATAATCCCAGCTCCAACTACTTTAAATGAAACTGCAGAAAAACTAACAGAGAGTAACATCTTTAACATCCATAATTTGAGTGCTCAACATAGCCTTTGTTGAAATCTAACATAGTCTAAAGACAAAATCCAAATCATTCTCCTGGATCTTCAATACTGGTCGCAAGACTTTTATTTCCTGAAACCACAATTGCGACTTTGGGTGAGTTTCGCTACTCAGTGAAGTTGTTCTACCTTCCACCCGAAGCCGGGCCCAAGTAATTTCCAAAACGGTCAAGGCATATAGTACAATTTCATAATTCACAAATCTCACAAATCAAATATATAATAACAGCTTGACAATGCATGAAGACAGGAACTCCGGAGCCCTCCTAATGAGACTATGTTATTGTTTCACCCCCAATGACAGGGTCCTAAACGATATAACCCCTGGGTGCCATCATTTCACCCCAATGGCAGGGTCCTAAATGATTTAACCCCTGTTTTTATGGTCCAAACCTATTAATAACCTCATTAGGACCTACATGACGGTACAATTTTTAGAACAGAATAGAACTCACACGAACGAGACCAGGCTTTTCAACTTCATAAGACAACACATAACTAAACCGTAACCCATGATCAATAAACAATTAATTTAATTAGCATCTCCACAGTAAAACCATTATAGCAAGTACATCCATTAAACAATGAGAACACAGCTTCATCGCATACCATAATTAACAATTAGTCAACAACAATTCCATTGAGCTTGGCAAACGCGTCAGATTTGGAAGCTAGAGTTCAGCATTGCATACGAACAATGAATTGTAATTAAAATAATTTAAGCACCTGGCCCAAATGTTAAAACCAAATAGGAATAAAAGCACTTCGAATGAAATTAAGAACAACTTACACGAAGATTCGATTTAGCTATCTAGGATGCATGATCTATATGACTTCCTTCTTCAGTTCCAACGTCTTGCTCCCTTTCTTCGCGGCTCTCGGGTTCTCCAGGGTCTAAAGTATTATTTGAAAAAGGACATGAGCATAAGAGAAAGGAAAGATGCTCAGCAAGGAATCTTTAGAACAGTGTAAAAGTGTCCCATGTATTTCCCACGTACACTATATCATCCCACCCACTTCCCTGGAAGTTAGGAACATTAGGGGCGAGTGGTTGTGTGAGTGGAAACTTATAGAGGTGGTTATGGGTAAAATTGCTCCCCACTCCTTTGATTTATAATTATTTACTTCTAACTTCACGGGTTTTACAATGAGCGATGTTGATATGCGAACACACAACTCTCCATCAATTGAAATTTGTGATGTTACCATCACTATCTCACGGAACGTTATTGAAATTATCTGTTCACTGCATTGCTGCATCAACGATCATCTACTTGAGGTTTGCAAAGAGCATATGAAGGAATCTGCAGTTTACCTGCTCACTTGGTAATTTCATTCCTTCCTTAGTTTCTTCCCCTCTCTTTTGCCTGCTCTTGATGCATTACGAGCAACTTCACGCTTCATGAACGTTTCCGATTCAACTCTCTTTCGGCTTCTCCAGAGTTGTCATTAGAAGATAATAAAAGGAACAGATTATTTAATCATACAATCATTAACAAGAAGGCACCAGAAGTATGCTTGATACACTACCTACATTGCACGAGAGTATCGGAGATCAAGGAAAAAGAGCTCAATACATCCCTATGCCCAAGTTACTATGAAATGTGAATAATACTACCAAGGAAAAATACCAAAAATCTAATACCAACACGTTTGCAAAATTCTTGTTAATCACTATCAGGACAGAAATTGTCTGGCACAGAGTAACTAGGACAGAAATCACTATCAGCTTTTTGCAAAATTCTCTTGAACCGTTTTTCCTGGAAAGTAAATAATGGATTAACACAGATGACAGTAGTAAATCTTCAATATTAGCCTCAAGACGTAGAAGTAGGAGCGAAATGCTCAAGGGGAAAAAAAAGATTGATCTTGCAATAGATCGGCTACAAAACGAATACGACATACCTCGAGAACTTGGGATCTAACTGACAGAAGATAGAGCTGAGGTTCCACATTCTCCCAAATCACTCAAAACCTCCAATATTCATTGTTGATTCTAAAGCCATAAACCAACCTCTGACCTCGCCAGCTAAACCAATGCCTCATCCGCGGAAACTAGACCGCCTCAAGCCAAACCCAAAACCTCAAACTTCCACACACTCTCCCTAACCACATCCTTAAAACCATGGAGGACAAAAGAAAAATAACCTGAGAAGCAAAACTTTACCTGAAGCAAACCGGAGGTGAATGCCCAGCCGGAAGGGGTCACGGAGAGGTCGACGGAGCCCGGGACCACCTCGAGTAAAGCGATCACCAGCGAGATGTCAACTGGTCTACTTCTTCTTGGTGTTGACTGGTTCAAGTTGAGGGGTTTAAGGTTTTTTTTTTTTTGGGTGGAATTGAGGGGTTTAAGGTTAGCGGAGCTATTTAGGAATTAAGAATGTTGGGCTCATAAAAGCCCACGTCAATTGGGCCTCTGGGCAAAGTTGTTGGGCCGGAAAATATATTTTATAGATATAAAGGGCCATGCTTCAATTTAATTCAATTCTGGATTATTCCCATCATTAAATTTTCAAATATCGAATAGGTTAGAAAACAATAATAGTCCATGGACGAATAACGTACACATTGATTTTTTGTTTTAATATATGTTTTCCGTAATTATATTTATGGACAATGTCTACTATTTGAGTCAATTACTGTCAGATTTTAGTCAATTTTTATTATTTAAGACGTCAAAATTATTTCACTTTCACCATCCGATTTTTTAATATTATTCTTATCATTATTAGACATGTTAATTTGCGTTGATATAAATCATAATTATGATGATGGCATTAATAACAAAATTTTGGTCCGAAAAGTTTTATCTGTTCCATCTTGAATAGTCCATTAAAATTATTCAGTTTCGTGTACAAGTAACTGACTGTACTTTTTAACAACTGAAGGGTAAAAATCGTTATTTATTTATCTATAAATTTCAATATTTTTTAATATTTATACAAATCAAAATTGAATGTCCTTTGCAACAGAGAGACGCATGTGATGTGAGCACTGTTTCCAAGCGGAAGTGGGTCTCATGGAGTAGGAGCAAGTGTGGATGAAGAGTTTCAGCTTTCAATTCAAAGTCAAGGTGGTCAAAAACATTGGGAATATCCAACAGTCCAATCATTTTTTCGGATGTATTAGTGATTGAAGAACTGATGTATTAGTGATTGGGTGATGTTTTTAATAGATATGACAATATTATCCGGAAAAAAGTATGTTAATATTAAATACTAAATGGTTCTATTAAATGTTAAATGGTAGTATGGTACCATTTAATGGAACATTGTGTATCACTATTACTACTGGCCATATAACTTTGCATTTCTCAAAATGTTCCTATACAATTTATGATATTACAAATTTTAATTTACTCACAACATATTTTATGTTGGCTGTTTGATAATGTTGGACCTTTGTCAGCACCTAATCTAAGTCCATATTTTTCAGACTCGAATATTTAACATTTGATCTCAAAATCTTTTTAAATAAATTTCTAAGCAGGGTATTTTTTGGTTGGGAAAGAAATGGGCATGGGAATTAATTTTATAAATGACTTTAACTTATCTGCTCTAATAACTATTTTATAGCCCGAGTAATATTTTTCTGAACGATATGGTTTAGATGTTTCTAACAGCACATTGGCCCTGTTTGGCGAAACAGATTGGGAGCAGATTGCAGATAGCAGAAAGTAGATAGCAGATTGTGAACAGATAGTAGATAGTAGATTGCAAAATGTGTTTGGTAAACTCAACTAGCAGAAAGCAGATTCAATTTAGTAGATTATATATTTTTGGTTAAGTTAATTATTAATTTATAAATTATACTTAAATAAAATAATCTAAATTATTTATTTAAATTAAAGTAGTAATAATTTAATATATAACTTATTTATATTCTAAATAAATATTTTGATAAAGGATAAATGGTTAACTTATTGAATATATTAATTTCTTATATTTAGTTAGATATAAGAATAAGAATAAGAATAACAAGACCATGTAAATATTTATTTCAATATGTTAAAATTATCATTTATTCTAATTCTTATAGTTAACTAATTCAAAACTATATATAACATACAACTATTTAGTAAAGATTCATATTCATTGAAAGTAGAATTAAAATAACAATATCATGTAATTTCATATATAGTGAATAATTTTATTTTTATTTAAGAACATACGCATACTTTAAAAATATTAGGAATGAGAAAAAATTATTTGTTAATTTTGTATTTATTCTTTTTGATATTTTTAAAATAATTATTACAACTTTTTTATCCGATAGTAATACTGAAAATTTTATTCTCCAAAAATATTTGTATATCCTTTTCGATAATTTTTATAATAAAAAATAGATATCATTAATTTGATGTACATTAGAAATAAAATAATTTAAAATTCTTATCTTTAGAAAAAATAAATTTACTAAAAAATGTAACCAAAACTATAAAGAAATAAAAAAATAACTACCTTATCTTCTATCTACTAGTAGATTAGAATAACCACCCAATCTACTATTTCACCAAACAAGTATATTGTACTTTCTACTTCTAATCTTCTATCTACTCCTAAACTATTAGTTCCCAAACACACCCATTGTAATTTGTATTAACAATTAATTAAGTTATCTGTGGTTATCTGGCCCACTTTGACTTAGCTACAGGAAAATAAAGAAACCAAATTAAAGCCTGCAATGTGGCCACGTTCAGAACTCTCTTTCCGGAACCAATCACAGAGAGCAGCCTTTCTGCCTATTAAATAAAGCATAAAATACGAAGAGTTTAGTTATCCCATTGCTAATTTATTTAAAGAAATATTATTTCAAATTTTACAAATATAAAAATATTATTAAAAGTTATTTTTTAAATTAGGATCTAATAATACACAATTCTCATAGATTTCCAAAAAAAATAAAATATTCATACCAAAAACAATAAAAGAAAAAAAAGGGAGTGGCTTTAAGGTACGACCCACCTCACGGTTCTCGCCCCATAATGGGCCCACGATGTACCCCGTTACTCGGCCATCTCCCACGACCCCAGAAGCCCAAATCCGCCTAAAACGTAACAAACTCGTGAGCTCGACCGCACACAATCTCCACTCCCGGTCAAAGTTCAGTCCTCCAGAAGTAGTATAATAATTTTCTGTTGCGACTGTGAATGAAGAATAGAATACTACCGGTTGTGGCACGCATTGTTAGTGTGCATAATCCAAATTGGTCCACATAGTAAATATTCGATTAGAATATTATCAATAAAATCCTGAAAATTCTATATACTGAATGCATTTTAAATTGGGATTTTTAGGAATTTAAGAATGCATTTTAAATGAATCCGAAAAAAACACACGGGATTACACGTTACCAAGGAGTATATCTGTCATGGAAAATGCATGCATGTCGTAGGTGAGACACTAAATCCGATGATGAGTAATCAGACAAATTATCAAATAAGATTTCAATGTGGGGAAATATAGTATTCGGTTACTTAAAAAGAAATTAATTAAAAAGAAATTTGAGTCGGTAGCATTGCAAAGAATAGTTTTGCTTTTGAATTCTCAATTTAAAATGGCTTTAGACAGCAAAAAGTAGAATTTTAACCTCTGCTTGCATAAAAATGAATGAAATGAATATTTATTTACCTCACACAATCGGTCCAGACTCTTGCTGTATATTCGTTTTGTGAAGTATTATAAGTTACTGAAAATTTATTACTGTGCCATATAGATATGATTTGTTCAATCCAACCAATCAAAAGATTCAAAACCTGCTTTTTCTCGAAATTTTCGGTTGGTCTTGCGGTTTTATTGTCATAAATTTTATGATTTTTTAAAATCGAAATCTCATACTATTCAAATACCAAATGGATCGCCTCATCTTAGTTCAAACGGAATTTTAACTAAGCTATTTGACCGAGTTTTAAATCCATTTTCATTATCCTAGATTTTACGATTTTTTTAAATTTAAAATATCAAATAACTATAACGTCGACAAAAAATATTTTCACAACTTATTTTCGTTCATGAGAAGATAACGACAATTCATTTACCCTGTAATCCAGCGACCCTTTTTCTGAATTAATTCCCGGGGGATCAATCAATCCTAGTCCTAAACAGAATTTATCACCTCCCAAATTTGCTTAGCACAATCTCCACTTTTAAATACAAGACAGTAGGAAACAAGAGGAATGGATATGTGTACAAAACAAACTCAATTGCAACAAGAGTCGTGTTAATTGTTAAATATTTGTTTGAAGATATTTGTCACTTTTTAAATATTATATCTGATTCGAATCTGTACTAACCAAACTAGCACGTGTCATACCCGACTCGAATTTATATTAGTCAAGCTAATAATTATGTATTTTTCGGGTTGTATAAAATAAAATAAATTTACTAAGTTGTTTTAATGGCTGAACTTGATTAGTCGGTTAAGTGAGCGGGATAGAGATATGGTAGTATCTATCAATGTACAACCGTTAGAACAGTAGTAGCCTATTTCTTGGCTGAATCATAGCAATCGGCTCCTCGTCTTCATCCCCGCTTCTCAAGACTCCTTAATCACAAGTCAACCTCCCTCTAACTCTCTTCCCATATTAATACCAACATTTCGTTGGACTTGGGCCCCTCTCTTCTCTTTTTACTTCACCACCACCTTATGGCCTTTTCTCCTTCCCTCCCTTGAGCAACATGGTCGACGACGAGGAGCTTCTCTGCCGGGAGAGTCTCGACGAGGAGGATACACGTGGAAACTCCGACGCGTTAATAAACGAGATAGCCAGCTTCACAAGAATAAGAAGAACCTGTGCTTGCTGTGATCCTATTAAAGACGACGAGTACGTGGCGTTGATGGTCCAAAGGGAGACGGCCCTCGGGTTCGGGACCCACCAGAGGTTTCTGGTCAACGACAACTTGGTCAAACTCCATCGCCCACAAGCCATCTCATGGATCATCAAGGTTTTTGGGTTTTTAATCAATTTTCCATTAATTAAGCTTCGATATTTAAGCAACCACTTTGACAAAATTTCGCAATTAATTAGTTAATTAATGAAACGCAGGCCAGAGGGACGTTTGGCTTCCGCTTCCAAACTGCTTACCTTGCCGTGACGTGCTTTGATCAGTTCCTTTCCCGGCGAGCCATTCTCGACGTAGGAAACAAACCCTCTCCTTAATGCATTGTCCAAATATGCCCCGTCTTTTGAACTTGTTTTGTCGGATGTTCGGTTTGCGCCATTTTTCGATGCATACTTCGATGATCTGAAAGGGTTAGCCTACCTCGACTTAGGAAACAACCCTCTCCTTAATGCATTGTCCAAATATGCCATGTCTTTGTCATGTTTAGATGTATAGCTTGACGATCTGAAAGAGTCAACTTACGTTGATGTATTCTTTGACCACCTAGTTTTCTTCGTATGAATAATGGTTAGAGAGTCTTTTGCTCCTTGATTTCTACCGAAAAAGCAACTCTTGTTAATGTTATTTTAATATCTCTGGGGCCCCTGTCTCTCTGTTTTCAGAATGATGGTGCATCGTTGGCTTTCAAAATACTGCCAATGGCGTGCGTCTCATTGACTGTGAAGATGGAGGAGATCAAGTCACGACCATTGGGAGATTACCAGTGGGAGGGATACCATCTGGAGCCCACTTATATCAAGGCAATGGAGCTTGAAGTCTTGGCCGCATTGGGCTGGAACTTGTTCTCCGTCTCCCCTTTCGCCTTCCTCCCTTACTTCATCGTCAAGCTCTTCGATAACCCTCCACCGGATGGCATTCTCCTCAGGATATACGGGCTCATTTTTTCTCTGACGGAAGGTAAATGTGAAAGATAGCTCCTCTGTTTCGTTGATTATGGCGCTACAACGTAATGCGCATTGATATATCGATGCAGAGGTGAACTTGATGGTTCATCGGCCGTCTGCAATCGCAGCAGCGGCCGCAATGGTAGCAACGGATCAGAGCTTAAGCAGAGATGCACTGCAGAGTAGGATGAAAACCATTGTTTGTCCCAATTTCCCTGACATTGTGAGTCCTCTTTATCATTCTTCTTTCACCAAGATGTCTCGAGTTTGAGCCATGTTTAACGTTCCGATTCTCTCGCAGGAAGATGTATTCCAATGCTACGAGTTGATGCGGAGGCTGGGAATGGATGATCTCCGGGAACCAAACAGATTAAACACTCCACAGATTTGGCCTAATACACTAAGGCCAGTGAATACTTCAGGTGATTCTTTGGGTACTTCTTCTACTACATTTAAGAGGAGAAGGCTCGTCTTTGGTAGCCCGGATCAAGTTAAAGGGCAAACAGATCAGTAACAAGTACACTTCAATAGATAGAATTAAAGTAATGGGAGACCATATTAAGGAGAAGTGTGTAAATGGTAAAGGAAAAAAGAGAGGGAAAAAAGGCTTTGGAGCTCCAATAGAAAAGCTAGGTGTTATTTAGAGGAGGACCATATAAAGAATGTTTGCCAATTCTTTGGGTTCTTTTTCATTTTCTTTTTGATGGATAGATTTTTTTTTGCCAATTCTTATACTTTTTGTTGGGGTTTCTTTGATTCATTTTGAAAGGTTTTCTTTCTAGCTTGTTGATGTTTTTTAGGTGATACCACCATATAACTTTGTGACTTTCTTGTGCCCTTTGGAAATGCTGATACAAATAGTTCGAGAGTACCGCTCGAACATAGATTATTCATATTAATAAGTATCTAGATATGATATTGCTTGCTCGTTCAATTTATTTCTTCCCGAGCATTTTTTCCTACCTATTTTTTTCTTTCCTACCAATTTTATCTATCAAATCTTTCTTTTTCAATCAAATTTATCTTCTTCTTTTATTGAAAAGTTATAATTTTACTAATAATAAGGTGGGTCGAAACAAGAACTCGCGATCTCAAAACTGCCGGCCTCTTCAAAACACTGATGCAGTAAAATCTATTGAAAAAAAAATTATACCAGAAAAAGAGTACCAATGACAACACCAAGAGGACAAAGTTCATCATATACTAAAAAATCTGGTTCTCAATTCATCAACTTGATCCTTCATAGGATAACTAATCTAAGTATCTAACCCATCCTGATTTTTTAGGATCCTCAAAGAAAATTATTACAATGGTACTAAACAACATAAAGTTATAACTCAGTATATTTTCAGATTATAAATAAGCAAATTCAGTGGTTTATTTCCATTTTTTTGGTGCGCCGGGTAAAGAAGTACATGGTACTAAATATGGCGGCTCTAGTCCCTGTCGGAAGGAATGGTGACTATGCTCGAGCCAACATCTCAACTCCTTTTTTTAAGGGCTGGTAGGTCAAGTTTTATCCATTGTAAAAATTTAAAAACTTTACTTAAAAAGAAATAAAATTTAATTTCGTATAGAATTTCAAATTTAAACCAACTAGCCTAATTTTTTCAAAAATAAATCTCACTCTACACCCTAAGAATTATTGGCATATGCACATGGCTTATCCTCCCCGAATCAAGTATTTTTAATCTCGGACGAAATTGAATTACTCGACTTAGTGACTTAGTGAATGTCTCGGTAATACGTTGAAAATCTCATTTGTCTATTCTCATGGAATCCTATGGTCTCCACTCCCTGCCTGCATCTTAAACAGTGCCAGTCAAACATTAATATCCACAGACCCCACGTTCTCTGCACTCACTATGTACTATTCCATGTCGTCTGGTCCTCTAATCAGCAAGTAATGAATCCGCCTTGTATTTTTATAAGACCAGAAAATTGTGGGAAATTTTCCAAAAGGGGGTTTATTTTTCTGACAATTCCCTGAATGGGGTTGTCAGGGAATGTATTTCTTGTCTGGAGTTGAGTCGGAAACTGCTCCTGCCGGAGCATTTTTTTTATACCCAAAACTGCTCTCCCTGGAGCGTTTTGTTTTATACCACAAACCGCTCCCGCAGGAGCATTTTTTTTATACCAAAAACTGCTCCCGCGGGAACGTTTTCTTTTTATACCAAAACCGCCCCCGTCGGAGCATTTTGTTTTATACCAAAAAACCGATCCCGCCAGACAGTTATTTTTATACCAAAAATCCACTAAGCATTTTTTAATACCACAAACCGGTCCTCCGGGAGCAATTTTTTTTATACCAAAAATCCCACCAATTTAGTTCCAATTGTCCCATTTAAACCAGACCCTTGTCTTAACTATTATACACTTAAGCTTACAATAAATCTCTTAAATTTTTGTCGTAATAAATCTCAGATTCTATTTTTTTAACTTTTACCTGTATAATATATATGGTAGTATAAGTTATTGGGCAATTAACGAGTCCACCTTGGCAAAACATCCACAATATACGATATAAACTTTTAATTTATTTTGTTAATTATCTGAAAACTAGAAAATTAAAATTGAAGTGAACCGATGGCTAAAAAAATAATAAAGCAACAAAAAGAAAACTTATTAAAAAATCGCTCCCAAAAACCGCTCCCCCGGGAGCGTTTTATTTTTAACCAAAAACCGCTCCCGAGGGAGCGTTTTCTTTTTAACCAAAAACAACCCCGGGAGCATTTTTTTTACCACAAACCGCTCCCCCGGGAGTGTTTTGTTTTTAACCAAAAACTGCTTACCCGGGGGAGTTTTGTTTTTAACCAAAAATCGCTCCCACCGGACCGTTATTTTTATACCAAAAATCCACAGAGTATTTTTTTACCCCGTAATTCAATTCCAATTGTCCCATTTAAACGATCTTAACCATTATACATGTAAACTTGCAAAAAATCTCTTAAATTTTTGTCGTCATAAATCTCAGATTTCATTAATTTTCTAACTTTTACATCTATAGTATATATGGTATTATATGTTATTGGGCAAAACATTGGCAACATACAATAGAAACTTTAAATTTATTTTGTTAATTATCTAAAAATTAGAAAATTTAAATTAAAGTGAATCGCCTCAATGGCTAAAAAAATAATAAAGCAACACAATATATTACAACAATCTCTAAGATGAGTATATTTTTACCGAATTCAAAGAACAATAAAGCAATACATATAGAGATTATATTCTCAAGTTGATGAAGTTTCGCCATGTTTCTTGAACACTTTGATGACGTTGTCATTAGTACCCTTAAGTAATTTTTGGCCATCCCCAGTATCATCCACTTTGACCTAATAAAATAACACATTAGTAAGTGAATATTTTTTCAAACCATTTTATGGTATCATATGACAGTGATAAAATATCTTACATTTTTTAGAACCAACACACATCCAGCAGCAACACTACATGTGGAGTCACGTATGATACCAAAAAGACTACCGGTAGGGTCCACTAAAATCAAAATGCCCTTAGGAACGAATGTTTTCACATACAAAACCATCTACAATACAAACACGAATAATACTTTATGTGGTTATTTTTTCTGAGATTTCATAGACAAATTGAATTTCTGTAAAATATTACCTGTGAAATTATACTACCACCGGGCTTCTTATTGAACTCCTCAATAGGTATCCCAATAAAGGTATTTCCAATTAGCATACCTAGAGGAAGGAGGAGATAGGAGGTAGAGTTTTAATTAATTTTTTTTAATTACTTAAATAACCATGGTAAAAATATAATTTTGAGGGTAAAATTGTAAGCTTACCTTGCTAATTTTTTTGTCGGCTTCAAAATGCTCTAGACCGGTTTTTGGCCGGTTTGATGGAATTTTTGGTATAAAAGTTTTTTGGTTAAAAACAAAACTCTCCCGGGGGAGCGGTTTGTGGAAAAAAAAATGCCCGGGAGCGGTTTATGGTAAAAAAAATGCTCCCGGGATTATTTTTTGGTTAAAAACAAAACGCTACCGGGGGAGCGGTTTTTGGTTAAAAAGAAAATGCTCCCCTGGGAGCGGTTTTTGATTAAAAAGAAAACGCTCTCCCGAGAGCGTTTTTGGTTAAAAACAAAACGCGGTAGCATTTTTTTAATAAGTTTTTGTTTTGTTGCTTTATTATTTTTTTAGCCATCGGTTCACTTCAATTTTAATTTTCTAGTTTTCAGATAATTAACAAAATAAATTAAAAGTTTCTATCGTATATTGTGGAAGGTGGACTCGTTATTACAGATGTTAATTGCCCAATAACTTATCCTACCATATATATTATACAGGTAAAAGTTAAAAAAAATAGAATCTGAGATTTATTACGACAAAAATTTAAGAGATTTATTGCAAGCTTACGTGTATAATGGTTAAGACAGGGGTCTGGTTAAAATGGGACAATTGGAATTAAATTGGTGGAATTTTTGGAAAAAAAAAAATTGCTCCCGCAGGACCAGTTTGTGGTATTAAAAAATGCTCCATGGGTTTTTGGTATAAAAATAACGGTCCGGCGGGATCGGTTTTTTGGTATAAAATAAAACGCTCCGAGGGGAGCGGTTTTGGTATAAAAAGAAAACGCTCCCGATTTTTGGTATAAAAAATAACGCTCCAGCGGGAGCAGTTTTGGGTATTAAAAAAATGCTCCGTCGGGAGCGGTTTTCGGCTCAACCCCAGACAAGGAATACATCCCCTGACAACCCCATTCAGGGAATTGTCAGAAAAATAAACCCCCTTTTGAAAAATTCCCCAAAAATTGCCACAACTAGATTTTGACGGTCAAAAGAACTTGAATGCTGTAAAATAGTGCACAAGTTGAAAGAAAACCTTTGCGTCTTTACACTTTTACCTTACTTGAGGCATCTTGGAACAAGAAAAACAAGACCTTTCAAGTGGCAGGTACAAATTACCATGGTTTTAAAAAATATGGTCTGACTGGTGGTTCGACCGGTTGGACCACGAACCGTTCAAGGGGACAGGTCATTTTTAATGGTTTATACGGGGTCTGTTCGAACCACCCAAATTTGGTCAGACCGGGTGATTCAAGCATCCGTTTCAACTGGTCAGATCCGTTTTATACGGGAACATGGTAGAATTTTTCCAAAAAAGAAAACCCTAGCTCTCTCTGATGAGTCCTCTCACGATGAACCCACCTTTTGAGCCTTCCGCCGCTGACCACCAAGTTTTGCTCCCCGACCTTCTTGCACTCCCTCTGCTGTGATTGTGACTCTACTTTTTCACAAGAATCATATGTGACTGCCATGGACATGGATGGTATGGGTAAGCAACTTCCAGAGAAGCCACCAGATCCCCACGTTCTGTCCTTCCGCGATACAATTTCCAAGTCTCTCGGGCCGCCTCCGCCCCTCCAGCTTAGCTCGATCTTCTGCAATCCGCACATAACCCGCAGCTGGCTGACCTAGTAACTTTTGATCTCTCAATCAAACCTACTTGCTTCATCTATTTGAATATGTGAAAAATTGTAGTGTTTATTTCGTTGCTTTGCTTTGGTACAGGATGGAAATTGAGCTCTTGCTAGTTTTGTCGGGATGTGTTTGAATTTTTCCTAATTGTGCTTGGGAGTTGGAGGACAAGGAAAAGATTTAGTGGAATTGGGGATTTAGGGTTCGTAAGACTATTCACAACATCAATCCATCCAATCCAGTTCACGGAATAATAAATTAATTTATCTCTCATCTATACCCAATCCAATCCAATCCAATTACATATTTTTCTACCCACAGCAGCAACTCAGTTCACAGAATAAATAATTAATTTTTCTCTCATTCACATATTATCTACTATAATTTTTTGTTTATATATAAATTATAATAAAATACGATAATGATTATTCTGTAAGTACAACAAGGATTACAATAAAGTAATTAAATTATGATTACAAAATAATTACAAAATTAGATAGAAATTAAGATTGTTCCACTTCATTCATATATTATCTACTACCATTTTTTATTTATATATAAATTACGAGTATGAGTTTTGGTTTGAGAACCACAACTTCTTATTCAAGAGTCTGATTGAGTTGATTCAAAGTTTCTTTGTGAAGGTGTGACATATATCTATAACTTTTTAGTTCATAACTTCTCCAAATTCGAAGTATAAGAATGTCAAAAATATGTTTGAAGTCAATAGTCGAGCAAGTTATAAGTACAAGTTTTGATTTGGGAGTCACAACTTCTTATTCCTGAGTCCAATTGAGTTGATTCAAGTTGCTTTGCGAAGATGGGATATATGTCTACAACTTTTTAATTTATGACTTCTCCAAATTTGAAGTATAAGAATGTCAATAGTCGAGCGAATTATGAGTACAAGTTTTGATTTGGGAGCCACAACTTCTTATTCTGGAGTCCAATTGAGTTGATTCAAGTTGTTTTGTGAAGGTGGGATATATATCTATAACTTTTTAATTTATAACTTCTCCAAATTCGAAGTATAAGAATGTCAAAAATATATTTGAAGTCAATAGTTGAGCGAGTTACGAGTACGAGTTTTGATTTGGGAGCCACAACTTCTTATTCCAGAGTCCAATTGAGTTGATTCAAGTTGCTTTGTGAAGGTGGGACATATATCTACAACTTTTTAGTTTATGACTTCTCCAAATTCGAAGTGTAAGAATGTTAAAAATATGTTTGAAATTAATATTCGAATGATTTAGTTATGTCAAAAATTGGAATACAAATTGTGAATCAAAATATGTCAATATTGGGCTCTATTTTTATAGATGTTAAAAAAAAATTTTAATTTTGTTAAAGATAACTTCAATTTTTATAACTACACAAATATTATCCAAAAAATCTATTTTTTACGAATAATATTATGACAAGTGGAACTAAATAAAAAAAATTGACGTGGCAAAAATTGGCGCGCGCGAGCTGCGATCGGCTGACCGCACTCGCGCGGCTAATCCTCCCATTTTCTTAGCTAATATATATATATATATATATATATATATATATATATATATATATATATATTAGTATATATATATATACTAATATATATATTATATATATATATATACTAATATAATAACTACCCGCGTGAGCAAACGCTCGCTGCTGCGGGTAGTCTAAGGGGTTGGTGATTGGGCGACTTCAGGCGTTGCTCTGTTTATTATTTTTTTATTAGATGAGACAGGCTAGATCTGATAAGAGGTGTATGGAAGTGAAATTGTGGTTGAAGGTGGACAGGGAATCAAAAAACGTGGCACTCCTTTGAAGGGGGAGTTAGATATAATATAAAATTTTAATCCTACATATTAAATATTAATTAAAAAATTTATAGTTCGACCGGTGGTCTGACCGGTGGAACCAGGTGACCCAGAGGACGGGAGAAATTCCGGGTCGGCCTCCGGGTCATTTTTTAAAACCATGCAAATTACTGCCAAGGTTAAAGACACGAGGGAATTGTCGGGGACTAACTTTCCCACGCAAGCTATCCGTGTGGCACCTGGGCTCTCTCGCTAGCCTTCATGGAATTCGATTTCCCTCGTCAGATATGATGTGTTTCCTGGATATACTAGCTAGTAGAAATCAACCTTCCAGCTCGAACATCTAACAGTATGTGACCAGGGGCTAGGCGTGCTGTCACGACCCGAATCTGGGATCGGTGACCGGCGCTAGACCCTAACCCGTTTACAAAACCAAATGAGTCTAGCCAGCCTCAAAATATATTTTGACTTTACAAAGTCTCATTCAAATACAATTATTCTTTACATTTATTCAAGGATCAAATTGAAATCGGTGGCTACGGAGGTGCTAGACAAAGAACCTGCAGAACTGGAGAGGGGGGGGGGGGAGGTGAGTGTTTTGGAACACTCCGTAAGCACATAGAACATAACATATCAGTTATGTCAGATACATGTGGGAGAGACAGAACTTATCTTTCAATACCATTTTGAATAATCTCCATTGAACCCGGATGAAAAAGTTATGTTCAGTTTATCACAACATATCTGAGGTAGTCTGAGATATCAAATGCATTCCTTCCAACTATCATTGGCACTCTATTTACATAGCAATCTTACTCCAAATACGAATCCAATATGTCATTACGACTAAGTATACTTTACTTAAGTCAGACAAATATAATTAAAGGACTAGGGTATTACATTCTCCCCTCCTTATAAAAATTTGTCCCCGAATTTACTTCTATTTGAAAGTTCACTCACATTGCTATGTAATAGGTGTGACTATTTCAAAATATCTCTTTTAAGTCTCATATGCCCTTTGCAAGTTGAGTGGTCCATATTTATCTCCAATGTCCATCACCTAATCTTGAAATGTCCATCATAATCATAATTGTCCCAACTTCTCCTAATGTTGATCACAATAGCTTACATCATATCTTTAAACATTTGAGTCATTGAGGGAACTTATCAGCATCATAAGTTCTCTTTGCCCAAGGAAATAAGGTGACTTAGTCAATTTATCCATTACCACTCACGTAGAACCATAACACCTCCGAGTAACTGGAAGCTCTCTAAATACATTCATCTTGATCATCTCATACTACCATGCTACATCTTATATCCATACCACCAAAATACGATACGCCATTTTTCAAAGTTGCAAGCTTGGCAATTCATCATTTCCAACTTGTAGCACAAGCTCACTAGTCCTTAGGTTCTTACATTGAGATTCCATAACTCAATCTCGAAAGATAGGTCATATGTGAACTTATATCACAAGGTTAGGCAATTCCTTAATAGTCTCAAATTCTAACTTAACTCTTACTTCACAAAATTTTGTAATCCAAAATAAATGATCTCCAACTTCTCTTCATATGAAATATGCCTTCGTGCTTTAAGTGCAAAGACCATGGTTTTCATCTTTGGATAATTTTTCTCATTCTTTTTTATTTAACCCACAAACATATGCACATTCTCTTGTTGTGTAATGTCACACCTCGAACCCACTCTTGGGCAGAACATGTCTGAGAACCAATACATTTTGCATCCAAAACTAAATCATAGAAAACTTGGCACGTACTTAGTGTTTTCACATTATTAACAATACCAATCTGAGATGTTTATGATGTTCTTCCAAAATATTCAGATACTCCACCAAAAGAATCAACTTCATATTCAACTTCCTTTCTCTTACTTCCTTCCCCTAATCCAAGTATCCATATCAACCATTATGTATCAGCATATATCAAATCCACGTATTCACTTAATACCAAATTCTGACACATCAAAGTCTTACCATATGCATCCTTCCTTTTTATAGGATATATCTGAGCCTCACTTCGAGCTAAACCATAACCATAATCTATTAATATTTGTGACATTTGTTGGACTCACAATGGCATACACTCATGCATATGGTGAGGTTCTATCAAATCAAATTATATGGCCCAAGTTATAAATTCATAAGAATATATCAATTATATAAGGGTGTTCTGATAATGTGCTGGCCAGTCACATAATCAAAATCTACCCGAAGAAAGATTATATATATATACACTCAAATGGACCTTCAAAGGTATAATATATACCAATTAGAATAAGAACCTCTACCAAAATGTTGAGTAATTACCATGTGATATCCTTTATTCCTTATTCAGCTTATGATAACTGATGCACAACATCAAACTCTCATCTTTTTTCCACAAAATAATACCAGAGCAGCCACGGGAAGCACTAGGCAAAATATAATTCTCATCCAACCAACCATGAAATTAATGCCAAACTGAATATCCCTCTGATTTAGTAGACCAAGCAAATTTTCTGAAAACACATATGAGAACCCTTTCACAACAAAACCTTATCATCCTGAAACATCAAATTCTGACTCATCCTCTATCCTGAAGATCATAATCTTGCTGAAGCAATCAATTTTTGTGTGATACGATGATAACTATACAATTCTCAAATTATATCAAAGTCCTTAATATCCAACACATAAATGTGCCATTATGTCGTCATCACACAAACTAATTGGGCTTGATCAGACCATCGCAGATACACATATTGTATGTCTTGAGGACGATAAGCAACTACCAAAGTTGTATTAAAAAACTCATAATTACATATCCAAGTGATGTACTTAGTGGGTTAACACAAAGATAGAATAAACCCCAACAAAAACCAAAATACATATGACAAACATATAATCATTAATGACAAATGAAGACCATGCAATGTCATGTCTCACTACATATCAATGTGTATGGATGTTCGGAGTGCTACATTAGTGAAGCCAACATCAATCGGCTATTCTTACCCGCCGTTGGGCCATAACCAACTATTCTTACCCGCCGCTGGGCCATAATCGACTATTGTCACCCACCGTTGGGCCATAATCTATTGCTTGACTAGGTAATCTCTTACATGTATGGTTTCTACATGTTCACATATATATATCCACTGGAATCTCTAAGTAACTTAATCCACGAGACTACTATAAATGCACATCATAAATTTAACATCATCTCCCTTCATAAAACAGTCACAACAAAATGCACAAACAACTTTCACAATTCAGAGGATCCAAAGATTAGGAAGGTGAACAATAACAAGACATGACAAATCCTATGCTCCGTAGCACATCTTTAGAAAGTTGACTCGAGAATCAAAACTTTTACAAACTTAGATGTTAAATATAGGCTCTAACCATGCTCTGATACCAAGTCTGTCACGACCCGAATCTGGGATCGGTGACCGGCGCTAGACCCTAACCCGTTTACAAAACCAAATGAGTCTAGCCAGCCTCAAAATATATTTTGACTTTACAAAGTCTCATTCAAATACAATTATTCTTTACATTTATTCCAGGATCAAATTGAACTCGGTGGCTACGGAGCTGCTAGACAAAGAACCTGCAAAACTGGAGAGAGGGAAGGGGGGTGAGTGTTTTGGAACACTCCGTAAGTACATAGAACATAACATATCAGTTATGTCAAATACATGTGGGAGAGACATAACTTAACTATGTCCCACATCGAACCTAACCAATACGAACACAAAGCTGTCATGATCTATATGCTTACTCTAATGAAGACCGCTCCGCGAATGCCCATTCCCAATTCAATTCTACTTTTACTTTGTTCCTTCATCCACCCTTCTTCCCAAGCTTATTTCTTCCACTAAGAACCTTGTAGAAGCTTCACATACTCTGTATAACAATTTTCAATCACAAAGTGAGGTCAGCTCCTCACTTCCCCAAGCAAATCACTTCCAACACTTAAAAATAACCAACTTTGGCACAATCGACAACCAACTTCAGAAATAACATAAGTCCATCAAAGTCGCTTGCATCCTTTCAGTCACTGGTCCAAATTGCTAGCATGATAAATCCATGTCTTCGTAAGCTTACAGGTCCACATCTTACCTTTCAATACCATTTTGAATAATCTCCATTGAACCCGGATGAAAAAGTTATGTTCAGTTTATCACAACATATCTGAGGTAGTCCGAGATATCAAATACATTCCTTCCAACTATCATTGGCACTCTATTTACATAGCAATCTTACTCCAAATACGAATCCAATATGTCATTATGACTAAGTATACTTCACTTAAGTCTGACAAATATAATTAAAGGACTAGGGTATTACACGTGCAACTTCTCGATGAGCAGCCAGCATCATCAGAGGCAAGAGCTGCAATGCCAGAACTTATTTTCTGCAATGATGTACGATGAATATAGGAGGAATGCTTACAACCCACTGCTGCCAACTGAGAGGAGATGTGTTTGCGGATGTACCGGGGGACTCGATGATTATGATTTCGAAGAAAGATATTAGGTTTCGGTTGTCAAACTTCATCTACGTTATGCAAGATAATATTATATGACAGAGCATTTATAATTTGTCAAGGCCTTTTGGCCATCAAAAGAAGAATCAGAATGATAAGAATCAATCCGAGGATACTGAGACTTTAGAAGTGAAATGACTGGAAGATAATAAGTTGAACAAAGTGATTAGCAGTATGATTATCCATCATCAACACAAACTCCAACTTACACAAGGCTAGAATCTTTGTGATACAGAAATAAGAATGATTGCAGACGTCAAATTAGAGAGAAGCCAAACCTCAGTTCCAGCAATGCGCATGGCATTGCCTAATATCCGCTTCATGAAGTGTTGGAGCATCATTTGTCCCATCGCCAGTCACAGCAACAACTTCCTGAAGATTTGTTCGAAGATACGAGCCATTACCGAAAAGAATTGATGGAATATGTAATTCATAGACAAGCATATTAAAGCCAATCTACATAAAGCCCGGGGAACAAGAAAAGCAGGGGATATCATTCAAACATATACAAAGATCACCATACCTCCAAGTGTTAACTATCAGTAGACAAGCATATGTAAGTCATTTTACCTGAATTTTTGGAATGAGTTCAACTAATTCCTCCTCTTTCTTCTCTCTAAATTCTGGTCATTCCATTGCTATACCATCATCAGTTAAAATTATCTCAGAAGCACCCTTACAATGTGCCCTGAACCCTCCCTGAGGAAGCTTCGGAACCACACCCATCCTCTTCCATTGTAATCGGAGAGCCAAAAGCTAGCACTTCACTTACAGACTCCTCTCTACAGATGCCTTCAACAATAGACAGATGAACAATGTCTCCAGGGAGCAGGTCATAAATTGAGATCTTCTGTCTCAACCCGCTTCGAGTAACCTTGACCGAGATCTTCTTCTTTGCCTTGTCCAAATCTTTGAACTGCAAAGACTGCTTATAAATTATAATCAACTAGTAGAATGCTGGCAACTATCCCCAACCCGTCATTCTCTCCCTTAGGCCATCCTTCCGCGAGAATGCCAACAACAAGAGAGACCAAAACGCAAACCCTGAGTATCATAAGTGTCATATTCGGCAATGCTTCCCAAACATACAACAAGAACCCCTTAGGAGGGCTCTCCACAAACCTATTAACTCCATACACTTGCTTCCTTCGACTCAACGAGTCCTCGGAAGCGGGAATCACATCTGTTAAAGAGGTATCGATCTTATCACCCATTGCCTCACATCGTGGCCTGCAAAAATGGAATCTAACTCATCTGTACAGATCCTGAACCCGGCTTCCTCTACCTCCTCAGGTACCTTATAGTCACTCACCAGCTGCAAACCTAGTCATCCATCCCCTAATCAGGAAACTTACCTGGTACACCACACTTGCCAAAAAAGGAAACTATCGGGAAACAAAAAAAGTGATATTAATTTAAATAAAAACAAGAACTCACAGTGGATAAACTGGAGAGCAGCTCTGAAGACCAACACCGCGACTCTAAGCTTCTCCTGGAAACAATTACAAGTCTAGGGGCTGGATTGGGTCCCGAATGGCCCAATGGAGTGGAGACACGCGGGCACTTTTTTGTAAACGCGCAGCAGAGGATCACCAACATGCCGTTATCGCTAACGGGGCTTGCCAGTATCGTAGCACGTAGGACATTATCATATAATTTAGTTTGTCGGTGTCGTAAATGTGACATGCCGATATTGTAAGTTACGATAGTATCGGTCCTTCAGTTCAAACGGTTCAGAATGACCCCTTCATTCCGAACTTAATGTCTAATTTAGGAGCTGGATCAACAGCTTCCAAAAATGGCAAATAAAAAAACAAACGAAGGTAAAATTAAAAAAAATAGAAAAAGAGAAGAAAAAGTAGGGAGGTGGACCTGGTTGGAGCGGCGGAGAGCATGGGCCTCGTAGCGGTTGGAGAAGGTTGACGAGTTCTTCGCCGAAGTTGTCGTTCGGGTAGTTCTCCATCGATCTCCTCCCACTTGGTCCAAGCCTAGTAGTGGGGCCCAGGTTGAGCAGCTAGAACAAGGCCTTCCAATTCCAAACTAAAACTAAGTCTACGATGGGCTAGGCCCATTATTGAATTGAACGTTATACAATAAATACGGGATTAGTTTACGTGGTTTTTTTTAGGTAAATTTTTAACACCAAAATCATAATTATAAGAATCTGAACCTTAGAATTTTCTGATTTTGTAAATGATTTGTACCGTTAGATTAAATGTGTAGTTTATGGTAGCGACAAATGACAATGAACAAAAAATACCGAATAATAAAATTTTGGATCAACAAAAATTCAACAAGACTTAATTCACAGCAGTGAATCTTATAAGACTTAATTCACACTTAGGTCAACGAAAGTTCCAGAGACTCCAAATTAAGCATCAAAGTGGTCTGTCTGGCTGTTGGTGGGAAGCACACTATATCCGGTTATCCAAGGGACGTCAAATCAAAATCATAGAGAATTATTGAAGCTGAGACATTTTCTAGAAAAACACGAACCCCACATTTGAGTCGCATCGTCACCACGCGTGCCATATAAAAAAGGTCAAAATTAGACTTTATTGCATGGAGATGGAGGTAGAGATCATATATTATAATGGAGACGTGGCAACTGAAGAGATGATAGAACGGCGAGTGATCGATATTATAATACGATACAATATAATGCATGTGCACATACACAGCACAGAGAACCTTTTTGTTCAATATCATAATTCTAACATACTATTATACTATCAGTTGATTTTGTATTCGTTATTATTTTTACACGACATTTGTTTTATTTTATATTAATGACGTCAAAATTTGTACAAAATTTAATAATATTAAAATTTATTAAATTATTATTTTAAAATTTTGAGTTGGGAATAACATTCTAGCTATATTCTCAAAGTCTCTTTCCGATGTTGTCGCTATCCTATTATAATTCTAGCTTTCTATCTAACAAATAAAGGTCGAGAATATGGTGCATAATTGTTTGTGCTAAAACTTTTATAAGGAAATAGGAAGGGGGAGGAAAACATGTGGATAAGATAATCCTCAACTGGCTCATCATACCAACCGGAAAGGCTCCATTGAAACCGACCACCACCATTTACATTTGCACGAATTCAATAACTAACCTGTCCATATATCCGTTTCTGTTGGATCCAATCATCTATTTCAATGTTATTCTATATGTATATGATATATTTTGAATGTAGTCACCCCTTTACCTGTTTAATGAATCAGTTTAATGAATCAGTTTAAGTGGCAAAAGATATCTGTACTTTTTTAATTTATTATTTGTACTAATTTAAAAAATGGCACGCGGAATGAAATTAAAAGTAACCTATGCTGACATTGGGCTTTACATGCTCCTTCTACCTAGGCTGTACTAGCCAGTAGCCACGAGATTTTTATATTTTAAAAAAATTTTAAAAATAAGTCGATACGAGTAGGACTACCAAAAACAGTCGAAACAGCATCTGGGAAACGACTGGAGAGGGGATATTCTAAACACCGTAAAGAAAGAACAATATTGTGCACTTGCAATGTCCAATCATTGTCACATAAAAAAAAGTCTTTTGGGATGAAGATTATAATGGTTCAGGTCAATATTGTGGCCAGTCACAGCAAGTTGGATGCGGCAACAAGAAAAAAGAAGGCCCATCCACGTGGGTGTATTTCCTTTTAGAAGATATGATGAATGGTGCCTCCACTTCATTCAGATTCCAGAGGTGAGCATGTTATAAATTATTTTGATATTTTTTTGGGTGTAGACTATTTATTATTCGGATATTGTTAATGCGGACTAATATAGATTTGAGTCGAACGATATTTTTAAAAAGTGATAAAAATTATTTTAACAAAAATTTAATATTATTACATCATTAAATTCTCAAATTCAAAATTTTTTAATTAAATTAGAATAATATTTTCTCAATTGAACATGGATTAGATTCTCCATGAGAAAACAAAAGCGAGTTGGATAAGGTGTGCACAGACACCGAATGTGGTAGAAGTAGCTCTCAGTCGCTATAGAATATAAAGAAAATTATTTATTCTACTTTAGCATGCGTAGTTTGTAATTGGATTTTTTTTTCTTTCTTCCGTAAGTATTATTCAAATTATACTTAACCAACTAATTTAGATTTGACCAAAATATTACCATAAAGTATAGCAAAATTATCTCTAACAATTTTTAACACTCAGTAACCTCCAGATAAATTAGGAAAATCCCGAATGTTAGAAATTCAGCAACCAAGAGAACAAAACGCGCAAAGAACACATACACAAGAGGTAATGCGGTTCAGCCTAATGCCTACGTCCACGGAGAGAAATGAGAACTTTTATTGATGGATCCGAGTCACAAAGCCAAACAAAACCCTTGGGTAACACTTCCTTATATAATAGACGAACCTCTGGTGTACAAGAAATCTATCTAGGTCGTTCTAGGAGTCCAAAACAAAAGTCTGAGCAAAACAGGGAACGACTGTCAGTGCAACCCAGCGGTCGCTAGGTCCCCAGCGGCCACTAGGTCCCCAAAATTCACACCTTCTGAAATACCCGCCTAGCGTTCGCTAGGGGGCTAGCAGTCGCTAGCTCCGCTTGACTTTTTTACCATTATTTTTTCTCGACACTTTCCAACAATCTCCATCTTGGCGAGAAAATTATCCCCTGCGAAGAACCATGAAACTTCACCCGAACTTCAACAAACTCCACCTTGATGAAACACCACCCCATAAAGAACCATGAGAACTTGAGATACCAAACCAACTCTACCAACTCTACCTCGAACCATAGATAACCATCATAAATAAGATCATCTCAACTTTCTCTCCTCCTTTTGTTCAATCACTTAAAGCTAGCTTCCAAGCTCGAGCCTCCGCGCTTGCTTGGTCTATTCCCTCTAATCTCTATCGAATTCTAACTAGCAAGTTCACCTGCTAAAGCAACCTTGCGACCAATAGACGCGCCCTCTATTTTTCAGTCACACCTATGCTCCGCAACCTCAAACTGCTTTTCCGCTCGACCTTTTTGCCTTAAACCAATGCTACTTGCCATAGCATACAACAGAAAAACTTGTGTTCCACCAAGTAGAACCCTCAACATATCACGAACTCCACCGTTCAGCCTTGAGTGAGATTCCCGATTTGCCTGTGGTGCTACCAACGGCTTCGCATGCCCAATGCCAAACCTACCCAATACCTTTGACGCGCACGTCCTTTTAGACAACCATAGCGGGGTCTAGCTAACAATTCTTCTCTGAGACAACCATGGCTCCTTGCCAACCATGCCTCCATGAACTAACCATAGCTTGATATCCATGTCTCTATGAATCCCAACTGTACTCAAACCATCTATGTCAAGCCTTTGCTCCCTCATACGAACTAACCTCATATGACCTGAGCTTTTTCTCTCTCCATCAGAACCCAAAGATGTGACTCCACCTACAACAGTGCCCCCCACTAACCTGTAGGTATTTTTTGCATCTCTTTCACCCTTCATCACCACCATAGCATCCTTCTCCACCTCAGTTAGCCCGCCTACAACCTTATAACTATACCCGCTACAATCCAATGCTCCTAATGAGATTAAATTCCTCTCCAACTTCGGAACATGCGTAACCCCACACAATTTTACCACGACACCATCCCACATCTTGATCCGGATATCACATATGCCAGTGACTTTACAAGTGAAATCATCACCAATAGTCACCATATATAAATCAACGTACTTGTAGGTGTCGAACCACCCTCTCTTGGGCGTCATGTGAAAAGAACAAGTGATATCCAAAATTCAGAAATCAGAGTACTTTGGACCTGACAAAATAGAAAGATAGTCACCATCCGACCTATCCGAATAAGAGGTCACATTCACAGAACCTGATTATTTTCTCTCGCGATCCCGAGTTTTTCTCGGATAATCCTTCTTCTCGTACCCTTTTTTTACACTCAAAGTAATTTTCTTTGAACCTTCTTGACCACGACTTGGATCCCTTCCCGTCTTTTCCTTCACTACGACCACCATGGCTACCCCTTATATCCAGCCCTTTCATTCGTTCATAACCAGTTTTTCTCCTTTGATGAAATTCTGGCAGAGCACTTGTGATCTCTTCCAACACCATGGACTCCTTCTCCCAAGTTATAGTTGTAACTAAATTCTCGTAGGAAGCCGGTAAGAAATTCAGGAGCAACAATGCCTTATCTTCCTCCTCAAACTTTACATCGACCCTGCTCAAATTACTCAACAATTGATTAAAAATATTGATGTGTTGGCTCAAATTTGAGCCCCCATCATCTCAAGCCCGTACAACTTTTGCTTAAGATAGAGCTTATTCGACAAAGACTTAGACATATACATTGCCTCTAATTTCTTCCATACCTCAGTTGGTGACTCCTCATCCATGACGTGATACATCACATCATCCGCTAAGTACAAGCGAATTATTGCCACCTCCTTGGCCCCTAACTCCACACACTCTTAGTCCTCCATCTTCTCGGGCTTCTTCTCCGAGAGCGCGATGACCATCCCTTGTTGCACGAAGAGATCTTTGACACGCCTTTGCCATAATCCAAAATTCGATGAACCATCGAACTTCGCAAAAGTAAACTTCGCGCCGTCCATCATCCTCCAACCTTAGCTCTGATACCAATTGTTAGGAATTCAGCAACTAAGAGAACAAAAGACGCAAAGAACACAGACACAAGAGGTAATGTAGTTCGACCTAATACTTACGTCCACGGGAAGAAAGGAGAACTTTTATTGATAGATCCTAGTCACAAAGCCATACAAAATCCTTGAATAACACGTCCTTATATAATAGACGAACCCTTGGTGTACAAAAAACCTATATAGGTCGTCCTAGGAGTCCAAACCAAGAGTTCGAGCAAAACAGAAAATGGTTGTCAGTGCCACCTAGCAGTTGCTAGGTCCCTAGCGGCCGCTAGGTCCTCGAAATCCATACCTTCTGGAACACCTCCCTAGCGTTCACTAGGAGGCTAGCGGTCGCTAGCACCGCCTGATTTTTTTACTATTATTTTTTCTCGACACTTTCTAACACCGAATTACCAACTAATTTAAGTACTTGGTGGTTGATTTGGTGTTGTTTGATGTGATCATGAAGCATTAGCTTTGCATGAAATAATGCCAAATATAGGGAAGTGGATAGTCACATCCTAGAAACAAATTATAGTTAAAGGGTGATCTCTTTTTTTTTTAACTTACGTTAAAGGGGTATCTCATAGGCATGCATGGAGGAATTGTGCCTTGGATATGATTCATTCATTTTTGTTGTACTCGCTTTCTCTACGACTAGAGCTGCAAGACTTGTGATTGTATGCGTAGGCGTTTATGTTCAAGGAATAAATTATGCCTTTAAAAAAATAAAGAATATTGATAGATAGAGTCTAAATCATTATGTATAAGATTCATCCGGTATGTTATGAAGCTGAGAGTTGTTTAACTTATTGACTAAATATCTATGATGTTATATTAGAATCTTCATGTTCTATCCAAAATTTAAAGTAATTGATGAATGAAGTTTAAATTATTATATACAGAGTTCATATATATATTGTGAGATTCACCTTGCAACAAAATTCATTTTCAATAGTTGGTTGTAGGACCAGTCCAAAAAGTTTTATCATCTTTTTTATGTCTTTACAAGTCTTATTTAATTCTTGTACAAACTCGAATGGTGGTCTTTGGCATCTTACAAACCAAGGCAACTTCCTGGGAAGTTTCACCCAATTCTTAAAAGACAGATACTATTTTTTGTGAATCGAAATTGGCCCGTTGGATATCATTTCGAGCCTTTTGCGAAACCACTGCGAGATACAACAATAGTGGAAGATCGACGTGGACTATCCCCGCAATCTTCAAACCAAACCAAAACAAAACCTATGGCAATCAAGCGACGAAAATGAAGAAAATTGCTTACCGATAGACCAAGAAGCAGACAGTTGAGAGGGTTGAATAAGGGTCTGAGCAAGACAAAATTGGAGATGGGGCAGTCTACTTACCAAAAAATGCAGCCCGCTTAGCGAGCTATTTAGAGAATGAGCCCCGCTTAGAAAGCTATTTAGATTATGAGAAAATTTTGGGAGGGGGAAGTTTTGAATTATCTTTAACTTATCAACGATACCGTAATCAGATCTGATATATAAGTTCGTTGATAATGATTTTGTAAGAGTGTAATTAAGAGAACAATTAAGTAAAAAAAATCATATATTTTATCTAACTGGTACAATAAAAAAATCATATATTTTATCTAACTGGTACATGTAATGCCTTATTTATGTATAAACATTATACTCGTGTACATTGAGGATATTTTTTTTGTATGTAACAAGATTGTATGTAACAAAAAATAGACCAAGATAATTCAAAACGAATCCAGAAGCAACGACAGAAGTATAATCCACAACCACATAATAACCCAAAAAGTCTTTGTCAAAACCCAAGAAGAAAGAGAACCACCGTGATTACCCACCGTACAAATTTGGACAATCACCAATGACCAATCCCGCTATATTCCAAAGTCAAAATTTACTGCCACGTTGTCGATAAAAATATATATTCGTATATTTAATGATTAAAATTTTATCAATTATTATTAGATTTAGTGCGAACCTAATAAGAATGAATGCTTTATGTGAATCGCTATGAAAGTTCGCTTTCTCATGAGAGAAAATCTTATCCGGAGAGAAATGCTAAGTCTGTGGGAAGCCCTATGCCCTCTTTGTGGCAATGTTGATGAAAGTATAGATCACCTTTTTCTCTCTTGCAGCTTCTCAAGTTCAATTTGCGTCTACTTCTTCAAGCGTATTGGGGTTCTTTGGTGTGGGGGTGCGACCTTGAGCTCCCATTTGGATCAATGGATGGGTCTTGTTTAGAGCGGCATAACCAAGAAGGTGTGGTTTGCATTATTTGGAGCTATACTATGAGAAATTTGGCTTTTGCAGAATCGAGTCATTTTCCAAGGTGATAGATGCAACCGACAACTTCTTATTCATACTACTTTGTATTGCATCTACGAATGGCTCCGCTGGTCGAACTCCATTACGGAACTTGACCATCAAGACCTCATCTTATACATAGAGTCTCTTAGTTTAGGGAATAAGCCATATACCTTTTGTTCCCTCGTAAATTTTGGAATTTATACATAATATTAATCCATTTACCACCAAAAAATAAACCTAACAAAAGTTAAGCAAAACTTAGTTTTTAAGATTACATAATATTCACTAAATTGACTAATCTAGATTCAATCTAAATATGTGACAAAATATTCTTATTAAGAATTTTATTACTGATTGCATTTCTTAGACTTCGAACTCGATAACTCTTTATTAAATTAGAAAATTTTATGATTGTCAGTAAAATCTATATAATAAAAACAATAACATCATTGCAAATCCCAAATAAATACCTTCCACCCAACTCTATAAATAACCCCACCAACCAACACAGATGAGCAGACAAGAGACTCAATAAAAACGCTCCCACCTACGAATTCGGCAAGCGAAGAACAAAAGCAAAGAGGGGATAAAAATGGGGAACTCCATATTGGAAGCTCTAAACGTGAGGGTGGTGGGGTCCGGGGAGAGGATCCTGGTGTTCGCCCACGGGTTCGGCACCGACCAGTCGGCGTGGCAGCGGATCCTCCCCTACTTCACCGGAAGCTACCGGGTAGTCCTCTACGACCTCGTCTGCGCCGGGAGCGTGAACCCGGACTGGTTCGACTTCCGGCGGTACTCCTCCCTCGACGCCTTCGTCGACGACCTCCTCCGCATCCTCGACGCCCTCGGAGTCACCCGCTGCTACTTCGTCGGACACTCCGTCTCCGCCATGATCGGCCTCCTCGCCTCCATTCTCCGACCCCAGCTTTTCTCCAAGCTCGTTCTCATCGGCGCCTCCCCCAGGTATCTATATATATATATATATATATTAAGTACCTAAATTTCTCTTATATAGTTTTGAAATAAAATTTCTGTAATATTTAAAGTCGAGTAATAATATTAAAAGGTGTGTGAATAATATTTTTTATGAACAAAGACATACTTAATAAATGCAAGTTTCTTATAGTTAGACCAACTTAATCTCTCTTATATAATTACATTGCATCTTTACTAATTACAGGTTCCTGAACGACAGAGACTACCATGGCGGTTACGAGCGGGGGGAGATCGAGAAGGTGTTTTCGGCAATGGAGGAGAACTACGAGGCGTGGGTCAACGGATTCGCGCCGATGGCCGTCGGGGCGGATGTTCCGGTGGCGGTACGAGAGTTTAGCCGGACTCTGTTCAACATGAGACCGGACATAACCTTGTTCGTGTCCAAGGTTGTGTTTGAGAGTGACCTTAGAGGGATACTGGGACAAGTTAGGGTTCCTTGCTGCGTAATCCAAACCAGCAATGACATGTCGGTGCCGGAGTCGGTGGCCGAGTATTTGAGGGTCCACCTTGGAGGGCGGACCACGGTGGAGTCGCTCCGGACGGAGGGTCATTTGCCTCATCTGAGCGCACCCCACCTTCTGGCCCAAGTGCTCCGGCGAGCCCTCTCGCGGTGACTAGCCTAAACTGGAACGTTGCACTTAAAGGGGTAATTGGGATTGACACGTGGCGAATAATTTTGTGGACGTTATTGGATACCTGATAGCGCCCTCTTGTTTTTTCTATGCTTTAATTTTGTTGGATTTTATTGGGTAATCGGGGAAAAGGATAAGTGATCCCTCGTGATAGCCACGTGACGACCTATGATTTGGCTTTTGTCAGGTTTTCAATTTCTTATATTATATGTTATCCGGACATCATCTTTAAATGATGCTAACTTTTTTGTAATAAGTATTTAATGTTGTCAAAGTAGAACAATTTTATTGTTTTGTTGGTCCATTTGTCCCTCTCTTCTCCTCTTGTACTTGCTTGCCGTTCTAATCTCCATTGGCACATTATTATATCTCAATTTCGGCATGCGGGTGAAAAAGAAAGGGGATCTGGAAATATGGATGATTTTTTGCCTATGAAATGTAGTGGTAATAAACTAATAATCCGAGATGAACTGGAGCGGCCCACCATAAGATTTGACATTGACCTCATATAAAAGTTAGACAATCCAAAATGTAATACGATTATTCATAATTTAAACTAACTACATTAATCAAATATTCTGGACCCTAAACCCACAAATCAAACAACAAACATTCAACTTGTCTTCTTAGCTTAGCTTAGTTTTAGTTTTTTTTCCTTTTCCCTTCCCCCTTTCTCCTATATTTTTAATAAAGTTCATACTCTCTCACCAATTCTTTTCTCTCCCACCAATTCAATCTATATCTTCTCCTCTCGCCCATATATTTCTTCCATCCTTAACTTTTCGTTTGAATCGCTCTTGGAACGATGACTCTGAATCTGTTCTTAAGTTCGTTTCGACATTCTACCAAATTTTATCCACAACATATTTTTGGCAAGCTCAGTGGCACTAAGGAGAGTATCTGAGAAGAGCGATTGGTGTGCCTAGAACCATGAGCTTACCCATATAGTTTCGAGTCCTTTCTTAAAAAAGATAAAATCGATCAAAAATTGTGCTGAAAGAGGACGTCCAGCCAGGTCAATCAACTTTGGAGGGAGTTTTGGTCCCTTTCTGAGCCTAATCCAAAGAAATTTATATCCCGAAATTTGAAGAACGGTATTTTCTCTTTCTTTGGACACCACGAATACCGCAATCAAAGTTGGGACCATAAAGAAACAATTGAAATACTAAAAACTAATCAGTCTGTAAGACTGTAAAGTGCAGTCGGCTTTGGAGGATATTTTGGTCTTTTTTTAGGCCAAATTAAGAGACAACTATTTCAAATAAAATTGAATATCTATCTCTTAGCTTTATAGACATACTAAGATCACTTCAATCGGAGTTCGGACGAAGAAATCACAACTAAAATACCGAAGACTTATCATTCTGTAAGTTGGCTCTGAAATTTCTATTTTATCTTGTCCGACCATGACCACCTATGAGGAATGTATCGCGAGGAGAAACACTGTCTTTGCTCAAATCAAGGCTGACCTCCAAGCTGTAAGAGCAATAATAGTCGAGATGTACGAGAATGAGAATTCAATAATTACATCGGCAACCGAGGAAAATCTAATTGTCGTACCAAATATGAAAGGCATCTTAGGACCTACGCTAGATAAAAGAATCATTGGGCCTTCGCCAGCAAAGAAAATTTTATGACCTCTACCAAACAAACTACTACAAATATCTGAGTCACAATTCATTCCAGGCACAGTAAGTCATCTTCTTTTGCCCAATTCTGTCCCAACTCAACACTGGGGGGCAAGCCTACCATTGGCAGACATTCTACCTCATCGACCGACTCTCACGAAGACTCAACGAAGAAGGTTGGAGCAAAAAATTCAGAACCAAAGAAAAAAGCTTAGAGACCTTCAACAATAATTGTAAGGTCATTTCGACAAAAAAGTTTAAAGCTCCTACTCAGCCATGTAAGCCTAAATCAAGTGTTCCCGAGAAAGCTGTGAGTACACGGATATCTCGAGATTAGTGATCATCTACAGGCTTACAACGGCTAGGTCTCGACTAGTTTGATGGTATATTTCTACTTATTATGGTCTTGACTTAGCGAGTTATATGTGAAGTGGAATTAATTTTCTGCATGTTAAAAGACGGATACATGTCAACGCTTTTCCTAGTGTCAAAATATTGACGTGTGGAGGACATTGTTGGAGTAAAAAATTAATTCACAGATTTGTTTGACCTTGTCTTGGTAAAATAATGGTATCTTCCTTCTGGAGTATTTATTGATACAATTCTAAAAGTTACAAAAAGGTAAGACATGGATCTACAACTTTGTAGTTTATAATTTTTCCAAATTCGGCACAAAAAGGGATCAAAATTGGGTTGGAAGTTTTGGCAGTAGGTTTTTTCTTATTAGGCCGGGGCTATGTTAAGTTTTCCTATATTGAACACGGCCTAAGATTTTCTTGTATGGTGCTAGGTTAGTTTTTTCTATAAAATGAGAGCTTGGGCATAGGAGAAGTACACCCACAAACCAAACATCAAACATTCAACTTAGTTTCTTAGCTTAGCTTAGCTTTTATCTTTTATATTTTTCTCTTCCCCCTCTCCCTTATATTCTCATTAAAGTTCTTGCTCTCCTACTAATTTTTTTCTCTCGTACCAACTCAATATATATCTCTCTCCCATATATTTCTTCCATCCTTACATTTTTTTGTTCGAATTGCTCTTGGGACGACCACTCTGGACCCGTTCTTAAGTTCGTTTCGACATTCTACAAAATTTTACCCACAACATCGACTAATTATTGGAATACCATAATTTATCGACCAAAAAATTATTATTTTAAGAACACAATAAATTCTTTTTTTAAAGAAAAGATATTACTATTCGAACGGCTCATTTTCCTCCGAATCTAAATCTTGAATTAAGTTGGAATGGAACAACCATATCGCATTTTCTACGATTAGCTTATTAACAACAGTTTTATTTGAAGGTGATTAGGATTTAGGGGAGGAGAATAATGCAGAACGTATTGAGCAAGAATTAGTTATTTTTCTCCACCATGAAAAAAAAGAAACCGAACAACACCGGCCAAAGAGATGCAGAAAAACAGACTCAAGCGTAAAGTGCACGAAGGAAACCCAATGTCTCGGACATGGCAACAGATTCGATACGGAGTCTAATAGGGGATCTCGTACAATATGAGATTTAATCTGGTCTATTAATCTTGATAATTAGGCGCACATTAAAGATTTGACGGTAATAATTTATCAGAAGTATTTTTGTCTTTTACATCTATCTTTCCTCTCTTTTTCTCCTTCCTTTTCTTTCCTCCCTCACCCTCTCTCTCTCTTCCTTGTTCCCACTTTCGTGCCTCACTCTCTTTTTCTCTCTTTCTTATTTCCTTCCATTCCCCTCCCACTTTTCTTCTTCTTCTTCACTCTCTATTTTCCAACTCTAAATAAAATTGACGCCGACAAGGAACGACACTGGCGAGGGAAGATGTTTCATTCTCTCTCCTTTTTCCTTCCTCTCCCTCACTCTCTCTTTTCCCTCTTTTAAATGATTTTTTCAAATGTGTAAAGTTGGATTTTAGTTAAATGGTTTGTTCTTATTTTTTTATTTTTTGTTCGTGATGTATGTCAAAATTGATATGTCCGGTTATGACCAAATGACAGTCCCGGTGACGATAAAATGGCATGTTCAGTTATGACCAAATGGCAGGTTATGTTACGATAAAACGGTATGCCCGGTTACAATAAAATGACATGTTCAGTTATGACCAAATGACAGGTCTGATTACGATAAAAATAGCATGTCTGGTTACAATAAATGACATGTCCGGCTATGTCTAATGACATGTCTTGACATGACTAATGACATACTCGTCTATGACTAACGATATTCCCGATTATAACTAATGACATGTCCGGATATGATAAATGATATGTATGATTACGATAAAATGACATGTCAAGTTAATATTAAATAATATAAATATAAAAAATTAAATATTTAATTAAATCTCTTTCAAAAAAAGAGTACATTTAAATAGTATCATCTCAGTCTTTATTGCCTAAAAAAAGACACGCATGAAAACACGCGTACATTTAATACCTACCAACTTTTATTTCCTTTTTTAAGTCACGCGTAAAAACACGCGTACAATTTAATACCTGCCAACCTTTATACCTATTAATTAATACACCCCCAAATAAAAAAAAGAGTTTTGTATTATTTTTTGTTAAACCCCCAAAAAGTAAAAAAATCTAAAACCCCGAACTCTCATTTCCCTCTCCACTTGCGGGAACCAACCATGAGCAAGAAGCCTTTAAAAAAATAAAAACCATGAGCAAGGGACCTGGCCTCTTCTCCGACTTCGCCAAGAAATCCAGAGGTTCCTTCTTCTTATTCTCCTCTCTCATTTTATAAATATAAATATTAATATCGACTTCCCGCTACGAGTTCGCTGGTTTTAGAGTGTAATAACCTGGAAGTTTTGACGGTTTGCCAGATTTGCTGAACAAGGACTACCTCTCCGACCAGAAGATCTCAATCCACTCCACCACCGATTCTGGATTCGTTCGTTTCCCTCTCCTCTCTCTCTCTCTCTCTCTTCTTTCTACTTGTTCATTTCCACGCTTGTTGAATCCGTAGTTTTTATCACCCGGCGAAGTTATGCCTAGGTCATGTTCGGTTCGTGGAGCTGAAATCTTGGAAATGGATTATTGAAATAGTTAGTTCGAATCTGGAAGAATGGAGAGATCTGTTCTTCTATGTTGTCAATAGCGCGCTACAGCAGCGCTATAGCGTTGAAACCATGATTACCGCTACGCTACGCTATTCTACTGCTACCCGCTACGGAGAATAGCGGTCGAATAGCAGTTTAGCGGCCGCTATCATGATTACATGATAAATTCCTTATATGCCTCTATTTGTTTAAATGTTTATTTATTTATTGAGGATATGTAGGTAATTTTGCACCTCATTAGATGACCCAAATCAAGTGGGTGCCCTAATGTTTTCGCACCTCAATCCTCTCTCTCCTGTTCTCCTATTTTTGGGTGTTCCTGGTTCCCATTTAGAGATCCAGGTAGATTTCTGATCCTGGTTTCAAGTTCTTCTCCAATTTTTCTCTTGTGCACGAACTTATTATTAAACTTATGCGTTGTGAATCAAACTTGAAGTAAATTGGTAAACGAACCAGACAAGAGCCTTGTTTAGATATTCTTTAGATAGAATTATTGCAGCTATGTGCTGGTACTTTGGAAAGTACCCGAAATGACTTTGATGGGATATTATTTTGATTGTTTTTAGATTATATTTATTAAGTATGATGGTCTCTTTAATTTTGACAAAGTTGGTTGTAATTATTAAGTATGATAGTCCCTTTGATTTTGTACATTTTTCGATTTGTGAGTATTTATGTTTACTTTGTACACTGACTATTAGTCTTTGCAATAGCGGCCATCCCGCTATAGCATTTTAGGGGAACATAGCTGTTCTTGAATGTGTTATCTTGAAGTCAATGAACTTAGTTCCCATTGGTGGCGTTTCGGGAATTGCTAGGACTTGGATTCTTGCTATGTTCGTATGCAGAGAACTGCCTTTTCTCTGATTGAATGTTCTCTTTTGCTTGTGCTTTGCAAAAGAAGTAGGTTCGACCTGAATAATGGAATCCTGTTGATCGGATTCATTCTTCCTTGAGGTTCCATTTTCTTTTCTCTGCAGGCTCTTTCCTCAAATGTTGTAAAGAAAGGAGGACTGTCCTTTGGGGATGTGGGAACACGATATAAGTACAACAATGCAACTATCGGTCTTAGAGTCTATACAGATTCGAATGTGGGTACCGACGTTTCTGCCATCACCGGAAAATATGCAATCTGTATTTCTCTAATCTCGTCAGCTGAATCGCACAGGTCCTGGCAACTGTCAGTATCACTGATTTGCCACTATCCATTAAAACCATCGCTTCCGTAAGGTTGCCGGATTATGAAACGGGAAAGGTATTGGTCATTTATCTGATGAACCTCCCGAGATAGCGGTTATTTAGTCATTTATCTCTGAATTTTACAGCTGGAGATGCAGTATCTTCATCGTCATGCCAGTTTCACCACAGCTGTTGGTCTGAACAAGGCTCGTGCGGTTGATCTTTCGGCCACTGTTGGCACTCCCAGCATTGCGTTTGGTGCGGAGGCAACCTATAGGACGATGTCTGGCCGAGTTTCCAAGTACAATGCTGGTGTGAGATTTACAAAGGCAGATTACAATATTTCGGCTATACTGTAAGTATTCTCGAAATGCAAATAACTAGCTCGATTAGAAGTGTTTATATCAGCTGATATTCTGTGCAGAGCTGATAAAGGGGACTCAATAAGAGCATCTTGTCTGCATTATCTCCCTCATCTAAATGGTGGTGCTATGGTCGGAGAGATAAGGCGAAAATTCTCCACTAACGAGAACACGTTAACTGTCGGATGCTCGTATGTGGTCAACCGTCATACGCTGCTGAAGGCGAAACTCAACAACCATGGAGATCTTGGTGCGTTGCTGCAGCATGAATTGAAGCCGAAGTCATTCCTCACAGTATCCGGGGCCTTTGACACCAGAGCCTTGAACAACACTCCCAAAATCGGAATAGGTCTCTCGCTCGGGCCTTTTTCAACAAAATCATCACTCAGTAAATCAACAAAACTTAAAGTAATCTCTCGTTCTCCCTCAAATTTATCTACTACGGTCCCAGAGTGAATATGATCCCCACCAGACATACACGAAAATGATTGGCTTTCTTGCTGGTGCGAATCAAGTCACCAAATTCATTATTAGAACTTGAATAGCCATTTTTGATTTGCTTTTCCCAACAGAAATGGGCAGGATTCTCATACAGAATATGGTCTGATTCAGAGCAAGCTTACCCCTTTACCAAGTAATGTTCCTCTATAAGCTTTATCAAGTTGATCAAGAATTCAATTTACTACATCGGCATGTATGCATTTTTTGATGGATATTACGCTAAAAAAATTCAAAGTATGTTTGGACTTTCGGGCTGGTAGTTGGGTTTTTGTGTCTTGGTTGGTAGATGTCGCTGAAGTTCCTTAACCCACAAACTAGTTAATTGCTGCTGCTCACGCAATTTATTTAACTAAATCCGATTAGTTTCAATTTGAATAACCTAAGTTACATCGGAATTGAATATTAGACACGACCAACATAACAAAGCTATTTTAGGAGTTTGTGCGTCTTTCCAGTCTCGTGGCTCCTTCTTAACTACTTTTTGAGTTAGTTTAAAGTTAGATTTAAGTGTAGATCATTTAGCGAACGGTGTTTGAAACGTGCACGGTTTTGCTAATGGTGAGGTCTGGATACTATAAAACTTTGCAATTTTATTGTTCTTTGATAATAAAGTGCGTAATTATGGGAAAAAAAACATATTAAAGCTATTTTTTCTCTTAAATTTTGTTAATTTTATTGGTTAGTGTGTGCGGTTGTGACCACTATAAAATTATTTGTATTTATTTCGTGATCATTCAAGAACGAGCATCAGATATAACTAAAAAAATGGAGTAGGATTAACCAACTTCCAGCCATTTCCGGCCTAAAGAAGGCTGCCCTGGTCTATGCGAAGGGTAGAGTAGACCACTTCTGCAGAATCTTGATTATTTGTCTTATTTTTGGATAATGACCGATTAAAATAAATAACTTTTGAATCTTTTATAGCGGACTTTTCAAGTGATAGTTGATGGGTAACCTATTCATAGATACCTTCCGTTCAAATCTTTACTAAAAGATGCAATCCTTTTCCTCCTACACTAATCAACTCTAATAACTATATAAAAGACAATAAAATTTATCATTGAACAACTCCCAGAAAAATGAAAGTTCAAATTCATTAGACCAGACTTTAAAACGTTCAATCCAATCGTATAGTACGTGAAGATAAAAGGAAGGCAAACCAACAAGCATATCGATCAGATTGTTATAATTTGATTAGAAGTCTCGAATTTCAATTTTCTAGTAGTACAAAATACAAGATATAGCATATGTCGAATACCATGTGATTAAGAAACATATATGAGAACCAATGAAAATTGACACAAATGGTAAGAGACTTTGTATTCAGTTTTAAACCTACAAATGTAAACAAAATTCTTAAAAGAGTCATCATTTATAGGGTCTGACTCCGACGGTTCTCAACTCCGAACAATAGAGAACTTTCCATACAACATTGTCATAGAGAGTGAGGTTTGGATTTTCTAGCAGGAAAAAAGCCACGTCTTGAAAATCCAAAATACTGATTCCAAAGACCAAACACAAGCAACAAAAATTCTCAAATTCCATCGTACATGTAGTGACCAAAGTAGGAGAAAGAAAACAAGAACAAGAAGATCACATAACATGAACAATCAAGAACAAAAAAAAATCCATCCTCAAACAGCAGAAACATACAAGTCAGGGACAAAGGAGAACCACTTGAAGCCACAGCTCCACTTCTGAGGCAACGAAGGGCACCTCGGGAGCCAATGCCACGTCCTCCTGCAGACCTTGTAATACAATATCTCAGGCCAATTGTAGCAGCAAAGACAGATCATCCCCTGGTGCCAGAAACAATACACATGGTCATAATTGTGGTAGCAAACTGATAAGAATTTCTTGCTCATCATCTCAGGGAGGCTCTCAACTTCAATCCAATTCCTCCGGTTTTCGAACTCCCATAGCCTCATTGACCTTGAGATCCCATTGCTTCCGATCCCACCAACCAGGTAGAGCTTATCTTCCCCATCACTGACCAGCCTCGCAAAAGTCAGCTCCTGAGGCAGCCCGACGGCCGGATTCGGATTCTCCCACGTTAGGCTTTCCATGTCGAAGTGGACCACCGAGAACGGCTCCGGGGTGGCGAAGTAGAGCGACCCTTTGAAGAGCACGCCTTCCTGGTGGAAGCTGTCGCAGAGGATCGGCTCGAAGGCGTTGGATTCGGTCCAGGATCGGGACTTGGAGTCGTAGAGGAAGCCCGAGTTCGAGTTGAACTTGCGACAGAGGATCAGGATTTTGTACCCGGATGGGGCGGATGCAAATGAGAAGGACTCGAACGAGAAAGGGAAGGAAGGGAATTGGATGACAGTGGAGGACTTGGCCAAGGGGTTGAAGACCAAGAAGGAGCCCGAGCTAGCGAGGGAGAAGCAGAGGAGGCCATTGGACGAAGAGAGGAGAGGTTGACTTTGACCAGAAAGAGCAAGGAGGGACAAGGAGAGGTTCCTCCAGCAACCAAGGATGGAGTCATAGAGCTGAAACTCGGGGTAAAACTGAGGGTGAATCAGCAAGAGAAAGGAAGAGAAGGAGGAGGAAGAAGAAGAGTGCTTTGAAATGAAAGGAGGGGAGAAGACAAGTGACCTGAAGTTCTTACAAGTTGATCTCAGGTTGAGGAATGTCTTGAGAGGCAAGAAAGACATGACATGTTCTAGGAGCTCACCTGGCAGCTTGCTCCAAATCCCAGGATCCATTTGACCTTTTTTGGTTGTTGGTAATTTGGAGGTTTGGCCTTTCGGGACTATGGCCTGGTCTTTGATGGACATTGCAGGAGGCAACTGGGAGATAGCTTGGTTTCTGAGCTGAAACATGGTGTTTATTAGGAGCGGCAAGATGAAGAGGAACGCGGTATTCAGATACTAGTCCGATTAATATAGTTTCGACGTGGACTTTGATTAATTAAATATGACCAAGTTGAGAAATTAACCGTTGACTTGGAAATATTATTGCTTACTTATATATACCAAGTTCACTCACATGGTGGCACCAGGGGAAATAGTCGAAATAGTGATGACCGGTTAAGAGATTTAAAATATGCAATTTGGCTTCATTTCCGGAAAAGCAAAAGGGCAAGTGGGTTAATTGGGCTTGTGCCCCGTTTAGTAGGGTATTTAATGATATGCACAGTTGTTCTTATCCTTGCAAAAAAATGCAAGGAAGTCATCCTTTTGTTTTGTGGCACTAGCTAACCCGAATCATCTTTTGACTTCTAAGCCGATGACTTAAAATATATTAGTAGTTGTTCGTTGTAGTCGTATTTATTGTGTATGAATAAAGTTTTAGGGACCTTTGTTCCGTATTCCAAAAAAATTAACCCGGATCGTGTTATTAAAAAAAAGGTAATTGTGAATGTATCTATTAGTTTTCGTATTTGACTCGATGGAAGTTGGTGATAGGAGGCGTGCTATCACTTGACGTATTGAATGCTTTAGCTACACTTGGAAAATAAAAGGAGGGAACACCGAAGACCCTTTATTAAATAATTCATGTGCAAGATGCATCAGTTTATATATATATATATATATATTTTGTTATTTCTTTTAGACTGTCCATATAACAAAGAAAGCAAGAGCTGATTTATGCAACACTTAATAATACTCATATACTACATTTATGTACCTTAAAAGAATTCGACGTGAACCGTTGTTTTTTTAAATCAATAAATTCTTTGTATTAAATTCCAAAATACTTACATAATTACATAAACTTCAAACAAATTAGTCCAAATAATGGCAAGAGTGCCATAATTCTAGTTAATTTGAATTCCCCAAGTCAAAATACAAAATTAAATCTTGATTACACAGAGTTTTGTTCAAGTTTGACCAAATTAACTATTCTCGAGCGTAAAAAAGGATTCGATTAATCACCAAATCTACTGTAGGAGTCGCTTCGTAAAAAAATCGCCTTACTCTATAAATATAATTCCTTTTCCCTACCTACTTTCAATAGGCGTCGGTCGGGCCCACGATCTTTCACAGGTGGGAACTTCTAAGTTTAAGCCCAGTAATTATGGCCCACAGGCAGCAATTTCCTTAATAAATTTTAATTTTTTCCCCAAACTACTAAGTACTAACCAACTATTTCAGTTTTAAGTCCAACGAAAATTCGATATGATAACTTTCATCAGTTCCCACCTACGGCTTTGGTGGGAACCCAGAGCGGTGTCATCGTGTGGGCGCTGGAGAAACCCAGAGTGGTGTCGTCGTGTGGTCGCTATTCAGAGATGTTCGACTTCCAATCTAACTCAGTTCAAATTGGTGGCCGGAGATGTTCGACTTGCTGTTCGGAGATGTTCGACTTCCAATCAAACGAGATTCCCCTGCTCGATTTGCAGTTCGACTTGGTGGCCGGAGATGGGATGATGGTCGTAGTCTTCCGTTGCTCGATTTCTTGTTCAACTTTGTTTTTTTGAAAGGGTATAATGGTCATTACAATAATTATATTGACCGTTGACATTAGCGGTTGACCCGATAGGTACCTAAGATTTGTATTTTATGAAACTTGGAGGACAAAAATAGGGGTTTCAAAAGAGTAAGGACCCTAAAAAAAATAAGGACTCTACTGATAATGTTTTCAAACTCCAGGGACCTAAGGGTAATTTGCCCTAGTTTTTTTTGGTAATAAGCAAAATCATAGTTCATTACAACCAATTGTTCTTCTGGAGCAATAAATTTTTTCCTATTTTGTCGTTCTTTTCGGATTCTCACACAATGGTTAAAATTCGATACGAAGTATTTAACCCTAAAAAAGAAGAGGTAGTTTCCAACCCAATATTGGAATTTTCATGTTATTTACTAGTAAAAAGTGTTAGATTTCCTGAATTAAAGGGGTTGGGGGTTAGTGCACACCCTCCATTTTAAAAACCTAAAAATATAATATCACCTAAAAGTTATGAACAACTAGTAGTTCATGTCTTTCCGAAACAGAGATACTGCTAGTCTATTTAGGAAGTACTACCCCAAACAGAATCTTAATTATTATTCACTAAAAAAGACTCATCTATTATCAAAGTAGACCGCGAAAAAGGAATTTGGATTCAGAGGGAACTACATAAAAAGTCATCCTTATGGTATGAACTAAATCTGGACCTTTAGATTTGATAAAAATTAAAAATTTTCTGATCTAATGGTCCAAATCCTTTAGAAGGTATTTTAGTCCATATCATCCCAAAAATTGAGAGCTAGGTTTCCTTCCCCTCCCCCCACCATTCCCATAATTTCCTCTCCCATCATTCTTGTCATAATTTTTTTTTCCCACCATTCCCATAATTGAATCTCCTTCAAGGAACAAATTTCTTCTCACGTATTTTGGTGTTCTACGGGAATCTTCATTTTCATTTCCTCCCACATCTGTGCTACGACCACAACCTCTCCATCGGGATGAACATCGCCAACGTCTCCAATTTAAGTACGCTGCGCCGGCAACGACGATATCATTACCATCAAGGCCGACGACGGCTCCGACACCGTCACCTTCATGTTCGAATCCCCTAGTACGGTCTCAATCGTTGATTGCACTGTTAGGGTTTCTCCGCACTTATTCTGAGTCTATTAGGATTTTAGGGTTTTGGTAGGAGTGGAGCGAAAGTGGGGATGAATTCAGACGTGTGTTTTGTCCGGCTAGGATCCAAAATCCTAATTCGATTTGCTTACATATTTTGTGCAAAACCCTAGCTATGATCTTGATGTCTTGAGTTGTCGTGGGCTATGTTCTTACTGACCGTGTCATAAACGCTTCGATGGTGACTGATTTTGTTGAAACGTTTAGTGCTTGAGTTGGTGTATTTGATCTCCTTGGTCTTGAAGATATCATAGAAGTAGGTAACCAATATCGAAGAAGACGGAAACCAATATCATATTAGAAGGATACCAATATCACCGAGCAAGGAAAACCAATATCATATAAGAAGAAAAACAATATCATAGAAGTAGGTAACCAAGATCGAAGAAGATGGAAACCAATATCGAAAAAGAAGAAAACCAATATCATATTAGAAGTATACCAATATCACCGAGCAAAGAAAACCAATATCATAGAAGAAGGAAACCAATATCATAGAAGCAAGAAACCAATATCATAGAAGCAATAAACCAATATCATAGAAGTAGGTAACCAATATCGGAGAAGATGGAAACCATTATCGGATTAGAAGGAAACCAATATCATATTAAAAGGATACCAATATCACCGAAGGAAAATCAATATTATATAAGAAGGAAACCGATATCATATAAGAAGGAAACCAATGTCCTGTAAGAAGGAAACCAATATCGAAAACATATTGGTATGATAAAATTTTCTTCATAGTCCCATGAAAAATAAACAATAATTCTTCTTCATTGGATTCCGACGTCATTTTTGGATTAGGGTTCTTGGGGTTTTTTTGGTTGGAACGATTGCTAGAAAAAATTGGTTAGGGATCGTGGCATTTTTTTTCACCTCTAATAATTGTATAATAACGTGATTTTAGGGTAATTAGTTGGTATTATTTTCCTTTTCAATTATTTTCTTAATTGGTATTAGTTGGCAATTAGTTGTATTAGTTGGTTAAGGATCGTATAGGATTCCTACTTTTTTTGGTATAATTATAATCTAACGTGATTTTAGGGGCAATTGATTGGTTTTGTTTTTCTATTTACTTATTTACTTAATTATATTAAACCTAAATTTTAGCTTCTCTTTAGTAATAGAGTTGTCCAATATTATCCTTAATAATCTTTATACTATTTAGAGTACCATTTCATTCTCTTTGATCTTTTTCAGTAGGAATGACCCATGTCCCCACTGAATTTGAGCCCGCGAAAAAGAACATAACTCTGTTAGGACGGATTCTAAAATAACAGATAAACTTGTATACAGAGAATTTAGTTGTACAGAGGAAAAGAAAAAGACTCCAACTTTTCCCCTATTACTTCAAACAAATTCTCAAATTTTTAATTTAAAAAGTCATATAAAATCACAACTATTTTTAGCTGAGTTATAAAAATCTCGTTGCCAATTTTTTCCTCAAAATATCAGCATATCAATAAAATCTCCTTAAAGTAATGAGCAACTGTTATTAGTACATTAATGTTACATGTCTTTCCGAAACAGAGATACTTCTATTCAGGAAGTACTTACCCACTAAGAAAAACTCATCTTCCTATATAGGAATTATCGAAGTGGAACACCAAAGGAAGAAAAACCTAAGATTCTAACGACTCGGACTCGAAGTAACTCGAGATAAACTAGTGTACGGTATAATTACTACTACTATTCAGGAAGTACTTCCCCAAAACAAAGAATCCTCTTCCTCCATAGGAATTATCGAAGTGGAAGTAACCAAAAGAAAAAATTTCATAATTCTAACGAGATCAAAATAACTCGAGATAAACTTGTATACAGTATAACTACTACTACTGCTACAAAGAGTTTAGTTGTAATAGGAAACGGAAAAGACTCCTTTCCCCTTCTTCCTCGGTTAACCAAACCCTCCTAAAACCCTTCTCCTCCCACTACAAAAATTATGCGGTTCCAAGAAGGTGACCGGTCGTTCCATTACGGGCAGCGGGTGAACGTCCTCCACAAGGAAGCTTGGGAGGAAGGCTTGGTTCTTGACCAAGAAGAGGGTTGCCGAGAGAGAATCGTCCTGTTGCTGGACTCCGGTTGTGGGATCAGCACCACCACCGCCAATCTCCGGCCCTCCGCCGCCCGGGACCCGGTGGATTTGTCGTTTCTCGTCGAATTGATGACACGTCGCGGAGATCACGCTACTCGGACACCCAATGCGGCTGTTCCTATGGAGGTTGGCGCGAGCCCGGGTGGAGATTCTTGCGTTGTTGATGATGATCATGATCAACCCGAGAAGAGAATTGTGGTCTCTGGGGCCAATGATGATTCTGATGGTGTCTGGGTTCTTGATGATCATGCTCATAGTGGGAGGCTTCCTATGGTCTCTAGGGAGGTGATTTATAATGATTCGGGTGGCGGAAACAGAGGCCGTTCGAGGCATGGGAGAGGGAAGGGTGGGGATCACTGGGAGGTGGCGGGTCCCGAGTTGGTGCCGGGACCTAAGCATTGTCCCGAGGCGATTGGCGAGGTTGTGAGTTTTGGTACTAAGAGGCCGCCGGAGACTCTTGTCAGAGATGCCCGGCAGCACCTCCGTTATCTCGGGTGGACGATTGAGGTGTCCCCGTACCAGGGAAGCAAGACGAGTTACAGGTACCGCTATACTAGGCCGGGTACTGGTAAGGATTACTATTCTCTCAAAGCTCTCTGTGTTGATCTCAAGAACTCTGGCAGTGGAAATTGTTCTTTGGTTCCGGTTGGTAAGAGGTTGAGAGAATCCGAAGACTTGTCCCCTGTAGAACAAGCGGCCGATGTGTGTCAAAATCCTCGAAAGGGAAAGAAACTTAGGACAGGAGGTTTTGTGGAAGGGCATCAACTTCCGCGAGTGCTCAGATCAAATCGACAACAGTTTGATCATCAGATTACTGACACGAAGTTGAATGTAGTAGCATGCAAAGAGTTATTTGTTGAACCAGTGGCTGCAAAATGTAAAATGGAACCAAGAAAAGAATCCAGGGAACAAAGTACTAAGCCACATTGTGAGAATTGGATCGAGGTACCTGATGATGAAGAGGAATCAGCAAGCAAGCCGACGAGACCAATTCCCTTGAAACGAAATCCTCGATCAGTCTTATCATGGTTGATAGACAGCAATGTGGTGTTGGAGGGAGACAAGGTGTGGTACTGTCTCAAAAAGCCTCGCACTCAATGGCCATCAGGGAGAATAACACGTAAAGGAATTGATTGCGATTGCTGCAGGATGGTCTTCGGTCTAACAGCCTTTGAAGCTCACGCAGGTAGCACTAATCATCGGCCCGCAGCCAACATCGTATTGGAAGATGGCCGGACTTTGATGAAATGTACGCAGCAAGCAACAGAGTCTGGAAATAAGGACCGAGTGATAAGAAAGGCGCCGACAATGAGAGTTAAGCTGAAAAACAAGATGAACAAAGATAAGAATGGAAATGATTGTATCTGCTCTCTTTGCCAGGACGGAGGTAACCTGCTTCTGTGTGATAAATGCCCGTCTTCATTCCATTTGTCCTGTCTGGGCTTGCAAGATATTCCAACTGGGGAATGGTTCTGCTTCTCTTGCTCCTGTCATATATGCGGCCAATTCAAATTCGAACAAGATATTCAATCTCCAGATGCTCGAATGCTTAGTTGTCACCAATGCCAGAGGAATTATCACACCGGGTGCCTGGAAAACTGCGGTACTGAATTGGCACATGAAGATCAAAAGGGTAATCAGTTTTGCAGCATCAGATGTAAAGACTTGTACATAGGTCTCCAGGAGTTGCGGGATCCAGTTGTGGTCACTGACGTCGCTGGCAGTGGTCTCACTTGGACGTTGGTCAAGTCTTCAAACAATGCTTGTGATCGTGAGAGACTTAATGCTGCTCTAGAAGTGATGCACGAATGCTTTGATCCAGTGAAGGATGCATTCACCGGTAAGGATGTTGTGGAGAACATTATCTATGGCAAGAGGTGTGATTTGAAACGTATGAACTGCAAAGGATTCTATACAGTCCTCCTAGAGAGAGAGAGTCACGTTATAACTGCAGCAACTCTGCGGATACTAGGAGACAGTGTTGCAGAACTGCCCCTCGTCGCTACCAGGTTCGAGTACCAGAGGATGGGGATGTGTAGGATACTGATAGATCAACTTGAGAAGCAGCTTGTTAACCTGGGAGTGGAGAGACTGGTGCTGCCTGCAGCCACGAGCACTGTCGATACTTGGGTGAAGAGGTTCGGGTTTACAGAGCTAAGTGATCGAAACCACCATCCGGGTCTGGTTTTTCTAGATTTTGCAGGTACTGTCAGGTGCGAAAAAGTCTTAACAAGCTCACCAGTAGACTTTGACGGTATTTGGTAGTCACTAGTATGCAAGTTGAACTATAAGCTATAGATTTTAGTGTAATTACCAACTTACCGCTTCAAGTTTCTTTTGGGAACTGGAGAAGAATGATGTGATCCGGTCTGACTGTATCTGATGTAAGTAATGGCACTTGAGGCTTATTTTGACCAGTACCTGCTAAAACATCACAAATGCTGTCATTTTCTCTTGTTACCATAAATTTTTCCTTTCCCATAATAATCTGCTTAGATTTATTTGTAGGATACAGGTCTCTTGGCAATTGCTATGGTAAGTCTGCAGTTCATTCGAGTTTGGTCACCCTATGAGAGAGCGTTTAGAGAACCAAAATCGAATTCATTGCTTGATTTACAAATTGGCTGCTACACCAATAAAACAGACACTAATTCATATTTACAAAGGCCATAGCAAGTTTTGACTGAATCGTAAACGAAAGCAAACTTTCATTAAAAAAAAAAGTAAACGAAAACAAACGTGGAAGAGTCAGTTGGCAGGGGGTTAACAGTATGGCAGCTGAGCATCAATCACTCCAGTTATCCTGATCCTCTGTCGGCTTTTCGTCCTGCATGTTCGTATATTATTCGAGTACATTAGATGAAGAGAGATAACATTAGTCGCGGTGTGCTTTAACAGTAACATTACCTCATCACAGATCAATCTTGATGGAGACCATACTAGAATCTGCCTATCGTTCCCACCTGTGTAGAGTTCCTGCATTAAGGAAACTATAATGAATCAACAAAAATTCTTTTACATAAAGGTACCTAAAAGGTATGACCTTAACAAAGATTTTCAATCCCTTCAAAAACAGAGTTTTTCTATATCTATTTCAGGACTGCTTCACTAACAGCACAGCGCACGCACAACAAATAGTTTGGTATTGTTCATCATGCAATAATAAAGACATCAACGTCGATGCAGTGATTAGAGTTATGACCTACCTGATCTTGTGAGTTAAACCAGCAACAGTTTACGTACTCGTAATGCCCATGAAATGTCTCTTGTGTAGCACCCGACCAGACATCAAACGCCTGCAGCATTCAGTGTAGCTCTCAATAGTCTGCAATGTCAATGAGCCTTTCACATCTTTAAACAAGGTTCCACAATGATCCTTACTTTGACAGCAGTCATACAAGGAACAAAAACAACTGTTGCATCCTGTGTTGTGGCCAATTGAATTCCCTTGCTAGTCTGTAGACGAGCAGTCTCATAGTTCACTAGTGTATTGCACCCAGATTCCATGTCCCATAATCTTATCCGGGAATCAGATCCTGCATTTTTTAAGTAGATGGAGCAATTTCATCGGTGAGTATGTTCATGAAGAGTAGCTGCATCTCCATATGAATGAATCACGATTACTTTCGAATTTGTTAGTCACACCGATCAGCTATTGTCACAAGTGTGCTTATCCAATACTTAAGCTAGCATTGATTAGTTTCAAAAAGTGGGTAGAAAAAACATTTCCACATGTTCATGATGCTTCCAAGCTACATCAAACTGTTGCATAAGTCCCAAACGTGCTAAAAGAATGAATGCTGATAATATCATATTCTTTGACCTCCTGTTACCGATATTTTTTACCTTCCTCTCAAAACGCTTCCTCCAACGGCAAAAAAACTCAACCAACATTGAGCAAGTTTGCAAAGTTATCTTCGGTTACACATCATTCAAAGGTGAGGTTGTTAAATCTTCTGGCTCAGAAGACACAGAAATTACTTCACACGTCTCTCTGAGCCACAGGTCACGATTTCATCAAACAAGAAATAATTTGAAGTCGGATAAAGATTGGCGAAGAGCAAAACTCAACCTGCACTGAGAAGATACATGCCATCTTCTGTTGTTTTTAGACCGGTGACAACGCCATAGTGGGCAGTGGCACGGTCTTGACTAGTCAACATCCCGGGATGTAATCTCTGTCTTGCAGGTGTTTTGAGAGGCATGCGACCAGCCTGTGACTGCTTTGCTCCACTTCCACTGGCGGACTTCTTATATGCCTGTGACTTTGTTGACAAACTTTGACCGGACGGTGATAGTTTTGATGAGGAGACCTAGGTAGCAAAAGTTGTGGATTAATATCAATACATGAAAGCTTTTGCTGTCTCATTACATTTCAAGCCCAAATAACTGATCCATCTTGTTTGCTGCAGCTATTGGAGTTCAGCTAGGTGCTGATAAGTAAATAACAGTTACTAGCTGATCCTAGCTTTCAGAAAGCATATAAAAACTACATACTTTTTGTTTCTATAAACTCTAAAACATTAATTTCAACATTCAGTATTAAATTGTTCCACGGGAAATCAAAAGGAATTGAATCGGATAGCCAATGCCATAAAGCGAAAGCATCTAAAATCTTCTTAGTTTGTTGTTCAGTATTAGAATCTACTTCTCAACAGCCCAACTCAACTGTGCAAAACATTCTCTTAATTTAATGAATCGACAAGAAAACCTTATTAAGCAACGCAGTGCGAGAGAGTACAGGCGGCCGCCTCCCCAGCTGAGACTTGGACTGGTCTAAGACACTAAAACAGCCAGCACGCCTTATATCCCAAAACCGAATGGCACCATCGCATCCTCCTGTAACCAAAACCCACTCACTCGAAGTCGACCATTCCACTGACATCACACCATCTGCCACCCACGAACAACAACAAAAACTTCACAAAAAGCTCAAAACCAAAGTCCATCAAACCACCAACAGCTAAGCCAATCGACAAAACAACAAACACATACCACGATGACCGGAAAGTGTATGTGAAAATGCGCCAGAGGCAACATCGCACAGCCGAACCTGAACGTCCTCGCTACCAGCAGCTATCAACATATGAGAAGTCGCCACGGGGGACATCGCCACCCGATACAGTTTCCCCGGCATCTTGAAATTAATAACTGCCTACACAAGACACTAACCAAATCAATCCATTAAACCGACCTGTCCAATGCAGATGCTAAGTTCCTCATTACCTGAGCGGTGTTGGTGTCCCAGACCTTGACACAGTGATCGTACGATCCCGTGACGAATAGCCCCGTATCGATCGGATACCACACGGCCGAAGCGACGGCGTATCGGTGCCCGTCCTCGTGCTGCTTGTCGACCGCCAAAACGCACCTATGCCTATCGATCCCGCCCCCGTAACCGCTCTCCGTAGGCCGTTGGACGTCGAAGATGGCCGCTGAGGCGTCCGATGATCCCGACAGCAAGTACCTCCCCTCTGTCAGATCGACCTGGTCACGTGATCAAAGCTAGCGCGGGCTCCACAAACTAGTAAAAGGTAAAATTTTAAAAAAAAGGCCTAAAGAATGTCGAGGTTTTTTTTAAATTTTTTTTTTACCTGGAGGGAGTTGACGGAGCCTCTGTGAGGGGAGACGATCTCCTTGTGGTTGGAGAGTCGGAGGTCGGATGTCCGGCGGGATTCGACCCGTGACCTGAAGATTTTGGGGGGGGTTTTACCCGCTTCTCTGTCTTTGATTTCCCTCCACATATTTTCCTCGAGGCATCCTTTGTTTTCCAGCCGGCTCGAACCTACATCTCTTGGAAGAAGGCGATGAGTGATATACGAATTTTCCGCTCAATGGCCTTAGTGGGTTGGGCCGGCCCCTCTGGGTAACATACACTCACGCGTAACTATTACCCGGTTCGAATCTGGATAGTTTATTCGAATCTGGATAGTTTATTGAGTTTGTACGGGTTGAATGTATTTGGAGACAAGAGATTTTAGTTTTTCATCGAATGATAATTTAATCATTTTTGAAATTATAAGTATTTTCAGTAGTGCCTCCCCGTCGGATATCGATCCAATGAATAATCGATTTGATCGGGAAACATTAGATAATGCCATGTCAATAAGGCGGGCACTTGGCTTGTATCGTTAAAATTTATACGTCATCAAATCCAATCAGCAGCACTAGGTAAGTGTATTTTGTTTAACATGTTTAGGTATAATAACCTATATAGGTAACATTTGATAATTGAGCCCCTCAAAAAAAATATTTAATAATTGAGAGCCTAAATATCTAGTCCAACGCCACAAAGAGTTGTAAATATCTATAAAGTTTAAGGTTAAAATATTGACATTGTCATTGTGTAAATTTTACTTTTAAAAAAATTGAGAGTCTAAATATAGTTTTTTTTACTAAATCAGACATTTTTTTGCTTTCACTAAAATTTACAACATGTTTCGATTGGTGGGGGTCAGATTTCGGTACCATGACTATATATTTAAGAATTATGACAATATACATCGGGACCCAAAGAAAACGAATGGTCCGGCTTCCGGGATCGGCAAGGCTGGCCCTTTTTCAGTGGAATCAGATAACTCAGCGAGCACGTGAGGGAAAAATCACGTGGTCCATTACCGGCTCATGCCAAAACTGTTTTACAAAAATCTCTCTTTTTTCGAAACATCATAATTTTTATTTAACATTCGAGGGAACTATATTCGTTAATATAGTGCTTATTATGATAGCATGTACATCTGAAGCTTCTGCAGGACTTTTTAACTTATAAATTTTTTAATGTCAAAGTTAATATAGTATAGTAAATCAAAATATTTGATTTTAAATTCAAAATGTTTTCACACACGCTTGGACCTTTCCGTTTGCCATGGGAGAACCCCCTTGGAATAATAAATACTAACTAACGTCAAACAAAACATTCGGGGAGTAATTAATTCTCTGAGTTCAATAAGGCGACGAGTTCCAAATGACAATCAAGGAGCACTTGCTTGCTCTAAGGATATACGAAAAGGATATAAGAAACTGTTGCCCACCTCAAAAAATAAGGGGTGAGTTCGGTCCGAAGTCATGGTTTTAAACCATAAAATGACAGCGAACCACATTTTAGAAAAAAATATTTTAATATCGTTGGTTTCACGATTTGAATTTAAACTATATTTTTTGCGGTTTTACAGTATTAGTGTGCTTCGCAATTTTGCGATTTAAAATCGCTACTGATCCATTTAATAAAAAAACATAAATAAAGCACAAGCCTCATCGCTTGACCTTCCACTAAGATAGAAATCGAGAGAAAATTCCTAGTGGAAGGTCAAGGATCCAGAGAAAATAAGATCCAGTAGCGGGCCGTAGAAAATTATTAGTGGAAGGTCAAGGATCGATCAAATCCTTTAACATAGAAATCGAGAGAAAATTCCTAAACCAGGAACAAAGCAAGCACAGATCCATGGCCTCGGATGGTGGGAACAGCAAGCAAAGGAAGAAATCGGGAGGACATGGAGATGGAATCAACAACATACCGGACTCTGTTTTCTTGAAATTCTCTCCCGCCTCTTTGTATGTTCGGTTTTACGGTGTCGCGGTTTTATAAAAATCAATACCGACACCCAGTGGCGGAGCCACGTTTAGGGGAGTGGGGCAATTGCCCCCACTTAATTTTTTTGTTGTTGATAACTAATATATTTTTTAGGGCAAATTACCCTCACATCCCTCTACTTTGGTCAGCCTCCCCCTAGGGTCCCTGGATTTTGGAAAATGATTGTCCCGTCCCTAAGTTTTGATGATAATAGACTCTTGGGTCCCTGGAGCCGGAATATTCCTTTTTCTCCGGTGAACCCCTACCTAAAATGACCAAAATACCCCTCCCACTTAAAAACAAAAAATCTCTTTCCTTCTTCCTTCCCCTTCTTCTTCCTCCCACCTCATCTCCATCCTCCCAACCTTCAACCACAACCTTAATACTAAATACTTATTACAAAATTTTCCCCAGCGTCAACCACAACCACAACCACAAAATTCAACCACAACCACAACCTTCTCCCTCCATCCTCTACTCCCTCCCTCTATTCGTCATAAACCCATCCTATAAACTATAAATCAAAATTAATTAAATTTAATTACAAGGCACTGAGAGGGGGATTTCCTCCTCAATTCTGATTCGACCACCGAGGAGCCCCAATTCGACGACGACCACGACAGTCCAGGAGGCCACCGATGGTAATCTATCGAAGACAACGACAGGCGAGTTTGCTGTGAATCCACTAGTGGTGATCTTCGATAATTGAAAGAGGAGGCAGAAGGAGACGCCGGTGACGATGATCGAGGTCGCAGCACGAGGTGGCCCATGAGCGGTTCAACCAGAAGCCACGAGCAGTGGGAGTTCGCGGCGGCCTGAGGTTCCAGGGGTTGAAGCCCGAGCAGTCGTCGACCATCCCGGCGACGAAGATTTCGGAGGCTCGCCTGCGGCACGTTCCTGGAAGAAGAAATTTTTTGGGCAAAACCCTATTTTGACTTAGGGGTTGTTTCCGATCTGGGTTGTTTTCATGTTGGGTGTTTTAATTAAAATTAAAGTTTTTAGAATTAGGGTTGAAGGTTGGGAGGATGGAGATGAGGTGGGAAGAAGAAGAAGGGGAAGGAAAGAGATTTTTTGTGTTTTAAGTGGAAGGGGTATTTTGGTCATTTCAAGTGGGGGGTCACCGGAGAAAAAGGAATATTCCGGCTCCAGGGACCCGAGAGTCTATTATCATCAAAACTTAGGGACGGGACAATCATTTTCCAAAATTCAGGGACCCTAGGGGGAGGCTGACCAAAGTAGAGGGATGTGAGGGTAATTTGCCCTATTTTTTAACGTATGTCCCCACTAAAATTAGAAATTGACCTCACAAAAAAATTAATCTACCTAAAAATTGAAACCAGAATACTAATCTCTACCATTATCAAGTTATATTGCCCCCACTCTCGAAATTTTCTAGCTCTGCCCCTGCCTACACCATACTAACTTTTGCGATGAGGTATCGGTGTCAAACTGCACCATCACACCAATCAAACATTCGGTTTACATTTTTTTTGGTGTGCGGTGTCATCAATTTTGCAGTTTCATACTCACTCCTAAAAAAAATCAACTTATAAAAAAATTTCCAAACGGCAATTTGAAAACCAATCCCCGTAGAGAATATTCACCATAATGCTTTGCATTTTATAATCAACTTTAAAGTTCACTTTACTAGTTTATAATTTTGCATTTTGTACACAACTAATTTGTGAGTCTTAATTTTTGGAGCGTCTGATTCCAAAAATACTTTTTTAAAAAAGGAGGGAATCTAGTTGGTGGGTCACCTCTAAAACGGTTAAATAATACAGTACACACCATGGTTTATCTAACTCATAACCATGATTTAAAAAAATATTCGAAAATTAACTTGAGATTTCTCACGTCATCTAGGTCAATCAGTTTGAACCGCTAGACCGCTGATCGGACCAGAGATTTTATAAATTAAAAATATATTATTTAGTATATTTAGTATTAAAACAATAAATAAATTATTAGTATTATCTAATTTATTGCAAAATATAATATACAAATATCAAAATCATAATTTAATAAATTTAAAATTATGATTTTTTAATAAAACATGTTTTTGGCCAGGTTCATCGATCCAGCCAGACAAATTGATTGCTCTGACTGATTGAGCCGATAATAAAAGTCATTGACCACCGATTGAAATCGAGGCCAAATTTAGGATAAAAAAGACTAAAAATTGGCCTGAATCACGATCCGAGGACGTACCTTTTTTTTAAAACCATGCTCATAACCAAATAACATCTCTAATTCCAATTAGTGGACCATCCTGCGTGTTATGACACTTGGACTTTAATTAAAACCAATCCCAAAAATAGTTTTTTCAAAGGCGGGAATCTAGTTGGTGGGTCACCTCTAAAACGGTTAAACAAAGGCCAGGTAATACAAAGTCTGCACCCACCAGCTACACAGAGCTACCCTAAGGAAATCGACAAATTGAATTTACAAAGCAAAAAAGCAATATAGCTACACGACAAAAATATCGCCAATTGTATCTCCCACACAGATCTCCAGGTGGTCCCCACCTCTTCTGTTGTGTTGCTCTCCAGGTGGACCCCACCTCTTCAATTAATAAGCGACGGACAAATTCCCGTCGTCCCGTTTTGTAGCTTTCATGGCTTCAAAAACCGAGTGAGGCCACCCTTTTGGTTGTTCGGCTCGCCCTTTTCACCAACTGTCTTATTCTCTCTCTTTTCCCATTTTGTTCAAAAATTACGCAGTTTGAATAATTTTGGGGGTTTGTTTTTGAGGTCAACTGAGGGGCCAACGAAGAAACAGCGACTTGTTCTTGGGAGGATGTTGTGTGCTTGCTCAGGGGAGCAGTTCAAGTTCGAGGAGGCAGCGCCGCGGTCGCCGGAGTCGCTCGCCACGAGGGACTTCTCGGCTAGCTGCCTGTCCTCGAGGAACACCGGCGACTCGGAGTCCAGGCTCGACGAAATCCAGGTGGATGAAGCCGAGTCCACGCTCAAGGAAGCCCTCTCCTTGAACTACGAGGTGGGTGGGTGTATGCCACATTATAGCTTAGTCGTTGCGCCAATGCCGGAGGACTGGTGGTCTCGGTTACTCGGGTTTCGTAACGTTGCTTGTGATGTGTAGGAAGCCAGAGCTTTGCTGGGGAGGCTGGAATACCAGAGTGGCAACTTTGATGCTGCTCTGCAGGTGTTCTATGGTATTGACATTAGAGGCCTAAAGCCGAGAATGGTCCAGGCGATCTCTGAGAGGAGGCTGCGTCCGCGGGGCGAGATTGTAGCGTTGAGTGCGAATGTGATGTCGATGCATTCCGTGAGTCTTCTTCTCGAAGCAATGCTATTGAAGGCCAAGTCACTCGAGCACCTTGGTCAGTACATAGGTACGGTGTGTCTCTGGCCTTGTTTGCTTCGGATTATTAACCCCGCATGCCAGTTAATTGCAAGTAATTTCTGTTCATTAGAGGCCGCTAAGGAGTGCGCGACCGTTCTAGACATCGTCGAGGCAGCGTTACCTACTGGATTGCCTGGAGGGATCGGCGAAGACTGCAAGTTGGAGGAGATGCTTCACAAGGCTCTGGATCTGCTACCTCTGTTGTGGACTAAAGCAGGTTCACTAGGTGAAGCTATTGCAGCATACCGGCGAGTCCTAGTGAAGCCTTGGAATTTGGATCCACAAAAGCTGGCTCGAGTTCGAAAGGACTTTGCTTCCTTGCTACTCTATGGAGCGGTTGAGGCAAGAATCCCCAATCACTTACTGTCATCTGGTTCTGCTACACCCCAAAATAATGTAGAGGAAGCTATTCTCTTGTTGTTGGTGCTCATGGAAAAGGTAGCTTGTGGAGAAATCGAGAGGGATGATGAGGTCATGGATCATTTGATGTATGCATTTTCACTTACCGGTCAGTTTGAGTTACTGGCAGAGCACGTGGAACGGGCCCTTCCCGGAGTTTATAATCGGGCTGAGAGATGGTACATTCTCGCTCTATGTTACTCTGCAGCAGGTCAGGATGAAGCAGCTTTGAACTTGTTGGAGAAAGTTGCTGGTTTTTCCGAATCAACCTGCCAAATGCACATCCCTTCCTTTCTGTTTGGAGCCAAGTTGTGTTCCAAAGATCCTAAACATGCAGACGCAGGAATCAGATTCGCTACGAAACTTACTCATTTGGCCGATCATGGGAACCAGCATCTAATAGCTCAGGCTCATAGGTTACTCGGTGTTTGCTGTGGCAATGCAGCCAGAACTTCGGCATCCGACACTAAGAGAGTAAATCTGCAGAAAGAGTCACTGAGCTCTCTAAATCAAGCAGCACTGATGATGCCAAAGGATCCCGAAACATTGTACAGCCTTAGCGTAGAAAACACATTGCAGAGGAATCTGGACGTGGCATTTGACAGTGCGATGATGTATGCAGAGACGGTCGCTAAACAATCTGTTGATGGGTTGAAGCTGTTAGCATTCGTAGTTTCTGCAGAGCAGCGGTTCAAGGATGCTGAAACGATTGTCGAGTTAGCGATGTCTGATGCCGGGGGAGTAGACCAGTTTGAGCTTCTTAGATTGAAAGCTGTTCTTCAAATTTCTCAGAAGCAGCCCAAGCAAGCTATTGATACATACCGGATACTGCTGTCTCTTATTCAAGCACAGAGAGATCTTCAAGCCGAGAAGGAGCAGCCGGATTTCTCAGCATCCGAGGTAAGCGAGCAAAATCACAGCATCTCTGATGGGATTTTAGATTTCATTTCTGACCTGCTCATTACCCTTAACTATCATAGGCACAAAAGGAAAGAAACTTGGAGCTTGCATCTTGGCAAGATTTGGCTGCCATTTACAGAGACCTAAGGTCATGGCCAGATGCCAAAATATGCATAGACAAAGCCAAGTTGATGGAGTTCAATTGTCCAAGACATTGGCACATGACAGGTAGAAAATCTTTATGGTCTCCTCTCTTTATGGTCACAAGCTTCGCTTAGAAGCTTAACTTCATCTCTTTGCTCTCTCTCAGGACAGCTTCTTGAAGCCCAGTCACAGTACAGAGAAGCCCTTGTTGCCTTTTCCATTGCTTTGGCTGTGGAGCCAGATTATGTACCAAGCATAGTCTCAACAGCTCGTATACTCATGAAATCCGGTGACAGATCGATTCCCATTGCTAAAAGCTTCTTAATGAATGCTTTGAGGCTGGACTCAACAAACCATGAGGCGTGGTTGAATCTGGGTAGAATTTCAAGGATGGAAGGCTCCTTGCAGCAAGCAGCAGACTTCTTCCAAGCTGCATATGAGCTGCAGTTATCCGCACCCGTCTCGGGCTTCTCGCCATAGCGGCTGACCATTTATCTTGTATGCTGGGAACACTGCACTCCACAGTCATCATAACTACTACTGGAAAAGAAATGTCATAAAATGTGACCAATTGAATCCGATGCTGTACCAGGGAACATTAACCACACTGTAGGTGATTACAAATTTCAATTAATCGACTGGTTAACAGAGTTTTATATTACGAGAGACGAGCCTTGTGATCCACAGCCAAGTACGTGTATCTCAGATGAATTGATATAACTTTACAACAGCTGGTTCATACATTATTACTCCACTCAGCAGGACACGAGCGGAAGATCGCATCGACGATATATCTACATAATGTACACAAGGAGATGCAAGAAAAGAATCCCATTGAAACAACAGAAGCAAGGGAGGCAGAAGATGCAAATGCAAACTGGTTCTGGATACTGCAACCAAAGAAAACGAATAACTAGTTAGGAAACAAACCAGTTGCCACAACGAACAACAAGGGCGTGTCGCCCTGCATCACAATTTGCATGACGTTGCTTCAAAGGGAGAAGCATTCGATTAGAGTTAGAGCAGGGAATCGATTTCCGCTCCGCTCATCAACAACTTTCGCATTGCAGAACCAAACCGATTGCAGGATGTTGCTTTGACAGGATAATCAAACCATTAGACGGGGGAGGATATCGAATTCGACTCGACTGGCGGGATGTAATCGAAGGGCAGATACTTCACAGGAATACGCCATTATCAATTCAATTCAAGAGCTAAGAGATGATCCAAAACCCGAAAAAAATGAACCAGTTCAAAACCGAACAGCGAAAATCAAATGACAAGAACTTACAAAGAACAGTAGATAGTAAAACCAGACGCATCTGGTGTTAGGCCATCTGCCACTGCATCCATCAAAACCGAACCAAATTTTCAGTTCAAAACCGAAAAGAAAGAGACACAAAACGGGATTAACACTATCCCCGTTTGAATTGGATATGAAAATTCTAACACGAAAAAGAAAAAAAAAGGAAAGGAAATGAAATGAAAGAACCTTTAGGACAGGTTCGCCAGGGTTGGAATCCCTAGCTTGCTTAGCCATCATCTGTTGCTGGGCGCGGGCGGCTCTTCCGGCGGCCGACTTCTCAAAGTCCTCTTGCCTGCCAAATCAACAACAAAGAGAGAGAGAGAGAGAGAGAGAGAGAGAGAGAGGAGCGTATCGTAGTCAGACGGAAGCGAAAATGAAAAAGGAGCCGAGGAGAAGATGGAAATGGTGGATGGACCTTTTCTGGGCGGCTTCGGCGGCTCTGGAGCGAGCCTCGGCTGAGGCCAGCCTGTCCTCCTCTCGCCTCCGCTCCTTTTCTTCTCCGCCGAAGCAATCCAAGCACCCCATCCTCTCCCTCTCTCTATTTTCTTGGGTTGACTTTTAGCTGGCTGGCTTCTGCGTTTTTTCACTATACGCGCCTCGCCATTAACGAGAAAATTTTGGCACTCGCACAATTAAATACCGAATAATTAATTTCCAAATTCGAATATGTTGATTTAAAAAGTTAAATTTCCAAATTCGAATATGATAAATTGGTAAGTTTATGACAACTTTTTAAAGAATGTATGAGTTTGACAAAATTATTAATCAAATAGGATCCCATATTGTGTCCTAGATTTTGGCCAGTAAGTAGTAACTAGTAAGTCTTCACAATTTGAATGAGACCATAGAAATCAGGGGAGAACACCGGTAGATCGTTAAGGTTATGCACAATGTGCGGAGAGAGGTCAATTTCATAATTTTTAGTCCCTAAATTTTGAATTATTAAACTGATTGGTCCCTGTGTTCATTTTTTGGTCACTAATTCTATTAGAATACCAAAAATTACCATTCTCTTCGACCTAAAATTACTATTTTCCTATTTCTTATAAACGACTAAGTAATTTTTTTTGCCAAACAGGACAAACAATCTAGCCACTACTTTGCTTCTTTAATTAATTGAATACTTGGGTGTCTTCAAGTCCTATATGCTTAGGTGTTTTATGCCTTTTTGACATACTTGGGTGTAATTTTTTAAAAGAGTTAATGCAATATTTACCTTTAAAAATGGTATATTTTTCTTGGACCTAGAAATGGGGAAAAAAAATACCATAATATATTTATCGCAATGTGTTCTTGGAGTCCGGGAGTGGTTACTTTTGTCCAATTCGGTGAGGGAATTCGGAAATCAGGATTCATTTTGATCCTAGAATCACTTGGTAGATAATAGCTCTAATTTACATTCCTCTTGTAATTAGAAAAATATTCGATTGACGAGGGAAGAAATATAGTTGGCAGATTCTTTGTTGTATTTGTCAATTTTTGTTACTTAGTTATTTATAGATATTAATAAAATAATAATTTTAAGTTGAAGAGAGAGGCATTTTTGGTATTCATTAAAATTATTGGCAAAAAATAGACAGAAAGACTAATCAGTTCAATTTTTTAAAATTTCGGGACTAAAAAATTATGAGTGGTACATTATATCTAATCTTATATGCCTATACTTGTTTTTGAAAAAATTACTCTTAAGTCTCCCGTATTTGTTTAAATATACTAAAAAGTCCTGCTATGTGAAAAATATACGCCAAAGTCCCCCGTGTTTGATTTTATTATACTTTCGGGTCCCTCGCTAATGTTACAGCTCTTTTTTTCTTTTTTTTAATTGAAAATGACAAAAATACCCTTGAAAGAAAAACAAAATTTCATCTCCTTCCTCGCTCCTCTTCGGCGCCGACGGCCTCACCCCGCTCGAGCACGCCACGAACATCGCCATCGACACCTCCGGTCATCCGATCTCCCTCGCTGAGACCCAAACATCGCCATCGACCAAATAAAAAAATCTTTGGCCATCGACCACCCTTTAATCTATTGAAATCAATAACTAATCCACAACAATTCCACAAATTGAATATCCAAATCACTTGCCTCTTCCAGGAACATCCAAAAATTTTGGTGAACAAGAAGCGAAGAGGCAACCCACGCCTTCAAAGAGAACCTTGTCAACCATCCTACTTCAAACTCTTCTTTTGTGTGAATCTGTCCCCGGCTGTCGAAGGAATCTGTCAATTGGGTCTGCAAGAACATGTTTCAATTCTCGAGCAACGATAATTTTTTAGGACAAATCCTTGTCGCTCGACGACGGATCTCCGGGTTGGGTCTCCTCATCGAACACGTCGACAACAATTGGGAGTTTCACCTGATGGTTACGAACCCTAATTGAAATTTGGGTTGTTCTAATTGGGGGTTTGGCAACAGAGAAGAGCAGACGAGGTAGGTCGCCGTCACTGTCAAGTTCCTCTTCTGGCCCCCGATAAGGTGGTCGTTGCTGTCGCTGTCAAGTTCCTCTTTTTCTCCCCGGTAAACATTGCTCCAAGGCGGTTTGCTTCCAGGGAGGTCACGTGCTCAATGTCGGGTTCGGGATGGGGCTGGTCGACACCTTGGTCGGGGAAGAAGAGGAGCGAGGAAGACAATGAGTTTTTTAAATTTTTTTAAGGGTATTTCCGTCATTTTTATGACAGATGAAAAAAATCGAAGATGACATCAGCCAGGGACCCGAACGTATAATAAAATCAAACACAGGGACTTTGGCATATATTTTTCAAACAGAAAAGACTTTTGAATATATTTAAACAAATACGAAAAACTTGAGAGTAATTTTCCCATTATTTTTTCCAATAAATAATTCTGTGGGCCTCATTCTAGAATTGTTCTCGTCTTTCTCTTTCTCTCTCTCTTTCTCTTCATGGAGACGACTTCTAATTTTTCTATATGTACGTGGTGCATTAATTATTGGCACGACTTATATAGATAATTGCAAATTACATATTCAATCTTATTATAAATTATAGAATTGAACGTCTCGTGTTGAACGAGATGAAGATATTCGGAGCATAAGCTGGAATCGAATCCCACTTAGGCTCGTGTTAATCAGACTTTAATCAGATTTAATTCCACTGCAAATGCAAGAGAAAACTATATCCAACTGTTCAAATACGAAGTAGTATAACCCAAGTTCTTTATAAGCAATAAATAATTTACACTTGCAACAACGTGTCAAAGACGTGAGGAATGATTTTTCCAACATAGCCCCTAGCTCCCAACCATATTTCAACTAAAGACTTTTTCTATTCCCATGTATTAACACGGCATCAACAACTACCAAAATCCCAAAACCTGGAAAAAAAAATGAAATGAACAAGCGACCATTATTTGATCAGGACAAGAACATATGAACATGGACCGACGAGGTATAATAACGTCACCGTGTTAAAACTTGGTAGAGAGAATCGTCAGAAACTTTTCCGATGATCGATTTGCCGGTGCCAATTCTCCCTCCCAGCTTTATTGTTCACCATCTTAACCTCACTGGCTCCCCTCCTAAAATCCTTCTTCTTGGCTGCGGCTGATTGCTGCTTCTGCGGCTTCCTTGAGCTCAACGTAGGGACCAAGTACCACCCAATGGAAGTACACAAAATAGCCACCGATCTCCCGAAGAAGACGAGGAACATCAGTATCAAAACGATAGCCGCCGGCATGTAAAACGACGGCCGCCTCCAGTCCTTCAACGTGAAACCAACAAGCCTCGGCCTCTTATCGGATTTCTCCTGCTGCTTCGTGATCACCTCATTTTGAGGAACGACCCTCTTCGGCTCTATGGGTGACTTGTCCAAAACCGATCTCCTATGGTCGATAGCAGAATGATGGTACTTGACCTTCTCCTTCACGAGCTCCCCGCTCTTGCTCTTCGGGACCTGTTTTCCGTCCTTGTTCAGCCTTATCACGATCGGGACGACGTCGTCGTTGGAGCTGGAGTAGACAAAGCGGACGAGGGAGTTGTCCTGGTCGAGGTTGGACCCCATCCGGGAGTATATCTTCTGCTTCTTCTCCTCGAGATCGGCCAGTAGGTTGTTGAACTTGTCGAGTCCACGTGTCGAGAAGGGGTTGCTCTTCCCCTTCTTCAACCTCCTCGGACTCGAGCACTGTCCGAGGCTTAGAGGGTCTAGATCATCCTCTTGGAATCCATTAGAGCCGCAAACAAACGGGTTCGGCATCTCGTCAACCTATAAATGGAACCCTTTAACTAATTTCTTCTTTTGGTATCTACCTAGGGTTTTGGTCTTAATTTGCTTCAGTATTGAAAATTTTTGGATGGTTTTTTTGGAATGATTTGGTTTGGCTTTGGGAAAGGAAGAGAGAATTGGGAGAGCTTTATTTATAAATAAAAGGTTTTAGCCTTTGCTTGGATCTTGCATGACTTTTGACTTGATCCAAATTTTTGCCTTGGTCAAAAAAAATATTCTCTTGCATAATACATTAGAAGCTTCCAAGTTTGACTTCTTGGGATGAGGGGACCTACAGATTGCTGACGTTTCGATTAATAGGATTATTTTTTAGTGGCTAATCCTCTCCAATTTATGTACGGAATTTATGAATGTGAATAAAAGTAAAAATATGGTTTCTTGGGAAAGAAGGGTATCCATAATTTTGGTGAAGGATGGAGTAGGCAGTGATGTAACGTTGTCGGGTTAATTAGTATTTTTATGGATCATATTATTGGCAGGGGATTTCTTCTAGAACATGGGCACTCCAGAAACGCCGGTGATTAGATCTAGTTGGTTCTTTGTGAAGGTTAGTTGGGCCTTTATTACTCATTATTTTTCTATACTACATGAGTCACTAGTATATGTTTCGGAAAAGATTTTAGTTGAACTCAAAATATATTTTTTTATTAATCATTATAAATGGCTAAGGTGGAAAACTTCTCGACTTTTAGTTACTATTTTTTTATAAATAGATTTGTATACCAAATTAAATCAGAATTTCAACCCAAAATTTCGTAATTCGTGTCATTAGGTCTTTTTTTAACATTGGTTGTCTGATCACAAACAAAAGAATGTATCTACTTATTGTATTTTTGCCTCTGCTCGATAGATTAGTAGCAGGTTTTTTTACGTTTTCTAGGATCAGAAGGGTAAAAAGGAGGACTCCCTTTTATTTTTAAAACTTATAAAATAAAAAATATATTTATTTTTCAATATGAATATTCATATAGTTCAAAAAAAACAAAGCAACAGACAGAAGACTTTTTTTGATTTTATGAAAAGAATCGACTGTTGGAAATTAAGTATGGATTATAGAAGAATAATGGTGGCGTTACACCGGCTTCGAAGCTCTTGTAAGGATTTTTTCAGACAAATAGTTTGACCGTCTGGATAAATTTCGTGAGTACAACGGGTCAGTGAACTAATGCCGTCAGGATACTACGAAGCCCTTAAACACCGTCGTCGAGTTCAAAGTTTGTACTATTTTGACCCGACCAAGAACACGTTATGAAGGTTTCTGGTGATGCTTTGTGATAGTAAGGAGTGTATCAAGACTTGAAAAATGTTCAATTCCAAATGACTAACATGCACCACTATTTATAGAGGATTTGCACCATATTTTGGTGTCTTTCCATCAACCAAGAGGTCTCTGCAACAATCTCAAAGTTGGTTAATGGGAGGGTCACTTCCCTTGAGTTTAAACTCAAGAGACACGACATTTTGGGGAGCCACCGACGTGGCCAAATTTGAAAATTCACAAAAAGGCGACCACGGTCATGGAAACTCCCGTAATGTTGTAGATCGTGAAATTTCCTTTCCGAAAATATATTATAATAGTAAAACGAATAAACGAGTTAAAAATTGTGCTTCTTTAAAAATATTCAACATTCTCCCCCTATTTTCAAAACTTTAAAATAGTAGTAAAAATAAAAGTTAGAACAACGGAGTGACTGCCTACGTACCTGCGAGGGATCAAACTAACGTAGTTCAAGCTAGGATAGGAATGAGCATCATCGTAGAAGTCAATACATAGGTGATAGGTATCTTTTAGATTTGAACCTGCAATTAGTGTAAGAGATTCAAAGATCTATCGAGGTTCTATGGTGAACGAGTCTTGAACCAAGTACTCCTTATGATAAAATCAGAACCTCCACACATATTGACTTCAGAAGCTTGTGTGTTCTATAGCTCGCACATTAATGGCCATGTGCTTATATCCTAAATTCATGAGTCTTCTTTAGAGAGCGATCTTACTCTCTTAGGAAACAGCCTGATTTCCATACTCATATAGGTAAGTCTCTTAAAGTATTTCTGTGATACACCTATAAATCGACATAGACTTATTAAGAATTTGTATTCATCCTCATTCATGCAGAACCATTGCACTAATTCAAAAATGGGAAGTTTTAGCTTAGTACACCATAATCACTATAATGACTTGTTGGTACCCATTGAACCTTGTTTGTCCATTTCAAAACATAGGTTAGATTTTTGTCATTGGCGGTCAACCTTCTTTCACAGACCTTAGCCTCATTTTCTTACACTTTATCAAAAATATTGCTTTTGGTAAACTCTTTGTAAAAGGGTCTGCCAAGTTCTTCTTCGTTTCAATAAAGTCAACCGCAACTACTCTTCTCTTAAGCAATTATCTTACCATTTGATTATTGTTTGTTAGAGGTAGTGTACTTGATTAGGATCTAGTATAGTCGAGGCAAGAGTAACTCTTTCTCCGTAAGATGAGATTGTCCCGTAGTCAGTGCTTACGGGCTACGGCAATCGTCCATAAGATACAACGACTAGTTACTTCTAAGAATGTAGCACAACGATTCTCGAAGCTTCAGGCGAACTGCATGGGCCACAAAGCGCCTATTGCGACCTGCGTCCAATACACCATGTGCACGTGCGCGTGCTCTAGTTTGTGCGAGTGCGCGTGCTCTAGCTAGTGCGCATGCGCGTGCATGTGCATGTGCTCGGATGGTGCTACACACCATTCTCGCAACAGTCCGAGTTGGCTTTCCAGGTGGTCAACTAATTTTCTAGCTAACAAGGAGCTTCTTCTTATAAACTAGAAAATTTTCCTTGTTGTTTCCAATGTGGTAATGCACTTTCCATTTTCACTAATGGGCCTACCACTTGGGCTTTAACTTTTGGGCCAAATGCATTAATTTGCATTTATTCCAACATTGATATCTTAGACTTGCATGTCTAGACTTTTCATTATAAGTCTTGTTAGAGACGTTATATATTGTAGCTTGATTATCACAATTAATCAAGACCGCTGGAGATGGCTTCTTCCAAAGTGGGATCTCTACTAGTAAGTTTCTAAGCCATTTTGCCTCCTTACTTGCATCGGCTAATGCTATCAACTCTGACAACATCGTTGAATCAGAAATACAAGTTTGCTTCTTGGAACCCCAATATACCACATCACCTCCTAATGTAAAGATCCATTCAGTAGTGGACATGGAATTGGATTCTACATTATTCCAATTAGCATAATTATATCCTTCCAATACAGCGGGATAGTTTTGGTAATGTAAACCATAATTTATGGTTTCTTTCAAGTAATTCAATACTCTTACAAGTACTCCCCAATGTTCAACTCCTGGGTTACTTGAGAAATGACATAACACTCCCACAGTTTGAGCTATGTCCGGTCTTGTGCAATGTATGCATAAGATTTCTAATGACACCCGAGTACTTAAGTTGTTCATGTGTTCGTCCAACATTCTTCATTAATTTGATACTAGGATTGGGGACTGGTTTGTCATCAAAGTGACCATACTTCTTGAGAAACTTTTCAACGTAATGAGATTAGGTTAACACCAACTCATCTCCACTTCTTAGGATTTTAATTTCCAAGATCACATCAGCCTCTCCTTGATCTTTTATATCAAAGTTAGAGCCAAGAAACTTATTTGTTTCTTCTACACAAGATATGTTACTACCAAATATAAGCATATCATTAACATATAAATATAGAATTATGTATCAAAAATCATCATGCTTGCTATAGATACATTTATCAGCATCATTAACAATAAAACTATATGACAATGCAACTTTATCAAACTTCTCATGCCATTACATTGGAGCTTGCTTCAGGCCATAAAGAGATTTCACGAACTTGCAAACTTTCTTCTCTTGGCCTAGTGGTATAAAACTCTTAGGTTGTTCCATATATATTTCTTAAACTTGTCAAAAAAAATTTAGGGCAAATTATCCTCACGTCCCTGTACTTTGGTCACCCTCCCCTTAGGGTCCCTGGATTTTAGAAAATAATTTTTCCGTCCCTAAGTTTTGATGATAATAGCTCTCGCATCTCTGAAGTCGAAATATTCATTTTTCTCCGGTGAACTCCCACCTGAAATGACCAAAATACCCTCCATTGTTAAATTTTACTCCACCCCCTTTAAAAAGTTACAGCCCCCTCTAAAAAAAATAACCCCGACTTTTCACCTCCTTCCCCTTCCTTCCCGCTTTCTTCTTCTCCACCATCTTTGACCTGTCCTCTTCGATACAAGGAACTCTTCGCCCCTTTCTCTTCTTCTTTACAACATTCTCTTTCGCACATTAATCTTCACCATCTTCGCCCAGATTTTTACCCAAAGTCAGAAACCCTAATTTTCTGAAATTTAGGATTCTGACTGTCTCTAATAATGCATGCCCACTTGAGAACCTTGGAGTTCATCTTCAAAGGTAAGTCAGCCTTTTATGAAAATGTCGACCCCGATCGGTATTGTTATAGAGAATTGGTTGAAGATGCATATAACGCATTTGTTGGTCAACTGAAAAGTGATCTTTTGAAATTCAGACTACAAGGAGGGATGGAAATTAGTGAGGATGATGATGTTATGTTCATGTTTGAAATGTACCTGGATAAAGTTATTCGGATTTTTGTTGAAGAGGATGACCGAGGTATACCTCTTTGTGCTATAAGTCCGAAAGAAAGGGTGTTGTTTGTTCGAGATGTTAGACCCGAGTTTCCCAAGTTATAATGGAAACATGGCATGGAAGAGGGTGGTCCTTCGGGAGTTGTAGAGAATGAGGGTGTTTTTGATGGTGTTGCTAAGGGTGTTTCTGAGGGTGTTGCTCAGGGTGTTTCTGATGGTGCTGATGGTGTTGATTTGGAGGATTTCCATGCGAAAGTGGAGGTTGATTTGGAGGATGTGCATGCTGAAGTAGAGGTTAATTTGGAGGATGTGCATGCTGATGTAGAGGATGTGTAGGCTGAAGTGGAGGTTGATTTAGAGGATGACGGTGATGCCATATTTTGTTTGTCTTCTAATGATGATTCATCTGATGATGATCTTGAAGATTATGTAGAAGAAGAAGGTCTTGAAGAAGGTTTTGAAGAGGGAGATGGCGGTGATGCATCTGTACTGAAATATTTTGACTTTCCTGAGGTAAACTTTGAGAACAGGAAGGTTGTAGACAGTGAGTCAGATAGTGATGTGGCAGAGGCTGAAGATCGAGTAGAAAGAAGGAGGAGAAGGAAGAGGGTCAGGATGGATCCAGTTGGTGATTATGGTGGAGCTCTATTTATGTGTAATTTTGGGCAGGATATTACATTTGAAATTGGGCAGACATTCAAATCTCACGAGCATTTCAGGACGTCAGTGAAACATTATTCAATTAAGAATGGATATGATATCAGGTTTGTCAAGAATGAAAAATTAAGATGTATTGCGGTTTGCAAAGACTGTCCTTGGAGGATTCATGCTTCAGTCTTGGCTGGTGCGAAAGAGTTCATGGTGAAGATATTCATTGACAAACACACTTGTCTACAAGTTGGAATTGGGCATTGGGCCACCACTAAATGGATAGCTCAGCAGGTAGCTGACCTCTTCAGAGCAAATCCTAATTTGGACAACAAAATAGTAAGAGCTGCTTTAGCTGCCTGGGGTGTTAATCCTCAGAATTGGAAATTGTGGAAGGCCAAGGCTCGTGCTAGGGTGCAGACGCAAGGTTCTCATGCTGAATCATATGCTCGTCTCCATGTCTACTGTGGTTTATTGCGTGAACTTAATCCAGGTTCTGTGATTAAGTTAGAAGGGCAGCCTAGGACCAACATAAGTGGGCCGATTGAATTTAAAAGACTTTTCATATGCTTATATGCGATGAAGTGGGGTTTCAAGAATGGTTGCAGACCTTTCATTGGTATTGATGGCTGCCACCTTAAAGGTCCATTCGGAGGCACCCTATTGGCTGCTATTAGCCTTGATGCAGATAACGGGATCGTACCAGTTGCTTAGGCAGTTGTAGATAAGGAAAATGGGCAGAACTGGATTTGGTTTCTTGAGCTGTTAAATGAATGTGTGGGAAACCATGCAAGTGGCAATGTATTGACTTTCATGACCGATGGGCAAAAGATATCTTTTACACTTAAAAATATATTTATCTTTGGATAATAACTAGATTATGACAACAACTTTTCCTAATGCAGGGATTTGGAGATCAAATAGAACAGGCTTTTCCTAATGCAATGCATAGAAGATGTACAAAGCATATAGCGGCTAACCTTGCTGCTACATACATAGGGGTGCATCTTGGGGGACACTTCTGGGAGCTAGCATATTCTACAACAAGGGCAGATTTTAATAAGAAAATGGCACTATTGAAGTTGGAACATATTCCACCAAGGAAGATTAATGGTCAAATCCTAACTCCAGCCGAATGGCTTGACAAAATCCCACATGACAAGTGGTTCAGGTATGCTTTGGATGATTGTGTGAAGAACATGGATGTTACAAACAATCTAGTTGAATCATTCAATAGTTGGATTTTGGATATTAGGGATTTACCTATAGTTGAGCTCCTTGACAATCTGCGCCAGATGATTATGACTAGGCAACACACCAGATATGTGTTGGCAGATGAATGCACAACAAAAGTGAGTCCACATGTGTATAATGAGTTGAGAAGCTTGTGTTCTCATACGAGAAAGTGCAAAATTATGCATGTAAGGGATTTGGAGTTTGAGGTGGTTTGTGAAGGAAAAAGATATGTTGTTCATTTGAGACTTCGTACCTGCTCCTGCAATATATGACAGTTGAGCGGCGTGCCATATATTCACGTGGTTGCTTGTGTGATGGCAATTGAGGGCGATATCCAGGATTATGTAGATGATTAATACAAAGTGGAGATATGGAAAAAGACTTACCAGATAGTTGTTCATCCCTTCCCTGAGGCTGATCTGGAACCAAAAGAGGGTTATGACACATACCTCCCTCCTCCCCTCAGTAGAAGATTTGGTAGACCAAGAAAAAGTAGGAACATGCAAGAAGGTGAAGGCAGTCCATCCACTTGAACTAACACAGTAAAATGTACAATTTGTGGGGTAATGGGTCACAATAAAAGGTCTTGCCAAGGAGCACCTACCAAGAGGAAAGGAAAAAGTGTATTGGTAAGTGCATTTAATATTGTGCTCTTATGTGTACTTGCTCAGATTTTAAATTGTTATACTGACTTTAGGTGAAAAAGAACAAAAAAGGAGTCCAAGTTACACCTTCACAACAATCCATAGTTGCTTCATCTAGTGGACCACATGTGCGAGAGGTGGGACTCTTTTGCCTACTTTACAGCTATTTTGGTTTAAAGTTGCACCTAACTTTTCTTGTGATTATTTTGTAGTCATTAAGTGGACTATTAGGTCATGGTGATACCTCATCCCAAACACATGGAACTTCAAGTAGTGTCAACCTTGGTGTTCCAAAATTTGGCACACGCAGAGGAGCTACAACAAGAGGAGGAGCTACTGCTGTCAGAGAACCATAACTTTTCAAAAATCAATCCCAATCTTTTCATGTTTATAAGAGAACCATAACTCACATGTCCTAATCTAGCATTCCAAATATCAAAAGAGTCAACAATATAAGCAGAATTATCCTTTATTAGATTGAGTTTAATCATCCCATTACAAGAGTATCATTGTCCATTGAACATCTCGTTCTTGGACAATACAAACTTATCAGACTCATGAGTAACCTTGAATCTGGTCTTGTTAATAAGGACTTCAGAAATTAGGTTCTTTACAATATCAAAGACATGTAAGTACATTCTTAATAGTCAATGTCTTTCCCGATGTAAAAAGGAGTTCAACAGTACCTTTGCCAACGACCTTGCTGCTTCGGTTGTTTGTTGAAGTAACTTCGTTTCCTTCTTGAATAACTTGTTCATATGTCTTGTAAATTTTTTTGTCTTTACAGATATGAATGGTTGCACCAGTGTCGTACCACCATCCATCACTATTATCAACAACAGCATTGGCACTTTGCATTATGGCGACCAGTTTTCCCTTTTCATCCGCCATGTTCACCTTATTTTTTAAATATTTCTTTCATTGACGACAGTCACGAGCATAATGGCCGGGTTTCTTACACCAGAAGTAATCACCCTTCTTCTTATCCTTTTTGTTAGAAGTTTTCTTAGGCTTAGAATCATTCTTAGGCTTCAACATTTTAACATTATTAGCCTTAGAGATATTTTCAGTTTGCTGATTTCCCTTCATTTCTCGTTTACGAGAGTCCTCTTCGATACGAAGATGACGCTACGAACCTTCAAGGTCATAGTCAGTTTTAGCATGCTTAAGTTTCTTCTTGTAACCATTCCATGAATGAGGAAGATGGGAGATTATGACTCCAACAACAAAAGAGTCCAAAATATCAATACCAGCATCATTGAGATGGTTGATAATGAGTAGAAGTTCACTGACCTGGGCGATGATTGACTTACTGTCAACTATCTTAAAATCTATGAAGTTGCATATCAGAAACTTCTTGTTGCTTACTTCGGAGATCTTGTATTTGTTGTCCAGCGCTGTCCACAACTCCTTTTCCGTCGAGATGCTTCAATGGGCATTGTAGATATTAGTATCCAAAGCATTGAGGATGTGGCCATAGCATATAAAATTCTCATCTTGACGCTTCTTGCGTTTGGCCATCAATTCATCACTGTCTTTCGCTGTTGCAACAGGGATCTCCTCCAAGCCATCTTCAAGAATATGCCATAATTTGATGGTGATGAGGAAGAACTTCACCGTCTCTTGCCAAAGAGTGAAATTTTCGCCATCAAAGTTGTTGAAAAAATAACTCGTTCACGCACGGGGGCCCAGGCAACGCAACGAAAAATACACACGAGCAAACCACAACACCACGAGAAGATCAGAACATAAAACACAAAGAAAGTATAAGGAGGCACACAAAATTTAGTTACCCGATTTGATCCACAATGATCTACATCCAGGGGCTTCCAAACCAGGAGAGATTCTACTATCTTAACGCACATGAGCTTCACTCATTCTACAATGGATGTCAATATACTTGGCTCATTCTCTCCTCATCTCACACTCTTGAGGCTACCTACACTCTTGGGAGCTCTCTTCCTTCTTCACATGAAGGAGGCTACCCTTCACTAGGAGTTTGGCCATCTTCTTCTCCTCCTTCACTTGGAGTGGCCACCCTTCACTTGGATTTGGCCTTCTTCTTCTTCTCTTTCACTTAGGGTGGTCACCCTTCACTTGGATTTGGCCTTCTTCTTTTTCTTCTCTTTTACTTGGAGTGGCCACCCTTCACTTGGGTTTGGCCTTCTTCTTCTTCTACTTCACTTGGAGTGGCCACCCTTTACTTGGGTTGGGCAGCTTTGGGGACACACATTCAATAATGAGACAAATGGGTATTTATAGTGCCCATAACCTAGGGAACTATTTGGGGTCGGGAGGGGCAAAATGGTCTGAGAAAATCAACTTTCCCAGACCAAGCTGGCGTCCGCCAAGCACCTGGCGTACGCCAGGTGTTGGCCACTACCAAGGGATTGGCTGGCTTACTCCATGCTGCTCGCCATTGGCGCCTGCCAATGACTTGGTGCCTGCCAGGTCTTCAACCGTCACTTCATTTCACCTCCTCTACTTTGTCTCTTGACCCGATCGTCACCCTCGTTCATCTTCTAGCTCTTCACTCGAGCTGCACGATCCCGGATGTCCTCATGTCTTCACTCGACTTTTGACTCGATAGATTCCTCGAGCATCTTCGAACTCTAAACTTAATCGATCAACTCTCGGACTATCCTCAAGGCTCTTCAGTCGAACTAACCAAATACTTCACTCGTACTCAGGCTCCATACCCAACAATCTTCCACTTGGAGACTGACCTCCATACGAGCCACCCGTCACTAGGCGACCATCTTCTTCACTTGGCAATCTTCCACCCAGAGACTTACCTCAACACTAACCACCCATTACTATGCGACCGTCTTCACATGGCAATCTCCCACCAGGAGACTAACCACATCACGAACCACCTCTCATTAGGTGATCCTCATCACTTGGCAATTTCTCACACGGAGACTAACCTCATCGTCTATCATCCATCACTGGATGACCTTCTCCATCACTAGGCAATCTCCTACCTGAAGACTAACCTCTTCATCAATCACCCATCACTAGGTGACCTTAATCACTTGTCAATCTCCCACACAGAGATCGACCTCACTATCACCCGTCACTAGATAATCTTCTTCATTTTTTCACAACTTGTCACCATTCACTTGATGACATCTTCACTTTGTTGCTTGTCACCTGTCACTAGGTAAACATCTTCACCAATCGGTACTTGTCACCCGTCACTAGGTGACCTTCTCTCAATCGGAGTTCAGGCTCCTCTCCTTACTTCACAAGACTAGTTGAAACTAAGCATAGCTCTAACCTCTCCAAAGCACTCCCTTTAGCCATCTCACTAGCAAGACCACCTCTTCTCTCAAGGAGACTTGATGCCACATCCGTATCAAGATATCTTGCCACTTTAGCCCTTTTTTCCCTCATCACTTAGGCCCTTCTCTACAAAGCTTTTTAAATGGACGGGCATCCACTTCATTGCCTTCTCATATTGCTTTCTAGGACTTCTCATGAGCCTCCTCTCTACTCCCACCTCATCCGCACTCGCTGGTCTTGTACCCCAGGTGTTGGCCACTTCTAAGGGATTGGCGCCTGCCAGGTCTTCAACCATCACTTCATTTGCCTCCTCGATTTTGTCTCTTGAACCGATCGTCACCCCCAATCATCCTCTAGCTCTTCACTCGAGCCGCACAACCCCGGATGTCCTCAATGTCTTCACTCGACTCTTGACTCAATTGATTCCCCGAGAATTCTCAGATTCCAAACCCAATCGATCAACTCTCGGACCATCCTCAAGGCTCTTCACTCGAGCCAACCGAATACTTTACTCGTAGTCAGGCTCTATACCCAACAAAAGCATTGCAGGCAGTTCAAGGTCTGGTTCATGACTTGTAGGGATTGTGCAGCAAAGATTGAAGTCTCACCCTCCATTCTGTCAAGCTATTTATCTAAAAATTATTGAAAATTAAGTATGGAGGATGGAAGAATAATGGTGGCGTTACACCGGCGTCGAAACTCTTGTAAGGATTTTTTCAGACAAATAGTTCGACCCTCCTGATAAATCTTGCGAGTACAACGGGTCAGTGAACTAATACCTTCAGGATACTACGAAGCCCTTAAACAACGCTGTCGAGTTCAATGTTTGTACTGCCTTGACCCGACCAAGAATACACTATGAAAGTTTCTGATGATGCTTTGTGAAAGAAAGGAGTGCATCAAGACTTGAAAAATGTTCAATTCCAAATGAAGTAACATGCACCACTATTTATAGAGGATTTGCACCATATTTTGGTGTCTTTCTGTCACCCAAGAGGTCTCTGCAACAATCTCAAAGTTGGCTAATGGGAGGATCACTTCCCTTGAGTTTAAACTCAAGAGACACAACATTTCGGGGAGCCATTGGCGTGGCCAATTTCGGCCGAAGACCAGGAATGTAGGCTACCGGCGTGGCCAATTTCGAAAATTTACGACAAGGCCACCACGTTCGTGGAAACTCCCGGAATGTTGTAGATCGTGAAATTCCCTTTCCAAAAATATATTATAATAGTGAAATGGATAAACGAGTTAAAAGTTGTGGTTCTTTGAAAATATCCAACATCGACTTGCTATGTTTAAATCATTGGTTACGCACGAGTGTCAATACTTGTTGAGAGAAATTTATTATTATACAAAAATCTTAATTTGAATCTCCGACAAAAATATTAATAATTTAACCTTAAGACGGTTCTGATTCATCTCTCGTCATTTTCCCCATAGCATTCGATATGTATAGGTGTGCACTGATGACTGACCTGTATCGCTTACACATTTGTCCAAATATTATTAATTTCTCCATAGACCATGGATCAGCTAAATTTCGTCCATGTTGATAATCGTTACCCTCCTTATTACCTTTTTTTACCATCACGTAGTTGTAAAGTAATGGGACAAATAAAATAAATTATATTTCAACCATCGCTAACAATGCCACGTGTCGCTATCCGATCTTAGCCGGTTGATCTATTGCCTTTGTATTGTGGTTGGTAATTGAAGATATATAATATGTTCAGTTTGAAAATTGATAAATTATGTTCGATTTCGTGATGATAATATTTTTTTGATATTTCATCTTTAAAATAATGAATAGGAGATATTCTTATAAGAAGAGAAAAAAGAAACTTAAAAGGTCATTTTGCCTAATCAAACAAGGTGTACAGAAATTGAACAAAGTTGAGACCCTCAGGTGTAATTTTTGGTAAAAATTTATCTTAAAAAATCTTATTAGCCCAAAAAAAAACTCTTATTAGTAGACGCAATCTTTGTTATTAAACAAGAAATAAAAGGAAATAAAAAATGAAGATAATATAATCTCAATATCTTCTCAAACGAAATTCATTTAGACTAAATTTGTCAGCGTTTTGACTTTACCAACATATAATGATACCTAAATCTCACTGACATCAACAAATCACAAGATCAACTCATCGTACCAAATTAAAATTTCTGTAACCAATCTACAATCTTATAGCAGCAGTAGCTAGATTCTCAAATCTCATAAACAATACCAACCACTTGCAACTACCAATAATAGATAACGAGATTGCTTCAATGTCACTAGTTGGAAAGCTACATGGGACATGGCTGTCCTGCTCGTAGATTTTTTTCGGCAAAGTTGTCCTGCTCGTAGATGGCGGGTGCAATTTTCCTGTTAATTAATGACATTCTTGGCAATAAGTTGCTGTATTTTCAATTTTCCAATATGAAACAGGCCCATATTTAGTATAGTGGCCCGGTACCTGTACCCAGACCAATTTATTTTGAAAGAGCTATGTAGGGGTGACCATGAATCGAATCAGATTTAAGATTTGGTTTGTCAAAAATTTGATTCAAATTTAAATCGGTTCATACGAATTCAAATTATATTTGAATACGTCCGAAGACGAATCAAATACGATTCAACATGTTCGAAATTCATAATCAAATTTTCGATTCTATTCGCCTGTTGAATCGAGAAATTATGTATATATATGTTTAAAAAGATATTGAACCAATTTGAAAAGATGTATTAAAATAGGGGGAAATTGAAATCTTGAACCCCGTCTCGTCTCTCATCCCCTCGGCCTTAGAGCGGGTTGATCCCGTGCCCATTGTTGTGCTCACACGACCCCATTTTTCGCACATTAGTGAAATCAAAGGCTGTGCAATTTTCGACCCGATGGGTCTCGTTTGAGAGAACGTATTGAGAATCTCATATCCTTCAGTGCATGTAGGGTGGACTAATTTATAAGGGTTGAAAATCCACCAACACATCACTTTAAAATTTTGGGTTGGATATGAAAATTTTAACAGATGAATTCTACCTTGAACAAATTCGACAAATTCGAATTTAAACCATGGTCACCACCAAGCCTATGCTTCCTACAACAAGAAGACAAAATTTCGGGAACACACTTTCTACAATCTTCAGACATTCTGATTTTTGTCAATAAATAGTTTAAATTAAGTCGTTTTCAAGGGTGAATTTTCTCAAATTTCCGATGGGAACAACAAAAACAAGTAAAGAAAATTCCCGATGGAAACAACGAAAACAAGTAAATAACCTCTCCTAGTGATGCGGCTGGAAAGCTCTTTTTTTTTTCCTGTTATCTAGAAGCTTTCTACGATTCTATCACTAATCTTAGACTGTGATCTATGAGAGTAGGTGAGCTGTATTGACGGTGAAAAGGTGCATGGAATATAGACCATGACCATCTTAATTCCTGGACTAAAATGATGGAGATAATATAAAATTGGGACAAAATAAATTTATTACTATGTGGTGTGATGTTTTTTTGGTTAAACACTATGTGGTTTTGATTTATGTCACTAAATCGAAACCACTTATTATGTTACTAAAAAATGTGAATTTGAATTCGATTTTTGTAATTTTAATAGCACACTTTCTGTCACTGAAAATGTGATGAAAAATGTTTGTTACGATAAAAAGACGAAAGGAAACCATAAAATTCTTTGTAAAAAATCGTCAAATCATGGAACTGTTTTTATGTGGTGAATAGACCCTCTTCTGATTTAATTTCTTCTTCTTGAGTCTCAATTTACTGTTTTATTATTTTAAGGACCAATTTGCAAATTTGGATTTCTGTTCCTACGATTTCCTCGGCCTTTTAAATATCACGTATTCTAGGATTGCAGACAGGGGTCTGGATTGGGCACGGAATGCTCAGATTCCGAACCGTTCGGAATGAAGACACGCGGGGACTTTTTTGCAAACGCGCTAAAATTTCGGGACCAAAATGAAAAAAGCCACGCACAAACGCAGGCCGGATACAAATGCCATTATCACGTGACTGCGCATGCCAGTATCACATAACTGCGCATGCCACTATCACATAACTACGCATGCCAGTGTGACCTTTTTGCAAAAATGCTAAAATATGGGGGACCAAAATGAAAAAAACCACGCGCGCCATTATCATCAACGGGACTTGCCACTGTCACAAAATACACATGCCATTATCACATAACTGCGCTTGCCATTATCACATAACTGTACTTGCCATTATCACATAACTACGCTTGCCACTGCGGTCCCCCCTTCACTCCAAACCGTACGGAATCGATTCCTTCACTCCGTGCTCAATCCAGACCCTGCAGACAGACATATATTTCTTGATAAACTTTTGAGCTGAAACCTAACCTTTTCAATTATCGTTAAAATTTTCAATAATTAAAAATCAAAAATCTAATATTTTGTGACATTAACAGAACTCGTAATTTCAATAATAAAAGAAAAAAATCAAATATAAATCAAAACCAGAGATGGTGTTAACATGTCAGAAGGTTACCAAGTCGCGGTCTAGTTGTCCGTATTTTTCCCTTCAAAAAACAAAGTTGTCCGTATTTGAAGTATCCGCCGCGTTTTTGCGATGCCGGCATACAACGCTAAAAGTAAGCGGCATTTAAAACTTGCGGTGGCGGCTTATAGGAACTACTATTTCCGACCCCAGCAACAATTGCAACATCCCTCTTTTTTTCTCTGTGAAGTGTTATAATTAAAACATAATATCCCCATATACAACCAACACTTAAATCAATGGATAATAATATTATTCTAATTTTATAAAATAAATTTTGTATTTGGGTTCTTGCGAATAAATTTGTTGATATTGAGTTTTACACCCATGATTATCAAGAAGCTCATTTGGTGGGCTTATGGGCCACCTTCACCTTTTGTGTGGCAAGTTGATGCCACATGGCCTCATACATGGACAAGCTACCAATAGTAGCCTTGCCACTTGGAGGCTTCATCACATTTGGTGATGACAAGAGAAGAAACTTTCTCCTCTTTAAAAAGAGGTTGAAAAGGGGGAGAAGTTCACGGAGGTGAACTTGGAGACACATACAAAAAGGTCAAATTACTGATTTGATCTCTCAGTTCTTAATTCTACTCCGAGGCGGATAAAGTCGTGGAAATTATTCTTACTTCGTTTATACGTGAGTAAGAACCGATCAGTGACGAGAATCTGTTACGATCCTGTGGATACTGCACTACAAAAAGTAAGTGTATTTACTGATTAAACGAATTCGTTCGTTAATTAATTTAACGTCAATTATTTTATGATTTCTCGATTATAATATGTTATAATCACTATATGGAATCATCATTGGTATCAGAGCCAGATTAGTTCTTGCTCTGGTTACTAAATAATTTTTTGAAAATAAAAATCATGTATGTGATTTTTAGAGTTCAAAAATTCGGATGTTAAGATATTGTTCTTGATAATTTACATTTTGTTGTCCTTACTTGTACAATTGGTAAATCTCTGAGAATCGAATTGAAGTTGTGGTTCAAAATGCGCATAAAAGGACTTGTCCTTATTTGCACACGGGTGAAAATCCCAGGTACTAATATGAAATTAACGCAGAATGCGAATAAGGATTTCGTCCTTATTTCACAAACATGAGAAACTCTTAGGAATTAAAGTGAAATTATTCCACTCTAAACACGTTTCAAAAGGCCTTGTCCTTACTTGTATACGCGTTAAACCAGTGGGATTAAATTGTAATTTAAACGCGTCGAAACTAATAAGGAATTTGTCCTTATGTACAAAACACATGTAAAATTGAGGGACTAAATTATAATTTATCCAAAATTCCCAAATCGAGACGAACCCTAATTTCGCGAAAACTGTAGTTTTTTGCCCCGATTTCAATCCCCTTAAAAATCAACCAAATCGGAGGACAACGAGTATAAATCTTGTCTTCGACGACATATCGGGACCATGGCGACCTTCTTGGTCGGATTTTTTCTGGTCAAAACCAGATAAAAATTGCCCGACGATGTCTTCTTTTTTTTCGACGAACGAACGACCGGGTTCGTTATAGCTCGAGAAAAGTTGTTTTCTCGACGAGGGAGAGTCGTCGATGGCCGGTATTGTCTGATGATTGACCAGAACGGCCCAAATTAGGCGACGAGACGATGACCGGCGTCATTTGTCTAATTTTTCCCTCGGTCGGGTTAGGTCTTCTTTTCGTTCGACGAAGAAGAAGAAGGAGATTATGAGGAGGGCAATTCCGTAATTTTACGGATTTTTTGTCGGAGTATATATACTCGAAAAGGGCAAAACTGTAATTTTGTAGTAAAAAAAAGGGAAGCGGGTTTGACCGTGGGTCAACGCGGGCCGTTTCTTCATGGGCCATTTTTTTTAAAGGGGCCCAACCCGCATTTTTTACTTTAAAGTCAATGCGGGTGTGGGCTAATAAATTTCCACGCGGCCCATTTGACTATTTTGGTGGAAGTGAGTCTATCTTTAGGCTTGGTTGAATAAAATGAGTTTTATTCAAATAAAATTTAATTTTTTGATAAAAATTTGATTTTAAAATTATTATGATAATTTTAAAAATCAAAAAATATATATTTTAGAATGAGTTCTAAACTATATTTATTCCAATATTTTTAGAATTAAGACACTAAAAATATAGAAAATAATATAACCTACAAGGATCACGCAATAAAAGGCTATATCGTGAATATTTTTTGTGCCCTTTATCATTGATATGATTAAAATTGTGATTTTAATCAATTGGGACTACTTGTGAGTTGACCCAAATAACTTGCATTATGATGCAGGTTATCAATGAGGATGAAGTGTTGTCCAAGAAAGTGTGTTGAACCTGTGCTTGTTGCAAAAGCACAAGACATGCGCCGAAAGATATTAAAGCGGTGTATCTTTCGGTGGGTGCATAGAGATAATGAACAAGTGCTTAACGAGCATATTGTCTCAGTTCACAATGAGAGACAAGAATGTATCTTGGCTGGAGGTTATAACAATGGATATAACTGGGTATTGATGTTCATGGATCTTCTAGCTACGCTGAAGATTACGGAAGATGTTGAAACTTTCCTATCTCCAGTAACTGGGACTACTCACAGAAAAGCTGTGGAACGTCTGATTACATATCTAGGTGGGAAGAGAATTTTAGAGAAAATTTCTCTTAATAAGTCAATGAGGTTACGAAGTGGGCGTAAAGTACGTCGCTTCTGTGCTCATGAATATGTTCATGAATTCTCATATCCTAGCAAGTGGACAATCATGAACTCTGTGCCAGCCCGTGTCATATATAGAGATATTGTCTTTAATAATGCGTAGATCTTTTGTATGGGTTTACATCTTGTTAGAAGTTTTTTGTATATATGTGTATAAAACTTCATGTATTTTCATGGTTGTAATAAAGATGCATGTGTATTTCTGCAATTAAATAGTTTATTTATTTAATTACTTATTATTACCATGAGATATATCCACTTGAATTTACTATTGAAGAACTTTGAACGTTTAAAGTTTAAAATTAATTCTCGAAGGGTGAGGGAAAACATACCCGTGACCTACTTCGAATTCGAGGTTAATCAAGAACTTTATATCGCTTAAAGTTATGAACGTATAGTAAATTATAATGTATTGCTGAAAACATACTCCTCAAACTTTTTTTTATGATTCTCTATAGTCATGTCGATTGCTTCAAAATCAATTATAGCCAAGCTCAATAAGGATTTAAAGCTCAACGATGATAATTATGATAGCTGGAGTATGAAAATTTAGTATGTACTTGAAGAGCAAGAAGTGCTTGAGATCATAAGTAAAATTATGGTCGAACCTGAAACTGGCAACACCCCTCAGCACAGGCGTGATAAAGACGCCTACATAGTTTGGAAAAAGAAGAATTCTACTGCTCGACTCATCTTACTAAGTGCTATGATGGATGACATTACTCGGCAATTTCGTGCGTTTGAAAATGCCAAAGACCAGTGGGATGCACTTAAAGAAAGATTCGGGAAGCTTTATGTTTCAAAGCTGCGAGCTTTGACTATAAGGTTTGATACCTACAAAAAGCGTCCTGATCATTCGAAGAAAACACATCTCAGGCAGATGTCAAATATGATCAGTGGGCTAGCTAAGGCTGGCCACGTGCTTAGTAATGAGCAGCAAATCCAAGCTGTCATTCGTTCCCTGCCTACAAATTGGGAACACATGAAAATGACTCTTACCCATGCTGATAATGTTACGACATTTGATGACATGGCCTGTCACCTTTGGCTAGAAGAGGATCGTCTCCTAGCAATCAGAGTCCACCCAGAAGCACACGTGACTGGGTCTAGCTTCAGAAGAAGCAAGAGGAAGATGGGCCAAAAGGGCAAAGGTAAGAAGAGCTGGGGAAACAAGAAAAATAAAGCTGAAACTTCTGGAACTAATGAGAATAGTTCTGGAAAGAAGAAACAACGAAAGTACAACATTTTAAAAGTAAAATGTTTCAACAATCAACAGAAGGGTCAGTTTGCAAAGGTACATCTTATTCACTCATATACGAGTAAATTATATGTATCTAGTACAAATTTTCTAACTGAAAGTCATCCTATGTGGGTGATTGATTCAGGAGTGACAGACCATGTGACAAAAGACCGTGGTACTTTTGTTGAATTCTGATGACTACCGGTTGGAGCTAAATCTATCTATGTTGGCAATAACGCACGCGTAAATGTCAATGGGATAGGTACATGTAGATTGAGCCTGCGTGAAGGACGCACCCTACTTCTACATGATGTGTTATATGCTCCAGAAATTCGTTAGAATTTAATTTCTGTTTCAGCTTTGATGTCTCTTGGTTTTCGTTGGTTGTTTGAGAATAATTTTGTTCAGTTATTTTTGGAACATATTTTCTATGGTTCTGGTTATAAATCAGATAGTTTTTTAATCATGAATGTTGATCTTTGTGATTTACCTGATTCAAGTTTTTCCTTTGCCACTGCTTCGCAAACGTCTCAAGATGATGTTGTGCTATGACATTCTAGACTGAGCCATATTGGTCAAGATCGCTTGAATCGTCTAGCTTAGGAAGGACTGTTGGGTAATTTAGAAAAGGCTATATTGGGTTTTACACCCATGATTATCAACAAGCCTATTTGGTGAGCTTATGGGCCACCTCCACCTTTTGTGTGGCAAGTTGATGCCACATGGCCTCATACATGGACAAGCTACCAATGGTAGCCTTGCCACTTGGAGGCTTCATCACATTTAGTGATGACAAGAGAAGAAGTTTTTTCCTCTTTAAAAAGAGGCTGAAAAGGGGGAGAAGTTCACGGAGGTGAACTTGGAGACACATACAAAAAGGTCAAATTACTGATTTGATCCCTCAGTTCTTGATTCTACTCCGAGGCGGATAAAGTCGTGAAAATTGTTCTTACTTCATTTATACGTGGGTAAGAACTGATCAGTGACGAGAATCTATTACGATCCTGTGGATACTGCACTACAAAAAGTAAGTGTATTTACTGTTTAAACGAATTCGTTCATTAATTAATTTAACGTCAATTATTTTATGATTTCTCGATTATAATATGTTATAATCACTATATGGAATCATCAATATCGATGTTAGAAATTTTTATCTCAATTTTCAAGTGTCTCAATTTTAGTCAATATGGTGATATTCTGATACCAAGAACTTAAACCAAAAAATATAATATTCTTATATCGAAAGCAATTAATGAAATCGACAAGGACAGGAGCGACTAAGAAGTATTATTATTTTTTTATGGTAGGAAGTTAGTACTTGTAGTGCTATAAAAAAAACAACGTCCAAAACCCGACGCCTACGTGTCTACCCCTACGAGAGTTTCCATGACGATGTTGTCTTGTGGATATGATCAGATTTTTTTATTTGATGTTCTAGAAACAGACTAGAAAATGGACTTTCCAGGATAAGGAATGAGACATGAATATTGATTGGGAATTGGAACTTTAGGCTCTTGATGTCCTCGATTGAATCGGATTGTAAGATGGTGGTGGATTTTTTCTCCGACGGATACATGAATCTTGATTGGGAATTGGAACCTCAGGCTCTCTTTTTTTAGGGGTAAAGGTCAACCAATATAAAAATAGCCCTTAAATGCCGCTTAACAAGGAGAGCCTCCTTAACGGAGTCAACCGTGATCGGACGAATCTAATTCAGGCAGAGCCAACAGCATGAAATCAAGTCGTAGCGAGAATCTCACAAAAGTACAAAGAATTAAAACACAGAGCCAAAGAACCACGAAACATAAGTGAATCGGGGCAAGGCATCAAACAACAAGAAAAAACACAACAGTCAAACAAAGGAAAATAAGGCAGAAAAGGGAAATAGGGGACAAGCCGAGCCGCCCGGGGGGAGGTCGGAGACGACCAACCCCTGCTGGGGACCACCAGCGTCCACAAACGACGAAGGAGACCGACAGCGGTGCGAAGGAGGATGACCAGACTGCGGGCGACGGTGAGGGGAAGCAGGGACGGCGAAGCCGAGCGGGACCCAGGGAGTCGAGGCAGAGCTCGAGGCAGATGAGATGACCAGGAACGGTGAGCAAAATGACAGAAACGGCAAGCAGACTGCGAGCGGACGGCGGGCGAACTGCGGGAAACGACGGGTGGGCGGCGAGAGATGAGGAGGAGGACTGCTGGGTGGAAGGAGGCGATAGACCACAGCTGAGGACGGAGGGGACGGAGACAGCGACTGGGACGGAGGGGACGTGAAGGGATGGCTGTCAGAGATATTTTCTGAAGGTAGAGAGAAAAGTCTCTACTCTAAACAAGAGAGAGAAGGGAAAATGCAATTGTTCCAACTTCAACTTTTGAGTCTACCTATGTGTAAGTTAAATTTTATTCCTAGAAGTAGGGGTATGCAATCGGTATATACCGATCCCGAATACCGAATATATCGAACCCATACCGATCCCGAACTAAAATTATTTTGGTATCTACCGAATACCGAATTAAAATTTCAGTATTATACCGCAAATACCAAAATTTTCAAAAAAAAAATAAGTATCATGGATTACAGATTACATATTGTTCGAGGGAGTTTCATAACCACCATAAGAGTCTAAAAAAGTGTTGAGTTCCAACATCACCAAGAGACAGACTTGGACCCGAGTTCCAACAAATAAAAATTCAAGTTCGAACAATATGTCAATTGATTTCATCGAGGTTGACAACCAGGTCCAGCACCATCCACAGTGTCCTCTTCCCTGAGTAGATCCATCTCAAGCAATCTGAAAAGAACAAGCAAGAACAATATGAAACTGACCACCAAATAGAACTCGAACCAAATTGACCTCCAAACCCATACATTAACGAATAACGACCACGAAACCCATGTATATTAACTCCCTTTAACCCAATCAATTTAATTAGCTCAATTCGAGCACAAATATGGCTACAGATTGGCTATCCAAAACAGTTAATCTTCATTTTAACTTGGAGGATATAGTATGTAATCCTTCAATTGAGCTTAAGCAGCTCCTTATGTTTGACTCTAGTGACTAATATCAATACTACACTAACTATATAAGTTAAAAAAAAAAGGAAAAGGAATGAGACAGTGATAAACAACATCACCTGATTCTTTTGATCGGTAATACTCTTGCCGAAAAATCTAAATTCAAAATAGATAAACTTTTTGAATGGAAGTAAAAATTTTTAATAAATATTTACATTATTGTATTCTTAAATACATAGAATCGGGCCTCCAAAATTTAGCTAGGAGCGCTGCTATAGTAATCTTTGACACATGTGAACAGCGATAAAGTAAGTGGATAGATAATTAGTAAGCTCGTGAATTCAAAGGGGAAAGTTCATCATATATCCATGTGAAATCACTAGAGCTTTCAATTTATTAGGTCAATATCTGGCATATCATGCATGGGAAAGGAAAGCGTATTTTCTGCGCAGCTTTGCCCGAACTCTCGAGTGACAAGTATTTTGCATCATCTAGTTTCAGATTCATTGGAGACTACATAAAAGATGTCCATACGGAAGGGACTAAATTTGGGCCGTCGGATTTGATTTTATTTAAATTTGATGGTCAATAACCTACAGGTGATAATGGTTTACATGTGAAGTGATATTAATTTGTATGTGAAATGATATTGATTTGCATGAGACTGGTTTGTATGTGAAGTGATATTGGTTTTCGTTACTCCCCATGGGTAAGGACTAGTCCAGTCCACACCAAATCTGCCCCCTTGCATCCAACTATATCTTCAATTTACGATGACCCGTATTTGGAGACCGGATTGAGTGGAGACTAAAGATTTTTTGTCCACAGGTGGGGACTATATTCTTAACCATTAGATTCATTTGGGTGTTCAATTTCTAAAATCTGATAGTCCAAAATCATCAGGGACATTATTGACTTTTTTATCCAAGTAAATACCAATTTCTAAAAATAATTATCTTCCTCTCCCATATCAATTCAAAAATTTTGGCCCAACCTCCCACTTTTCCCTCCCACGTTTCCCTCCCACTCTTTCATTAGTTTCCTTTTCCTCTCCGTCTCCTCTTCCGTGACCGCCGTCCGTCGTTGCTGGCTTTTGCCTCCGTGACCGCCACCCGTTATTGCTCCGTGACTGCGCCCCGTCGTTGCTCACCTTCCCCTCCGTGACCGCCACCCATCTGTGCTCGCTTTCCCCTCCGTGGTCGTCACCACTCCGTCACGAAAACCCCTCTGTAACGGCCACCCCTTATTCTAGCGCTCCTCTCCGTGCTCGACTGCCCCTCCGTGTCTGCCATTCCTCCGTGACCGCCACCCATCCGGATCTCTCTCTAGTGCTCTAGTAGTCTCCTTCCTTTCCGTGGCGAGAAGCGACCCGATTGAAGGAGCAATCTTTTTCTGCGGGCTATCCAAAGGTGTAATTTTTTCCTCCAAGTTGTGTCTCTTGTTAGCAGAGATATTGGTTTTTCCTGTTTGTCAGATTAGGGTTTACAAGCGTCGAATGATCCTTGGTTGTTCATTGGTTTATGCTCTTGCGTCCTTGTCTATTTTTTAATATTAACAAGTGATTTTATCGCACTGTTCCGACATGCAAGTCTTGTCTGGAATTTCAATGATGAAGAATTTGAAGAAGAAGCCGGAGGCTGCAGAGAAGATCATAAGAGATGACAAGGGGGAACCTCAAAAGGAAAAGGTACTAATTTTTAATTTATTTGTAGGCTGAATGATGTATGAACTGAAACTTAATATTGACACATCGTGGACCTCTTCTTCAGAGAATTCAGGAATTGCGTGTTGGAATTGAATAAAGATTCAATACAAAAGCCCAAAGTAGGAAGGCCCAAGATGGGAATGAGAAATGACATTACCACATCAGAAATGACATTATCACTACATCGTCAAACCAATATCAATACAACAGAAACCAATATTAATAAAGTACAAAACCAATAGCACTACAGGCTAAAACCAATATCCCTACATATTAAAACTATGCAATTGAAGCTAAAAACTAATTTTGCTACATCGTACATCTCAAAACAATTTTCCTGCATCTTAAAACCAATAATTTTAAAGTTCACAGATAACATGGAAACTAAATAACAAAAAATATAGATAAAGTAAAGGATCAACCGGGGGAGGTCGACGGTGACAAGCTTCTCGGAGAACACCGGAAGTCTCCCAAAATGAGCTTGAATTCGAGTTAGACCCTGGAGGCTGAAGCAACAAACCAGCGAAGGACGAAGGTGGCGGGAGACGGTCCATGAAGTACCAAACAACACCATTCAACTCTGATCTAGACCAAATCCACCAGATCTAGAAAAAAGAGAAAATAAAATAAAAGGAGAAAAAGTGCGCAACTTTGGGGAAAAGAAGAGGAAGAATCCCGAAGGAGGAAGAAGAGGAGGAAGAAGAGAGGTAAGGAAGAATCCCGAAGGAGAAAGAATCCCATGGATTTTCGTTTTAGGGATTTTCGTTTAGGAAAAAAGTAGCTGCTAGGGTTTTTGATATTGGTGAAGAGTCCTCCTTACTGGAAGTTGAAGAGTCCTCCACGTTTATTGGTGGTTATTGTTTACCTTTTTTGAAATTTTCATAATTTTTATTCCTGATATTATTTCTATTAGTTTTTCAAAATTATCCTTAATAAATTTATTAATACCTAGATTGCCACCATCTCCCCTTTAGTCCTCCCCCCCCCCCCCCCCCCCCCCCCCCCCCCGCGTATTTGGTAAGTTCTTCCCGAGTTCTCCGCGAGTTTATAATAATAACAATAAATTTGAGCCCAAGTCCAAATTGCGCATATTAAAGTCCTGGTTGCTAAGATTTTATAGAACTCGACTCGGATATTAGAAAGTTATAGAAAAAAAAGGTGCAACTGCAATTCGTACAATATCTATGTAAATTACGGGTTCCATTAGACACCCTAATTGAGCATTCCCTAGGGAAATCTCCAGAAATTTCTCACCGAAATGACTATTGAAACCCATCACCCCTTACACACGATCTCAAAAAACAAATGACTTATCTCCTGCCAAAAGGTTTGTAGTCCAACGACACAAGATGTTATAAATATTTTGAAAATTCATGGTTCAACCATATATCCCCGGAATTCTGAATTCCGTTGGAGCAAGTATTCATTGATTGTTCAATTTAAAGATAACTATGAATATAATCTGATTCAAATTCGATTCATTGAAAATTTGATCATGTACTCTCAGTTTGTAACGTGGGCCACCAAAAAACTTAGGGCAAATTATTCTCAAGTCCTTGACCTTTGGTCACCCTTCACTTAGGGTCATTGACTTTTGGAAAATGATTGTCTTGTCCCTAAGTTTTGATGATAATAGACTCTCGGGTCCCTGGAGTCAGAATATTTCTTTTTCTCCGGCGAACCCCCACTTGAAATGACCAAAATACTCCTCCCACTTATCTTCTTCCTCGTACCTCATCCAAAAACCAAAACTTCAAATCAAAACTAATTAACATCCAAACCAATTAAATCTTCTGCCCTCCACTTCCCATCCCCAAAATCCCACGGTGGAAAATAACCGACGGCGATGTCGGCATCAAAAAAATGGTGCCACTACGAGGTGCTCGACGATGTCGGCGTCAGAAAAATAGTGCCACTCCACCGTCCCCGACCTCTTTTCCTTCTAATTCCGACGTCATGTGCTGCTTCAAGAGCTCAACAATCTAATTAGGCCCAAGACAAGGAACCTGGCCGATGGTTACTGGAGGCAGGGGATGGAGGATTTAAATTTGGGGAAAATTAAATTTTTAGGGCTAGTCTGAGTCGATTAATTGAATTCTTGGATAATTAATTTTCTCCTCTGGCTTGGATGTTAATTAGTTTTCGTTAACAATCATTCAAGAACCTAACCATCATCTCCATTCATCGTTCCAAATTCCCTAGAGCTGTAAATGAAAAATGAGGAGAATAATTAAGAGAATTAAAATTAAAAGGGGAAATAAATGGTTGAAGAGGGGGATGTCGATGGTCACATGGGGGATGAAGTTTTTTTTTTGGGAAGATGAGCTTTTTCTTTTTCTTATTGTTATCGTGTTTGGATCTGGAATTTCTCTGTTGTCAAAGTTCAAAGATTTTGCTTCCTCAATTTGCATGCGTAATGCAGATCAAGTTCTTGGTGGACCAGGCCAAGGAGCTCCACCAAGAAGGAAGAAAGGTTTTTGGTTTTTGGATGAGGTGCGAGGAAGAAGATAAATAAGAGGAAGAAGGATTTTTTTTATTTTTTAAGTGGGAGAAGTATTTTGGTCATTTCAAGTGGAGGTTCGCCAGAGAAAAAAGAATATTCTGGTTCCAGGGACCCGAGAGTCTATTATCATCAAAACTTAGGACGAGACAATCATTTTCCAAAAATTAAGGACCCTAGGAGCAGAGTGACCAAAGGTCAGAAACTTGAAAATAATTTGCCCAAAATTTTACCACTAGTTTTGCAACAGTTTGTAACATGGGCCAACCATATATCGACCTACTTGCAAACCTAATTTCTTGCCAACGTTGCTGTTTTGCCAATAGTTAGCAACAGCTTTTTTTGGGCGCTCAGTTTGTAACACGGGCTATCAAAAATTGTCTCAATTATTAATTTTTCATACCTTAAACAACCCTGAATTAATAAAACAAGCAAATAATTCCAAACGAGGCCAAGTTCCCAAGTTGGTCCAACAAGATTAAAGGTCCTTTTAAGCACCCAAAACATTAATTAGTTTTATTTAATGATATTTCATATTCATTTTTAATTAAGTGAAGATGGGAGTCACACGTAAAATGTCAAGCAAGTCTACGAGTTAATATAACTGTCAATCAAAGAGTAGAAAATCATTAAACTGGGAAATAATCAAAATTTCTTGATGAACATACAACAACAGAGTAGAAAACTTCGAAACTGAAGAAGAATTGTAATCTCAGGACGTTCGTATCCAACTGTACATGGATAGTGCCAACCGTCCCAGAAGAGATTTCGAGTTGAGCTTCACTCCAGCAATACCTTAACAGCAAAGGTCAACCGGTAGCGGAGAAGATAATGACCGGTTTCGGGGGGAATCATCTGCTGATCAAAACTAATTGTTGGGAGAACTGCAACAATGGTGTAGCATTTTGTGCATTTGAAGTGCAAACACATGTGCGATAAACGTTCATACACGAATGAGACTTACCATGTCGCTCCAAGATTGTAGAAACACTTTGTCAATCTCCGTGGTTGAGATCTTCCTCGTCTTTGATATACTTCTCTTGGACAGCGGCAACCGTAAGCTACTTTGTCAAGGGAAAGTTGCACTCTCTAGTAACTGAAAAGAATAATCCAGACTCCACAGGTACACATCTCTTGGATGCATAATATATCTTTTCACATTGTATGCAACAGTAGTAGACTCGAGTTCCAACTTCTGCGTGTTCAACTGCCGTCACTTTCTGTGATAAAAATCTCCGGGCGTTGCCACATCAACACATACCCGAGCAACAATCTTTGGTTCTAATTTATCAAGAGATGCTTGTCTAAAATCCCGAAAGTCAATGACTGCGAAAATAAAAGGAAACTTGAAAGCTATTCGTGACAACAAATGCAAAACAGCAAAAAAGGAAAATCATAAAACTGTGGGTACCAAAAGGATATCGATAGTAATCCCAGTCAGCAGAACGGACTGCGATCTTGCTGAATTCAACTGCACTTGGTTCCATGGTGGAAAAGATATATCCATTGGTTCGGTCTATCAGCTTTACCAGATTCCCCACACTCTCTTTGTCCTGAAACGAGACCTGGGCATAAGAACATATCTAGAAATGTTACAATACAAAATTGCAAATGAAGTGAGACCTCATGCCTGAATATCTAATGTCGTAAAGTCGACGAGAGAGTGGTCTTCTATCACATTACAAAGTCCTTCTGTGAGCTTCCTGTAAGTTAAGGCAGCTTACATAAGCCAGATCAAGAGTACACTAAACGCACGAATAGCCCAGGTATCCAACTTGACCCAGAGGAAAATTCAATGAGACCAAAAGCAAAGGGGGGCCAAAGTGGGACCACCAAACGGTCATACGTAAAAGACACAAGCAAAACCTGTATTTAGCTGCTCGAGGATCCTGATCAAGAAGGCGCTGCAGGTACGATAAATCTTGAACGTCGGTATAGAAATCAAGGTTGAAGGCTGCATCACAAGCAGAAGATACACAGAAGCTAAGGTTAACAAGAAATGAATGTTCTTGCCAAGACGGAGATGAGTAAAGAGCACAACCAGACCTAGCTTTCCGTAGTTCTCAATCAGATCTATCTTAGATAAGACATTAACATGCGGGAGTTCCAGATGAAGCATGGTCGACAATGAGAGAAGCAATGCACTGATGTACTTCCCGGGATCACTACAGAGATGGGCATCGACCAAATGCACAGCAGTTAACTACACACCACAAGGAACAGAAGTGTTCCAGTATTAACAGCAGCGAGAGACTCATTAGAAGCCAAAAACTTCACACAGCAATCATACCTGAAGGTTCAATTTCTTCATGAGCTTCGAAACAACATTCCTGGCATTGGAGTGAAGGAAAAACAATTCCACCTGGCCCGGAAAATCGAAAAGCAAGTAATGATCTGCATAGTTTCCGTACGCGTTAGAACACTGAGATTCCCGACACTTAACAGAAGCAAACCGAATGCGGACCTTTCAATAAAGGTTCCAACTTGGACTGCAACCAGTCGATGTTCTGCTCCAGGTAATCCATGCAGTACACAAGGCCTAGACAAACGAAAGAACCCGTCTTCTTCGTAAGCCAAGTGCGAATCGAAGCACAGCCTAAGCAGAGCAAAAGGAAAAAAAAGGATCACCTCCGTTGGGGCCCAGAGAATGCTCGGCCATGACATCGCTGAGCTTGATCAAATCCTCTATATTGACCTTGCATTCGTACCTAAACACCAACTCTATCTAATCAAGAAGACCCGTCTTTGTTCGAAAACCCGAAAAGGAAGAACTAAAAGAAAGAAGAGAGGGAGAAGAAGAAGAAGAAGAAGCGTTACGGTAAGGCGTCGTTGGCGGGGTCCAAGTTGATAATTGCAACCTTTCTTCCGATGAGGGAAAGGTACTGAGACATGCCGTTGCAGTAGGTGGTCTTGCCTGAGCCTGGTGGACCAATCACCACTTGTCCGAACACCATCTTCGTCCTAGAAAGGAGCCAAATTGTGGAGTTGACCTTGCGAGGGTTTAGGGTTTTAGGTTTCTAGGAAATCTCTAGAAATTCCCTTCAAAATCAAAACGAAGCCTCTTGAAGAGAGAGAATAAAGGAGAGGTAAAATTTAATATAATATTAATTATTAAAAAAAGGGGCATTCCGAGAATCGAACTCGGGACCTCTCGCACCCAAAGCGAGAATCATACCACTAGACCAAATGCCCAATTATGAGAACGTCTTCGTTTCTAATAATATAACTATTTTTTATTAATCCGCAATTATGGAATTTGCAAAACTGGCAGTGACAAGGACCTGTCCATTGCATGTGCGCGTCATACTTTCGCGGTTTTTTAACGTTTGGTATTCCAGAGTAGGGGTGAGCAAACAAACCGAAAACTGTCAAACCGGACCAATTCGGACCAAAAAAACCGGACCAAACTGGACAAAATATAAAAATGGTCCGGTCCGGTTTGTAAAAATACCCAAAATCCGGTTCCTGGTCCGGTCCGGTTTGGTCCGGTCCGAAACCCAATTTTTGTTCAGTTTTTGGTAATCCGTTCTGGTTTTTGGTCGGACCGGACCAGAGTAGGTACGGTCCGGTCCGGTTTGCAATATCCCTAAAATTCCGGTTCGGTCCAGTTCGGTTGACTTGCTCACCCCTATTCCAGAGTAGTGTCAGCCTTATCTAAGAGAAAAAAAATGAGAAAAGGTCAGGAGAGAGATGAGATGATGAAAAGAATCCGACACAAAATGAAAAAAAATTTTGTTTTTTTATTTTAAAATTATCTAGAGTAATTATGCAAAAGTGATTTAACGATTATAAACAGACAAAAAAAATAACAATTCGCTAAAATATTTTTACCACTTTTTAAATATAAATTTAATATTATTTAGATCAAATAGTTGGCTCGGTCTGAGCTTTAGCTTGGCTCGGTCCACCGTGAGTCAATGAGTTGGGAGTCATTCTCTTTCTTTCGCCCCACTGTATTCCCAACGCTTTTTAAAACAAATTTGATAAATTCAAAAACCAATAACAAAACAGGCCCACCCGACCGACCCATATGGCTCAATCAACTTTGCTTCTAAGCTCGAACTGCATCTAATATTTTACCAACTTGACTCGAACTCAAAACCTAACCCGAAACATAGATAAAATTAATCTCTTACCAACTTTATCTACTGACTTTCACTTATCACTTAATTAAAAATTATCAGGTGATGAACAAGTCTGAAGTGCCAGAGAAGGCTAGCAGGCTCCATGTTCCTTTCGAATTCTTAAAACCGTAAAAAAGAACTAATTAATTATATGGTCCATGATACACTTGCATGACCCCAAATCAAACTTAAGATTAATATTAATGGGGTATAAGTCCAGCTATGAGGATGTATCTTAGATCAATCAAGCCGTCTTAGTGGGCTGCCACCATATAAAAGTACCCCCCTTTGGGAATAACTCAATAAAGGGAACTTATAATTGACTATTGTTTTTTTTTCGGGAAAGTAGATGTATATTAATTCCAAAAATACATGAAGTCCAAATTAGTGAATTACAACAAAGTTGCTTGAGAAAAGTAACTTGAAAAAAAACATGTTACATATTGAGAATCCCGATGAGACATGGTGAAGATAGAATTGACTGTTGTTATGGCTGCCTTGAGGACATTTTACAGCCCAAAAGCTCAGTTTCAGTTCATGTGACGAGCTTTATGATTTACTCCAATTCCATACATTACCAAGATTTGACACCGACTTTTAGTTGACGAGGAGGTATTAATATGTGAAAATCCTCCAAACTTGAAAGCGGGTGGATCTGACATTTCACCACCAGCCTCTATCCACCGGAAAGAAAAAAGAATAACACCCACCATATTTATATTGGGCCTTTTATTTAGAGTTAGCTCTATTTAATTGGTAAATTTGCATCTAATTTTTTTTTAAAGAATTTAAATATTTTACTATTCGTATCAAGTCCTATTAGTTTAACAACCTTTTCTGTGTTCCTTATTGAACCATACTTATTAGCAATTACCAAACCTGGTAACTTTTTTCTATGTCGGAACCGAACATGTAATTTTCTGTGTCCTTTCACTAAATCCACGTTAAAACGCTCAGAGGCCAGGCAAGCAAAAACATTTTACAAATAAATATCTCAAGGTAACGGCAGTTGGGGTGCTTCAGAATTGGACAAAAATCATTGAAAGTTGCTGCTGCCCTCGCATTCAATCAATCATCCACTCACCAACCTGATAAGATGATAACAAATCTTGACTCGTTTTTTAGAAGTCGGTAGGTCAATTTCTGCCTCTTTAGAAATGACAAAACTTTGTTCGAGAAAAGAACAAAGTTCAATACCGTCTAGAGCCCGGGATTTAGGGAAACTCTCTTAAGATCCCACCAAAAAAAAATCAATCATCCACTCTGCTTTTTGTCTCCGCAATCCTCTGCAACCCACATTTCCCAAATCATCTCTCCCTCTATACCCAACTCTCCTCTCCTTATCTCCTTCCTCCTCTTCACTCTTCTCTCCCAGCAATCTCCAATCCTCCAAGTGAACAAAAAACTATCTAAGGCAATGGCTTTTGCAGGAACGAGCCAGAAGTGTATGGCGTGCGACAAGACTGTGTACCTTGTGGATAAGTTGACTGCAGACAATCGCGTGTATCACAAGGCTTGCTTCCGGTGCCACCACTGCAACGGAACACTCAAGGTAATATATGGTGCTTCGTGTTACAATTTCCATATCCATGGGTCTCGTATGAGCAACTATCTCTAATACCATGTTAGAATTTGCAAAACAAGCTCACCAGATTTGCCAATTCCAATGTGGGATTTTCCGGCACTTCGTTGATGGTTTGCTTGTTTTGCAAAACTATTAACCCGAAAGGCTGGTCGTAAGCTAGATCTGCTCCGGATTGAGCAGCAGCTCCTGGTTAGTCAGAATTAATGCAGCTTTCCCATTGTTCGGGATCTGATGCTCAAACGCCGGATCTGCGCGAATCCGATGAAAGAAGATGTCTTATACATAGCAGATTTAATAAGTTTATGATATGACTGCAATAGGTCTGCTAAACATTGGATCATAGTTAATTTTAAAAAAGAGCACTATGCAGAGGAAAGATGCATATACTATAAGTCCAAATTACCTTTTTTTTTAGTTCTAGCCTCTAAGGAAGAAAAGCTCTTCGGATGTCCGGCTAGAACAAATCACTGACACTCGTAATTCTGCAGCTTAGCAACTACAACTCCTTTGAAGGGGTTCTTTACTGCAGGCCACACTTCGATCAGCTGTTTAAAAGGACTGGCAGTCTCGACAAAAGCTTTGACGGTAAGGATTACGCTTAAGCTAATTGTTGTTTCTCACAGAACATCAGCATTAACATCTTCTTGTACATTACATCCCATCTAGGTACTCCAAAAATTGCTCGGCCTTCGAAACCTGTCGATGGCGAGGTAATTTCCAGGGATACAAATGCTTACATACATCTAATAGAAAGTATGGCCTATTGCCTGACATTGAATTTCTTTCAAACAGAAACCTGCAGCAGCCAAACTCTCAGGCATGTTTGCTGGAACAAAAGACAAGTGTTTCGGCTGCAAAAATACTGCCTACCCAACTGAGAGGGTAAGATCATTGCTAGCGTAAAGTACGTAAACGACATCGCTTTCGCCTCGCATTTAAACTATTATTTCCCTGCATTCTTGATCAAAAAAGGTTACAGTGAATGGAACCCCTTACCACAAAAGCTGCTTCAAATGCATTCACGGAGGATGCACAATTAGCCCTTCCAACTACATCGCCCACGACGGTCGGCTCTACTGCAAGCATCATCACAACCAGCTTATTAAGGAAAAGGGAAACTTGAGCCAGTTAGAGGGCGACGGGCAGAAGGCTCCCAACAACGAGAAACTAGACTCCAGAGAAGTTGCCGCGGACTCGTAATCTGTTCGATCTACAAGGCTTTATCATTAGAGTTTTACCATTCAGAACCCACCCAAATGGGCAACATTTGCATTTGGCTTTGAGCTCAAGAATGGATGTTGTGTCCCTGACTATTCTACTTGAAGTGTGTGGCTTTCTTATCATTTGCTCAACTTTTTGGTTTTTGTTCTATATCCCTGGATGCTCTCACATTGTATGCAATTCCTATTAATAGTCAGTAACATAATATTATATGATGGACAAAAAAAATGTATAACGTGAAGATGCATAAGTCATTGTACCAACATATTAAGGGAAATCCAGAGAAAGCCTATATAGCCAAGTTTCTGAAAGAAATAGCTTTTTTCTGAAGCTTGGGATGATGATTGAAGCTTAAGACAAATACCAGCCTGTCCAAGATGAAACCCAAGAAATTTATTTTCCACAACTTGCTCCAAGAGAGTAGTCAGCAAAACAATAAAGAGCTAATTCCAAATGGTCATTCTAATTGCAGCACGTAAATGATGTTACTAGGTTCCGAAATCCAATGCTAATTCATATTTATACACAGGAGACAAGCAAATCTATGAGTATGATTGAGCATCAGTGACCACAATCTCTCGATATATCCAGAAGACGGACATTCTGAGCAATGTGCCTTGGGTCAACGATGAAGTTGTCCCTAAGGAAACCAAAACCAAATGTCCCATTCTCGTAATGTCAAATCCGACCCTCAACATGCCATGGATTCATGGCAGCTTCCACCACGCCTGGCAGAAGTAGATCATAACTTGAGTTGACAATGTTCAGCACGTGGTAACTGCCTCGCTACCAGTCTCACGGTATCTCCCAGAAGGAGACCGAAGATGTATCATGCTGTCGTAAATAAGTGCATCTTCATGCGACAATGGGCAGTTCATGAGCGAGTGATTCGGGGTCCAGAACACAGATATGCTACTAGCAAGATGCTCAGACAAGTCCCCTACCAGAATTCCGAGTAAGCAGAAAGGAGTAAACTCCATTGATCATCATTTCCTATGAACATCATCCCTCAGCTAGTGCTATTTCATATTCTCATTCTAGAATGAGAGAATCCAAACATCAAACTGACCTCGGCCTGCTTCATCCCGCCTCCTGCCCTATAATTTTGACGTTTAGGAAGCAGGGCAGATACTGTGACAAATGCAGCTGAACGAGAGTCACTATCATGTTCTCTTCGCGTTGTCAACAACCCCAAATCTGCATCCCAGTTGATCTATCCTATCCATCTTGATCTAATGGTTCACCAGACGACTGCTCGCGCTTCGTCTGCTTCTCCTTTGGCAGGCAGTTGACCGGAATATAAATATACCCTTTTGGCAACTGCCTGTTCTTCATGGATGCTTGATCTGATGTCATTATCAGCTCTTTCTCAAAAGTCTGATTTTATACATCATAGAAAAATACTTCTTAATTTGGAAAATTTATATCCTACCAAAAGAGAAACTAGCAAATAAAGCAAAGACAATTCCTCACCTTCTTTGAACCTGAACTCCACTCCCCGTCATCCACAAGATTTTGTGGTCCAGGTGAAGGCCTTCGAGGTATCTGTTTCCCACCACATGGTGGCCGGTCAACAGGCTTTTGAGTATTTTGGGATGTAGAACTATCTTCCGTCTTTTGGTCAGCATCCATAGGCACAGTCACCTTAATCCGGCGCTTACCAGAAACAGCACTATCGACTGTGACATCATCTGATCTTTGAACGGCATCACTGTATGATCTGTATCCATCAGTGTTCCTTTTCAGGGATGTTGTAGCCGACTCCGAGCTAACTTCTGGAGGAAAAAAAGGGCCGTGCACAAGCATAGATCGAACCAAGTGGTCCCTTCTGCAAGCAAGAATGCTGTGCGAGCAAATAACTAAATCTCTCTGCAAAAGAATGCAAGTAGTCAACAAGAAGTTGCAGATGTGAACTACACTTGGGGAGCAATAGCTCATGAGATGAGGTGACCACAAGACCCACGAGCACATGAAAATTGAAGGTGCTTTCTACACATGGGAGCTTTTGCACCAAATTTCTACATATGGCTCATCACAAGAACGAAACTCTTTTGTCCAGGCACTCTCAAGTTAATCTCAACATTTACAAGGATGTTAGTTTTTATTCGGTAAGAATCTCAGTCCCAAAACTAAATGTACATCATGGGCAACTCTGTATTTTCAAGGCCTTGACATTTGCGAGAGAACCTTGCAAACTTAGTTTCTTCTTGCACACATGACCAGAGTAGCTAAATTGTCCTCAGAACTAAACCCCCAAAAGACTACGCAAAAACACCACAAGAACAAGGTAAACTAAGTAACAAGTACACCCATTATTTCAAAAGAACACCCAAAATCCTCAAACTTAAATAAAACCAAACCAGAATCAACCATCGTGAAATCCCTCCTCATCATAAAAGCACAGAAAGTTCCATCAACATAGAATAGTGGAAACACAAAAACTCCATTGATCATCATTTCCTACCAGAATTCCGAGTAAGCGGAAAGGAGCAAACTCCATTGATCATCATTTCCTATGAACATCATCCCTCAGCTAGTGCTATTTCATATTCTCGTTCTAGAATGAGAGAATCCAAACATCAAACTGACCTTCCAGAGGACGGGCGGGGGTGGGGAACGAATCAACGATCCTCGAGACCGCAGGGCCCCCGCGATTCGTGTACTGATATATCTCCAGCTTCACCTCCGGCGAGGCGCCCTCCAGCCCCGTTGCTATTGCTCCCGTCGTCCCCGCCGCCGGCCCTAGCAGCGTAGCTGAACCCGGCTTCATCGTCAACCCTAAGGTGCGTTATCCCAAGGGAATCCACGTTGACCTGGACCGGATCGAGGTCGGAATCCGCGTCGGAGAACCCTAGCTGGTCGCCGGAGGCGGCGTTCCCGTCGGGATTCAGGTAGCACACCGCCCGGACGTCGGGGGAGATCCCCATCGGGAGGAACGGCGTTTTCACCACGCAGTAACTGCCGTCCTCGGCGGGGGAGAACTGGAGAGGTAGCGCGGGCCCCACTCGAAGAAGACCAGCGCGAGGGAGGGGGAGTTGTGGGACCCTCAGCAAAGAACGGAAAACTTTGGGCCTGGGCTGGGCTGCAGAATCACCTTTGGGCCAATAGTTGTTATAAGCATCGTTTTAAAAAATACGGTCCGACCGGTTGGACTACAAATCGGGCACAAGAGCGGGTCGTTTTTAGGCTTTTGACCGGGGTCTGTACTAACCGGACCAAATTTGGTCAGACCGGCCGATTTTAAGGTCCACCCTGATCGATCGAACCCAGTACGTACAAAAATGTGCCAAATTGGCTTTTTTGCGTGATTTTCGAGGAAAAAAAGTTGATTTGACAAGTTTATAGAGTAATAAATAAAAAAAGTAGATTTATAGAGTGGAGAGATAAAAAAGTAAGTCTACTTTTTTTTGTATGAAAAATAAATCTATTTTAACTTACATACATACATATATATATATGTACATATATATATATATGTATGTATATATATGTATGTATATATATTATTAAAAAATAAAAATATTTTTGGTCCGATCGGTGGTCCGACCGATCTGACCAGTCTATCCGAAAAATGGTAGAAATTTTGGGTTGTAGCTCTAGGCCGGGTTTTAAAACCATGGTTATAAGTGCATACATGTAGACCTAGCAATCCCCAAGAGCTACCACCTCAGTTTTTTCGAATCAGAATTCATCAAAATGTTGAACCGTATTCAATTTATCAAAGGATGAATTCAAATACAAAATGTGAACCACTAAATTCGAGTCGAATTAGAATTAATTCTTTTTAGTATTAGGGTTAGGGTTAGGGTTAGTGTTAGGGTTTATGATTTAGGCCTTAGGGTTAAGGTTAGGGTTTGTGTTTATATTGCAAAAAATATTTGTGTTTATTTTATTCATCTTATCTCAATTGTTGTTTAATAAATTTTTAAATGAAACAACATCTTAAATTGAACTTGGACAAACCACAATTTGTTGATTTAGAGTATGATAAAATTATGCTTTCAATCCTAAAACAAAATAAAATTTTTATATCTTGCATTTTGAGATTTGATGTTTGGTGCTTGGTCTAACCCAAAATTATGTGGACTATATTAAAAATTATGTCAGAAGCATAATTTTAGAGTTGTCCATTGTCTAAGGATAATTTCTAATATTCACCGTGTTTTTCCCTTCGAATCAGTCCTAATTTATTTATTAATTTTTTTACATATTACGGAAAAATTTGAATTGAATTCGCCGGTTCGACAAAATTTTAAAATCTTGAGCTGTATTCGATTCATCTACGGATAAATTAGAATTAAATTTTCAACGAATCAAATTTTCACGAATCAAATCAAATTTTTGACGAATCAAATTGAATCAAATCACGAATCAGATTTTAACAATAGTCAGGTCTAAACTACGTCGATGATTGAATACAGACAAGGTACTCGAACCAGATTAATCGGTGTAGTGGTGTCCGGCTCTGACAATTTACATTTAAAAACTCAGTAGTCATATTGGTCAGCGATTTCCTGGAAGTAGAGGAAAAGCTCTGTGGGTTTGGAGAGCATAGGCATATGATCAGCTCCAGCTATGAATTTAACATCCTGGGCGTTGCTGTTCTCGATCATCCACTCCCTGAAGTTCTTCTTAAATGCCTGATCATCCTCGCTCCCGATGTATACCTTTTTTACCGACCCGAACTTCTCCTTTGTGAGTAGAGCTGGGCTCGACAGGTCGTTGAGGAACACCCCCGCTTGGCCTTATTAGCATCTTCACCAATTCCAAGTCCCGAAGAAAAGTTACAATCCCAAAGATTGTAACCAACAATCACTTTAATCGTCGGAGTTTTTTTATAAGTGAAAGTATATTACTCCTCGAAAGAAATCCCAAGATACTTACAACCATATAGTTACATCACGAATAGAACTAGATAATATCTATCAAAGTAGAACATATAAGATAGATATTATCTAAATCCCCTATATGGAAATAACAAAACCAAATAACCACAGAACGCCTAGCTAAGATCCAAAATCATCACAGCAAGCAAAAACCACGACTTCAAACCTCAGAGCCTACTGCTACCAAAATAGGAACCAAATTCTTCAAAATCACGGAGGATCAAATGACCAGGAAAGTATCGAACCGCAAGCCGCGAGTTTAATCTCGTGAAGGATATGGGAAGTTTCCTTCTCCCATGAGAAGCCCATAGTGATTACGAGACATCATGCTTCAGTAGAAAGCTCAGCACGAAGCTCCTCGTCTTGAACCTCCATGCCACCGATAATCGAACTAAGGCCAAGAACCAACAGAGATTTTGTCGACTACTTAACTTTAGATTTTCGCAACAGAAGTTCTATAAGGGTAGCGACTTTTGCCAAGGACTTTCGAATGCGGCAGCTGAACCTAGTCGGGATTGGCATAAACGAAGAGTGCTTATTTGCCCTCTTAAGGGGAGGTTGAGGCTGCGGCACTAAGACCTCAACATCCAATGCAGAGAGAATTTGCACAAATTAGGCATCCACGGATTCATCAGCATGCATTAAAAGAGGATGCTGTACATTCTCATCCATCATGTTTGGAGCAGGCCGAGATCCGGTCCAGTCGAGCAGCATCGCCTCCGAAGGCTGTTTCACAACGATAGAAAGTGGCAAACAAGCAGCAGCAGAGGCATTAATGGAAGAGAACAAAACAGAAGGTTTTCTACAACCATAACGATCTCATCCGAGGAAGAGGCCTGCAATTTCTGGCCAACATCCGACACCATTTTGGCCGACAACGCCTCTGAAGATGGAGAACTCTACAACAAAGGAGGAGCCACCACTCCAGAAAACCCAGTAGCATCCATAATAGAAGCCACTACGCAGGCAGCAGATCAGACTTTAGGACCTTGCATACATCCGGCTCCACACATCGTAGTAGTAGGAGGAGAACCCAGATCGCTAACAAAACATGCACGAAGAGGAGACCTGGCACCAGCATCCAAAGAGCCACAAGCCTCTCCAACAGCTTCCTCACGGAGGGGAGAGGCCCGCCTACCAGCAGCTGTTGAAGTACAAAAATAATATGTTGGAAGCTTGGGGTCGACTAGGGTAATCATCGAGGCACCTGGACTTGGATATCAACTTGCCTTGGCTGAGTATGCTTGAGGCAGCCTGGCTACCCTCAGCCTGGCTACCCTCATCCTCAAGTTAGCTTAAGTGCCCTTAGTCTTAAGTCAGGTTGGGTTGCCTCAGCCTCAACTTGGGTTATATTCTGCTTTATCTGGGGTCCCCTCATCCTCAGCCAACTCGACCTTAGATGGTTGAGTTATGCAATTCGACCTTGGATGGTCGAAATAAGCCCCGACCTTGGATGGTCGAAATGGGGGTGGATCGACCATCAGGTTTTGGTAAAATGATCACATCTTCTGCGTCCAACCTCGGATTAAGGTGATTCAATTTTCTATGAAAATCTAAGACATATATCTACAACTTTGTAGTTTATAGATTCTCCCAATTTAGAGTAGATAAGAGACAAAATGATGCTTCAAATCTCAGCTCTGGCATCATCAATGAGGACCATCGGATGTTAGTAAATTGATTGTGTCTTATGACTCAGACCTTGGATTGAGGTGATTCAAGTTGCTATGAAAAGCCAAATATCTACAACTTTGTAGATAAATGTTTTTTCTAGTTCGCAGCAGCAAGGGGTCAAAAGATGGTTTGAATTGACCACCGCTCATCTGCCTACAAATGGTCGAATTAATCAAGCTAAAATCATCGAATTAGAGGCTTGAGGAGCCAAACTCATCGAATTAGAGGCTTGTGGGGCCAAAATCATCGAATTAGAGAGGATCAAGCCCAAATGGTTGAATTGGAGAGGAACAAGCATCGTCGAATTAAGGCCTTCTTTGGTGGAGGGTCAGGTCATTGAATCAATACTTCTTCGGAGTAGGACCCGAATTGTCGAGTTAAGGTTTTGAGTTGATAAGGCTAAAATTGTTGATTTAAGGGAGGGACAAGTCCAAATCTTCGAATCAAGAAAATGGAGGAAGGCTGGGCTTGGATCGTCGAATTAGCCAAGAAGAGGGGCAAATCATCGAATTAAGGTGGAGAGGGAGCTATCCCTAACATCATCGAGTTAAGATGGAACGGGGGCTACTCCCAAAATTGTCGAATGAGTGCGAGCTACCCTAAAATCGTCGAATATAAGGGGACGACCTTGAATGGTCGAATTAGGCACCTCGACTTCAAGTGGTCGAAATAGGCCTTTCGACCTCAAATGGTCGAATTAGGCATTCCGACCTCGAATGGTCGGGATGGAGAGGTTCAACCTCGGATGGTCAAAGTAAGAAATCTTGTCTTGGATTGTCGAGATTGAGATCTTATGCTCAGACGCCGGGTTCGGTGTTGGCAGAGTAATTTAAAGACCCGATCTAGGAGGACTCTAGAGAAAGTCGTGCGGGGAGGAGACACGAAGAGACCGAACTCAAGACGGACTCTTGAAGGGCTTAAGGAGACCGGGGGTAGTCAAACTCTTGGAGTTGGAAGAGTTGCAAACTGACATAGACTCTGAGAGGCGTAAAGATGTCAAAGGCGGAAGAGTTCCTAGAGCTGAAAGACTTGACAAAATATTTTTCAAAGAAAATCAAAACCTTAGATGCGTACTACCTGGAAAATTATCCAACAAGTTGACCCATTTCGGATTTATCCAGCTGATCGGGAAGATGGACCTACCAGAAACCATCGCAGTCATAACCCGCCAGCTGATCAAGAGCAGAAAGATCTTAAAGATGGTGTCAAAATTCGAGCGAGGTCCGATGCAGAGCCTCGGGAATTTCTTATATCGTTAGAGTAAGTGCTCATCGATAAGCAACTCTTATCAAGACACTATCATCATGTTAGGGAATTTGGCATCGAGTCGATTAGCTAAAATCTGGAATAGAGCTAACCTAGAGCGGATCTTGTAATTAGTGTGCATTTCTCAGGCAAACTATCTATAGATTTCACAAAGATTTGCTACTATACTGGATGTATCCTACTATTTTAATTATATAAAACATTTACCGTTTAAAAAATAGATATGACCTAGTATGAATGGCTACTAGCATTTCGTTAATTTTTCAGATTTAAAAAGAACTTCATAAATTAAAATCTTCTTTGTTAAATTTTATTAAATTTTCCGACGAGCATAAAGAAAGGCAAAAGCAGGTCAAAAGAGAAGAAAAAAATAGATTTTTTGAGGAAAAAATAGCTTATTGATGTTAGTAACAATGTTGAAGCAACTCCGCTGGTTCAATCTTCAACAACGTGCAAAACGTTTTAATGTGTTGATTTAATGGAAATTTCTTAACAATCAACAAGCAAAAAATATTTACCAGAAAAAAGCAAAAAATTAGTCTAAATAATAAGATGTTTAAAATTTTAAAAATATATTACGACTTTTGAATTTTGTAAATAAAAAATATACTCTTAAAACATAGTCTAACATTGTTCGATCGTACATTACCGTGTATCTATTGAACATTAGAAACCTCAATTAGCCGCCCTATGCATTTCTCGTTCTTGATTTGGCCCGCGCCACTGTCAAGATGATGGGCGGCAGAGGAAATGAGAAAGAGAATGAAAAAGATAAGATGGAATTGTAAATATGGAGTGATATGGACGAGGAAGTGGGTTGGCTCATGGTTGGTTTTGTTCTTTTTTGGAATCTTTTATTTAGTGTTATAATATTATTATATAATATTAAAAAAGTTTCATCTGGCCGCTGGTTAGATCAAAACCCAAAGAGCTGAATGGATCACTCTGGATCATTTTCAAAAAATATTGGATGGTAGTAACAAGAAATTGGTCTAAATATTAAAGAGACTCATATTCATTTTAAATATGTTTCAATTTTTGAACCAAGAAGAAAATATCATAGACAAATGGTTACTAAATAGAGTTGAACAATTTATGGGGCTATTTTAAGAGGAGTATGTAGAAATGGAATGCTAGGAACCTGTTTGTTTATTAGGGAGAGACGCCAAATCTGGATCAACTTATTCATCTCGTTATCCGACGAGTTCATAAATGATTAAATTGGTCGTACTTCATTGAGAAATTATGTAATCCAAATTTTTTGTTGTGCTTAGAATCCTTCAGATAAAAATAAATCGAATCAATGTTGAAGATTGTTTTCCCTTCTTTACATCCATTACTTGAAGGAGAAGAAGCTGTTTCTACATCGCAGGTCCATTCGGCCCAAGTTGGAAGGCAAACCCACCAAGGCTCACGTGAGAAGAACGTGAGCAAGCTGACGCAGGGAGTGGAAAAGGAATCTGGCTTCTCATTGGCCGATCCTCTCTCCAATCGGTTATTGAGAAAATCTCCATAGGGAGGTATGAATAATGAGTGATCTCCCACTAAGAAACAAGTTGTATAAATAGTGGGTTTTGTAACAAACTTTGTATCTTTTCTCTTTGTCATTTTGTACAGAGAAAATAGAAATGAGGAGTTCCATCTTCTTCCTCCCAAATATCTCTCGCATGATTCGTCCCCTCAAACACTAAATCATAATATCTTTACACGGTATCAGAGCTAGAAAGTACAGTCTAGTTCCATCCTTTCGATCATGGCATCTACTGATTCTGGGGTGGCTCCTACTGGTATGGGAACACCAGCAGCCTCACACTCACGGGGGCCCGTTCCTGGTCAAGCGGAGGAGGCCGATCCCTACTACATGTAACTAAACGAGAGCCCAGCAACAGTTCTGGTAACACCTCTTCTCAATGAGCATAACCATATGTCTTGGAGTCGTGCGGTCAAAATTGTACTTTGGTCTAAGCATAAAGTTGGTTTCATAGACGGTACAATTTTTTCTCCATCTATTGATGATCCACGCTATGTTTCTTAGAAACGGAACAATACTATAATCTCTATATGGATTATAAGGTCTGTAGAACCGAGAATAGCTCAAAGTATTATTTGGTTTGAGTTTGCACTTGATCTATGGGAAGATCTAAAGGATCGTTACGGTAGAGGTGATGCTATAAGAATCTTCAATCTTCAGGCCCAGATCTTCACTTTAAGTCAGGGTGCTTTGTCTATATCTGATTACTTTGCCCAATATCGTACTATATGGGACCAGATTGAGCAATATATCCCTTATCTTCACTGTAAGTGTGTTCCTAACACTGATGCTGATAAATGTGATTTGTATCGAGTGGTAAAAGGATACATGGCAAATGGCATGATCACTGGTTTTATACGAGATCTCAATGAGAACTATACCCATGTGTGTGAGCAGATACTCATGATAGAGCCAGTTCCATTGATGAGTAGGGTCATTTTCTTGGCCCTTCAACAAGAGAGGCGCCTCCTGAACTCAAACCCAGCTTTGTTACCTATTGTTAACCATACTATTATTTCATATGATCAAGTTAAATCGGTCTTTGCTGCATAAGGTAACCAAAGAGGGCGCGAGTTTTGGAATACGTCTAATCGACTCCACTGTACTGACTGTGACAGAGATGATCACACAGTGGACAAATGCTTTAAAAAGCATGGGTATCCACCAAATTTTAAGCCAAGAGGACAATCATAGTCACAGGGATCTAATGACATACACGTGAGCTCTTTCTCTGGTTTTCCTCAAACCAGAGCACCTTATCACTCATACAATGCAGCCGGCCCACTGGTTAATCACCATGACATTCGTATCTGGCATGTTTGTGCGACTTCCAACTGGTGCACAAGCTCCAGTTCTCATATTGGTTTAGTCCAATTAAACCCATTGTTGCTGCTAACTAATGTCTTATTGGTTCCAAGTTTTAGCTTCAATCTAATTCTGTGAGTCAATTGATGAAGACTTCTCCTTACTCACTTCAGTTTGAGGCTATTTCATGTGTTCTACAGGACCCGTGACTTTCAAGAATGATTGTTGAGGCCGAACAAATTAATGGGCTCTACTTGCTTGACGTGGAACATCATCAGTCGCCATCAGCCAACCCTACAGCATCAACACCCTCCGGCTTATCAGTAATGATCTCGATCTTTGGCATTGTCGCCTTGGTCATCTTCCATCTCCTAAGCTACAGCTTTTACATAGGATATACTCACCTATATCTCCTAAGGTCGATACGCATTGTGATGTATGCCACTTAGCTCGTCACAAACGATTATCATTTCCACCTAGTGCCACTAGAGCTACATCCATTTTTGAGCTTGTCCATGCCGACGTTTGGGGCAAATATGGGTTGCCTTCCCATGATGGTTTTTAATACTTTTTGACCTTAGTCGATGATTACTCTCGTACCGTTTGGGTTTACCTTCTGAAATCTAAATCTGAGGTCTCTATTATACTACCTAGTTTTCTCGCCTTAGTTCAAACCCAATTTAGTACAGCCATTAAGGCTATACGGACTGACCAAGGTATCGAATTCTTCCTACGAGGATTCTTCTATACCAACGGAATCATACATGAGACATCTTATCGCTATAGTCCTCAACAAAATGTGCGGGTAGAACGTAAGCACTAACACTTGCTTAATGTCGCTAGATCCCTCCTTATCCACGCCCATTTACCACTAGTTTTCTGAAGTCACTCCATTCTCCATGCTGCATACATTATCAACCGTACATCCTCCACTCTCCTCCATAACCGATGTGTGTCTAAAATACGCATTAAACGCATATGATTTTGAGTTATTTATGCACATTTGTCTTAAGTTTAGTATCATTTTAGTAAACAATTGAGTTTTGGGTGACTAATGAGTTCTTTGTGCTAAATTGTAAGAAAAGGAGGCAAATTTGGTAAGGAATTATACTTGAAGAAGGAGTCCAGCTGAGATAGTTGACTTACAAGAGAATTTCGGTCAAATTTGGAGCTGAATCAGAGGACGCGTATTTGACAGACAATTGAAGATCTTTCTTTCCTCTTTTCGTACATATAAAGAACGCCTAAACCGGAGATCGGAAAAGGAAGTTACGACCAAAACACTGAAGGCTAGTCTGGCAGATTATTATCAGCGAATTTTAAGGGCCAATTTTAGAAATTCGGTCTTCTGATCCCTTAGGACACTGGGGACGACCCATTAGGTTTTTACACTTAGGAGGGCTTATATATAATCCTCTAGACTTATTTTAACAGAATTTTTATTCCAGAGAACATATACCTTATTTTTGTCTTTGTCACGACTATGAGGAACTAATCCTCTAGGTAGATTTGAGGGAGGAGACCCAAGGATTTGGTTGTGAGGATCAAGTTTTATTAATCTATTTCAGTAGTATTTATTTATTCCTTGTGCTTATTTTTGTTCTTGAATAATTTGCGGTTGTGAGTTTATTCTAGAACTTATGTTGCCATCGATTCTTAATTAGCGGTTGCAGTTAGGAATTGAACTAGAAGCAAAGTTAATTCAGCGAGGAACGGTCGTTACCAAACTAATTAACTAGGGATAAGTAAGGCTAGTTTGTAGATACCAAGGTTTTGAGTATAATCGCTAGGAGTAGGAACGTCCAGTTCTTAAAGCTATTGTCTTATAGTTGCCATTGTGCCTATTAGATGGTAAACAATTAGTTAGGCAATTGTTTGGCTAATTGATTGATGATGTTTGTGGTCTCTTTGCGGTTACGAGAGATTTACACCTACTTGCTATATGTGTTAGATTATCTTTTGTGATCCAGTGATCAACTAACCTGTCGTGGTACTCCGATCTCGAATCTGCCACTTTTCTCTCATTGATTTTTACTTATACTTCTCTCTTCTGTGTTTTGTTGATTTCGTTTGATCTACAAATCTCACAAAATTCTCCCTTTTACTTTCGTTTAAATAGTTAGATTAATTGAGTATTCGTCTCTCCTTGGATCTGACTCGGTACTTCCCTTGCTTGCTACAAATTAGTGAGCTGCAAAATATCTGTTTATTTTGAAGGGCCTCGACACGCTCGTCAAAATTTGGCGCCGTTGCCGGGGAGGTTTTGATTTATTTGATTGATTTAACTTATGTTCAATAGAGCTTCATATGCAGGTCCACCAACCTCTACGCTTGAACCAAACTGTGATGAATGGATAGAGTATCCTGTGGAGTACTATGGAGATCGATTTCAATGGAATCATGATCCCTATGCTATTACTTATCAACCTTGTCCACAACAAGCATCCAACTCCTCCTTGGAAGATCTTATTAGGACCTTGGCCATCACCACAAATCAAAGCATTCAAAATCTCGCCAACCAAACTCAGGCAAGCTTCAAGAATATTGAAGAGCATATATCTCAACTTGCAGCTGATATAAGAGAGATTAAAGAAAGCCGTCAGAATGTGGAGTGCCAAGAGCTTCAGATGGAAGAAGTAGAGGTTGAGATTCAACACGAAGAGGAAGTGGTGGACCTTGGAGAAGAGGAACAAGAGGAATGTGAAGTGATGATCAGGTCGCCGCTCATTGAAGAACCACTACAAATCATGCTACCTATGGTGACACCAATAAAATTACAAGAATTGGAGTTCGAAGTTAAAGTTGGTGGGCCCTATATAGATAGCATATTTCCATACCGATTTGAGTATGCGTACGTACTAGATATAGTTGAAGAGGATGAGAAGGCACGAAGAGTGAAAATAAAGAGAAAGATTGCACAACCTTCCCGAGTTAAAATGAAGATTCGGGACCAAAATCACATGTTTAATCCCGGTTGAAAGAGCAAAAAGGTATCTAGCTAATGATGTTAAATTAGCGCTTATTGGGAGGCAACCCAATTTAGTTTTTCCCTTCGTCCTTTATAGATTTTTGTTAGTTTATTTAAATTTTTTTCTATTTAGGTTCTAATCTATTCATCGTTTTTTTTGCAGAAAAATAAAAATAAAAATAAAAAAAGAAGTCGAGTCGAAGAGCCCTTCTTGCCACGATGTGAACAGAAGATTAACAAGCTTATCGCGGCGAACAAGAATTACACGGGATGAGAGAATCCGAAATTTTCCTCGCGGTGACCAAAAATCCCGCCGCGAAGTGACCAGAAGATTTGGTCTCTTCCAACCCGGCCGGGTGACCTCTAAGTCAAGCAGAGAGAGAAATTTTTGGAGCCACTTTGTCCATTTCTTTCCGTGTCCAAGACTTCCAAGTCCTAGTTTTTTGGACTCCTTTTCCAGTTTTTAACTAAAATTGGACTCTTTTCTCACTCATTCTCTTATTCATCCTTCTATATTATAATCCTGTCATTCTTTATTTAATCAAGCTATACTTTTACAGGAACACTGGCGATAAATTAATTTATTCAACTTAATCTTCTGAATTATTTTAGATTACCTGTCCAATTTCACCATGCCCCCGAAGAAGAGCTACTACCTTTTCCAGCTAGCGACGCATCATCCGAGGGAGTTCTTGAACCCTAAACTCATTTGTTTATTTATTATATTTTATTTTCACATGTCTTGTGTATTTTATTCTATTGGTTATGTTTAGAGTCAACCTATACCATGAGGACATGTTGTTCTCTAAGTGCGGGAATGTTTAGTTAAAATGTTTGGTGTGATTTGTGTGTCAAGTCAACCACCTGCTTGAACTTGCAACTGTGAATTTTTGACCCCTTAGCAACTTAACATCCTTAGGAAAGCTCATGCCAAGATGAAATTAGCAAGGATACGATAAAGCCCATATTGAGAAGTAGTTTTTGCTTTTCAAAAATCTCATAATTGGATTAAGCGACTACTAGTGTATAAGACTGATATAACACTTGAGAGAATTTGGGTGGCACGGCTGTAGTAACCAACTCCCGCCTATATCATAAACATCTTTTAGCTGACTTGCGTGAGGATTAACCGAGTGGCATATGAAAAAAAACTTGATGCCCTTCTAAGTTTTAAAAAAATGTTTTTAAGGGATGGGAAAGAAAGGAATAAAAATTGAAATGTGGAATATAAATGTGGAATATGAATGAATGCTGGCGGAAGGGCAGTAGTCAGGTAAACAATTGGAGTTGATGTTGCCTCCTGCCTGACTACGATGGAGCTTGAGGATCGTTATAGGTGTACAATCAGAGCAATGAAAAATTATAAATCGGCCTATTGACATCTAAGAGTGAAGTCTCAAGTGCCATGTAAGTTTGAGTGCTAACCATGCCAACCTAAAATATTTTGGGATGACGCCAAGCTAAACAACACTATAAGTGCCTTAATATCCAGTCATGCCTGGTGCTTATTGATGTTGAGTCCCTAGTAGTCTTCACCATTTTCTGAATGATTAAAATTATAGAAAACTACTTTAATTTGTGGGCTAGAGTTGAATTGTGAAATTGACTTGGCATGAGGATTCCTGGGGATATTCTGTTGTTGATGGTTTATTAATTCAGTGTGGTTAAAATACAAGTGCTCATGTTGACAATATCTATTTGCATGTCTATATGTTGAGTGATTTGCTTGTTGTCTTAAGAGTTGAGTCCTTAGTATTTTGTGTCTAAGTCTTAGTTTATAGTCTTGCTTGGGGACAAGCAAAGTTTAAGTGTGGGGATGTTTGATGTGTGTCTAAAATACGTATTAAACGCATAGAATTTTGAGTCATTTATGCACGTTTGTCTTTAGTTTAGTATCATTTTAGTAAACAATTAAGTTTTGGGTGACTAATGAGTTCTTTGTGCTAAATTGTAGGAAAAAGGAGGCAAATTTGGTAAGGAATTATACTTGAAGAAGGAGTCCAGCTGAGATAGTTGAGTTGCAAGAGAATTTTGGTCAACTTTGGAGCCGAATCAGAGGACGCGTATTTGACAGACAATTGAAGATATTTCTTTCCTCTTTTCGTACATATAAAGAACGCCTAAATCGGAGATTAGGAAAGTAAGTTATGACCAAAAGACTGAAGGTTGGTCTGGCAGATTATTATCAGTGAATTTTAAGGGCCAATTTTGGAAATTCGGTCTTCTGATCCCTTAGGACACTGAGAATGACCCATTAGGTTTTTACACTTAGGAGGGCTTATATATAACCCTCTAGACTTATTTTAAGAGAACTTTTCATTCCAGAGAATATATACCTTATTTTTGTCTTTGTCACGACTATGAGGAACTAATCCTCTAGGTAAATTTGAGGGAGGAGACCCAAGGATTTGGTTGTGAGGATCAGGTTTTATTAATCTATTTCAGTAGTATTTATTTATTCCTTGTGCTTATTTTTGTTCTTGAATGATTTGCGGTTGTGAGTTTATTCTAGAACTTATGTTGCCATCGATTCTTAATTAGTGGTTGCAGTTAGGAATTGAACTAGAAGCAAAGTTAATTCAGCGAGGAATGGTCGTTATCAAACTAATTAACTAGGGATAAGTAAGGCTAGTTTGTAGATACCAAAGTTTTGAGTATAATCGCTAGGAGTAGGAACGTCCAGTTCTTAAAGCTATTGTCTTATAGTTGTCATTGTGCCTATTAGATGGTAAATAATTAGTTAGGCAGTTGTTTGGCTAATTGATTGATGATGTTTGTGGTCTCTTTGCGGTTGCGGGAGATTTACACCTACTTGCTACATGTGTTAGATTATCTTTTGTGATCCAGTGATCAACCAACCTGTCGTGGTACTCCGATCTCGAATCTGCCGCTTTTCTCTCATTGATTTTTACTTATACTTCTCTCTTCTGTGTTTTGTTGATTTCGTTTGATCTAAAATCTCACAAAATCTCCCCTTTTACTTTCGTTTAAATAGTTAGATTAATTGAGTATTCGTCCCTCCTTGGATCTGACTCGGTACTTCCCTTGCTTGCTACAAATTAGTGAGCCGCGAAATATCACTTTATTTTGAAGGGCCTCGACACGCTCGTCAAAATTTATTTTAGTAAACAATTGAATTTTGGGTGACTAATGAGTTCTTTGTGCTAAATTGTAGGAAAATGAGGTAAATTTGGTAAGGAATTATACTTGAAGAAGGAGTCCAGCTGAGATAGTTGACATTCAAGAGAATTTCGGTCAACTTTGGAGCCGAATCAGAGGACGCGTATTTGACAGAATATTGAAGATCTTTCTTTCCTCTTTTCGTGCATATAAAGAACTCCTAAATCGGAGATCGGGAAAGGAAGTTACGACCAAAATACTGAAGGCTGGTCTGGCAGATTATTATCAGCGAATTTTATGGGTCTATTTTGGAAATTCGGTCTTCTGATCCCTTAGGACACTGGGGACGACCCATTAGGTTTTTATACTTAGGAGGGCTTATATATAACCCTCTAGACTTATTTTAAGAGAACTTTTTATTCCAGAGAATATATACCTTATTTTTGTCTTTGTCACGACTATGAGGAACTAATCTTCTAGGTAGATTTGAGGGAGGAGACCCAAGGATTTGGTTGTGAGGATCAGGTTTTATTAATCTATTTTAGTAGTATTTATTTATTCCTTGTGCTTATTTTTTTTCTTGAATGATTTGCGGTTGTGAGTTTATTCTAGAACTTATGTTGCCATCGATTCTTAATTAGCGGTTGCAGTTAGGAATTGAACTAGAAGCAAAGTTAATTCAGCGAGGAACGGTCGCTATCAAACTAATTAACTAGGGATAAGTAAAGCTAGTTTATAAATACCAAGGTTTTGAGTATTATCGCTAGGAGTAGGAACGTCCAGTTCTTAAAGCTATTGTCTTATAGTTGCTATTGTGCCTATTAGATGGTAAACAATTAGTTAGGCAGTTATTTGGCTAATTGATTGATGATGTTTGTGGTCTCTTTGCGGTTGCGGGAAATTTACACCTACTTGCTACATGTGTTATATTATATTTTGTGATCCAGTGATCAACCAACCTGTCGTGGTACTCCGATCTCGAATCTGCCACTTTTCTCTCATTTATTTTTACTTATACTTCTCTCTTTTGTGTTTTGTTGATTTCGTTTGATCTACAAATCTCACAAAATTCTCCCTTTTACTTTCGTTTAAATAGTTAGATTAATTGAGTATTCGTCCCTCCTTAGATCTGACTCGGTACTTCCCTCGCTTGCTACAAATTAGCGAGCCGCGAAATATCAGTTTATTTTGAAGGGCCTCGACCGCTCCTCAAAATTTAGTTTAGTAAACAATTGAGTTTTGGGTGACTAATGAGTTCTTTGTGCTATGTAGGAAAATGAGGCAAATTTGGTAAGGAATTATACTTGAAGAAGGAGTCCAGCTGAGATAGTTGACTTGCAAGAGAATTTCGGTCAACTTTGGAGCCGAATCAGATGATGCGTATTTGACAGACAATTGAAGATCTTTCTTTCCTCTTTTTGTGCATATAAAGAATGCATAAATTGGAGATCATCAAACGAAGTTACGACCAAAATATTGAAGGCTGGTCTGGCAGATTATTATCAGCGAATTTTAAGGGCCAATTTTTGAAATTCGTTCTTCTGATCCCTTAGGACACTGGGGACGACCCATTAGGTTTTTACACTTAGGAGGGCTTATATATAACCCTCTAGAATTATTTTAAGAGAACTTTTTATTCCAGAGAACATATACTTTATTTTTGTCTTTGTCACGACTATGAGGAACTAATCATCTAGGTAGATTTGAGGGAGGAGACCCAAGGATTTGGTTGTGAGGATCAAGTTTTATTAATCTATTTCAGTAGTATTTATTTATTCTTTGTGCTTATTTTTGTTGTTGAATGATTTGTTGCCATCGATTCTTAATTAGCGGTTGCAGTTAGGAATTGAACTAGAAGCAAAGTTAATTCAGCGAAGATCGGTCGTTACCAAACTAATTAACTAGGGATAAGTAAGGCTAGTTTGTAGATACCAAAGTTTTGAGTATAATCGCTAGGAGTAGGAACGTCCAGTTCTTAAAGCTATTGTCTTATAGTTGCCATTGTGCTTATTAGATGGTAAACAATTAGTTAGGCGGTTGTTTGGCTAATTGATTGATGATGTTTGTGGTCTCTTTGCAGTTGCGGAAGATTTACACCTACTTTCTACATGTGTTAGATTATCTTTTGTGATCCAGTGATCAACCAACATGTCGTGGTACTCCGATTTCGAATCTGCCGCTTTTCTCTCATTGGTTTTTACTTATACTTCTCTCTTCTGTGTTTTGTTGATTTCGTTTGATCTACAAATCTCACAAAATTCTTCCTTTTACTTTCATTTAAATAGTTAGATTAATTGAGTATTCATCCCTCTTTGGATCTGACTCGGTACTTCCCTTGCTTGCTACAAATTAGTGAGCCGTGAAATATCGGTTTATTTTGAAGGGCCTCGACACGCTCGTCAATAACCAAACACCTTATGAGCTACTCCACAAATCTCCTCCCCATTACAGCCACTTCAAGATTTTTGGTTGCCTTTCTTACGCTTCCACTATCCAACGAGGGTGTTCTAAATTCGCTCCTCGGTCTCGACGTTATATTTTTCTCAGCTTTTCCTATGGCATTAAAGAATACAAGCTCTATGACCTGAAAATCCACCAGCTAATCATCTCCCGTGATGTGATATTTCACGAGACCATCTACCCATTTTGAAACTCCCACATATACTCTCCCAAAATTTACTAGCCTTATGATTCTACATCTCTTCTCCTTCCTCTCACTTCACCCATCACTGATGATGTCTCCATTCCTGACCCACCCGATACTACGCCATCACCTCCCTCCTCGCCGACTTATTTACTAAGTCTCTCCTTGTTTCTCGACATTATTTTCATGTGTCCAATTTGGGAATGGTGAATATTCACCTTCCCACTTGTGGGGGCGTGTTGAAGATTGTTTCCCCTTCTTTACATCCATTACTTGAAGGAGAAGGAGCTATTTCTACATCACAGGCCCGTTCGGCCCAAGTTGGAAGACAAACCCACCAAGGCACACGTGAGAAGAACGTGAGCAAGCTGACCCGTGGAGTGGAAAAGGAATCTGGCTCCTCATTGGCCGATCCTCTCTCCAATCGGTTATTGATAAAATATCCACAGGGAGGTGTGAATAATGAGTCGCCCCCCACTAAGAAACAAGCCGTATAAATAGTGAGTTTTGTAACAAACTTTGTATCTTTTCTCTCTGCCATTTTGTACAGAGAAAATAGAAATGAGGAGCTCCATCTTCTTCCTCCCAAATATCTCTCGCATGGTTCGTCCCCTCAAACACTAAATCTTAAAATCTTTACAATCAACACTATATGTATTTATTCGGTAGGTTTTTACTAATCGACCTCATGTAGTTTTAATTACTATGGTGTAATTATTCAACAATATTCATTTCTAAGTTATTCATTATTCGTGAATATTGCAACGACCACTAAAGCATGATAAACCCGATAAAACTTCTTAACAACCTACCACATAAGGAGAACAATATTAAATTACTCGACAAAATAATCAGACGTCTCTGCATCCATTGGCACTCAAAACTCAGTCGTATATGGCAGCGATTTTCTGTAAGCAGAGGAAAAGCTCCGCGGGTTTGGAGAGCATAGGCATATGGTCAGCTCCGACTATGAACTTAACATCGTGGGTGTGATATGTTGGAGAATTGGTTTATTAACCAAGGAAGAGATGACCCAATACAAGTGAGTGTATTGGGCTTTGGCCCAAATATTTAATTAGAGGGAGAATCCTAATTAAATATAATAACTAAGTAATTAGTGGGCAACTTTGAGCTAATTTAATTAAAGGTCACACCAATTGATTTTGGGTGTTTGTGAGATGAATACGAAGCTCGTTGATAGAGCTTCGTAACGATATATAACACTTGCGAAAATCCAATTCTCGGGGTGAATAAAAATTGGCTTTAAAGTGGTATGGTTGTTATTAAAATAAGCACAATCCCACATTGGTTAGCGCACCATGCTGTGACAAGTTTATAAAGGACTAGAAGTCTAGCATGGGTAAACTGGTGGAGAAGGGAGAGGCTCCTCGCGGGTTGCGGGATTCAGGGCCTTATCTTTTTAGAACAGGGCCGGACTTGTTGTAGCGATCCTAGGCCCAAAAAGTCTTCTGGGCTTCTTGGACTTTCGTTTGGACAAGCCCACGTTCTGGAACCTTCTCTTGCCAGCTGCCATCTGAATTTAAATTCGAATTTTAAATTCATGAGAGTAACAGCCTATTTATGTTGGGGGGTTTTGTGGGTCTTGTAACGGCCCATTTAATGGGTGGGTTAATGGCCTTATTAAATCCGGATTTGGCTGTTGGAGGTCCAAGGCTGCCTATAAAAGGAGCCCACCTCCTTCATTCCATATCATCCCAGCTCTCACTCTTCCTTGAGCTCTCTACTTCTCCCTCCATAGCATAGCATTTCTCACTGTCATTTGTGTCGGAGTTCTAGAGCTACGAAAGGTTCGAAAGGTGTACGAAAGTGCTTGCTTTTGTACACGAGGTTGGGCGTTGTACCTTGGGAACTCTCTTACCCACGGAGGCCTGAAGCATATTGGCGGGTAATAAGAGTTTAAGGGCACACGGTAAAACTGTGGCCTCGTCCAGGATTGCATCCGAAATTCCTAGCTCGAAGAAGACGGTTTTACATACTTTCTACAAGTGTGATCGTGAGCATACTTCTACCCTTCTCTTTTCTATCGCTTGTATTTATTTACTCGAGTTAAAACCATAATTTACTAATATTTGTCCAACAATCTTAAACTCTTATTATATTAGTTAATTATGGTTTCGTACTCATTCTAGTTACGAGTATTATTCTGTTCAATATAAACATGCTCTGTTAACCTGTTTATTCACTTTCATTATTCTGTGAAGGTTTTTACAGAAACAATATTGTGTTAAAATTGAGAGTCACTACTCTGCAAAAGTAATAACTTAAATCGGTCACCTACTTCTTGGTTGGACTTCGAATTTAAATCTTTTATTCGCCTTTCAACGCATGAGTTCTTTACGGGAAATTGAAAGACGTCTAGCTAATTGAATTCATTGCTCCTGTGTATGAAAACTTTAGAACCGCATTTTCAACTTTAACGTGGTAACGTCAAACTCTTTAAATTGGGAAACACAATGCTTCGGTATTACTTCGGTTCGGAAAAGAAGATTAAATAGTAGCTTTTATTCTTTCATTGTCTCACAGTCTCACGTAACAGTTACAGGAATCAAAATGGTTTTAAAATAATAGTCTTCCAATTAATTGAGCTTCAATTGGTTACTATCCAACGGTTTGATCACTTGTTATTGCAAGAATTACATCGGGAGGTACTACTGTTTATTAATCTTGCGATTAATCCCGCTCACAACTTACAAAGGTTTATTTTGGTGATATTTTTAGATGGCTGGAATTAACAACTCTCCCCCACTTAACAACTCCGGTGCGACGAACACTGCTGATGACAACTTGAACGAGGAGGTTCCTGTTGTGAGGGCTAGCGGCGCTGAGGCCGTGATGCCGGGTCATAGACACCCAATGCCACTGCCGTACTCTCATCTTGAGAAACTGGAAAAGTTCAAGAGTGGAAATTTCAAGAGATGGCAACAAAAAATATTGTTCCACTTGACCGCCTTGAACTTTAGCCGGTATGTCAAGGAAGAGAAACCCAAAGAGAATGTGAGTGATCCGCATCAAACCGTGATCCACAGCGCATGGGTACAGGAAGATTACCTATGTCGCAACTATATATTGGGTTCTCTCGACGATTCATTTTACGGCGTCTACTATACCAAAGAAACGTCTAAGGATCTTTGGGAATCGTTGGAGCACAAATATAAAGTTGACGACGCCGGTGCAAAGAAATTTGTGGCCGGACGCTTCCACGACTATCGGATGGTCGATGGAAAGAGCGTTGTGGAACAATGCGAAGAGTTGCAATTGATCTTTCATGATCTTGCAACAGAGGAAATGGCCATCAATGATGCCCTCCAAGTGGCGATGGTAATTGAGAAATTACCACCTTCTTGGAAGGACTTCAAGATGTACCTCAAGCACAAGAGGAAGAAGATGACTCTCGAGAACCTTATCCGAAAGTTGCGCATCGAGCAAGACAACCGAAAGGTTGATAAGAAACCAAGTGGCATGGTTGCTAAGGCCAATGTGGTCGAGACCGGGGGGAGCTCCCGTGGGAACAAGCAGAAACGCTCAAATGATTCCAAGGGAGATGCTCAGAACAAGAGCTTTACTGGTGCCTGCTTTGTTTGCAATAAGACCGGCCATCGTGCCAAAGATTGCTACAAACGTCTAGCCGCGGAGGGTAAGAAGACGGCAGGACCAAGCAAGGGCAAGAAGAAGAAGCCCGCCAATGATAACATTGCGGAGGCTAGCTTGAGCTCTGACCTCGATGAGATGCACCTCACGGCCGTTATGTCCGAGGTGAACCTCGTGGGTGGGAACTCGAAGGAATGGTGGGTGGACACGGGGGCTACCCGCCACATTTGTGCCAACAAATGGATGTTCAAGACCGATCAACCGGTCGATGATGAGAACTGCTACATGGGAAATTCCGCAGTCTCGAAGGTTGAAGGCAAAGGGACAATCATACTGAAGATGACCTCGGGCAAGGAGCTCACCTTGACCGATGTGCTGCATGTGCCCGAGATAGGGAAGAATCTCATCTCCGGAGTGGTGCTCAATAAGAGGGGCTTTCGGCTCGTGTTTGAGTCTGACAAGGTCATCATGTCCAAGGGAGGGATGTTCGTTGGCAAGGGCTACTTGACCAACAATCTTTTTAAGATGAGTGTAATGACTTTAGCTCCGAAGGCAAAGTCTAGTAATAAGATTGATGTGGGTGCCGCCAATAAGGCTAGCACGAGCAATAATGTAATGAATGTTGCCGATAAGGCCAATGAGAAAGTGAAGATTGCTTATTCTCGGGATTCGTTATATTTATGGCATGGTAGACTAGGTCATGTGAACTATAAGTCTTTACAAAGGCTAATATCACTTAACTTACTACCAAAGTTTAACATCGATCACAAACATAAGTGCGAGACTTGTGTTGAGGCCAAGTACGTCAAAGCATCTTCCCACTCGATTGAGCGAAGCACGGAACCGCTGGATTTAATCCACACCGACGTATGTGATTTAAAATCCGTACAAACGCGTGGCGGTAAAAATTATTTTATAACTTTTATCGACGATTGTACGAGGTATTGCTATGTCTACTTGATGAGAAGTAAAGATGAAGCAATAGACATGTTCATTCATTATAAGAATGAAGTTGAGAACCAACTTGGCAAGAAGATCAAAAATCTTCGAAGTGACCCAGGTGGTGAATATGAATCTCCATTTGCACAAGTTTGTGCCGAGAATGGAATCGTTCATCAAACCACGGCGCCTTATTCTCCCGAGAAAAATGGAATTGTGGAAAGGAAGAATAGGACGCTTAAGGAAATGATGAATGCGATGCTTATTAGTTCCGGATTACCAAGGAATTTGTGGGGGGAAGCGGTGCTCTCGGCCAACTATGTGCTTAACAGGGTACCACATAAAAAGTTGGCTAAAACACCTTACGAATTATGGAAAGGTCATGCGCCTAGCTATAAGTTCCTAAGGGTTTGGGGATGTCTTGCTAAGGTTCCGATCCCACCTCCTAAAAGGACAAGGATAGGACCCAAGACGGTGGATTGTGTGTTTATCGGTTATGCACAAGATAGTGCTGTATATCGATTCTTGGTACACAAGTCAGATAACTCTGATATCCACGTAAATACTATCATAGAAGCTAGGGATGCTTCATTCTTTGAGGAAACCTTTCCTCACAAAGCTCGAACTGGTGTTGACCATCAAGTTGACCAAAGTGGAAGCAATGTGGGGGGGAGAGCAACCTCAAGATGAAGTTGAAGAGCCTAGGCGTGGGAAAAGGGCTAGAAAAGAAAAGTCTTTTGGATCAGATTTCCTAACATATCTGTTAGAAAAGGATCCAGTAACCTACAAATAAGCAATGTCTTCTACAGACTCTGCTATTTGGAAGGAAGCGGTGAATAGTGAGATAGAGTCTATCTTACATAATCACACTTGGGAACTAGTAGATCTACCTCCAGGTAGTAAACCACTAGGCCATAAGTGGATCTTCAAAAAGAAGATGAAGCCTGATGGTACAGTGGATAAGTACAAGGCGAGACTTGTTGTTAAAGGCTACAAGCAAACTGAGGGTGTTGATTATTTTGACACATATGCTCCTGTCTCAAGGAAAACGTCTATTAGGTTAGTCATAGCCTTGGCGGCTTTGTTTAACCTAGAGATCCATCAAATGGATGTGAAGACGGCCTTCCTTAATGGAGATTTGGAAGAGGAGATTTACATTGAGTAACCCGAAGGGTTTGTGGTATCAGGTAAAGAACATAAGGTGTGTAAACTTGTAAAATCCTTGTATGGACTAAAACAAGCACCTAAACAATGGCACGAAAATTTTGATAGTGTAATACTATCTAACGGGTTTCAGATAAACCAATGTGATAAATGTGTCTACGTGAAAGGAGATGATAACGACTATGTGATAGTTTGTCTCTACGTAGATGACATGTTGATCGTGGGTAATAATGATAATATCAAAATTATCAAGAAAATGTTGTCACAAAATTTTGACATGAAAGACTTGGGACAAGTTGATGTAATACTTGGGATGAAAATCACCAAGACTTCAGAAGGTTACGCGCTTTCCCAAGGTCACTATGTCGAAAAGATATTTGACAAATTCGATAAGGATAGCAATGTAATTGCGAGAACTCCTATGGAAGTGGTGTCGAGTCTCTGCAAGAATCGCGGAGAGAGTGTGAGACAACTAGAATATTCTAGAGTTATAGGCAGTCTAATGTACCTCATGGACTGTACTAGACCAGATATTACAAACTCGGTTAACAGATTATCGAGATATACGAGTAATCCCAATTATGAACATTGGAAAGCAATAGTTAGAGTCCTTAGATATCTAAGGTACACTGCTAACTATGGATTATACTATACGAGACATCCAGCTGTTCTGGAAGGGTATTCAGACGCGAACTGGATATCGGACTCCAAGAATATAAAATCCACTAGCGGATACATATTTACATTTGGAGGAGCAGCGGTCTCGTGGAGATCATGCAAACAAACTTGCATTGCTAGATCAACTATGGAATCAGAATTCATAGCGTTGGATCTAGCAGCTGAAGAGGCGGATTGGCTCCGAATTTTCTTGGAGGACATCCCGATGTGGTCAAAACCAGTGCCTCCCATTAGCGTGCACTGTGATAGTCAATCAGCTATTGGAAGAGCACAAAATAATGTGTATAATGGAAAGTCTAGACACATACGTCGTAGACATAAATCCGTGAGAACGTTATTGAGAACGGGTGTGATATCTTTAGACTATGTAAAGTCAAAAGAGAACATCGCGGATCCATTAACTAAGGGTCTAACGAGAGACCAAGTTGAGGTATCATCGAGGGGAATGGGATTAAAACCCACGAAATGACCTAAACCCATGCTGGCAACCCAACCTGGATCGTAAATCCCGATCTGCAGGTTCAAAGGGACAACCGAATTGTGAGGCTAGGGTCGAACAAAGTACTCAGGAAATTGAGTTCCTTGCCTATTCCTATGATGGAAGAGTGATAGACCTGTCCATGTGAAGGTTAAGCTTTAAACTTTTAATGATCCTTATACTTTGAGTATATATATAAGTGGGGTATGGCAGGATACTCCTTATAAGAGATCACCTATATCAAATGTGAAGGGGCCGCTTCTATGAGATGAGTTAAGGGTTAAATCTCTAGAGCATTCGATGAAGTTTCCAAGGCAGTCCAGGGCCAAAATGGACAACAACGAAAAAACCAAAGTAGTGGTTTGAGAAGGAGTTGTGTGAGTACCTTTGTCTTGGTATACATGAAACTCCGAACAGTTCAAGGCATCGCGTCCACTGGTTTGGCAAGTATATCCGAATGTATTTTACTAAGGAAGGTTCAAGGCTTTCAACCACCTTTCCTGATGCAACAAATTCTCGCAGAACTCCAAGTTGCATGTAGCATTGGTAGGCTCATATCATATATAAGCCAATTTGCATTCATGTGGGGGATTGTTGGCGAATTAGTTTATTAACCAAGGAAGAGATGGCCCAATACAAGTGAGTGTATTGGGCTTTGGCCCAAATATTTAATTAGAGGGAGAATCTTAATTAAATATAATAACTAAGTAATTAGTGGGCAACTTTGAGCTAATTTAATTGAAGGTCACACCAATTGATTTTGGGTGTTTGTGAGATGAATACGAAGCTCGTTGATAGAGCTTCGTAACGATATATAACACTTGCGAAAATTCAATTCTCGGGGTGAATGAAAATTGGCTTTAAAGTGGTATGGTTGTTATTAAAATAAGCACAATCTCACATTGGTTAGCGCACCATGCTGAGACAAGTTTATAAGGACTAGAAGTCTAGCATGGGTAAACTGGTGGAGAAGGGAGACGCTCCTCGCACCGTCCGTCCGTCCGGCCCGGCTCAGCTCGGCTCGGCACGCACGCACGCACGCGCGCGTGCCTCGCCCCATCCCGGACCGGGCCGGGCCGTGCCGGGCCCGGGCCCGGGCCCGGGCTCGGGCTCGGTCTTGGGTGCGGGTGCGGGTTGCGGGTTGCGGGATTGTGGGTTTTTGGAAATTGTTCCAGGTTCTAGGGCCTTATCTTTTTAGAACTGGGCCGGACTTGTTGTAGCGATCCTAGGCCCAAAAAGTCCTCTGGGCTTCTTGGACTTCCGTTTGGACAAACCCACGTTCTGGAATCTTCTCTTGCCAGCTGCCATCTGAATTTAAATTCGAATTTTAAATTCATGAGAGTAACATCCTATTTATGTTGGGGGTTTTGTGGGTCTTGTAACAGCCCATTTAATGGGTGGGTTAATGGCCCTATTAAATCCGGATTTGGCTGTTGGAGGTCCAAGGCTGCCTATAAAAGGAGCCCACCTCCTTCATTCCATATCATCCCAGCTCTCACTCTTCCTTGAGCTCTCTACTTCTCCCTCCATAGCATAGCATTTCTCACTGTCATTTGTGTCGGAGTTCTAGAGCTACGAAAGGTTCGAAAGGTGTACGAAAGTGCTTCCTTTTGTACACGAGGTTGGGCGTTGTACCTTGGGAACTCTCTTACCCACGGAGGCCTGAAGCATATAGGCGGGTAATAAGAGTTTAAGGGCACACGGTAAAACTGTGGCCTCGTCCAGGATTACATCCGAAATCCCTAGCTCGAAGAAGACGGTTTTACACACTTTCTACAAGTGTGATCGTGAGCATACTTCTACCCTTCTCTTTTCTATCGCTTGTATTTATTTACTCGAGTTAAAACCACAATTTACTAATATTTGTCCAACATGATACCCCAAAAATGATATGTTCTGTCTGAAAACCTTAAGTGATTTGATTAGTACTATCCATACCAACAAGGTGCACATTCTTTTCTGGCATACATCCTGAGAGAACTCCAAGATTAAACACGTTTGGCCGAGAGTAGGATCAGGATGAGTGACCTCCTGGGAAGTTTTCCGGGATGCATGCGAGTGAGGACAAAGCATGCTGGAAAAGATCTGTGTTGGTCTGTGGAGACAGTCGGTCAAATTACGGGGTATTACATTTGGTATCAGAGCGACCTCGACTTGTACGGTGTGGTTCGGGGATCGAACGCACCTATAACCGAGGGATTCTGGGACTGTCTGTATCTGGCGCGACGAGGACGTCGCGTATTTAAGGAGGGGTGTATGTGATACCCCAAAAATGATATGTTCTGTCTGAAAACCTTAAGTGATTTGATTAGTACTATCCATACCAACAAGGTGCACCTTCTTTTCTGGCATACATCCTGAGAGAACTCCAAGGTTAAACACGTTTGGCCGAGAGTAGGATCAGGATGGGTGACCTCCTGGAAAGTTTTTCGGGATGCATGCGAGTGAGGACAAAGCATGCTGGAAAAGACCTGTGTTGGTCTGTGGAGACAGTCGGTCAAATCACGAGGTGTTATAGTGGGCGTGACTGTTCTCGATCATCCACTCCCCGTAAGTCTTCTTAAATGCCTGATCATTCTCGCTCCCGATGTAGACCTTTTTCACCGACCCGTACTTTTCCTTTGTGAGTAGAGATGGGCTGGACAAGTCGTTGAGGAACACCTCGCTTGGCCTTATCAGCATCTTCACCAGTTCCAAGTCCTGAAAGAAATTGCAAACCCAAATCAGAGTACGAAAAAAGTTGTTTTAACTAAAAAGAATCGAGTTCGTCTACTTACAAATACACTAGTGTTAAATTATTTGTTGGATTAGTCAACACGGTGAATGTTCAGATATCAATATGATTTCAACCAAAAACATTATATTGCATTTTGACTCACCTCCGGTTGACATTTGTGGCAGACTCTGGTCGAAAGAAACTTGGGACCGTGCAATATTGGAGTTATGAACGGATTCCCTGGGATTGGGCGGGGGGAATCTGAGTTTTTTGATAGTGATTCCAGGGGCCATTCTTTGAACAACTGTCATAATAATCACAAGTACTTAATAGTATCATTAATAAAAGTACCCACGTTATTTTACTTTGAAAGGATTTTAACGAGGTTGCAGATGCAACTTTGTGATATGAGATATTTGATACCAAGAAGATGTAAATATGTACACTTTCGTATATTAAAATAAAATTAACTTATAAAAAGGAGTAGCATTAATAAAAGTCATACGGCATTTAAACTAGTTATATAACATTATAAATTAAAAGTCCACTCAAAATTAATATGAGCGATATCTGTACAAGCTTATGATCAACTCCAAATCTTTTTCACTTTTACAAGTATTTACATCATTAATCCTAGTAGGAATAATAACACATTTGTGATGGAAGGGTCAACCATAACAATTTTACAAGCTATTATATGCCGAGGTTATCACATGGTTAATTATTTTTTGATAAGTTAAAGTATATTATTCTTCAAAAAAAATCCAAAGATATTTACAATCGGATAATTACATCACGAAAGGAACAAGATAATATCTATTAAAATAGCACCTACAAGATAAATATTATCTAATTTCTTTGGAAAAAATTACCAAGTAGAAATCCCAAGGAACGCCCAACATAGTTCCAAACACCAAAGCAAATAAACACCACGCCTACTGCAACACAACCAAACAGAGGCCAAAATTCCCGAATCAAGGAGGATCAAAGGACCAGGAAAGCACCGAACCGCAAGTCGCAAGTTTAATCTCGTGAAGGCGTGAAAAATATGTTTAATTACGAGTGTGATAAACATGTTCATAAATTAGAGGCGTGAAAAATACGCATACACATTGTCTTAAGGTTTCGGATTATACAAATACATTTATTTACATACTTGTACATATAATAATTATCTACTTATGAAAACTTACCTCATCAAATAACTCTGTAAGGGATGAGTCATACTTGGGCATAAAGGCAGTCACATGAACAGCCACCAACACCTTCTCCGGGAACTTCTCCATGGCCAGAGAAATGCTGATGCCACCATAGACATGACCCACCAAGATCACCTTCTCATCCTCAGGAAGAGATTTCATCAACTCCATCAACGGTTCCAGGTAGTCGTCTATACCGTTGACCTCCTCGGGTCGCTTGGGGTTGACCCCGCAACCTCCAAGGTCTAGGGCAGTGACCCGGTGGCCAGCTGATTTGAGCAGAGGGACAATCTTGTACCAGCTCCATGCCCCAAAACAGGCTCCATGGACTAGAACAAAATGCTTTCCCTTTCCCATTGTTTTGACTAATTTAGTGTTCTCGGCCCCGAAGAAGACTAATTTGCCTTATTTATATCATTGTAGCGTCGAGCAATTCAAATTACAAAATTAGGCTGATCCCCAATTATAATAATAGTGTATGGTACGTTGTCACATGATAATATTACCAGTTTGTCTGCCATGTAAGTATAATATTTAGCCAATTGTACGTTGTATTTATTTCATGTAATGCTATTTTTTTGAAAGATAAATTATTATACCATAATATTGTCAAAGTTTGAACCTTGAACCTTCTAGATATTTACAACGCCTTGTGTTGTTAAGCTACAAGTCTTTTGGCTCATGTAATACTATCATATGAATGATATTTAGATTTATTTAGAAATAAAATTCAGTTTCAAAACTTTACAATTTAAAAAATATAAAAATAAGATCCGACATTTAATATTATCCTTCGTGCGTGTACTTGGCCTCAAGATTAATTTGCGATATTTATATCCTATTGACTTTAGCAAACACGTTATATCCCCAGTATAATATTTGTGAATGGTACGTTGTCCCATGTCAGACTGATATTAGATGCTGATCTGACTAGATTTTGTCGACCGGTGTTGTCTACCAATGCATGGCATTTTTTTTAATATTTGTATATGGCATTTTTCACATGCTATGTACGCGGTTGTAGTCAAGAATTTCACTAAAAATTGATCTCCGTAAAATCTCATTGGAAAAAGACGGTGACGTGACGTGAGAAAAAGAGTATCTAAAAGTACTACTAAATTGTAATTTCATGCCTGCACCAGTATTTATGGAGGAGATTCATATTGCAATTGACTTGAGGACGATTGCATTACAAATCTATCCCAACCAACCCAAGTTCCAATCGAGCACCACAAGAAGCCCGAAACCATACAAGCACAGTATACAAAACCATTATATACCCAGAATCCACCTAGCTCGGAACCCATACAAGCCCAGTGAAACCCAATTGGCTCCAATAAGCCCATTGCATGACCCAATCCAGAATCCACCTTCTCTCACACCTATTTATTCCGACGTACACATCCAAATCCCGTCTAACACACTTATAAAAAAAAATCCAGTATAACAATTTTCATAATTAGTATGTCTCTTAAATTTTAATGTATTTTTCTACGGACATAAAGAAATAGATGTCAGTAATAAACTTGTCCAAAAAAAGATGTTAATAATAAACTAATAATGTTGAAGATACTCCATTAGTTCAATCTTCAATGCTCAAAACGTTTTGCTGTTACGATGAAAAGTTATTTTCTTTTGATAAGTTATAATGGAAAGTTCTTAAGAGTATATCAACTATATAGTTTTTCTAAATATTAAAAGACCTAATTACAAAAAATTGATTTTCAAACCCTACGATTCGAGAATACATTTTTTTATAGGCAAAATTTCTATATTAATGTAGTGACATTTACACGAGTGGTGACTCCCCCGTATAATAGTACGAAGGTTACAGTCGAGAACCTTACTAAAATTTTTATTGTCGCAAAACTCATTTAAAAAATGACGATACGTAAAAAATTATCTCGATAACACTGCTATACAAATTCTATCACTCAAACCATTATCCATACTAATATCGAACATGTTCGCTATCGACACCATTTGAGAATACATCATTAGGAAAAATTACTCTTAAATCACTTATGAATTAATCTTTAACAATCGAAGACTAAACGGGCAAGAATCTGCATCGTCACCATCTATCATTGTACTGATTCGCCGTCCAAGAGACAGGTTCATCCTCCGCAATATGCGTTGCAAATCAGAGATTTATAATAGTCTGGAAACAGACATTAGTCACGTTACTGCGACACTTATTACAAGAGTCGTTACTAAATAAGATCCGAAAAAAACTCTGCTTCTTGTCTCCACAGACATCTAGAAATTATTCATATCTGTCTGCAATTTCCTGGAAGCAGAGGGAAAGCTCCGTGGGTTTGGAGAACATGGCCATTTTGTCAGCTTCTTGTATGAACATCACATCCTGTGTGGGGCTATTCTCAATCATCCACTCCACGAAATCCTTGCTCATTGTTTTATCATCTCCGCACCAGATAAATACCCTATCGATCGATCCGAACTTCTCCTTCGTCAGTAGAGATGGACCCGACAAGTCGTCGAGGAAGAACCCGCTTGGCCTCACCAGCATCTTCGTCAATTCAACGTCCTGAAAAAGTAGCAAAATTTACTAAATCGATTAATCAAAATTGACGAAGTTGTTACTCGGAACGCGTATAGGTTGTACATTTTAGTGAAGCTAACTGACTCACCTCCGGTTGACAATTCTGGTAGAGTTTGGTCACGATAAACTTGGGACTGAGCAGAATTGGAGTTACAATTGGGTTCCCTGGGATCGGGCCGGGAGAATCTTGGTCGTCCGATAGTGATTCCATTGGCCATTGTTTGAACAACTGATTACATCAATATGGGTCGAGACAATTAAGGCAAGAATTAGGGAAACTATAGCATTAAAAAATTATTTAATCAAGAGAAATGGTCATTTGGGAAGATGCTCTTTGGGTGGAAGAGAGTGTCGAAGTCGAAACTATCATTAGGGGCAACACGCGAGGCAACGAAAGGTTGTTTAACAGATCTATGCGGTTTTGTTCTATGTTTACACTAGAACACTAGATACATTTTATCATATGCTACTATGACAAAATTTTATCTAGTATATATTCATAAGAGATGGATGACGAAAAATATTTATAGGTATTGTAACCAATAACAAGTATAATTATCTACTATTATTGACGAGTATTTTTCTTGGATAAATACAATTCGACACATAAAAAAACCAGTCACATCAATAGGAATCACCGACAATAATTCCTTTGATGCAGACAAATAATTTTGATAAACTTGTAATATTCTAGCGATTTATCATTACAATTTCATAAGAATTATAAGACTATGAGTTGATGGTACGTTAATAAAAATCGAGATCGAGTAATTATGTGTGTAGTTATTTGTTAGTTGAAACTTACCTCGTCAAATAGGGTCGCAGGGGGTGAGTTATAATTAGGCATGAACGCAGCCAGATAAACAGCCACCACGACCTTTTCGGGGAAGGTCTCCATTGCCAGAGAAATGCTTATACCACCAAAGGCATGACCCACCAATATCACCTTCTCATCCCCGGGAATCGATGCCATCAACTCCATCAACGGCTCCACGTAGTCACCTATAGCGTTGACCTCCTCGGGTCGCTTGGCATTGACCCCGCAACCCCCAAGGTCCAGGGCAGTGACCCGGTGGCCCGCTGACTTGAGCAGAGGAACAATCTTGAACCAGGTCCATGCTCCAAGACAGGCTCCATGGACGAGAACGAAATGCTTTCCCTTGCCCATGTTTGGACCAATTTAGTGTTGTTGGTCTTAATTTGCCTTAACAATATGCCCGGTAGCTAATTGAAGTGACACAGCGGAAATGTGTGTGGCTATATAATCCACAGATCATAGGATCAAAACCTGGTGTTTGTTATCATATGAAATATATACGTGGATACTTGTACTTTAGGTATTCAAGGTGTAATTAACCAAGATATAACTATTTATTTGAGAGTAGTACAATATATATTTTTCAAAAAAATATTCCGGTAGCATCGAGCAATTAAAACCTGGTGTTTGTTATCATATGAAATGTATATGCGGAGACTTGCACCTTCGGCACTCAAAATGTAACTAACCAAGGTGTAACTATTTATTCCAGAGTAATACAATATATATCTTTCAAAAAAAATTCTAGTAGTGTCGAGCAATTCAAAATTTGGTGTTTGTTATCAAATGTATATGTAATTTTTTGAGGTGAATGATACTTTACTTATAAAAAATAATGTATATATAGAAACTTGTATCTTGAATATAACCAATGTATAACTATTTATTCCGAAATAATACAATATGTATCTTTAAAAAAATGCCGGTGGCGTCCAGCAATTCAAAATTAATTACGTCACATCCCACAGGATAATATTGTGGTATGGGTACATTGTCACATGACATGTGATGGTATTCTGGGTGTAGTGCGGGGACGCATGTGAAAGCCAACCGACGTGCATAAAGAAAGGCGCAAATTGTTCCATGCCACTTGCAGGTGAACAAGAGAAAAGAATAGCTGCTTTTGGTATTGTCGAATTCGAAAATCGAATGGATTCGATCTTATATATACACGAGAAAAATAATAAAAAATAAAAGATGGCGAGCTCTTTTTTCTTTTGTCGCTTAAGAGCCGTGCGTGATGAAAGGGCTTGTTCTCTATGTCTTCGAGATCCAAATTAAAATTCACATCATCTGACCATCAGAAAATTAATTTCAAGGGAAATTTATCATATCAAAAAATACAAAGTACTACTACGAAATTTTCATAACTCGGGTCTTTTATTGTAATATCATATGACAATTTAAAGATATTTGTTAGCGATTTCCTGAAAGCAGAGAAAAAGCTGTGTGTGTTTGGAGAACATAGGCATATGGTCAGCTCCAGGTATGAACTTCACATCCTGGGTGGGGCTGTTCTCGATCATCCACTCCTCGAAATTCTTGTTCATTGCTTCATCGTGCTCGCACCCGACGAATACCCTTCGGACCGACCCGAACTTCTCCTTTGTGAGTAGGGATGGACTCGACAAGTCGTTGAGGAAGATCCCACTTGGCCTTGCCATCATCTTCGCCAATTCCATGTCCTAAAAAAGTTGAAATTCAATTCAAATCAACATGTTTCGAGTACGAGTCGTTGAAATTGCAGTAGTGTTACATATTTATTATGAGAGATTTATTTTTTTATATGTAGACTTTATTCCAATATTATAAATATATACAAATATGCATCTCTTGGTAGTAAATTACTCGCACTTGCAACCGCATTCTTGTAAAACTCCATCAGAAACTATTGGTACGAGTCGTTGAAATCGCAGTAGTGTTACATATTTATTATGCTTTTAAAGATGTTATTTACCGTCCTATTTCATCACTAAGGAGCCTGACATCTCAATTAGTAACTCCTAAGAGAGAGAATGCTATTAGTCTTGGGAGAGCTTTGTCACTATTCCAAGATTTACTGAGTTCGGATATGAATTTCTTGACTTAATGGATATTCGTATATCATATATTAAAAAAATTCAACTTCTATCAGTAAGTAAGTTGCTTTTAATGTAGCCCAAGTAGCTAATTGGACTTCTTTTGGAATTGGCTCACCTCTGGTTGACAATTTTGGCAGAGTTTGGTCGCTATAAACTTGTGATTGAGAGCCAATGGAGTTGTGGCCGGGTTGCCTGGGATTGGGCCGGCAGAATCTTGATCATCCGACATTAATTCCATTGGCCAATTTTTGAACAGCTAGCATTAATCATCACAAGAATTGCGTGCTGCAATATCAGATTGAGTGCAATTTCGACCTTCTCAAATAAGGTCGCAGGGGGTGAGTCATATTTAGGCATGAACGCAGCCACATAAACAGCCACCAAGACCTTTCCCGGGAACCTCTCCACAGAGAAATGCTTATACCACCAAAGGCATGACCCACCAAGATCAACTTCTCATCCTCGGGAAGAGATTCCATCAACTCCACCAACGGTTCCAGGTAGTCGCCTATACCGTTGACCTCCTCGGGTCACTTGGCGTTGACCCCGCAACCCCCAAGGTCTAGTGCAGTGACCCGATGGCCCGCTGACTCGAGCAAAGGAATAATCTTGAACCAGGTCCATGCTCCAAGACAGGCTCCATGGAGCAGAACGAAATGCTTTCCCTTGCCCATGTTTTTGACTAATTTAGTGTTGTTGACCCTAAAGATTAATTTGCCATATTTTTATATCCTGGTAGCGTCGAGCAAATCCCCTTTTTTCACGACAAATCCCCTTTTTTCATGTTCTCCATTATAATTTTGTGATATGGTACGTTGTCACATCTCCCGGGTATAGATTGGGTACGGAATATCCAGATTCTGAACCGTTCGGAATGAAGACATGCGATTTTTTTTACAAAAAGTTAAAATACGGGGATCAAAATAAAAAAAGCCACGCTCAAACACAGGCCTGAAATAAATGCCATTATGACATAACTGCGCATGCCAGTATCACATAATAGTGCATGTCAGTATCACAAAACTGCGCATACCAGTATGACTTTTTTGCAAAAAATCTAAAATACGGGGACCAAAATAACAAAAAACTACGCGCGCCAATTTCATAAACGGGACATGCCGCTGTCACAAATACACATGCCATTATGACATAACTGCGCAAGCCAGTATCACATAACTGCGATTGCCAACGCAGTCTCCCCTTCACTCCAAACCGTTCGGAATGATTTCTTCACTCCGTACCCAATCCAAACCCACATCTTCCAATATAATATTGTGATATGGTAAGTTATCCCATGTCATATTATTAGATGCTGATCTTGCTTGATTTTGTTAACCGGTTTTGTCTATAACATTTAACCAATTAATGTCTCGTTATCTTCAATGGTTTCTAATATAACCAAAGAGACTCTACAACCTATTTATCATATAATTCTGAGTGAGATACGAAAAATGTAACATCTAGTCAATCAACTGTTGTATAATGTGAGTAATTGAGAGGAATAAAGTATATGAGAGGCACACAAAAAAATGATATTTTTCACATTATACAACATTGAAGTCTCATTATTTTTGTTGTTGTTATTTACATAACACATACACGTTAGAACTAGCAATAGCTTTAAAGGAATTAGCATAAGCAAAGGTAATCGTATTGAAAATTATATTGAGATAAGCGAAAGAAAGTAGAAATATATACTCACAACCACACTTTCAGTAAAGTGTGTAATATTTTCCTCTGTTTGATAGCAAGACTATTCATATTCAATCTTAAACTCTTATTACCTACCTATATATGCTTCAGGCCTCCAAGGGTAAGAGAGTTCCCAAGATATAACATTCAATCACGTGAATAATAAGAATCACTATTGAACACCTTTCAAACCTTTTGTAAATGCAGAACTACGACAATATGCAAAATGATAATTCTATGCTCTAAGGGCAGAAAAGTAGAGAGCTCTAAAGAGATTGTGAGCTGGAGTGATTTTGACTGAAGGAGGAGGCCTCCTTTCATAGGCAGCCTGGGACCTCCAACAGCCAAATCCGAGTTAGTGATAGCCAAGAATACTCGTATTAACTTTGCTCTTATAAGAGCCATGGATACCTCAAATTTATTTGACTGTTACTGGAAGGAAGTGACTGCCATATTTGAATTCAAATTCTCACATTTTTTAATTCAAATAGTCACCTTCTGGAAGGAGAAGAAGGATCCGAATAGTGGGCTTGTCCAAACTCATGCCCAAATATATTTAGGCTCAGCTTGGTCCAACTAGTCCAGCCCGGGTCCAAAAAAGATAGGCCTTGGAACAATTCTCGTAATCTACAACTGCAACCGCACCTGAGCCCGAGCCCAGCCTAGGATAGGGTAGGGCTTGCGCGCATGAGCATGCTGAGCCGAGCCCGCCAGATAGATGGCGCGAGAAGCTTTTTCCTTCTCCACCAGTTTACTCATGCTAGACTTCTAGTCCCTTTTAAACTTGTCTCAGCATGGTATGCAAACCAATGTGGGATTACACACAATCTAATTACAGCCATAAAACTTTGAAGCTAATTTTCATTCACACCGAGGATTAATTTTTCGCAAGTATTTTATATCTTTTTGAAGCTTTGTCAATGAGCTTCGCAACGATCTCACAAACACCTAAAACTGATTAGTGTAATCTTCAATTTAATTAGCTTAAAAGCCAAAGTCCAGTACACTCAGTTGTATTAGGCCAATCTCTTTCTTAGTTAAAAACCAATTCTCTAACAATCCCCTACATGAATACAAAATGGCTATGATATGAGCCTACTAATACTACATGCAACTTGGAGATCTGCGAGATTTATTGCATCAAGAAAGTTAGTTGTTAACCTTGAACCTTCCTTAGTGAAATACCTTCGGGTATTCTTACCAACCAGTGGACGCGATGCGATGCCTTGAACTGTTCGGCATTTTATGTATACCAAAACAAAGGTACTCACACAACTCCTTCTCAAACCACTACTTGGTTCTTTCGTTGTTGTCCATTTTGGCCCTCAACTGCCTTGGAAACTTAGAGATTTAGCTCTTAATTCATCTCATAGAATTGGTCCATTCACATTCGATAAAGGTGATCTCTTATAATGAGTATCCTACCCATACCCCACTTATATTTACTCAAGAATCATTAAAAGCTTATAGCTTAACCTTCCAATGGACAAGTCTATCACTCTTTCATCATAGGAATCGGTAGGGAACCCAATTTCACGAGTGCTTTGTTCAACTATGGCCTCACAATTTAGTTGTCCTATTGAACCTACAAATTAGGATTTACAATTCAGGTTGGATTGCCGTTATGGGTTTAGGTCGATTCGTGGGCTATAATCATATTCCCCTCGATGATAACTCAAATTGGTCTCTCATCAAATCTTTAGTCAATGAATCCGCGATATTTTTTTTTGACTTTACGTAGTCTAAAGATATCACACATGTTCTCACAGATTTATATCTACAACATATGTGTCTAGACTTTTCATTATACACATTGCTTTGTGCCTTTCAATAGTAGACTGACTATCGCAGTGTACGCTAATGGGAGGCACTGGCCTTGAACACATCAAAATATCCTCCAAGAAGCTTCAGAGTCAATCCGCCTCTTCAGCTGCTAGATCCAACGCTATGAATTATGATTTCATAGTTGATCTAGCAATGCAAATTTGTTTGAATGATCTCCATGAAACCGCTGCTCCTCCAAATATAAATATGTATCAGCTTGTGAATTTTATATTTTTGGAGTCTGAGATCCAGTTCGCGTCTGGATATCTTTCATGGGCGGCTGGATGTCTCGTAATGTAATCCATAGTTTGCAGTACACCTTAGGTATCTAAGAACTCTATCTATCGCTTTCTAGTGTACATAATTGGGATTACTCATATATATCAATAATCTATTTACCGATTCGTAGTATCTAGTCTAGTAAAGTCAATGAGGTACATTAGGCTACCTATAACTCTAGAATAATCTAGTTATCGCACATTTTTTCTCTGATTCTTATAGAGACTCGACACCACTTTCTTAGGAGTTCTAAAAATGACATTGCTATCCTTATCAAACTTGTCAAGTATCTTTTTGACATAGTGACTTTGAGAAAGCGTGTAACCTTCTGAAGTCTTGGTGATTCTGCGACATCATTCTTTTGATAATTTTGATATTATCATTATTACCAAATATCAACATGTCATCTACGTAGAGACATACTATCACATAGTCTTTATTATCTTCTTTCACGTAGATACATTTATCACACTAGTTTATCTAAAATCTGTTTAATAGCATTACACTATCAATTTTTCGTGCCACTGCTTAGGTAATTATTTTAATCCATACAAGGATTTTACCTCGTGCCACTGCTTAGGTAATTATTTTAATCCATACAAGGATTTTACAAGTTTACACACCTTATGTTCTTTATCGAATTACAAATCCTTCAGGTTATTCCATGTAAATCTTCTCATCCAAATTTCCATAAAGGAAGACCATTTTTATGTCCATTTGATGGATCTCTGGGCCAAACAAAGCAGGAAAGACTATTACTAACTTTATAGAGATTTTCTTGGAGACAGTAGCATACGTGTTAAAATAATCAACATTTTCAATTTACTTATAGCATTTAACTACAAGTCTAGCCTTGTACTTGTCTATAGTACTATCCGGCTTCATCTTCTTTGTGAAGATCCACTTGTGGTCTAGTGGTTTGCTACTCAGAGGTAGATCCAGTAGTTCTCAAGTATGATTATGTAAGATACACTCTATCTCATTATTCACCGCTTCCTTCCAAAGAGCAGAATCTGTAGAAGATATTGCTTCTTTGTAGGTTAATGGATTATTTTTTAACAAATAAGTTAGAAAATCTGATCCAAATAACTTTTCTTTCTTTGTCTTTTTCCCAAGTCTTGGTTCTTCAACTTCATCTTGAGATTCCTCTCCCTTCACATTACTTATACTTTGGTCAACTTGATTGTTAACCTCTATTTGAGCTTTGTGACGAAAGATTTTCTCAAAAAATGAAGCATTTCTTGCTTCAATTATAGTATTCACGTGGACATCAAAGTTATGACTTGTGTACCAGGAACTAGTATGCATCTATATCTTGTGCATAGCCTATAAACACATAATTCACCGTGTTGGGTCATATCCTAGTATTTTTAGGAGGTGGGATCAGAACCTTAGCAAGAGATACCCAAACTCTCAGGAATTTGTAACTAGGTGCATGACCTTTCCATAATTCATAGGGTATTTTATCCAACTTTTTTGTGGGAACTCTATTGAGCACAGAGTTGGCTGAAAGCATAGCTTCTCCTCATAGGTTCCTTGGTAATCCGGAACTAATAAGCATCGTATTCATCATTTCTTAATTGTCCTATTCTTTCTTTCTACAATTTCATTTTGCTTGGGAGAATAAGGTTTCGTAGTTTGATGAATGATTCTATTATTGGCACATATTTATGCAAATAGAGACTCCTATTCACCACCTCTATCACTTCGAAGATTCTTTATCTTCTTGCCAAGTTGGTTCTCTACTTCATTCTTATAGTGAATGAACATATCTATTGCTTCTCTTTACTTCTCTTCAAGTAGACATAGCAGTATCTCGTACAATCATCGATAGAAGCTATAAAATAATTTTTACCGCCCCTTGTTTGCACATATATTAAATCACATACATCAGTATAGATTAAATCTAATAGTTTCGTGCATCACTCGATTGAGTGGGAAGAAGTTTTAGCATATTTGGCCTCAACACAAGTCTCACACTAATGTTTGTGATCGATGTTAAACTTCGATAGTAGGTTAAGTGATATTAGCTTTTGTAAAGACTTATAATTCTCATGACCTTGTCTGCCATGCCATAAATGTAATGACTCACGAGAATAAGCAACCTCCATCTTTTCATTAGTCTTATCGACAACATTCATTATATTATTTCTCGTGCTAGCCTTATTGGCGACATGTACATCAATCTTATCACTAGAGTTTTTCTTAGGAGCTAAAGTAATTACACTCATCGTAAAAAAAAATTTAGGAGCTAAAGTAATTACACTCATCGTAAAAATATTGTTGGTCAAATAGCCATTGCCAACGAATATCTCTCCCTTGGACATAATGACTTTGTCAGACTCGAACACAAGTCTAAAATCTGTCTTGTTGAGCACAACTCTGGAGATAAGATTCTTCCAGATCTCGGGCACATGCAGCACATTGGTCAAATCAGCTACTTGCCCGAGGTCATCTTCAGCACGACCGTCCCCTTGCCTTCAACCTTCGAGATAGCGGAATTTCTCACGTAGTAGTTCTCACCATCGCCGAATGATAGGTCTTCAACATCCACTTATTCGCACAAATATGGCGAGTAGTTCCAATTTTCACCCACCATTCCTTCGAGTTCCCACTTACGAGATTCATCTTGGACACAACGGCCGTGAGGTGCATCTCATCAAGGTCGGAGCTCAAGCTAGCCTCCGCAATATTTGCATGAGCGAACTTCTTATTCTTGTCCTTGTCAAACCCTGCAGTCTCCGACTTGACGTTTGTGGCAATTCTTAGCTCGATGACCGACTTTGCTGCAAACAAAGTAGGCACCGGCGAAGCTCTTGTTCTGAGCATCTCCCTTGAAATCATTTGACCATTTCCGCTTGTTCTCACGGGAGTTCCCACCAGCCATCTATCTATAAATCATCAACTTAAACTTTAGTAAGTAATTGTTTTTTAGCCCAAAATAATAACCACGATTTAAATAAACACAATAATATATTTCGGATGTAACGCTCGTAGTAGCCGAGCAAGCACAGTTAAAACTGAAAGAATGTTTTTTTTAATTGCATATAAATGGAACAGTAGACTACTAAGCGTTATCCATGAAATGGTTAATAATATAATACAGTAATATAATTATTGTCCTACAAAACCACTGTTGTGTTCGGAGGGTTCGGTGTACTTGATTAGGATCTACGGCAGTCGAGGCAAGTGTTGGACACTTTTTCCGAAAGACGAGATTACCTCATATATTTCAGTGCGGTACGGGCTACGACAATCGTCCCTAAGATACAATGACTGTTCGGGCATTTCCAAGAATATTGCACACGTATCTCGAAACTTTCGGACGAACCCTTATATACCCAGAACTTTCAGACTGACTATTTGTAAGTGAAGAACGGGGGGAGAGGAGAAGACAACAATGCTTATGGAATGCACTTGCTGCTGGGATAGTGTGCAAATGAGGGGGAGAGGCCTATTTATAGGCGCTGGAAGAGTGGCAGGCAGGCACTCCGAAGGGGCACGAGGCACTTCCGAAGAGATGCGACACAGGCAGGCAGCCAGATCGCTCGTGGCCCTTCGGAGATGTCCCTTCGCTAGGCAGATTGCTCCAGCCTCTTCGCATCCCTTCATGGATTGCTCGCAGCCCTTCGGCCGTTTGAAAATTTTCGGGATATTCCAGCCCTTCGTGCCTTTTAGGTGGCCATTCTGAAAGGCGCTCGCAGCCCCTCGTCACTTCGGTAGCTATGCAGCTCTCTCCGAACTTGGGCAAAATACTTAAGGCTCCTCCAGCTCCTCGCGATGATGCGTACGTGCAAAGTGCCAAGTGCGCCACAAAGCGCCCATTGCGACCTACGTCCAATGCGCCATGCGCACACACACACACGCGTGCATGAGCGCGTGCTCGTGCTCGTGCTCGGATGGTGCTACGCACCATTCTCGCTGCGGTCTGAGTTGGCTATCCTTCCAGGTGGTCAACTTATTTCCTAGCTAATAAGGAGTTTCTCTTTATAAACTAGGAAAAGTTGGTGCCACTTTCCAATGTGGGATTACACTTTCCATTTCCCTTTTGGGCTTTCCACTTGGGCCTTTCCACTTTGGGCTTTGCATTGAATTTTCATTCAAGCTTTTCCAACAATCCCCCACATGAATGATGATTAATGCATGCAGACTCTAATCAAAAGTTCTGACGTGTTATTATTGCATCGAGACAGGTAGCTTGCGGCTTTGAACTTTCTCTAGTAATATGTTATCAGATTTACTAGCTACTCGGTGAACGTGATGTCTTGAACCGTCAGCTTTTGGCGTAAACCAAGACAATAACATTAACACAATAATAACTCTATTATATTTGGGTTCTCACGTTGTGTCCGTTTCGGCCATGGACCGTATCTTGGATTCATAAGTATTTTTCCTATTTGAAGCGGCCTTACTTCACACTTACATAGGTGATCTCCTATCAGGAGTATCCTGCCATACTCCACCTTTATCAAGGTATAGAAATTATTAGAAGCGTAATGCTTAACCTTACCACACCTCTGTAGGTTAACACATGGGCAGCTTCTGAGAATGAGATAGGTTCCAGGTGATTAACTGAACCCTCCATAACTTAGTTGTCTCATTGAACCAAGTTTGTGGGATCTCCACTCATTATGGTTGAGTTACCGCTATGGACGTTCTTTAGTGTGTAGATTTTAATCCTATTCTCCTTACTGTGTTGTACATTTGATCTCTATTGATTCTTTTCGTAAAAGGATCAGCTAAGTTGTCCTTGGACTTTACGTAATTAATGGTGATCACCCCACTAGAGATCAACTGTCTAACGGTATTGTGTCTCCAATGGATATGTCGAGATTTTCTATTGTACATTGTACTTTGTGCTCTCCCGATTGCAGACATGCTATAACAATGTATCAATACTGGAGGCACCGGTTTGCTCCAGCACAGAATATCTTCTAGGAAGTTTCTAAGCCATTCAGCTTCTTCCCCAGCTTTGTCTAGTGCTATAAACTCCGACTCCATAGTGGATCGAGCTATGCATGTTTGTTTAGAGGACTTCCAAGACACAGCTCCTCCTCCTGTGGTGAATACGTATCCACTCGTAGATTTGGAGTCCTTAGTATCTGATATCCAGTTTGCGTCACTGTATCCTTCTAATACAGCTAGATATTTAGCATAATGTATGCCATGGTTTATGGTATATTATAAATACCGTAAAACCCTTTCAAGAGCTAGCTAGTGATCCTTCGCTGGATTACTTGTGAATCTACTAAGCTTACTAACTAAGTACGCAATATCGAGACGTGTGCAGTTTGTTAAATACATCAAGCTCCCGATAATTTGCGCATACCTCAGTTGAGATACTGGGTCCCCTCAATTCTTGGCTAAGTGTAAATTCAAATCTACTTGAGTCTTAACCGGAGGTTTGTCAAAAGCTTCAAATTTCTTGAGCACGCTTTTCACGTAGTGGGATTGCGTCAAGATAATTTTGTCAGCTTTCCTACAGATTTTTATTCCTAGTATGACGTCTGCCAAACCCATATCTTTCATGTCAAAGTGGTCCTTTAACATGTTCTTAGTTTTTACAATAACCTCTTTATTACTTCCCATAATTAGTAAGTCATCTACGTAGAGACATACAATTACATTAGGTTCAGGTGTGCCCTTAATGTAAACACATTTATCGCACTCATTGATCTTAAATCCATTCGACAGCATTGTCCTGTCAAATTTCTCGTGCCACTATTTTGGCGCTTGTTTTAGCCCGTATAGTGACTTGACTAGCCGACACACTTTATGCTCTTGACCGGGAGCCACAAACCCTTCAGGTTGCTCCATGTATATCTCCTCTTCCAGTTCTCCATTTAGAAAGCTGTTTTTACGTCCATTTGGTGGATCTCGAGGTTATAGAGTGCCGCAACAGCTATGAGCACTCTAATTGATGTGATTCTTGTGACCGGTGAATACGTGTCAAAAAAATTATGTCCCTCCTTCTGTTTGAACCCCTTAGCTACTAATCGAGCTTTGTACTTGTCGATTGATCCATCAGCTTTGTATTTCCTTTTTAGGATCCACCTGCATCCCAAAGGTTTGCAGCCCCGGTGGGAGATCCACGATTTTCCACGTGTGGTTTTGCATAATAGATTCTATCTCACTATTGATAGCTTCCTTCCAGAGAGGAGCATTTGGACTGGACAATGCCTCTTGGATTATCCTGGGTTCATCTTCTAACGCATAGGTTAGATAATCCAGACCAAATGATTTGGTTACCTTCGTCCGTTTACTACGTCTAGGTTCATCATCTTCCTGATTTGACCATTGCGTAGTCTCGTGAGCCCTTTTCTTTGGACTTCCTTCCTTTCTTTCCTTATTAGGAAAGCTATTCTCAAAGAACGTTGTGTTCCTTGATTCTATGACCATTCCCGCATTTATCTCAGGGTTTTCAGATTTATGCACCAAAAATTGATAAGCACTACTATTTTGCACATATCCGATAAAGATGCAATCAATGGTCTTGGGTCCTATTCTCACTTGCTTAGGCTTAGGTACTTCGACCTTTGCTAGGCACCCCCACACTTTAAGGTAACCGTAGGAAAGCTTTCTTCCTTTCCATAGTTCATATGGGGTTTTATCCCTTTTCTTTTGTGGCAACTTGTTTAGAATGTGGTTAGCTGAGAGCACATCTTCTCCCCATATGTTCTGGGGTAAGCCCGAGCTAATTAACATAGCGTTCATCATCTCCTTAAGAGTTCAATTTTTGCGTTCAGCTACGCCATTCGATTGAGGTGAGTATGGAGCAGTCGTCTGATGAATAATGCCATGTTCTTGACAGAGTTCATCAAAAGGAGCTACATATTCTCCCCCTCGATCACTTCAGATCATTTTGATTTTCACGCTGAGTTGATTTTCAACCTCATTCTTATATCTCTTAAAGGCATCACGAGCTTCGTCTTTGCCCTTTAGGAGATATACGTAACAGTATCTCGTGCAATCATCGATAAACGTGATAAAGTATTTCTTCCCGTCTTTAGTTTGCACGTGTTTCATATCGCAAGTGTCCGTATGAATTAACTCTAAAGGCGTAGTGCTTCTTTCCACCGAATGGAAAGGTGCTTTGGTCATTTTAGCCTCCACACATACTTCACATTTATCGGATGGGTTGAACTCTAGATTCGGTAATAAATTTGAACTTACTAACTTTCTTAGCGAGTTTAAATTTATGTGTCCTAATCTACCATGTCATAAATTAGAACACTCGGCCAAGTAAGAAGAAGCGTTAACTTTATTTTTACCGTTAAAGGTGCGATGTACAGTTATTACATTCTTCTTAAACAGCCCCTTTTCTAGATAACCCTTTCCTATGAATTGACCCGCTTTGGTCAGTACAAACTTATCAGCCTCAAATATAAGCTTAAGACCGGCTTTGCTTAAAAGTGAGCAGGAAACTATGTTCTTGCGGATGTCTGGGACATGCAGCACATCCTTAAGGGTCAGCTCCTTTCCTGAGGTCAGCTTCAGGACCACCTTACCCAGACTGACGATCTTGGACGTTGCGGAGTTTTCCATGAACAACTTTCGGCCTGTGATCGGGATATAGTTCGAGAACATCTCCTTGTCCGAGCAGACGTGGCGGGTAGCTCCTGTGTCTACGAACCACTCTCTCGGATTGTCCACAAGGTTGGCTTCAAATACCACGGCTGACAGATCCATCTCGGACGAGTCTTCAGCCAGGTTAGCCTTTCCTTGGTCGTCCTTCTTTGGCTGGCGACAGTCCTTAGCCATGTGGCCGGGTTTGTCGTAGTTGTAGCAGTCGCCCTTGATCTTCTTGTTCTTTTTCTTCTTGGGCTCTTGCTTCTCCTGCTTATCTCCGGACTTTTTCCTCTTCTTGCCACTTTTTTCCTCGGCGAGGTGCACAGTGGTCTCAGAGTTGGCATTGCCTTGCTTGACTTCGGACTTTCGATTGTCTTCCTTGATCCTAAGTCTTACTACCAGGTATTCTAGGCCCATGTCCTTCCTCTTGTGCTTGAGGTAGCTCTTGAAGTCCTTCCAGAGCGGGGGGAGCTTCTCGATCATCGTAGCTACTTGGAAGGACTCGCTGAGTTGCATCCCTTCGGCTTGGATCTCGTGAAGGATCAGCTGCAACTCCTGCACTTGGTCGATGACCTTCTTGGAGTCCACCATCTTGAAGTCGAAGAATCATCCGACGATGAATTTCTTCGTCCCGGCATCCTCCGTTTTGTACTTCTTCTCAAGTGAACTCCACAGCTCCTTAGCGGTCTTGGCTACCGCGTAGATATTGTAGAGCGTATCGTCTAGTCCATTCAGGATGTAGTTCTGGCACAGGAAGTCGCTGTGACTCCATGCGTCGAGAGCATTAATCTTCAGTTGATCTGTCTCGTTTTTCGCTATCTTCGGTGCTTCCTCTTTTAGGAATCGAACTAGGTTGAGCATGGTCAGATAGAACGTCATCTTCTGTTGCCACCTCTTGAACTCGGTACCGTTGAACTTCGCTGGCCTTTCGGCGTGGACAGTTCCTGGTACCGTTGTCAGTGCTACGGTGCTTGATGATGCCATCTTCAAGTACACGAACCTCGTCTTACGATTGTTGTGTTCGGAGGGTTCGGTGTACTTGATTAGGATCTACGACAGTCGAGGCAAGTGTTGGACACTTTTTCCATAAGACGAGATTGCCCCGTATATTTCAGTGCGGTACGGACTATGGCAATCGTCCCCAAGATATAACGACTGTTCGGGCGTTTCCAAGAACGTTGCACATGTATCTCAAAACTTTCGGTCGAACCCTTATATACCCAGAACTTTCGGACGGACTATTTGTAAGTGAAGAACGGGGTGAGAGGAGAAGACAACAATGCTTATGGAATGCATTTGCTGCTGGGATAGTGTGCAAATGAGGGGGAGAGGCCTATTTATAGGCGCTGGAAGAGTGGCAGGCAGGCACTCCGAAGGGGCACGAGGCACTTCCGAAGAGATGCGACTCAGGCAGGCAGCCAGATCGCTCGTGGCCCTTCGAAGATATCCCTTCGCTAGGCAGATTACTCCAGCCTCTTCGCGTCCCTTCATGGATTGCTCGCAGCCCTTCGGCCGTCTGGAAATTTCCGGGATATTCCAGCCCTTCGTGCCTTTTAGGTGGCCATCCTGGAAGGCGCTCGCAGCCCCTCGTCACTTCGGTAGCTAAGCAGCTCTCTCCGGACTCGGGCAAAATACTTAAGGCTCCTCCACAAAGCGCCCATTGTGACCTGCGTCCAATGCGCCATTCGCACACGCGCGTGCGCGTGCTCGTGCTCGTGCTCGGATGGTGCTACACACCATCCTCGCCGCGGTCCGAGTTGGCTATCCTTCTAGGTGGTCAACTTATTTCCTAGCTAACAAGGAGTTTTTCCTTATAAATTAAAAAAAGTTGGTGCCACTTTCCAATGTAGGATTGCACTTTCCATTTTCCTTTTGGACTTCCACTTGGGTCTTTCCACTTTGGGCTTTGCGTTGAATTTTCATTCAAGTTTTTCCAAAAACCACAACTTAAATGTTTCACTTGTAAGTAAAACTTACAGTAGCCTAACGTTTTTTTTTTAAATTAGAACTTACCGTAGCCTCACGTTTTTTTAATTAGAACTTACAGTAGCCTCACGTTTTTTTTAATTAGAACTTACAGTAGCCACACTTTAAATAAACTAACAGTAGCCTGCAAACCGTACAGTGGGTGAATCAATTTCACTTTTCGTTTAATGCGTGACCTATTACCATTTCTTTATTTTCTCGCTTCCGTAACTCGGCCATTAGGTATGACAACAGTATCTAAGAGTTTAAGATTGTTTGAACTAGCAATAGCTTTCAGTGAATTAGCATAAGTAAAGAAAATTATATTAAGCTAAACAAAAGAAAGTAGAACAATATTCGCAATCACACTTTGAGCAAAGTGTGTAATACTTTTTTCTTCTTGGTAACAAGATTATTCAGATTCAATCATCGACGAGGCTTGATAAGTAAACAAAATCTAATCTAGTGTTTAAGTGAATAATCTATCTATTCTATGCAAATAGTATAGTGGTAAAATATGGTTCGTACAGAGGGAGCGGCAACAAAATCTAATCTAGCATTTGATTTACAACATAAATGATGATTATGGAGATTAAAGTAAATCAAAGTAAACCGAGTAAAAGAAACAGAAAGCGAACTAAACGGAGATAAACAGGAATGTAAACGTTAACTCAAACAGTAATAAAAATGAGCACGATACCCTAACACGTTGACAGGTTCAATTATGAATTTATTATGAATGATATTCGGAGTTTCCAAGGTTATGAATAGCAAAACTAATAACCCCTCAAAGGCAACTACCAAGATTATGAATAGAAAAACTAATAACCCTAGGGTGTGAGTCAACGACCTAGAATTATCAATTATAAAGTTCCTCTCTATGGATCACCCCTATGAGAGTTTCATCCGTCCAGATTTTAGGGTGTATTATTCGATAGTTCTACGTCTCTAATCTCCCTAGGTATCATAGGTAAGCCATTGATCATATAACATTGCATACTGTTAGCTTGAATCATTAACCTACTCCTAATCTCCGCTAGGTATCAAAGGAAAGTCCTACTCTAAGATTAACGACATGAGACTAGAAATAAGTATTAAGCACATCAAATAATAACCATATTCATTATTCAATCTATAACCTAATCCATTAATCGTGTCGTACAGCTACCACACTCAAGGAAGAATACTCCCTACTCATACCAGTGAAACTCAACATCATGATAATGAAAAGCATGAGAAAAGATAAAGAAAGAAATCATCAATATGATGAAAGTCTTCATATCACTAAAGGAGTATCAAACTTCCAGAGGAATCAATGTGTAAAGAGTGTGTAGAGAAAGAAGTGTCTTATGATCTAGACCTAGTATGATTAATATAGAAAACTAGGATGAAAAAATCTAACGGGCAGGAGCCCTCCAATAGGAAAAAAATCCTAGTCTATAGCCGCCCTAAGAGAATAACAAAAATGGCGTGAAAACTATGTGACATGATGATGTGGCCTTGAGATTGGTGTAACCAAGGATGGGTGGGCGTATGATCCTAAGTGGTATAGTAAAACTCCCCGTACGCCAGTTCTTTGTGGGCGTACGCTTGCTCATGTTGGCATACGCCGATCCTTTGTGCACGTACACGTATGCTAACAGTAAACAAGTCTTCGTATTTTATATTTTTGACCCTCTTCTGCTCTGAATTTGACTTTGGTTATACAGATGAAATTGTAGCTAACATCTTCAGCTTTCAAAGCACACCTCATTTGTTACAATCGGAAGTTCCAGCAAAAAGTTACGGCTCTCGCAATATGGTAAAGTTGTGCTGATCCTGGCGTTAGCATACGCTAATGACCAATTAGCGTTCGACGACGTCGATAGATCCAATCGCAATATTAAGTGTACGCTGAATAGGGGAAAGCGTAAGCCTGGCCTCCTAATCCATACCGCTTGTATCCGAGACAACCTTTTGCTCCAAATGGCTCCCGAACTCCTGCAAAATACGCCAAGATGTAAACATCCACTCTCGAGACTCAATTAACATAAAATGGCAAAAGATACAACGAAATAAATATGAAATTAAATAGAAAATACCATAAAGACATATCAAATAAGTATGCGAATTGACTCGCATGAAGGCCACAGTAAGCCTTGTGCCCTTAAACTCTTATTACCCGTCTATTTGCTTCAGGCCTCTAAGAGTAAGAGAGTTTTCAAAGTAAAATGCCGAATCACGTGAACAATAGAAATTACTATTGAATATATTTTCAACCTTTGATAGCTGCAGAACTCTGATACTATGCAAAATGAGAATGCTATGCGATAAAGGGGGGGGGGGGGAGGGGGGGAAGAAGTAGAGAGCTATGAAGAGATTGTTAGCTGGAGTGATTTGGACTAAAGGAGGAGGCCTCCTTTTATAGGCAGCCTGAGACCTCCAATAGCCAAATCCGAGTTAATGGCACCCATGAATACCCCTATTAAGTTTGCTGTTACAAGATCCATGTATATCCCACATTTAGATCTGGATGGTGGGTTTGTCCAAGCTCAAGCCCAAATACTTTTGGGCTCAGCATAGTCCAACTAGTCCAGCTCAGGTCCAAAAGGATAGGCATTGGAAAAGTTTCCACAAACTGCAATTGGGCCCGGGACAGGACAGGAAGTTTAAAGCATGCCGAGGTGATCAGAATGACTGACGGCTCGAGAAGCTTCTTCTTTTTCCATAATTTTACTCATGCTAAATTTATAGTCCCTTTTAAACTTGTCTCAGCATGGTGCGCAAACTAATGTGGGATTGCACACATTCTAGTTACATTCATATCACTTTGAAATCAATTTTTATTCATACCGAGAATTGATTTTTCACAAGTGTTTTATATCTTTACGAAGCTTTGTTAACAAGCTTCACATCGATTTCCAAAAATCCAAAACCGATTGGTGTGACCTTCAATTTAATTAGCTCAAAGTTATTCACTAATCACTTAGTGATTGTATTTAATTAGAATTCTTCCTCTAATTTAACTCTTGTGCCCAAAGCCCAAATACATTTATTTGTACTAGGCCAATCTCTTCCTTGGTTAAAAACTAATTCTCCTGCAAGATTTTCTTTATAATTAATGAGGCCGAAATTGAGAGTGTCATTTATAATAGGTTGGAGTGCAAATTTAGCTATTGATGATAACAGATAAAAAGAAAACTATAAGTTGAAAAATCTGAGAGAGAGTCAATGACTTTCCCAAATTCGTAAGCTAGGAAATTTTTGGGCATCCTTCTATTTGGGGGTTTTCGGATTACGGCTTTGGACCGTGGGAACCAGGATGGAAAGGACGGGATCCTGAAGATATGAAGAGGACAGAAGGAAAGTGACAAGTATTCCAACAAATATATCCTTCAAAAAAAATTGAATAAGTGTTGCAGTTTACATAAATGTTGAAATTTAATTACAAGTATTCCATTACTTTTAAAGTGGCTTTATTTGTTGAATAAAATTTCTAAATTATTGTAATGTTCTTAGGGGATAATTTGTTGCAATGTTGTAACTCGTATTTGTGAAGAACTAGGAGGGGCACTACGATTTTTTAGATTTATTTCAAAATTGTATTTGGTATTTACGTTATTGATGAATAAATAATTTTTTGTAATATTTATTTTCTATAATTTTTAAAGTCTATACTGTTGGTACAAAATATTAAAAAAATCAAATTTACCTTTTTTAAATTAGGGAAAAGTGCACTTCCATGCGGTACAATATGAATTTTCATTTTGTACATGAGATTTAAAACACATATAAGTAGTCTAATTCTTTTCAAATTTGATATTTTAGAAGACAAATATAGCTTATCCCAGTTGCCCTGCCATTTGTCATGCCACATCAAAAAAAAATTTACAAGCGGCATGCCAATTTTATTTTTGAAACATTATAAAATTATTCTAATTCCTAGGGTGAAAATATTTTTATATTTCACGCCTTGCATCAAATTCTATCGATATTTTTTCATTTTCAAAAATTAGGACTAAACAGGAACAATTTACAAAAAAAAATGAATTTTTGAATCGAACTTCAACATCTCGAGAGAGGTTCATCAGCTCGAAGCTTTTTGGTTTAATACCATCAAAAGCACCAAAGTTTAATAAAGAGATGGAATCCGTGCTCATTAATATTCCCGAAAAGCATGTTCACTTATTTTCCTTAAAATACAGCTGCAAGTTTTTTTTTAAAGCAAAATTTTTGTAGCAACTATAGTTTAAAACGGGTCACTTCTCATTCTACTTCTCTCTTATATTATTAGAGCAATTGCTCATTGGTACATTTTCATAGCACGAGATTTGGACCTGGACATGTATTTTTGTCGAGGACCATCTTGGAATACGCACTGGGTTGCTCAGTTAGGATATAATAGATCGCTCAATTATGATACAATGGGTTGCCCAGTTATGATGCAATGGATCGCTCGAAGCGGTCTCGATTTTTTCCTGGCACACGCACTGGTTCGGTTAATTATGATACAATGGTTCGTTCAGTTATGATACAAAGGGTCGCCCAGTAATGATGCAATGGGTCGCCCGAAGCGGTCCTGATTTTTTTGGAACACGCACTTGTTCGCTTAGTTATGATACAATGGATCGCCCAGTTATGATACAATGGATCGCTCAGTTATGATACAATGGATCGCTCAGTTATGATACAATGGTTACAATAGTTCGCTCAGTTATAATTCAATAGTTCGCTCAGTTATGATATAATGGGTCGCCTAATTATGATACAATATGTTAAGTCCTGGACGATCCTGAAAATAGGATTCTAGGACTAAATCCGGTCCCCATTTTCACATCGGTAGTCCAAATTTGATTTATTGCAACTAAAAAAATGGCGCTCACATCAAGTGGATGATGGCCAAATTAAGATATCGGACATGATTGAGTGGACTCGATAATTATTGAGTGATTCTACAAGAAGAAAGATGGCCGGTCGTTTTCATACCAAAACTTGGTTCTATTTCGTTTATGGTTCAACCAATCGGATCGACAGATTCATTTAATTGGACCAAACAGTTCATATGAATTTTAATTTTTTTATAGTTTTATAAAATTAAAAATAACCAAAATTTGAATTTGGTACTTCTAAATTATAAAATTTTTAATAGAAATAGAATATTCTAGAAATATTTTACCTCTGATACTTAATATAATTAATAATATAATATTTAATAGAAATATTTCTGATCGACCAGAAACCGGGTCAAGGGTTATAGTATATAATATTGATTTTTTTTTGTAGAATAATATATAATACTGATTGGGCAACAACAAAGTTTCTTAGGTACGCCTAAAAATTAGTTGTCAAGACCATCATCCAATAATATCAGTTCAAAATATTGCTCAAATATGTACAAGCTCTCTTATCATTTACTATATTTAAATAAATTTGTTAACTTGGCAACTCGCATTTTATAAATATATTACGAGTGTGATTGGAGAGAGAGAGGGAGAGAGAGAGACATAAAGAAATACAATGCACATTACACAAGTAGGGATAAAGAAGTACAATTATACAATTATACAAGTGGGGATAAAGAAATACAATGCACATTACACAAGTGGGGATATTAAATTATTAATACGACATAAAAATGGAGGAGCAAAAAAAAACCACGAACAAATAAGATAAAAGTCATGCTAATTTAAATAAGAGGTCTTCGGTTCGAGTTCTTGAAAACGAGTTGGTATTTAATACTTGTTAGAGACTTCATCATATTTCAAATATTCTATCGACCTCGAAACTGCATTAGTCAATTTGATATTTTTAAGGATAAACTCTTAACTAGGATTAGTTTTTACTCAATTGACATTTTTATCATATCAACAGCACATCATATTTCTCTATCCTAGATAGTGCTCATATAAAAAAGTTAAAAAAAATATTTGAATCTCTAATCTCTCAAATGCCAAAATTGGCAAATCCACGAGTTTACGTTAAACCAGATAAAACGGTTAATATTGACATATTGCATAGTCCGATGATATTCAAAAAATTCAACATTACCACAACTTCAAACGTGCGATATATTTTTGAGGGGAGATTTTTTAACTTTGCCATATTATCGTCACACAAGATAGAGAAAATATGACGGCACTGACATGTATAACAATGAAAATTTCAATTAAATAAAAAATACTTCAAGTTTGAAGTTTGTTACCAAAGATATCAAATTTCAAAAATAGAAAAGTAAAACCACATGACATTTTTACAATGAACTTATCCCTAAAAAAATCATTAGTGCCGAAGTATCGATCGAGGTTTTTAAATGACTACTGGTCGGACTGTGATTCGGTCTGAAGAGCGTACCAGATTTGGCAAAAAACTACCAACCTTACCAACCACCCAAAAAAGGTATGGCCGAATAGTTTGACCAAATTTTTGACCCCATATTTTTCGGTTCGTAAGGTTGAACCAAAGAATGAGAGTTGGTTGGATATTTTGACCAAGAAAAAAGATAAAAAAATAAACCAAGCCCTAATAAAAAGGGAAAAATCATATTTGGTCGGATATTTTTTTTTATTAGAATATTTTCGTAAGGTTGAACCAAAAAATCAGGGTTGGTCGGATATTTTGGCTGGGTTAGTGGGGTAAGGGTAATTAAAATTTTAATAAAAATATATTTTTTAATATAAAAAAGTACCGATCAGACCGACGGTCTAACTGGTCGGACTAGTCAAAACGTGACCCGGAGGCAAGAGCGGGTCGCTCTCCGGGTCGTATTTGAAAACCTTGGTATCGATCGCCAAACTCGCCCATCCCTGGTTCTCTCCTTCTTGGAGCAGAAAAAAGCAACATTCCAACCTATATCCTTTAAAAAACCTTATTTCACTTTTTGGCGCCGCCCCCGGCTTTGACCGGCTGTCAGGCCCATACCGCGGCCCCCGCCGCCTCCAGGGTTGACGGGGTTCCCTTCCCCACCGAAGCTTTCATTACCTCAGGACTGGGCGGCTCATTTATTGGTTTCGGGACCAACTAGGGTTTTCGCGAACCTGACAATTTTGACCTCCCCCGCCTCTACTGCGGCTAGGGTTCCTCTATCCTCCCCTTCGACGCACCCTGGTGGTATCATCATCACTAGGCATCATTGGGGGAGATTCTAGGGCGGCGGCCCCTGCTGCCTCGTTATCCCCTATATCCAGCTTGGATTCCACCGTTGTCACGACACTTCAGGCTTGCTTGTCTCCCCTCCTCCAACTGGTTTATGGTCTCCCTTCCCCCTCCCTCGGTCGCCCTCTTCAGGCGCTGGGCTTTGAGTCTCAAGAATGTGTCGGCTCGTTTGAGGAAGGTCATTGCGACGAAGTGCATAGCAGACAACAGGCTCTCCCAAATCCTATGGCGGACACACAGATCTCGAAGCCATCTCACACGCGTCCTTATGCTGCCTCTCTCCGCCCTCAGCCCAGTGGTTGGATCAATGCGGGTAATTATATTCGACCTAACTATGATGGTACTATTCCTGAGATTGTCTTGAACAAGGATACTTGTGTGAGCTATAGACGAAAAGCTCTCATTGGAAGACTGATTATGCCGAAAGGGAGCAAGACTGATCATGCCGAAAGGAAGTAAGCCTTGCTCGTCCTTTGAGTTGCGAAGTTCAATCTTGAAGGTATGGCCAGTTCAGGAGGTGAAGATGCTTCCATTGGGACTTGGGTACTTCGAGTTCAAATTTTCTTTAGAGAAAGATAGGGATGCAGTGTGGGAATCGCCTGTGTGGAAATTACCTAAAAGAGCTCTTTACTTGCAGCCCTGGGTACCTTTTTTTAGGCCAAGCAAGGTCAGCGCCACAAGAGCAAAAGTTTTGGTTAAACTGGTTGGTTTGAGCAAGGAATATGTCGAGTCAGACATTATTTTTTGTCTAGCTATCATGATTGGAGAGCCAATACGTGTGGATTCTGGTACTTTGAATATGATTATTGAGGCCTTAGTACGGGTTCTAGTTGATAAGGATATGACGAAGCCGCGTTGGGAGCAAGCTTGTTTGAGGCAAGAGGGCGGGAGCAGTCTTGTAGATTTGGTCTATGAGGATCTCCCAAGTTTTTGCGATCATTGCCAAACAATTAGACATGTGTCTTCAAAATGTCACAAGTTGCACCCTAGGGAAGGAGGCGTGAATCAGACTGTACGTTGTGACATTGCTCGTGGGAAGCAGGTTGTTGGTGCGGTCTCTAAGAAGAATTTGCAAGATTAGTAGCCACAGGCGACTACTGAAACAACTAGTGGGTCTACCAATCCTTTGGTTGGACCACCTGAGAAGAAAACTGCCCATGTTCATAATGCTTTTGATATATTGCGCGAGGATGGTGTATTGGAGAGTGAGGAACCACTACAAGTTGGTGACATTCTTCCTCTTGCTTTTGAAGTAGCGGTTCCTAGGACGATGATCAATGTGCAGGCCCCTAAGCTGGCATTAGAAGTGGAAGAGAGCTCAGCTTTGGCTCTTGTTACTATCTGAGAAGGCTTTGCAGGAAGAGTGTGCATCACCTTGCGATTCGCGGTTGGAACACGATGATGGAGACCTTGGTCGCGTTTCAGCAGAGATGCATGGGCGTGTGGAGGAAAATAATCCTCTCCCGTTGGTTCCAGTGTGGGAGATGGATGTGGATGCGAGCTCTAAGCCTATAACGGGGGAGCAAAATTCTGAATTGGATATTGAACATCTATCAGTTAAAACCTTGCCACCCCGTAAGTGCTCAAATTCAGATGTTCTTGATGGTGATGTGTGTCCTGTGGATGCTCATGCTAATGATTTTGATACCCTTCATGATGTTACTCTCATTTCATTGGATCTGCTTACCTCCAATGACGAGATTGTAAACGCTTTATCTTTCTCGATCAACAAGAAGGCTTTGATTCAAACTGAAACAGTGCTCCTAAGAATCCTTTTGGCTCAAGCAAATCAGACGATTAAATCTCTAATTCCCTGGCCACCAAAAAAGGATCAAGATCAAATTTTAATTAGAAAGGGCTAATGCTTCTTGAGTTGTAACTGTCCAAATTGGTGTTGATTGGGATGGTGAACCTACTATGGTGGTAAATATTAGCAAGCAGGTTTCTGTGATGCTCAAGGATCTAGAGGTGCCTCCTCTTAAGTGATTTTCTGGACTTGCCTTGTTTGGTGCAGAGATTTGAGTATTATGGACAGTGCTAAATTGTATATGCAATTGGCTTTGTGCTTGATTACATCTATAATCTTGACTTTGTATTTTGATGGGTTCTTTTTTAAGCCCAGGTAAACCTTAGTTTGTAAATTATTCTTGCATTTTTTAATACAAATCTACTTATAAAAAAAAACTTATCCCTTAAAAAATGGAAACCTCGAACAGTATAAGAAACCTATCCACCTTCCAAGAAGTACAAAACTTGGAGGCTCCTTCCTCTTGGGTATAGACAAGTTAAAACCTAAACCAAACATGGGTCTCGAGGTTAGACACCAACCTAGTCCTTATTTGCTTCTTCTTTTTCTGGTGTTTGATTGTTTTCAATTAATTATGAAAATAAAATTAGTTTGGCAAGGAAATGGAGTATTGATTGAATTTGGGGTACGTGTTAGGCGTGGTTCATGGATGATAACGAGAATGAAGACCCAAGGCTGCCTCACCACCGCGACCCCAAAGAGTTTGTTTCCGAGGACTGCTTGGATGGTCTCTCTCATCTCTGTTTGTTTATTGCGTTTGTTTATTTAAAGAGTTTGTCTCTAGTTTAATCGAATAAATTTTACGATGATTATACCATACGATATGTAAAATCTTTAGGGTCGATCATAAATTTATGAAATATCAACGATTAAGTCAAATCTATAGTGATTGGGGGACTAAGAATGGTTTATGGTTGGTGACAGATCTGGGCCTGTTACGCTGGAAGTTGAACCCTGACATCTACGAAAACGATGAAGAGTTGAAGAAGATCCGGGAAACCAGGGGCTACACTGACATGGTACTTGTTAAAATTAACCCATCAATATCGATTTCGAGTACTTAAATAAACATCAGTGTATAATACTTGTTAGAAGAACTTTGTTAAACATTCGAAAATTCTACCTTATTTAAAATTAAATTAATCGGTCTACACTGCAGGACATATTTGATGTGCACCATGAGAAACTGGCCAACTATGATGAGAATCTGAAGAATTTCTACACAGAGCACATACACACCGATGAGGAGATGCGTTACTTCTTGGAAGGGAGCGGATATATTGATGTTCGTGACATGGATGACCGATGGATCCGTATATGGGTCAAACCCGGTGACCTTGTCGTGCTTCCTGCAGGAATTTACCATCGTTTCACCGTGGACACCGGCAACTACACAAAGGTGAATGAGTTAAAATTCGTAGAGAGAATTTCGTTGTGTTTGTATTTATATTCGTTTTGAACTTAGATTAGGTAACGCAAAACCATGGCCATATTTATCGCACATATTTTGCAGGCGATGTTGAGGTTGTACGATGTTGGAGAGCCCGCAGCCATACGATACTACCGTCCTCAAGAAGAAAATCTTGCCCGGAAGGAGTATATTAAGAGTCTGAGCGAGAAGGTTGAAGTGGCCTCTCCAGCTGCTCATTAAGGCCCTTGTGTTGCCATGATAATGGATATTTACTGCATCTTTTCAAGATAAAAAACATTCGTGAGCAGTAAACCTTCATAAAAAATTATGATGGTCACAAAACTTCATATTGGTTGTAATGGTTACCAAACTAAGTTTTGGTACTTTAAGAAAAAAAATTATCAAAATCTAGCAACTGTTGGACCAAAAAGTGTACAGACTACTCAATGTACCAAAATCTTAGTTCAATATTATAATTTTCGACGAAAGTTCAGTGACCATGGATTTTATTACCCACCTTTTCGTTTGTGTGTTTTCTTATCTATGGATGTCGCGATATATGTATTTTTCCACGTTTTATTCGAATAACTGAGTAGCTTGGAATCTCTGCTTTGTACGAAAAAAAATTGTGGAGATGGAAGTTCAAATAAGAGAGAAACCACATTGTAAAATATTCAGACCTGGTTATTGCGTGTATGTTTTGATTTTTTGTGATTTCTTAACTCGTCAATGCATTAATACCCTTTTTTTTATAACAATGAGTATCAAAAGGGCTTTTGTGTATTTCTAATATTCATAGTCAATCAAAATCGAACTCTAATTTGAGTCACTTTCTTAATAAGATTTTTTTTCCCTTCAATAGTACTTAAACTCAATGGCTCATTAAAATAACTAAAATCTTTACCAGTTGGCCTAACACTACCATGTACCAAAAAGATTTGACAAAACACTCCTGCTAAAACATGTTCTGATCTCTTTTTAAAAAAGTTTGGATCTCCTCGACCTTGTATAGTAAAATCTCTACAAAGTAATCTTCTGTTTGATAATTTTTCTAAACTGATAAAAAGTCTCGGTCTCGAATCGGGACTAGTGTTTAATAATTTCTCTATTATAATAGCTAATAGTTTTTTCCGAAAATAGTAATGCTAAATCTCGATTCCAACTTTCGTATAAAGTAATATCTTTTAATAAATACTTACGTACTTTACAAATTTAAAAAATATTTAGAAATGTTCATGCTAAACTTACTTGTTTGTTAAATTATATATCATCACTTATTTTCTGAATTATCTTATAATAGTCCATGTGATCGACGTCTTATATAAAGAAACAAAATCGAATGTTATATTTAAATAATACTTTAAACCAAAATTTTATAATTTTTGGTATTTACAAACTTTAAAAATTCAATTATAATATTATTGAAATAAAAAAGACATGAATTTTTTTTGATAATTTTTCTAAAGTTATATTTTTTCCGGTCCCAACAAAGTCACTTTAAAAAAGTAATTTTTTTCAGCAAAGGATTTCTTGTGGTGAAAAAGATAAGGGCAAATTGACCTCAGCCTTAGGATTTGCTTAAATCAATGTTTTAACCCTTCGTGTTTCGAAATCAAAAATTTGGCCCCTCTAATTTGTTTTTATTGAACTCGAAGATTCTTCGCTAATGTCATCTTGTCAGCATAATTTTAAAATGACAATTATACCGTTGTTCAACCTTCAACCTATCCGTCCACCACCATCAACCAAAATCTCGACCTCTGGCCAAAATCCCTACCACCATCAACGTCGTGGTTGAGCGGCCAAAATCCCGGCCAAATCCGAAATTCCAGAAAATCCCCTAATCGGGAAGAACCATAATCTTGATTGGAGAACAAGACGTTTTGCCTCCACCTCCGCAAGTTATACCAGCAGATGTCTTCCCCGAACGGCAACCGGCATACCCTGTTTCTGAAGAAAAACCGGCAGACCCTCTTCCGGAGGCAGGTAAAAAGTCCTCAAAACCAAAGCAGGGTCCTGTGACGAGACGTGGTAATGAGTCGAAAGGCCAAAGAATACAGTTGCTCTTGAATCACTTCAAAGTTGGTGTCTCTAGTACTGATGGCTACTTTTTCCATTACACTGTAAGCTTTTCCTTATTTATTAGTGCACAGCGATCCATTTTTAATTCTGTAATCTTCTTTAAATGTTTGTTCATTATGCGATTAGGTATCCCTATTTTACGAATATGCCAAAGGCATAGGGAGAAAAGTAATTGAAAAACTTCACGAGACTTATCACTCGGATCTTGCTGGTAAGAATTTTCTAGAATTTCGGATTTGGCCGGGATTTTGGCCGCTCAACCGCGATGTTGATAGTGGTCGGGATTTTGGTTGATGGTATAGGAGTTGAAGGTTGAAGAAGAGTTATTTTTTTTATTAGAAGGGTATAATTGCTATTTTAAAATAATGTTGACCGAATGACATTAATAAGGGATCTTACAGTTTAATAAAAACAAACTAGAGAGCTAAATTATCAATTTCGAAACAAAAAGAGCTAAAACAGTGATTTAAGCAAACTTCGGGAGGCTAAGACAATTTGCTCAAAAATAATGGCGGGAGGGACATATTAGGAATTTTTTGGGCCTCTCTCTTGTTTGGGCTATTCAATCCACGGCTTTGGATTGTGGGGGACCAAAGTTCGAAACGATGAAGATCGTGAAGCTATGAAGCGGACAGAAGAAAGGCAAATTGCATTTTTGTCGTTGAATTGTTTTGTTATGTCAAAACATAATTAACAAAAACTTTTTATGATCTTAGTGGAGATATTTTTGGTATGCATATCATAATTTCTGCTATGATACGTTTTATCTAATAGTTTAAATGTTGTAACTTTCTCAGAAGTTTTTAAAACAATTTTATAGTTATTCTAATATAATAAAAAAATTCAATTTTGAATTAAAAAAATGAAATAGTATTATACTCGAATAACCGCCCCAACTTTAAAAGTATACCAACTAATTATGGTGATGGGAGTTTGGAGGAGCTTCTAGGGAAGTCGCGGGAAAACGTGGAGCATCTCCTTAGGCGTACTTAATATTTACGTATAAAAAATACACGAACAGCGACAGCGAGTTCTCGATCTCAGGCGGACTATTTTTTTTTGGATTAAATTGTTTTCACAATTCTAGATCGTGGATAGTCGTTGGGACTCGATCTTCCTACTTCATACTTAAGAATTGATACCGTATTTATCAGAACATGCGGAATATATTTCCTCAAAAAGTGACAAATTACTTGATTAGTATGGCGAGCTCCCTTCGCGGAGGCGCAATATACCTCGCCGGCACCCGGCCTCCGGCTTAATCGTTCTCTTCGCGGCTCCGGTACTCCACCACGGACGCCTTGGTGGAGGTGAAGCCCGGCGAGGTCGGGATCATCTCCGGGATCCCCGAGCAACACCTCCGCCGCAGGGTAAGTCGTCGTTTTAAGTTACAAATACTCCCTGCTGTGTTTTTCCCTTTCCGTTGGTTGGACCGTTAAATTTTGACTGCAACTTCAAAAATAGTGGCGATTTTTTAAGAAGTTGTTGAAATTATTATCGTAAATTTATTTATAATTGTGAAAAATTTGTCGAGTAAATTTTTTTATTAAATATCTAGTAATATTTACACCTATGAGATCCTCCCCTACCTCTTGTGATTGGTGACTTTTATCTACGATAGTAGAGATATCGTAGAGGGTTGCAGTCGAATACCTCACTAAAAAATCTACTCACATGACCATGTTGGCAAAGCCAAGTTGGTGCAAATTTTGGCTGAATAAATTCGTTTGAAAGAGTGTCTTAAGAATCTTAAGATTACCCATTGCCTGATGCCCATCGTGGAATTTAAGACTTTGAGTTGAATATGAAGATTCTAAATGTACTTGATCACGGCGGTATTTTCTTCTTGTCTGCATCTCAGGTCATAATATACTCGCCTGCTCGATCTGCATCGCAACAGGGCTCGGGCAAAGTTGGGAGATGGAATATCAATTTCCTATCCACACACAAGTAAATTAAGCTTATTGCAATCGTTCTGCAATGTTGTTACTTGGCTCGTTTCCCTCTTCATATTGACTATGGTCTAATCCGGGTTGATCCGATTCGTCCAGATGGGACAACCCTTTGATGGGATGGACATCAACGGCAGATCCATATGCCAACGTTGGCGAGGCAGGGCTGAGCTTTGATAGTGAAGAAGCTGCAGTAGCATTTGCTCAGAAACACGGTTGGGAGTATCAGGTATTTTGTACTAGGATTAGTATCACTTTGCCATTTGGTAGATGTTTGCCGTTTTTCAAATGTCGTATTTAGGTCGAACCTGATCCGATTCAAATTTAGATTAGTTGGTCTAGTGGGTCTGCAGATATCAGGTCACTTTTCAAATGTCCTTTCTGGCTCAAACCTAACTTGACTCGAATTTGGATTAGTCGATTTATTGAGTATTCGAATAAAGTAAAGTATTCAATTTGTAAGAACGCATAGAAGGAGAAAAGGAAAATATATTAGGTAAGACTGATAGAAGTTGAACCTTTTGTGCAGGTCAAGAAGCGCCACACCCCTCTTCTCAAGGTGGGGTTTCAGAAGTTGTGTTTTCTCTGGGATGGTGTCCTGATTGGTCATCTCAATTCTCATGGTGCACTTGGGAGAGATTAACATATTCTTCATTTTGTGACTTAAAATTACAATTTTCCCTCTCTGGAGATCCAATTTCTGTTTTAGACATCAAATTTTTGCATTCTTATTTTGACTGTTAACTTTACTAATTAGCAGGCCAAGTCCTACGCTGACAACTTCAAGTGGAAAGGACCGGCCGGCCAGATGGAGTGATGGAAAATGGGAGTTCTTTTCTTCAGTTTGGAGAATTCAATTCTCGTACTACATCGAAATTAGTGTACACATTGTCAATATTTGATTCAGTCTCTAAGCTGAATAAGCCCCGGTACCTACTGTTAAATATACACTATCTACATCCGAAACTTAGTTTCTTAAGAACAAAAAAGAGACAAACTCCTCTTCCTATTACTAAATATTCAATCATTAGTACTAGAATCGGACCCTCGATCGGTTGACGAAGGAATAATCTTACTATAATAAAAGAAATATTATATTTAGGCGATTTAATCCGACACGGAAAATTGTCCATACTATTCCTAAAGAGAACTTAATTATTTTTCTCACCAAAAATAACCTTCTCTCTCCCCGCTAGAATCGAAAAACAGAGAAGAGAGCCCTAATTTTTTTCCTCCCCAACGCTCCCCTGACGCCGTCGTGGCCGCGAAGATCGAAGGACGAACTATGGCGAAAGAGGATGAGGAAGAAAGATGGTGGTAGAAATGTAAGAAGATGACGTGTTTTTCTCTTTCAAGTTGCTGCTGGAACTTCAAGACAATAGGGCTCATTATGGGCTAAAGTGCAAAGATGGGCGTTGACTTGGAATTAACTATATACGAGCTTTTTTTCTCATTAGCTTCAGTTAATATTTGTAAAGCCCAATTTGGGTTTGTCGTTCCTGGTCCAAAAGAAAGTCATCTAAGAATATATATGGTAAGCAAGTCTACTGTAAGGGATGTTTTTATGGAACCCTAATAATTTTAGAGTTGTTCTAGAAAAATTGGCCAAGTTAAGCTTGGATTCTCTTCTCATTCTTATTTTCTTCTTTCATAGAAAAGTATTGAATTGTTATCGGGAAAACTGGGGGAATTTGATCAAAACTGTGTCGTTTCGGGTTTAGAGAAGAGATTTATTTACTTTGGTTGCTTGCTTCTTTCAAGAGGAGAGCATTTTTTTTCTTGATGCTTTCGCAGTGACACGTAATAGTTTCAGATCACGGGGCTCCGCGGGTTAATTATGCAATCTAAAAAGTGGGTTGTTAATGGTTGGCTACATCGAGCTGACATTCGAATATTTACTGAATCGACTAATATAAAATAAAATTTGATAGAAAAATTTATATGATGACTAATTTTTAAATTTTACCGTTTCAAATTTAAAATTATTTATGTTAATCTAAGTATTTGTTACTTTGTTAAAAATTAGTTCATAAAATATCTTACTATAATAAAAGAAACCTCTTTTTTAGGTGGTTTGATGCTACACTGTGAAAGTGTCAAAACTACACTTTCAGTTAAATCGTGATGTTGTTGGCCTGGTCAAGAGGAAAATGAGAATAGCGTCATCGATGGATGGAATATTTCGTCGCGACAGAGGGGACAGTTGGCGTGGATCAGAGCCAGATGTCGATACAGTCCACGTGGAAAGGGTGGGAGCAGGCTGGGAGGGTCCTTACGTAGTCGTTCTCTTTGAACTCTAGCAAGCACACTACGCAGTCTTACACTACCCGTAGGGGGAATACACATGGAAGCCAGCGGCTCCGTCGGGGGAAGAATAGTCGAACGGGAGGGGAGGCAAGTCTAGGTTGGAGAATGTGGTGGAGTAGGACAGCAGCTAAAACCTGTGGCGCTGACGCCGGCGGAATCGACAGATGAGGAGGATGAGGTGGCGGGAGCAGTAGGAAGGTCGCCGCCACAACAACAACCATGGCGATGAGCGGCGGGCTGAAGTGCATGCTCGAGACGCCAATGTTGCCTGACGTCAAAGCAGCCTGACCGGCAGATGACGAGGACATTGTCGGCGTGGTTGTGGACGTGGGTCGTGCGGATGGAGACGGTACTCCCACAAGGATCATTATTCATGTACAACTTAAAAAAGAAAATCAATAAACGACATATTTTTCAGATTTTGAAGCAGAACGGCACTCGCATCGCGTGTGTATCTTTTCTAGTCATATATAATTTCATGGTCGGATATTTAGTGTCCAGAGTTGTGGAGTCATATTTAAGAATAATTTTTTAATAATATTTTACCTTAAAGTGATACCAATTTTTTACCACAGACTATTGAGCTTTGGTTAACCGGGGGATTACCGAAGCACTTATGGGTAAAAAATGGTCAGCCCACGCCCATTAGGTTAATGTAAGTGTTTTTATTATAACCTGCCCAACAGAAGTACCTACAGATTTGGATTGAACAGTGAAACAATGTGAGAACTATAGAAGTTCTCTTTTTCAGTTATTGTAATTGTGCAAAAAGAAATACTACGGGTGTAGGGCATTTATAAATTTAGAGGTCATGCCATATCAGCACATCTCCAAGCAGCAGCAACATGCCAGGACTCCAAAGCTGCAAAAAGGGCAGGAGAAGAAATTAGAGTCTCTATAGCGGATCTAGTGGGACAAAAAAATCTAGTCAAAGTCGAGTATTGTAGGTTCGTATAGTTATTACACAAGAGTAGATGGACAGTACGTACCAAACTGCGAAGCAACCTTTGTGGGTGCTTTGGGGCGGCGGGGGTGGCTGCTGTGCATAAATAGCCTGAGGCGGAGGTGCCTGTTGTGTATAATTCCCCGGTGGTGGAGGACCACCGTACCCACCTCCTGTATATCCCGGTGGAGGATATTCTATCCATAAATGTATTATTAAATCTCCAATAAAAATGAAGAAATAGAACAGAACAAGGTATTATTAACCTAAATTTTGCTTGAGAATAGAAAAGAAAGATGTTACTTATAAAAAAAATAGAAAAAAAAGATGTTACATCTTGGAGATCACAGAATTCAACATTTTACTTCATGTGACACTTGCTTAATGAACAAGTTTGCGTAAATTAGTCCGTGTATTGAATCAATTTGTCAGTGGATATTTATATTTAATCTATGGGATAAAATCATAAAATAATCTGATCTATTTAATGACATGATATTTTTTTAATGATAATAAGTTAGCACCATTACCTTGAGCAGGGGAGAAATTTTATGGTGGTCCTTACATACAAAGTCATTTAGTGACTTGTTATGTTCCTACCAACCCCTAAATTACAAATAGAAGTGTGGGATCTTTCATTAGTCCATGTGTATATGATCTACTTATAGAATATATCTGTAATTAATGATTTACCAAAAAAATTAAAATAGCTCCCCAAAAGAATTGGTTATTAACCATTATTCTTGTACAAATAATAATATTTTGTTAGGTTTTTATGAATTCTTAGTAAAGATGTTCATGAAAATTCCCACGAAGAAGTAACCATTTTTTTCTGAAAGAAGGTTCTCCTCTAATAGGTTTTTATTTTAAAAAGATTGTCGTCTTGATAAAATTGGATGATGTACTATTAGGGACCTTGATTCATTTGTATGCCAAAAACATGGATTAGATGTGTGTCAAATATATTGAATAATATGTTTTTCAAAGTCGAGACATGCACAATTTTTTTTCTCTTTTTATTAAATGATCTAAAGAAATATTGTGTCATGTAATTCATTAATGGTTGCGTATGAGCAACATGAAGATTCAAGAATAATGTTTGAGAGTTGTTACTAGTGAGAATTCTATCTCATGAGAAAACTAAATAGTATGGCCATTTTTTTCTCAAAATCTCTTAATTTTTGGTATTTATTCACTTCAACCATTTTTGGAGTTATATGGGTTCAAAATATTTATATTAGTATTGATTGGACTCGAACCAAAAAATTAATAAATACTTTGATGTTTAACTAATGCTCACAAAAATGTTGAATTTATTCATGCAAGATAAAATAAAATGGAAAATAAATATACGTGTATATGATCCGGAAATTTTTTTTAATAAGTCTTTTCTCCATGCCGAAAGTAAAAGGTAATAATTAAATTATTATTTGATTTAACAAGTTGAATTTCCTTTTCTAAATACAAAATTGGAAAGAATCATGGCTGATGTTTTAATAAAAAAATTCTTTGGGATACGTTTCCATTAATTATAGATAACATTCATAAGTAGATCATATACACGTGGACTAATAAAAGATCTCATTTTTCTACTTGTAATTTAGGAATTAGTAGGAACATACCAAATCTCTAAATGACTTGATATGTAACTACCATAAACCCCGACCCGTGAAGGAGGATAACCAGTCATGATCCCTGTCTTCACTTCAACTGGCAGAGATAAAAAAGGTGTTTTTTGAGACCGGGAGAGTGAAAATTTAGAGTTTTAAGGTAATCAGGTCCAGTTTTATGCTAGATTTTGGTATTAGCGTGACTGTTTGGTCAAATTACAAGGAGTTTAACTCATATAAACACGCGTTTTCTGTCTCTCACCTACCTTTTATGTGGAAATGGGTAAATGATTTACTTACCCAAAAAGAAGCGGGGGCATCACTGGGATTGGTGAAAGCGAGTAAAATTTAATGCTTAATCCCCTAGAATTAGATTTGCAATTAATGACAACTATTCTGTTAACATGTTTATGCGGATTCTGTTAACATGGAAATGGGTAAATGATTTACTTACCCAAAAAGAAGCGGGGGCATCACTGGGATTGGTGAAAGCGAGTAAAATTTAATGCTTAATCCCCTAGAATTAGATTTGCAATTAATGACAATTATTCTGTTAACATGTTTATGCGGATTTTTGTTGATTTCTTTCCTTGTTTTTAATTTTTTTTGGTCTATACGATAAATTTTATGGTGGTCCTTTCATACCAAGTCAAATGGTGACTTTGTATGTACCTATCAATTAACAACCGTCAAGTAGATTATAGACTAATTAATTAACTAAATGATTAGGATAAATAATTATGGAAACAAAATAAATGCATTATTATGATTTAGGTAAAAAAGAACTCTTTCCTAAACAAAATATTACGATTTTAGAAAATAAAAATAGACAATTAATGGAAGGTGAAAACTGATAACTAGAATTTTCTATCTCATACAATCATAGCAAAACATGTTGCGCATTCAAGGTTGTATAGCGAAAGGTTTTCATTGATAAACAACATAATTTTCCTTAAAAGTAATGTTTTCAAAACCGACCCTCTGGATTTTTTTTAAATTTTTAGTTCACTCGGTCTGACCGATCGAGTCACCGGTCAGATCGATACTTCTATTTGTATATTAATATTATTAAATAAGATTTTATAAATTTAATTTAGCATAAAAATGAGAAAATACCAAATAATTTTAAATATTTACCAACTTTGTTATACAATTTATCTAAATAAGGTCTTCAAACATCAATTTAACAAATCTAGAAGTACAAGAAGATGACTATACAACTTTTCGTGTTTGACATATTACTCGAATTTATTTGACTTAGTTGACATATTATCGAGAATTGTTAAAAAGATAAATTTGTTGTGATCCAAAAAGTGATGTACACGCTCCCAACGTAGAAGTGGAATTTTTGTTTCTAAATTAAATTTGATAAAATGGAAAAATAAAAACTAATTTTTCTTATCCAGGTGAATCGGGTTACCCGAAAATATCTGACCAGATAGTCCGACCGAATTTTGACCAACCGAACCACTTTCTGGTTTTTATGCAATAATCGGCCCGTATTTAGTCCCAGGTAGCGATCTGACTGCTGGATCGCAGTTTTGAAAATATTGCTAAAAAGAACTAAAATCAACGATAAAGCGAGAGAAATAATTATTAAAAGTACGCATTGCTACTATGTTATTTGTATGGTGCAATTTGATAGTAACTTATCGCCTACAAAAATTGAATCATGCCGAAAGCATATATATTGGTACATAAATTAAAATTACAATTATAAAATTGCAAATGTCAGTCTCACGAATATTATTTCAGTTGAATCATAAATTATTTCAAATATATATTGATTATTTTTCAAAAAATAATTCAATAAATGATGTAGCTATCCCACACTCAATTCTAATCACTAATTATAAGTTAATAATAATCTAAGTGCATAGCCCCTCCTTCCTTACATAAATGATAATTCGATAATCTCTGCGAATAAATCATGCAACAATAACAAATAGGTATATTATAAAGTTAAATATTCACAGTTAAATAATATAATATATAAATTCTGTTCCAATAACCTGTGAAAGTATACTGTACAACATTTATGTGAGTTTATAACGCATTATAGCAATTGCACGGTAGCAATGCGTAGCATAGTTTTATTATAATTATTTTTCAGCTAATAGTTGATTATATTCTTTGAGGAGAACTAACATATTCATTTCAGTCAATCTAAAAAAACATATTTATTTCAATAATAGCTTAATTATGTTTTCTAAAATTATAATACTTTGTTTAGGAAATATTTTTTTTACCTATGTCACAATGATGTATTGACTTATTTCCATAGTTTAGTCATTTAGTTAATTAATTAATTTATAATGTACTTGACAATGGTTGATCGGTGGGCATTTACCAAATCACCATATGATTTGATATAGATAAATCATTATAAAATTTCTCAGTTTATACCTGTGCTATCCGAACATCTACTGGATCAACTAATCCACGTTTGAAGTGAGTGAGACCTTTAAAAAATTGTAAAAATCTCTTAACAAATATTTAACACCAATTTGTTTCAAAAGAATAAACTCAAACTTCTTAGTAAAAATATAATCAATTAATTTAAGTGATTAACTTTTAACTTGGTGGAGACTCTTTTTCTCTTTGCTGATTTGTACAATGACTAGGATTTGTGAAAGCGGTCTGAGTTCTTAGTAAATTATTGTTGGTTGTGTTTGTGGTGTCCTTCCTCCCTTGCCCGAGCTCTCTTTATATAGAGGAAGCTGACCTAGCTCCGTCCCTTTGTATAGGAAACTCCCAACTCAGACCGCGCACCGTATAGAAAAATACCATCTCGGTCATTTCCAATATAGTGAGATTCACCCGACTTGGTATAGGAAAATTCTAGACCGACGTCCAAAATAAGGGAATCTGAATTTAAACGAGAACTACCAAGCTGTGCCAGCCAAGTAACCCGGCATCAAATAAGAAAAACGAAGCCGTCACCAATATAGGAAACTGGTCTCAACATGGAAAAATCTTGACCTTCTCGAATACCCCAAGCAGACTTCCAAATCAAGCCTTCAAGCCCGTCACCTCTTAAAGCGAGCTTCCACTTTTATGTCCAAAGCAGACTCTCCATACAAAGTAGGCCCAACAAAATCCCAAAGCGGGCTTCTCCACCCGCTTTTGATGCCAAAGCGGGCTTTCACCTAAGCAACACACTAAAGCGGGCTCGCCTTCCGATTCAAAGCCCAAAGCGGGTACCAGCTTTCACTTTCAGACCCGAAGCGGGTCCATTGCTTCTGCTTTGCTCTCAGAAGTGGGCTCCAGCCCGAAGCTTCCCACTTTTTGCTTTGCTCCTTAAAACGGGCTCTAGCCCAAAGCGCCCGCTTCTACTTTCGAACCCAAAGTGGGTAGAGCAGGCCCAAATCGGTCTTTCGCTTTGCTTGCCCAGGCAAGTATTCGAAGCGCAATCCTCTCTACCTTCCGAGCGAGTCGAACCTACTTCAAATGAACCGACCTTTACATCAAAAATTATTTTATATCCCAACAATGCCCCCTACACATTAACGCTTCGGTATGATCAGACAAGAAGCATTGACGTGGTCCTTCATCTCTGGCTTGGCATGAAGATGAGCAGCTCAAAGAGGTCTAGGCCATCATCCCAAGGACATACCCGACCGACTTATAGGGCAACACGGCGTAGACCTCCAATCGCCTTGTCACCTCGCCTATTGCTTCACCCATCATTAGTAAAGGGAAGTACTTGTCGCCCGGGTGTGGTACCAATTGGTCATCGGGCTGAAGGGACATCCTGCTTGACCAAGCTCGCATACTAGCAAAACTGGCCGTCTATGCTGCTCCAGGCCACCCTTGTTGGCAATATAAACTTGTCGTATAGGATCACTTCAGTGTACAATATGGCCAACACGAATGGACGTGTGTTGGCCATCATGACCTCCACCTTCCCATCTGACTTCTATTGAATTAGACATTAGTGGATGGAAGATGAGATTACCTTACTGGAACAGATCGAGTCTCGCCTTTCCTAAAAAAAATTTGGCACAATTGTACTGGTCGAGCTGACATCCTCTTCCTTCTTTTTACACTCTCTAAGGAGCCATTGAAGAAAGATGTTCACCATCGCTCCATTTTCCATGAGAGTCCTCTCAATCAGCTTCCCAAAGGTACGAGTCATGACATAAAGAGGCTTGAGATGGTTGCACTTCTTCCAGGTAGACCTCGTGATGGTGACGCTACCATTAAAGTCCTCCACTATAGGTATTAGCTGAGGGCTTCTCTTCTACCTGATGTTTGGTAGGATCTTCCTCGATCATATCGCCCTTGAAGTGGCTTAGTTGGTAGGGTTTCGGTTCGAGGCTAGCCAACACCATGCTAATGGCCAGCCTGCTTGGGAAGTCTCCAAACTTTACGATCCCATGTCGAGGTCAACTGTGAGCTCCTTGCTTTTATAGTTGGCCTTGTCCTTATGAGGGCCATCTTCCTTCGGGCGGATCCCGCTACTCACCTTAGGTACTCACTTGAAGATCAACTTCTTGTGCCGGTCAACGGGTGTCATTGGCCAAACCTCTTTAGTGTACTTCTTCGCCTTAGAGGCTTCAACCTTCTTGGCCCGGCTTCGAGTTGGGGCCGATTGGTGTTTAATTCGCGGGTAAGCTAGGAGGGCATTTTGTTCCTCCAACTTGGTTCTTCGCTCAACAAGTTGCCTTTCGAGGTCCTTGATGACTTATTTCTGCTTCTGGACCTTCTTCTCAAGGCGACGTCTCTGAGTCTTGGTCAGGAAGCCTTATGTGGGTTGCTCTTGAAGGTGTTCTAGCATGGGTTGGACCCATCTTGAAGGTCTACCTTGATACGAGGATGATTGATCCTCCATGTTTCATCGGCTCTCCTTGGATGGAAGAATTTTTGAGTTATTGGGATTAAATAAGAACTACCAAGTCGTGCCAGCCAAGTAACCCGATGTCAAATAGGAAAAGCGATGCCGTCACCAATATAGGAAACAGATCTCAACATGGAAAAATCTCAACCTTCTCGAATACCCCATGCAGACTCCCAAATCAAGCCTTCAAGCCCGTCACCACTCAAAGCGAGCTTCTACTTTTAAGTCCAAAGCAGACTCTTCATACAAAGTCGGGCCAACACAAGCCCAAAGCAAGCTTCTCGACTCACTTTTGATGCCAAAGCAGGCTTCCGCCCAAGAAACACCCTAAAGCGGGCTCGCCTTCTACTTCAAAGCCCAAAGCAGATACCAGCTTCCGCTTTCAGACACGAAGCGGGTCCATTGCTTCCGCTTTGCTCTCCAAAGCGGGCTCCAACCCGAAGCTTCCCACTTTCCGCTTTGCTCCTTAAAACGGGCTCCAGCCCAAAGCACCCATTACCGATTTCGAACCCGAAATGGGCAGAGCGGGCCCAAAGCAGGCTTTCGCTTTGCTTGCTCAGGCGAGTATCCGAAGCACAATCCTCTCTGCCTTTCGAGCGAGTCGAACCTACCTCAAACAGACCGGCCCTCACATCAGAAATTATTTTGTTTCCCAACAAAGACGTAACATGTTTCTAAAGAGGTTGCAAACTATGATTTTTAGTGTAAATTTAGCTTTAAAAATAATAATAAGACAATGTTGTACCGGTATGATACGTACATGTCAGTAGGAGATATCCTCGAAAAAACTAAAAAGGGCATTAGTGATCGAGTGAACCAATAGAGTAGAAATATTCTGGGACTACAGACAGAGTGTTACCTCAAACTCCTTATTAAAACATATGGGGTCTAGGCCTTATAATTCTTAGGATCTACACATTCCTCCTTTTCCTCCACACTTTTTTCCATATTTTCCTCCACACTTTCCTCCATATTTTCTTCCATGTTTCTTGCTTCAGCTAAAATTACCTTGTACTCCTTCTCCAAAATCTCTCTTGGTACTCATCAAGAATGGCAACTTCACCACATGCCGTGGAGAACCCAGAATCTGTAACTCCGGAATCTACAACTCTGCGACTTAGCCAACATTTTCAGATTATGGGAGGAGAAGTTCAGGTGCCTCCTCTCTATCTCCACCCAAGTGAGAACCCAGCCGTGGCGTTGGTTACTCCCCTGCTCGAAGGAAGCAGTAATTTCTATGCATGGAGCCGAGATATGAGGTTTGCTCTTCGATCCAAAGATAAGTTGGGCTTCATTGATGGTGCTACTCTTGTCCCTGCTCTTGATAATCCTCAGTATGCTAGTTGGGAGCGTTGCAACACCATGATAGTTAGCTGGATCTTGAGATCTGTAGATCCAAAAATTCACCAAAGTCTTCTATATTTTGAGAATGTATCTGATGTTTGGCATGATCTGTGTGAACGATTTGGTCATGGAGATGCTGTTAGAGTCTCTAGTATTCAGCGAGAGGTTCATTCTTTGAACCAAGGTGCTCGTACTGTCAATAGTTATTTCACTAACTTCAAAAATTTGTGGGATCAACTGATCCAGTTTCGTCCTCTACCATATTGTAAGTGCAATCCGGTGATTGACTGTAATAATTGTGAACTCTAGTCCTTATGCCTTATCTTTATTTTTGACTCTTGATAATATTTATGTTTGACATAAGGTTTTTAGTACTGCACTTCTTAAAGGACATGAACCTACTAGTTACCATGAAGCCTCCAAACATGAAATTTGGGTCCAAGCTATGAAATCAGAGTTGCTTGCTCTACAAGACAACAACACATGGAACTTAGTTCCTTTGCCAAGGGACAAGACTACAGTTGGATGCAAGTGGATATTTAAGATTAAATACCACGCTGATGGTTCCATTGACAGATATAAAGCTTGTTTGGTAGCTAAAGGGTACACCCAGTCTTATGAAATTGACTTCATTGATACATTCTCACCAGTGGCAAAACTCACCACTGTGAGGGTTTTGCTTGCACTTGCAGTACAACATAATTGGTAGTTATTTCAGCTTGATGTGAACAATGCATTTCTAAATGGTAATTTAGAGAAAGATATTTATATGGTCCTACCTCCCGGTCTACCAGTTTCCTCTCATGATGTTGGTAAAGTCTGCAAATTGAAGAAATCTCTTTATGGGTTGAAACAAGCCAGTCGACAGTGGTTCTCCAAGCTGACACATGCTCTCCTTCAAGCTGGTTTCCTGCAATTTGTTAATGATCATTCTCTCTTCACTAAAGTTACAGGACAATCTTTTACAGCAATTCTTGTTTATGTTGATGATATTGTCTTAACAGGCAATGACTCATCTGCAATTGCTGATGTTAAACCTTATCTACATAAGCAATTCAAGCTCAAAGATCTTGGCAATTTAAAATACTTTCTAGGCTTGGAAATCGCTCGTCAGACAGATGGAATACATCTTAGTCAGCAGAAGTACACATTGGAACTCTTGAAAGATGCTGGTTATTTAGAGTGTAAGTCATCTGATACACCTATGGATTCAAATTGCAAACTCACTAATGCATCTGGCACTCTACTTGATGATAATCCAGAGATCATAGAAGATGATGACTTCCAAATCTCTCCCGATCAACCAGTGACTTCCATTGCTTATCGACAACTAGTTGGCAAGCTTCTTTATCTCACCACAATTAAGACCAGATATCTGTTATCCCGTACAGCAGTTGAGTCAATTCATGTCTTGTCCAACTGATTGTCATCTGAAAGCTGCATTCAAAGTTCTTTGTTACCTTAAAGATAATCCAGGCTATGGTTTTATGTTCTCTGCTGTTCCTGATCTTACGCTTAAGGCTTACTGTGATAGCGATTACGGAAGATGCGAGGATAGCAGACGATCTATTACAGGCTATGCTATTTTTCTTGGTAATTCCTTGGTCTCTTGGCGATCTAAAAAGCAACCGACAGTTTCTAGATCATCTTATGAAGCAGAATATCGAGCCCTATCTTCTGTTAGCTGTGAATTACAGTGGTTGCAATATCTCTTGGCAGATTTTTATGTCTCAACCTCGGGACCAAGTCTCATCTTTTGTGATAGCAAGCCAGCAATCTATATCGCAGAGAATCCGGTGTTCCATGAACACACCAAACATATTGAAATAGATTGCCATGTCATCTGTGAACAGGTTCAACGAGGCATTGTCCGCCTCTTTCATATTCCTACGGAGCACCAACCTGCAGATTTATTTACTAAGTCTTTGCTCAAACAACGGCATTACTACTTAGTGTCCAAGTTGGGAATGTGCAGCCTACACATTCCAACTTGTGGGAGCGTATTAAAACATATGTGGTTTAGGCCTTACAATTCTTAGGGTCTACACACTTCTCCTTTTCCTCCATACTTTCCTTCATATTTTTCTCCACACTTTCCTCCATGTTTTCCTCCACACTTTTCTCTATGTTTTCCTCCACACTTTATTTCTCTTTTCATAAGTTGATACATGTATATAAATAGATCTTTGTAAGCAATTCTAAACAAGAAGAAGAGATAATTTACATTGGAAGAAGATTTCATTCCTTCATCTCTCTCTCATTGCTTCTTCATCTTTCTCCTTAAACTTCTAAATTTCTGAAATAATATATCCAAATTTAATTCTTTTCACTCCTGATTACGGTTTCAAATATAAATAGGTTAAATGAATTTTTTTTTATAGTTTTAAAATTCCATTAAAAAGAGTTACAATCTGTCACTTTTTTTTTTGAAATCTGTCACTTGGTTGATCTAAAAGAGAAATTTTAATCTTGTAACGGTGGTTAGCAAGGTTAACAAAATGCGATTCGAGCAACGGTCAAACCTGTCGGATTATAAATTTGACAGTACAGCATCCCAGATTTGATGGTTAAGACGCTAATCTTACGAACCATCCAAAATTTGGTTGGTAAAAAACTCGGGCTGGAATTTCTCGGTTTGTAAGGGACGGGTATGGATTGGGTACGGAATGCCACTATCCCGAACCGTTTGGAATGAAGACACGCGAGGACTTTTTTACAAATGCGCTAAAATACAGAGACCAAAATGAAAAAGCCATGCACAAATACAGGCAGGATAAAAATGCCATTATCGCATAACTGCGCATGCCAGTATCACATAACAGTGCATGCGAGTGTGACCTTTTTGCAAAAATGCTAAAACATGGGAGACCAAAATGAAAAAAACTATGCGTGCCATTATCATCAACGGGGACTCGCCGTTTTCAAAAAACAAATGCCATTATCACATAAGTGCACTTGCCATTATCACATAACTGCGTTTGCCATTGTCACATACCTACGCTTGCCGCTGCGGTCCCCCTTCCGTCCAAACCGTACGGAATTAATTCCTTCACTCCGTACCCAATCCAAACCCGTAAGGGACATGCGAAATTCGGGGTAAATACTAGAAATGGCAAAAACAAATCCCAAAAATCCTCGATTACATCCCTCTTTTCGCTCAAAGATGGATAGCAGCAGGCCAATGTCATTTACTATTGTAGTTACTGATATCTTCTCTCTCCCTTCTTGTGGAGCTGTACAAAGGAGCTGTAATCAAATAAAAATAAGGATAAAATATCCTCATGTCTTTAGCCTATAATAAAATTATTTCTAGAGTTTCTGTTATTTGAAAATTTATTTTACCATTTTTATTTAAATATTGATCTTGAATCCCTGGCACCCGATTTTCAATTCTTTTGTTATCTGAAATGACATTTATACCCTTGCACGAAAGAAAAAAAAAATCATCTTCATCTTCATCTTGATCTTGATCTTGGGTCTGTCGAAACCAAACACACTCCAACAACATTCAATTAAATTAACCCGAGGAGACCAATCGCCACCGCGAACAGCCTCTCCCCGCTCCCTTCCTCGTCTTCCTCTATCGCCTCAGCCTCCACCTCCACCGTCGCCGGCGACTCATCCTCCCCAACCGGGAGCAGATCCAGCAGCCTCACCTCCCCTGCCAGGATCCTGCTCTGCTGGCCGGCGCCGAATTAGCTCGACACCATCGAAAAAATGTTGCTCACCAGCCCCTTCGCCTCGGATAGCTCCTTCTTCAGCTGCGAGTTCTCCTTCCTCAGCCGCCAACGGAGTTCGCCTCGGATATGTTGCTCACCGGAGTAGCTCCTCCTTCGCCTCGACGCCTGAGTTGACACCTTCCGCCGTTGGATGTCGCATAGTAACCGCTTCTACCCCCGCCGGAAACAGTCGTTGGAGAATTCCCACCGCTCGGGAACCACTTTCCGAAACCCCTAAAAATTAGATTAAATTAATTAACTGATGATAAAAAAATTAAAGAAGGGGGAATTAATTAAATTACATAGGTGTTTAATTGGCGAACGAAGCTGGAGAAGTTATTGTGCTTGAAGTACTTGGGGAGCAAATCGCGGGCGAAGACCATGGGATTCCGCACGATAAAACTGGATCCGTCGTCGTTCCACGAGATGATTTTTAATTAAGTGTTCTTGGGGTGTGTTTGGTTTCCAGAGGTTGGAGATGAAAATAATTTTTTTTGTCTTTTGTGTAAGGGGTATAAATATCATTTCATATGATAAAAATTGAAAATCGGGTGTTAGGAATTCGAGACTAACATTTAAACAAAAAGTAGGGATGAAAAAATAACTTTTCAAATAGTAAAGACCCTAGGAATAATTTTATTATAGACCAGGGACCTGGGAGTAATTTACCCTAAAAATAAAGAGAAAAACAGATATGGGGAGATGGGACTGATTTTTTTAGAAGATTTGGTCTTTAGTTTATAGCTTTTGTGGGCTTTTTTCCTTTCGTGGGCTGGTTTCTTTCTAAGCTGGTTTTGTTGCGATTTTTTTTTTTGAGTTTGAACTATTTAATATTTAAAAATACAATAAATAACATGCATTATGTATTAAAAATTTTTGGTTTGGTTAATAATTTGACCGGTTAGACTGATGGAGAAATATCAAGCATTTTTTATAACTTTAGTGGTTGATATAATAAAAACAAAACAAAAAGGAGAAAAGTTGCCAGAAAAGGGAAAAAAAGAAAAGAACCAGGTACTTGCCTTCCAAGTTTCAAAAAGGGAATGTGTCCTACTTTATGTTTTTATTATCTGGGAAAAAAAAGAGAGAGAAAAAAAGGAAGAGGACAAGTGGGTAGGGAGAATGGAAGAGGTTAAGAAGACGACACAGAAGGATGAGGGAAATTTGGTGCCCAACTACAGGACACTGGCCCAGCTCAAGGAGCAGTGGGAGAGGGCCCAAGAGCTCAAGCGCCTCGAGAAACTGCAACATCATCAGGAAGAACCTGCATTCCGAGGGCCCACCGCGAGGGAGCCGAGAGTGGAGGACGGCGGCAGCGGCGGAGGGGGGAACGCGTGTCCCGACGGTAAGGCGACCGCGGAGGAGGAGAGAGAGGGAAACCCTAGGGGCGAAGAAGGAGGCGTGAAGCGCGAGGGGAAGGCGATCGTTGAGGAGTGGAAAGCTAAGAAGAAGACGAAGACGAAGACGAAGAAGAAGAAGAAGAAGAAGGAGAAGAGAGACGGAGAAGGGTTAGGAGTTGTGGTCGAGAGGGTGCGTGACGGTTTCAAGGGGTTTAAGGGGAAGAGGGGAGAGGGGAATCGGACGGCTGGCAAGTGGGTGGAAGCTGATCGGACGGTGGGGAAGGGGTTGAAGATGGAGAATGCTGCGGTGGAGAACGATCAGGTTGTGGAGATCGGGAGGGCGGGGGAACTGCCTAACAGGGATGTTGGAAAGCAGCAGTATGGGAGAGCTGGACGACGACGTGGAACGGGTTATCGTAGAGATCGGACGGGGAAGGTGGATGGGTCGGAGATTGAGAATGTAGGGGCGGAGGAGAATCGTCTGACTTCGGAGGTCGAGAGTAGGTTAGAGGAATTGTCTGATGGGGAGGATGGCCGGAGTTATGGGGGTAAGAGGACCAAAGGGAAGAATGGAAGGGCGGGACAAAGAAGAGGTGGAATGGGTTATCGTAGAGAACGGGTGGTGAAGGGGGGGAAAGAATTAGAGGTTGAGAATCGGATTCCGGATTCAGTTGAAGAGAATGTAGGGGTAGAGGAGAGTGAGCCGACTGCGGATGTCGAAAGAAGGTTAGGCAAACTGCCTGTTAGGGAGGATGCGAGACGGGATGATGACAGGAGTTGCAGTCGTACATGTCACAGTGGTGGTGGAAATAAAACCAAATGGCAGAACGGAAGAGTGGGCCGAGGAAGAGGGGGAATGGGTTATCATAGAGATCGGACAGTGAAGGTGGATGGGTTGGAGACTGACAATGTAGTCACAGAGGAGAGTGGTCAGAGTCTGGATGCAGCTGAAGAGAATCTAGGGGTGGAGGAGTGTGATCAGACGACGGACGTTGGGAGGGAGTTGGAGGAACAAGCTGTTGGGGTGGAACAATCTGCTGGGAAGGATGGGGGACAGGAGGATGGCAGGAGTTCTGGCCGTAGAGGTCGTCACGATGGTGGTAGGAATAGAGCCAAATTGCAGAATGGAAGAGCACGAAGAGGAAGAGGTGGGATGGGTTATCATAGAGATAGGACAGTTAAGGTGGATAAGGTATTGGAGATTGAGAATGGAGGGGTAAAGGAAAGTTGTCAGACGATTAAGAATGTGGTAGAGGTTAGGGATGCGGTTGAAGAGAATGTAGGGGTGGAGGAGGGTGATCGGACAGCAGAGACTGGGAGGGAGTTGGGAAAACTGTCTATTGGGGAGGACGGGGGACGGGAGGATGGACAGAGATACGGTCATAGAGGTTATAATGATGGTGGAAGCATAACCAAATGGCAAGGAAGAGCAGGTCGGGGACGAGGAGGAGGTGGAACGGGTTATCGTAGAAGTTATAGTGGTGGTGAAAGGAGCTATAGGCAGATGGGGGAAGGAAGGAATGGGGCAGTTTGGATGAGGAAAGAGGATGTTGCTGCTTGCAGCGAGGGCGGGGTTGCTGGGGACAGAGGGGGAAGAACATATCATCCTAAGAAACGTAGGTACTGAAAATTTTGTAATTAGCATTCTCGTATTTACTTGTCTTTCCTTTTGCGTTTGTATGATCTGGCCGTGTATTAGGGCGACTTGCTTTGGATAGCTTGGAATGCTTATTGCCTTTCTGGCCTTGTGATTCTAGCTTCCTTTTAATGGCTGGGAGTCTGAGGTTTGATTTTACTGGAAAGGATTGTGATTGGAAGTAGTTATACGGTTGATTTTGTCCAAGAAGCATGAGATAAATAGGCCCGCCTGTTAGATTCCAAGAGTGAAACTTGATGGTGTGATCTTAAGATGCACCACCACTACTTGTTACTGAGTCAATCTTGGGACGTTGCAAGGTTTTTCATATCCTTGAGATTAATGCAGGCTTAGGACTTCAATATTCCGTATTTTGTCCCGTCAATGTCGTGTGCCTTCGGCTCATTATCGGCGTGTAGAATGTGTTGCATGGTCTTCGATAAAGCTCTCTGGTTGGAGATCTTCTACTACGATTCTTTAGATGGATCTTCCTCGGGAATAATCTTGATCGAATATCTTTTTGGATTGAAAGTACGTACATTTCTGAAATTCCTTTAACATGGTGCACCAATAGAGACATCGATTCATTCGAACTCGAAACAATGGTGTTTGCATCTGCAATCCAATTTTGACTGAATTCTCGTAACCCGGGAGCTTCCATTGTCATGGTGGGTACACCGTGCGAAGCAGTGCATAAAGCACTCTTAGGAGCTTTTTGGTTGATACCACCTTTGAAGTTGCTCGTCGCCTTTGCTACGACTGTTGAGATTCAACAGGGAATGTCTTTCCAGTGCAGGCTTGTGGAAGATTGGTCAGATAGCTGGAGGATTGAAAAGGACGGAAAAGCAGACGACCACTTTGGAAGGAAAACTTGAATGATGATTTTGGATTAGTTCATTCAGGCAAAGTGGAATGGCATACAGATTCCATGAAGTAGATAGCCCAATGATGTTTGTAATTCGGGACTCGAATTTCTTATCACTTGAATTAAAATTCTGATTAGTGTTAAAATAGTTTTTTTTTTAAAATAGGGACATTTGAACAACTATACAAAAATGCTTTCATTGAGAGTTGAACTCAAGACCTCCCGCTTACTAAACGGGTGCTCTAACCAACTGAGCTATGAAAGCTTCATGTGTTTGGGAGTTATTATTTATGATTAAATTCAATTACTTTTGGATTTGTACTTTTACCAGCCAGTGAATTTGTAAATATCACGAGTGCGTTTTTGTTTGACTTGAAACAAGGATAATTGGACTTTGTGATTAAATAACTTCTTGACCATTTCTTCTGTTTATATTTCTCATATCTATCATCATAATTTCTATCTTTCCATACATAACCAAAAAAAGAAAATTTTCAAGAGTCTCGGGTTCTAGAAGTGTATAAAAAATACCACCAAACTCCTAAACTGCAGAAGAAATTAAGAGGTCCAACTTGAACTAAAAATAGACTATAGACTATATATATGAGATAACTTTTGTAACCATGTATGGACCGTCGTAAATCTTCTCGAAAGTCTCATTCCATAACGAATTATAAGTTGATATATGGAATTGAAATGCCACCAGTCCAAGTCCATACATGCTTGCTTGAAGTGGATTCTTCACCAGAAACTGGTGCAACCTCAAACCATACTTCTCCAATATAGTCAACGCAGAGACTTTCCAGTGTCCTAAGTCAGTTCAGAGATCGGACTGCTTACTTGCAACTAATAACAACAATTTAGCGTCTAAATAACTTATTCACAATGGAAAGGAAAATAACAAGAGAACGAGAGTGACTTCCAACTCAGGTCAAAACGACGTCGGTTACACTGTCAGAGCCGTGGAACTGAAAATAGATGGACTTTTTTTTTGGTTGGAAGTTGCTGCTACCTTTCCTTGATCCCTAGTGGGAAAACAACATGCATGATGTCTTCTCCACTAGAGATGGATGGGTTTGGTAATGGATGGACTTTTTTACCTCTACATACGAGTGTCTATTGAACCCTATTAAAGAAATGGCTATATAATAGAGATAAAGATGAATTTAGATTTAGTTATTATCTATAGTTTTAAGATTTTTATTAGGAGTTTGTTTCGGTATCAATAATGAGAGTTTGTTTGAAATTCTTTACCTGATTAGATGAGTAGTAGTATTTAAAAAAACCTTTGTGGCTCTTTTTTTTGTCAGTAAGAAACCCTTGTAGCTTGTTTGAGGGAGTTGCTTTGATAATAGAATTATGGTTTCTCTTTCTCATCTTGCCGCTCAGGTTATTCTCTATTGAGTTGACGAAATAAGATTATATCATTCTTGTTCAACACGCTTCTGGCTGCATCAGTTGGTATCAGTGACTAGCCTACGTTCCTTTGCGATGCCGCCGAAATGGGACGCACAAAGAGAGGCGGCCAACCATGACCATCTTGAGCAACGCATTGACGTATTGACAGAGCTGATGGGCAAGGCTCTTACCTTGCTCCACACCCGTGGTACCACCCCACCTGCTCCCACGCAACATCTGCCCCACGACATGCCACCAGCCCTTGATAGACAAAGTTCTGATGAAGGTTCTGACTCATCCCATGAAAGGGTTCCTTTTCGACCTCATGATCTTGGTGAACCAATTTTTTCCTCCTAGGTTGACGAAGGTGAGGTTGTTGTAATTCAACATCTATTATGGGCTGAACATGAGGAAGATGTTGTTGTTGGTGAGTTGCTGGATGTGTCCATACCCTATATAGTCCAAGATTATGAGGTTGAGTATGTTGAGAACATTGATTTTCTTGGCATTGACAAGTTTGAATATGTTGAGAGTTCTGCGTTGTTGAACTTGTGGATGGGCTGAAGGCAGTAGAATAGGCCGCCCGGAGAAGTGAGGCCGCCCGGAGAAGTGAGTTCATAGTCTTTCTTCTGGAGAATGTTTGTGGTTATGTGATTTCCAAATATTTATTTTGTTGGTATGAAAGATATCAAGTGTGACCACATCGCTCAAAGGTGTTAAACAATGCATGTACGAAGATTTCAGATTGGCCGATAACATGAAGATAAAGATGACCTTAGATTTAATCATTATCTATAGTTTATAGATTATTATTAGGAGTTTGTTTCAGTATCAATAATGAGAGTCTGTATAGGACTCTTTTAGCTAATTAGATTAGTAGTATTTTCAATTGTATGAGGAGTTAAACGTTTTAGGGCTATTTATGAAGAAACTCTCGTAGCTTGTTTGATGGACTTAATTTGATAATAAAATTAGAGGTTTGTTTGACGTCTTGTCGCTCCAGTTATTCTCTATTGAGTTGACGGAACAAAATTCTATCGTTTTTGTTCAACACGTCTCTTGCTACATCAGTATATAAATGGTGTCTTTTATACTGATAAAATTTAAACTAAAATTTTATTTAAAGAATCCAAGTGAGTTATACCATTGGACCACCATTAGTAAAAAGGAGTGGATTTTGACACTTTGAATGGGAGAAGGGATATGGACAAATTTTATGTGATATTTTCGTGGGGAGTTGAAAATTAGATTAGATTTTGAGAGATGCAGGAGATCCCACGATCATGTAGGTTGTTGCAGGGGAATTTGACCTTTCCAACCTTTTGGGACCATGTAGTTTCTTTCTGAAAAAATCTCTTTAAGCAAGTGATGAGAGAGTCCATGCTAATGCCCATAGTGAGGATCGGAGGACGACTGGCTGTTTACGACTAGATCTTATTAGGTTTTGGACCCATCGAATTTTTGGTCTAAAGTGGCCGAAAAGTCTATCAATTCACGTCCAGTATACAACGACTTTTTTTTTTAACTTGGTATCGAAATATATCGTAAGTTTGCGAGAATTTTAACTTCGACAATATGCAATAATACAAGAGTGAATGAGTAGAAGATCAATCATTTTTGGTGCTATGTACAATATCCAACCAAAAATCTTAAGACAATGGACAATTACATTTTCTATAATTATAAACAAGTGTGCAACTATTATAACTAGCAATAACTTTTAATAAGTAAAATTTTTTGTTGCAACGAGGTTTGAACCCTAGCCACTTCCCACCCTACTCTTTTTTTACCAATAAAGCAAGTGATCATTGGTAGATAAATTTGTACATTTATAAACAAGTCTACAACTATTGCAACTAGCAATATTTTTTTTAAGTAAAAGTTTTTGTCGCAACTAGAGTTTGGTCACTCCCTAATCCACTCATCTCTTGTACCATTAGAGAAAATAATTATTAGTTATAACTAACAATGTGATAGTCTAACTAATATAACCGTATGCATAATATATTTTTTAATAATAAAAATGAAATTTTCGACGAAGGAGATGGGCCACCGGTTTTCTTTTGTATCTGGATGTTTTCTAAGCATCTTGGTTTTTAAATTTCTTTTCTGTATCAAGTTACTGCCCTTCATATTTGCTCAAATAATAACACACTTGTGTTATTATTTGGAGAAATTTGAAATCGATTAATGTGGGATTGAATAAGAATTTTGTACTTGTGATACTATCATCGACTCTCTTTCTCTAGTGAGATTTTTTTCAAAAAAAATTATTGCATTAGGGTTTTGAAGAGATCAACGGCCGCGAAATTGTGGGTCTTCTTTCGACGTAAATATTATAATGAATTTACTTCTAAAAAAATAAAATTTTTAATTAATGCAAACAGCCCGAATTTCCCAACTACATCAAGCTCCCAGTAACTGTACTTCTCCTGAAGTGAATGCGGTTCACTGGCCTAAATTGCAAGAATCATGAAACTCAAAAGCTAATCGTCACTCACGCATATGGGATGTAAACGAACGGGGCAACCAGGAATTCATTGAGCAGCTGGACAGGGATTACGGATCATATATGGACTGGCAAAGGGCCACAGAGCTAAGTAAGGGCATGTGCACTTAAAGTATCCATGGGACCATGTATTTATTTTTTTCGATTTATGGTGTTCAGATTCGAGCAATTCCAAATCCTATATAAAAAATATTTATTATTCGTAAAATCCAGAAGATTCTTAGATTGGCCCGACGATATTCCACATTTTCTCCCATCATCACAGGATCCAGTTAATCATTGGACATCAAAACTTTGCCATCAGTTAGCTATTTTCCTAATTAATTTGAGCAGCAGGAGATGGGGACGAGACGGATCAGCCAGTGGTTAAACGTTTTAACACTTCGATTAACTGATTATAGTAATTTCGTAAAATTATAAAGATTTGCTATGTCGCTCTCTTTTTTTGGATAAAGTGTTAATTTCAGTTATAGCAAACTATAATGTAATTGATTCAACATTACATGAGCGGAAATTTTATTTAAAAACGTCGTATACGTAGAATCAACCGGGCATTACTTGAACTTGAACAAAAAATGATATACAACGAAATAATGAACGATTCTAAATCTGACTTTTCTGAGAAAACTTGATTCAAGTTGAAGTATTGGATCGGCAAAGACCTTCATAGAGAATTTTCAAAATACAAAATCAATTTGTTCTTCTAAATCTTGTACCCTCAATTGATGAGACATACTCATATTAAGAATAAAAAAAATGTCTAGAGATATTTGTATTATAAATAGATAAATATTAAATGTTTAAAAAATATATTATAAATAAAATAAATTTTAGAAGATTAGATGGGTTACTGTCGGAAAAGTAGTCGACTACAACCCACATGCTGCACTTTAGGATCTTAAAAATATTGCCTCTTTTTACCATATATTGTCTCCCTAACTTTTACGGAATTTAAGGTCTCCCTTCATTTAATCAACATTTGATATTGGTTGATTGGACACTCGGAGTATGTATTTAAGTCAATGCATCGATGTGGTGTGGGGTTATAAATTGATATTACCAAGCACATAAGTTAGCGAGTCACATCTTGATGTTTATATATAAACCTATCCACCCAAGTAATTGTAAACGCATGTGTATTAAATAATTTATTGGGAGAGTTTTGCTATTATTAAAAAAAATATTTGATTCAAATTTGATTTTTTATAAGTAAAATTGTATTATTTTTTAAAAAAATCACCCAAAAAAATTACATCCTAAGCACCTAAGGTACTAGAAAGATATACGTATCTAAGAATAAAATAAAAATAAATACTATCTAAGTACAATTTTCAAAAGTATCTACACCAAAAATAACACATTGTCACCTTAATCAAGAACTAACCCCTAATTGTACCTAAAAATAGCCCTAATTCTAGCCATTTGTGAGACACCTTAATTACGAGGGTTTATTGATTTTTATTTGAGAATTCACACTTTTCGAGCATCCCTAATTTCTTGGAGAATCGTTAAAACTTCTTCCTCCCAAGTCATGCCCATTATCAACAGTAGGTCTACTCGGAGTTTTTATTGTCAAGTTGAGCATCAAGATCTTCCAAAGAGCATTCGCTTTACTTGTCAAATTTTGAAACCAGGGAACTTTATCTTATCAATGTTTGCTGGAAGGGCTTACCTTTATCAGGTAAAGCAACCAACTGACCCAATCTTCAACCTCCGTAGCAGCTGCAAGATCTTCCTCAATCACTCTCGCTGCCAAATTACCTTTAATACGAACTACATCTAAGTGGAATCCGAGAAAGAGCAGTTCCAAGCATAATCCAAATTTAAATTAATTGGTCGAGTAAAAATCTAAATACTGACTGGTATAGAAAAACACTTATCGACTATCTAAGACCGTGGTCAATGGTCGAAATCTGTGATAATTAATAATGGAGAGTGATTTAACTACAAAGAAAATATCACAAGAAGATAAAATAAAAGTCTTCGAGGTCGTAGTCTGTACTAATATGCAACTGTACGATAGAACTATTGATTAGACCCCAAAAAAATTCTATTACCACAATTAACCTGCATAACCATTATTAAACGATAATTGATCTAACTTATAATAGACTTAAATTTTTTTAAGGTGTTAAAGATTACCGTTAAAGCAGATGATTAATATGAAGCTAGTGTAGTGGGATTTGATTTCTGATAAGGACCTTCGTAAGCCAAAGGGTCTCCAAGAATCAAAATTGTCATCCTCAAGTGCATAGCATAGGTATTCTCAAAAAAAAAAGTGCATAGCATAGGTATATCATATTTGTGTGTTTGTCCCAAAAGTTCCGGCTTTTTCAAGCTACTGTACGAAAGCTAATTTCGATTGTAGACCACACTTGGAGTTCCATTACACAAATTTTAAGTTGGACGTACTATTAAAATAGTCATACAGTTCTTCCTACAAAATTTTAATATTGTTATATTTTTTATGTTTGAATTGAAAAACTTTGATTAAGCAATAGATTCCCGAGCAAAGTGCAACGATAATAACCGCTTGTAATGAATGACGAGAGCTGTATGCATCGGCTCCACTGCTTCTTCTCCTCTCACATAAATTTTTTCCCGCATGTAGACACGCTGAAAGCCAACCGGTTTGGTCCGAGTGGTAAATATTTGGATCTATTTAAAGAGATTTTAAACTCAAATCTTATGAATGTATATCCGATACGAAAGTACGAAAGAAATCCATCAAAAAGAAGCCAACTGGCACCTCTGATTGGTTTTGCTAGCGGATAAACGAGAAAAGAGAGGCAACGGGAAACGATAGAGCAAAGGACAAAACCAGTCTAGGATTTCGATGTGATTCGCTTTGGTGTTTTCTCAGCACTTAGCTCCTTCTCTCCTACTTATATAGCCCATCCAGCAACAGACCACCAACAAGTTATTGCTCTTCCCCTCTTCTCCTTCTTCTTCCTCCTCTCTGTTTAGTGTCACAAAAATTCGATCATTAATGGAATTCGAGTCGTTGTAGTATAGTTGTAAGTATTCCCGCCTAAAAAACAACTAATGGATCAATCAGGGTCTCAGTGTAGCAGTAGTGGGTGTGAGTCTGGTTGGACAATGTACTTGGATCAGTCTTCTTGGTCGAATACGAATCGTCGTCGTCATCATCATCATCATCATCATCATCATCAGTACGAAGCGCGGGGCGTGGAGGACGACAAGGAGCACGAGGACTTGTCTATGGTCTCGGATGCATCATCCGGGCCCCCACGTTACATTGTTGATGATGAAGAAAAAGAAGAAGGTGGAGGAGCAGATAATTGTTATGGTCATCAGGTGACCAAGAACAAGAAGAAGAGCAATGATTGTTATTATAACAGAGACCAAAACTATTGCTACCTTGATGACACTGCTAGCTCCCCTGCATTGAGAAATGTGAGTTGATTAGTGTGGAATGAAATATTTTTTGTTATATTTTTTAGTTTTTCGTGTGTTGCTAATGTGTGGTTCTAGTTTATGTACGAGCAGAATCCGGACACGGACGATGGTTCAAAAAACCAAGTTCAAGGCATGTCACAGGATTTCACCGCCAAGAAAACCAAGGTATTAAACTTTTTTGGCTAATGCTTTACATTTCGGATTATCGTTAATTACTTTTGTCTCATTATTTTGTTGTACTGGGTGTCAATAATTGGCAATGCGACTTCCGTAAATCTAGGGGAAATCTGCAGTGAAGAAGCACTTCGGATTCCTTCAACCTTCTTTTCCTGAGAAGTCAGCTTCAAATGAACAAGGTCCGTACTTTGTTACATTTTCATTAATTAAGAACCTACCCACAAGTATCACTCGGTATATTTAACGATTAGGTTAATAAGTGACAATTTTTAGTGATCATATGCGTTTTATTTTCTTTATTATGTTTCAGAAAATTATAAAAATATTGTGAATTTTTATATCCTAACTATTGATTATATCCGGTCATACGTTAAATTTTCCGCGGGTTAATTTGTTCGAGGTGATCCACGTGACGTGGCACTCACAAATTCTCTTTTACGTGACATGGGCACTCACAATTTCTCTTTTAATGGTTAATTTCTGTAACAGGTGGATCCCAGGGAAGAAAATGGAAATAGTGGTTGCAAGATGGAACAATGGGTCAATTAAGGCAAATGATGAATTGGGAGAGATTTTGTTCCTTTCCTCTGTTGTTGTCTTCTTTATTTTTGTGAGAACCCATGTGTTAATGCAGGTGGGAACACCTTGGGGACATGAAAAAATAAAATAAAGTAGTTTCCAATGCCTTTTAATTTGTTCAGTTATCCACTGATTAGGTTTATATATCTTAGGTTTACTCTATTATGCTGTGTTGTTTTTCCTAGCAATATTGTCCGATCTTATTTATATTAATTTTTAATGTATATTTTTCATTCAAAATCTTTGAATGAAAACCTAATTAAGAAATTAAATCTATTATAACTTTGTTTGTACTTATTTTTTTAAGCTAAAATTTTACACCAAGTTGCACATACGATGTATTAAATTTTAAGATATCTGTCAATTTAAACCGCCACTTCCTGACCATCGCGCTCGAACTTCTCGATGAGGTTGCTGTGGTTAAGGCGGCTGATGTTGATGGGGATGGGAGCGCTAGTGGGCCCCGCGTAACCTGCATATTTGTCAGGGAAAAAGTGCTCCGCGAGCCGTGAAATAATATGTCCCAAGTACAAGCGGGCCGGCTGGGCAGCGATAGTGCGCTCAAAAACCTCAATAAGTAACGCAAACGTGCTAAATGGTATCTTGCGACGCAAACAATGAATGGCATATAATTGGGCCCGGAACACCTTGCTCTCCTCATACTGACCGCTAAATGTGAAAGTCATAAAACGATGCAGGATGCCAATGCAAGGGTCCTTAATAAGGGAACTGGGGGCCTTGCCAGACTCATATTTGCTAAAACCAGTGATATCAAGCCATTCGGTATGGGCCAGCTCAAAAGGCGTAAAATCTAACGGCCCCCCACCCCGACGGATGCCTATGATACGTCGCAAGAGTGGCTCAGTCACTTCAATCGGACAATCAAATAATCGGGCAGCAATGGTCAGGGTGCAGTAAAACTCAAGCGACAAAGTATTTTTAGCAGAGACAGCATTAGTAGCAAAATGCTCCCAACCAAAGTGTTCTAGTGCAGTGCGTAAATCCTCCTCGACTCCTAAGATTCGCATATCATCCCAATCAATCGTAAAATGACTAAGGTGTTCAAGCTTAGAGAGTCGGGTATACCTCTCCCCCTCCCAATCGTAGTAGATGGCGAAGGGGGCACCATAGTTCCGGGCAATGTTGCGTGGTGGCGAAGCATTGGGGCGAGCCTTCTTATGAGCGGGTGGCTGCTTGCCGCCCCCACGACTCGAGCTGGCTGTAACGATCATGATGGCGCATGGGAGTGGGTGGCCGGAGCTCCGGCGAGCGGTGGTCGTCAGCGGCGGTCGGCCGTGTTAGCACCGGTAGGCTCGGGGCGGAGGCCGCGCTGCGGAGATCACTTTATCTCAAAGCGACACTACAAGGCGTGGGAGAACCGAAAAGCTGTCCAAGACCGTCTCAAGCTGACCACACCATCCCAGACTCCGCCACCCCAGGTCGAGCTTCATGAGCTTCAACAGCAGCTTACTGACATGCAACTTCAGCTCCACGAGCTGGCCACTGCTTCTGAGGACCGTTGGCAACGACAACTCGAGTACAACGCTCGAATGGAGGCCGCCCAACAAGCCCAATTTGCTGCCCAGCAAGAGTATCATGCACGGATGGAAGCGGCTCAGCTCGAGCAGCTTGAGTGGATGCGTGCTAATTTCCCCTTTCTACCACCACCTCCACCTCACGAGTGACAGGGCAGTACCATTCCCTTCCCTTTCTTATTGTCTGTTATCGTAGTGTCTGTTATGTCATTGTGGTCTTTGTTTCTATGCTGTGCTGTTTACATTAAATTAGAATAACCTCTTCATTATTTGATCTAAACACTTGTTGGTGATTTGAAACTCTATATTTGTATTACGGAAAATGTTATAGAACACCCGAAGGTTACTGAATTCAGCCGATAACCGGAGTGATGTGACTGACAGTAATAACGTGATATAATGGACCCAACAAAATCAATTGTGGGTTACTGTACAAATTAAACCTCAAAAACAAAAATAAAAGGGAAAAGTCCACTTTCGTACCCTGTGGTATCGACCAAAATCACTTTAGTACCCTGTGGTAAAAAACCGATCAATCGAGTCATACTTATTCCAATTAACATCAAAAAGGGCCTCGGGCAGCTGGCCGGAGCTGCCCGAACCTACCCGAGCGCTGCCCGGGCCACGTGGCCAGCCACGTCACCAATTTTGATGACGTGGCGCCACGTCACCAAGAGGAGGAGGAGGAGGCGGGGAGGAGGAGGAGGAGGAGGAGGAGGAGGAGGGGGACGCGGGGAGGAGGAGGAGGAGGAGGAGGGGGACGCGGGGAGGAGGAGGAGAGGAGGAGGGGGAGGAGGACGCGGGGAGGAGGAGGAGAGGAGGAGGGGGACGCGGGGAGGAGGAGGAGAGGAGGAGGGGGACGCGGGGGAGGAGGGGGACGCGGGGAGGAGGAGGACGTGGAGGAGGAGGGGGCGTGGGGAGGAGGAGGATGCGGGGAGGAGGAGGACGCGGAGGAGGAGGGCAACGGGGGGAGGAGGAGGAGAGGAGGACGCGGAGGAGGAGGGGGACGCGGGGAGGAGGAGGACGCGGGGAGGAGGAGGACGCGGAGGAGGAGGGGGATCCGGGGAGGAGGAGGAGAGGAGGAGGAGGAGGAGGAGGAGGAGGGGGACGCGGAGGAGGAGGACGCGGAGGAGGAGGAGGAGGACGCGGGGAGGAGGAGGAGGAGGAGGAACGCGGAGGAGGAGGAGGCGGAGGAGGAGGAGGAGGAGGAGGGGAGGAGGAGGAGGAGGAGGAGGAAAATCGTCGGAGGAGGAGAATTGGTGACGTGGCGCCACGTCATCAAAATTGGTGACGTGGCTGGCCACGTGGCCCGGGCAGCGCTCGGGTAGGTTCGGGCAGCTCCGGGCAGCTGCCCGAGGCCCTTTTTGATGTTAATTGGAATAAGTATGACTCGATTGATCGGTTTTTTACCACAAGGTACTAAAGTGATTTTGGTCGATACCACAGGGTACTAAAGTGGACTTTTCCTAAAATAAAAACCAAAGAGCATTTGGTGTAGAGTATAAATGTAATATGATTTGATCGAAGTGTAGGGTCCAAATACTGATATGATATAATTTTTGTTTTGATCGAAGTGTAGGGTCAAACCCTACCATGGTATAATTTTTGAAGTAAATTTACCTTTAAAAGAAATCTCCCACCGTCAAAACAAAAACAAAATTTCTCTCCTCTTCCTCCTGGAATTTCCGGTAACTCATCCTCCGCCTCTTTCTTTATGTCCTCCAAGTATTTGACCATCTAAATCTATAATATTTAGAGTATTGATAGACCTAATTATAAGATGATGTTTTCACAATTTTTGTAAATATTTAAATGAATCAAAATCTCCCATTACAATTTTCGGCCAAAAATTTTGTACATACAGGCGAGTTGGTGACGTGGATTCTTTGGTACATAAGATTTGAGCTTTCGTGTGGTCCTCTGGAGAACAGGTGGCTTGGCAATTCTTTCATTGATGAGCCGGGCATCCGTTTGCATCCCACCAAACCACACACACATGCACACAGTTAAAGGAAGGGGCCACGACCTGGCGTATCGTTCCTCGAGGTCCACCACTTTTTTCCCACTTATGAACTTGACAGCCTAGGTTATGACATTAGGCTTGGTGAAATTAGCCATCTTTGCCCTTCTATGGACTCGAGCCAGGCGATTTTTGATTGGAAGCCACCATATGGACAAGCCCATTTTTTGTTTTCCATCTCGGTAGTAAATAACTTGGATTTTCTTAATTTTAAGAATCAGTACACAATTATAAATTAATAGAAAAAGGCAAAACCAACCTCATTATCAACGGGACCATAAAAAGCAGTGAAACCAACTAACATGAGTTGATATCGATGGTAAGTAACTTAACCATAAAAAAAATGGTAAGTAACTTGGTCCGTCCAAAGGGCAATTGGCACAACCGCATAAATGATAGTCATAGTTAGACAAAAATTTAGAATTCAATTCCTGACATATGGAATAAAAATTTACTTCTAAAAAAATAACATCATTTGTAAGGACCATTGTAAGATCCGTCAGTTTTGAAGATCTAATAATACTTCATTATAAATTAGTTTTATTATTTACTACCTAGTAAGAATGTGATCCATGCATGAGATTGGTTGCAATTATTGAGCTTTTGTTTTGGCAGGTACCCGTCCAAAATCTTTATTGAAGGGCTACACGTCCTTGTAATTAGCACACCCATATCTTGGAAAAGCAATCGGATTTTGGGTAAAAGACAAAGATCTCCACCTGGCCCCTGCCATTTTCCATCAACTCATTCTAGCATCTGGAAAAAACCAAATTAGGAGTAAATATGGAAAGGTAATCCTCTTTCCAGCCAATCAAGACAAGGAAGAGACTGATGTTATGGAATTGTAAATATGTTGATACTTGGATATTAGGTCTTGTGTCCAGCCTAGCTAGATAGACAACATGGGATAGCAAAAAGTTGAATTACCATGTGAAATTAATAAATTTAGCGACGTTAATGTCAAGTTGTCAGGATAGGATTTTTTCCTAACTTGATTTTCCTCGCAAGATATTATCACAGTAGAATTTTGACGAAACCGACGTTCATAATTTTATAAAATAAAATTTCACACTAACTAAGATGTAAATATTACTATTTTTTTATATGTAAATATTACTATTAATGCACTTTACTTCTAAACAAGAGCTAGATAGACAACATGGAATAGCAAAGAGGTAGGATTATTTGAGCTAGTCTGCTAGTGTGGAGCTAATATACTTTTTATATATAGAAACTGCCCATGGTAGGATCATGAAGACGATAATAATGTATTGATTTCGCATAATAATATTCATAGAATTCGAACTTAAATTACTTTAATCTAAAATTATTTATTTGTTGATCTACGTAATTTGTTCGATTAAATTCAGTACTCTGTCGTTTAAAAATGTCCCACCGACTGAATTTTGTTCCATTCACAGTGACGGCTCAGTTTCACACAGGAATTAAGTATGCAATTGATATGAATTAGAGATGGCTCTACATTATCATCCTCTTTTGCAATTGAAAATCGTAATTTGGTACCGTATGAAGAGAGTAGTATTGTATTCCCTGTCACATTTTATGATTCTTTTTTGGGTCTACGTCTATCATTACACGATCAATTTGGTTTGCGTGGTCCAACTGGTTGATATCTATGTTCCTGTGGCATGTGATGGAATCCAAATTTTTAAGTGTCCCACGTACGACTCAAGCTCCCCCAATGAAAATTGTTCTAGTTAGTAGTTACAAGGGATAATTACAATTCAGATGTCATATATGTTAGAATCTTTATATTTAATTCAAAACTTGAGAAGATGTGTAGGTGAATTTTATAAAATAATTTTGTGAAACTCTTTTTAAAAATAAAATAGCGATGTGCAGTATTTATGAAGAGTAAGTCATTTAGGATGATGAAGAGTAATTTGTTGCCAAAAATAATAATTTAGACTTAAGTTGTTAATTCCCATACTTCGATAAGTATATGGTAAAATTAAATCAATTTCATGGACATATCGTACAGTATGGATCAATTTCAAATACATGTTTTAATTGTGTTTTCAGTGAGAGCAAAGGTTGCAAAATAACATTTTTACTTCATAAGAACAATAGATATCAGAAATGACGAAAACCCGTCTTTAACTTCATGGCCCAACCAAATCTAAAATAAATAGAGGTGAAGCAAAAGCCCAATAGGAAAAATGCCTTTGTGTAAATTTATTGATTGATCCGTTGGAGTTCATGACGGATCTCGAAAAGGATATCGGGAAGAAGATTTTCCTTTTTCTGATAAGTAAATTTTATTACAGAATAAAAGGCAAAATACTTATTAGCCTAAATACCCCTCGTAATCTAATGGATTATCGAGCGTTTCGAGAGCTTGTTTTAGGCGATATTGTAGAAGTTAGTGGTTTATGTAGATGTTTAGTTAGTTTAGAACTTTATATAATGTCTCTGAAGTATTAGCACTTGATGCAACAGATTGGTCGGCTCGTCTTTGCTGTTATACGTGTGGAATTTTAGGAAATCGATTTTCCACTAAACAGTATGCATCATTTTTCATAATTGCCATGTAACAGGTGAGAACTCGTCTGTTGAAAAGAACCTAGATTCCACCACGGCAACCGATGCTTTATACTATGGTAAGACCAATATTCAGATGAGATCAAAGTCATAGCAAAAGAAATCTCGGGTCTAATGATAATGAGATAGATTAACTCACCTACATGTATATGAAATCTTACAATGGCAAGTAGAGGAAGGAGTGCCCTCTATTAGAGAAAATTTAGTGCCACATTCAAGAGGTGTCTCTATTGGTTTAGATTCTGACTTTAAAGTCTCTTTTAGTAGGTGTAGAATATATTTCCTTTGGCACAGGTAAATTCTCTGTTTTGAGTATGCAAACTCAATGCCTAAGGAGTATATGAACCTCCCTAGATCTTTTATGTCAAATTCGCTCTTTAAGTTGAGATTGAGATCATTTATCCCCTCTTGATTGCTGCCAATAATTATTATATCATCCACATACATACATACAAAAATTCTACCCTCAGAATTATTCTGAGTAAACAGAGTATAATCTACTTAGTTTTTCATAAAGCTGAGGTTGACTAATTCCTTTCTAAGTTTCTGGTATCAAGTTCTAAGTGGCTGGTTTAGACTATAGTTTGGCTTTTTTGACTTGCACGCTTTTCCTGACTGTTGGGATGGCGAAAAATATAAAAGACTTATTTCTTATTCTTATTCCTATTCTGAATAGGTTTTGTGCTCCTAATCTGACCTAGATAGGTTACTTGTACACCAAGGGTTTGTCTCTATATAAAGACATGTTACCGTAGGTTTTTTGTATGGCTTTGTGGCTCAGAAACTCATCAATAAAAGTTCTCCTTTCTCTCAGTGGATGTAGGCATTAGGTCAAACCACATTATATCTTGTGTCTATGTTCTTTGCGCGTTTGTTCTCTAGTTGCTGAATTCCTAACAAGTGGTATCAGAGCTAAGGTTGGAGGATGTCGGATCATGACGCAAAGTTTGCTCTTGTGAAGTTTGATAGTTCATCGAATTTCGGGTTATGGCAAAGGCGTGTCAAGGATCTCCTCTTGCAACAAGGAATGGTCATCGCACTCTCGGAGAGGTAGTCCGAGAAGATGGAGGAGCAAGAGTGGGAGGAGTTGGAGGCCAAGGCGGTAGCGAAGATTCGCTTATGCTTGGCGGATGATGAGGAGCCACCAGCAGGGTTGTGGAAGAGGATCCAGGTCGGAGTCAAAGAAATTCAATAGAAGTGGTTTCAAATGCGGAGAAGGGCACATGAAGAGGACTATCCAAGATGAACTAGGGATCAAGACAACGAGGAGGGATCGGTATCCACAGCCATGGCCACATATTCAGACGGGTTGGATGGTGACTGGTTTTCTGTCTTATTAAGTCCAATGCATCCTGGTAATCTCTTTTTATTAGGGACCTTAGATTATAACAGTGATAGTTATAAAGGTAGGCTAATAAAGGTGGAGAAGGATGCGATGTAGGGATGAAGAGTGAAAGAGAATACCTACAGGTTAGTGAGGCACATTGTTGTAGGTGGAGTCACATCATTAGGTCTGAAGGAGTTAGCAAAAGCTCAGGTCATATGAGGTTGGTTCGTATGAGGGAGCAAAGACTTGGCATGGATGGTTTGAGTACAGTTGGGATTCGCAGAGACATGGATAGCAAGCTATAGTTGTTTCGTGGAGGCATGATTGGCAAGGAGCCATGGTTGTCTCGGAGAAGTATTGTTAGCTGGGCCCTGCTATGTTTGTCTAAAGGGATGTGCACGTCAAAATTATTGGGTAAGTTTTGCATGGGGAATGCGAAGCCGTTGGTAGTACCACGGGCGAATCAGGTATCTCACTCAAAGCCGAACAGTAGAGTTCGAGACATGTCGAGGGTTCTACTTGGTGGAACAAAAGGTTGTCCTTTGTATGCTATGAGACAAGTAGCATTAGTTTAAGGCAAAAAGGTCCAACGGAAGAGAGGTTCGAGGTTGCAGAGCATATGGCTGATCGAAAAATAGAGGGTACGTCTATTGGTCACAAGGTTACTTCAGAAAGTGGACTTGCTAGTTGGGGTTCGATGGAGGTTGGAGGGAATAGGCCAAGCAAGCTCAGAAGCTCGAGTTTGGGGACTGGCTCCTAGTGATTGAACAAAAGGTGAAGAGAAAGTTGAGATGGTCTTATTGATGCAGTTATCTATGGTCCGAGATGGAGTCGGTGGAGTCAGATTTATTTTGCAAGATCTCATGGTTCTTCATGGGGTGGTGTTTTGTCAAGGTAGAGTTTGTTGAAGTTCGGGTGGATCTTCATGGTTCTTTCACGAGATGATTTCTCGCCAAGGTGGAGATTGTTCGGATGGCGAGAAATATGTAAGACTTATTTCCTATTCCTATTCCTATTCCTATTCTGACTAGGTTTTGGAGTCCTAATCTGACCTAGATAGGTTACTTGTACACCAAGAGTTTGTCTCTATATAAAGACATGTTACCCTAAGTTTTTTGTATGGCTTTGTGGCTCGGAAACTCATCAATAAAAGTTCTCCTTTTTCTCCATGGACGTAGGCATTAGGCCAAACTACGTTATCTCTTGTGTCCGTGTTCTTTGCACGTATTGTTCTCTAAGTTGCTGAATTCATAACACTGACCCTCGCATAGAGTATCCTTCTGGAAGATCCATCTTCCTCAAAGTCACCTTGGAGGAAGGTTTTCTTAACATCTATTTAAAAAAGTAGTCAATCATGCTTTATTGATGCACAGATGATCTCACCCTTATGGTGTTCATCTTTGCAACATAGAAAACAGTTTTTATTGTAGTCAATGCTTAGAATTTGAGTAAAACTCCTAGCAACTAACTTAGCCTTGTGTCTTTTTATAGTTCCATCATTCTTATATTTAGCCTTAAATAATCACTTGCAACTGACTATTTTTTACTAGGTGATAAGTTAGTTACTATCCAAGTTTTATTTCTTTCAATTGATTGCATCAAGTTCTTCTTCCCTCATGGAAACTTTCCAAATTTTAGATTTTGCAGTTTCTTTGTCTGTTAGATTCATTTGTCCTTTATCAGGTTGATCTGCTGAGATATCTGATGTTTGTACTTTGTCACTCTCTTGTTGAGAAAAGTAAGGATAGATATCTTCATAAGGCATTTTTATTCTATTAACTACCTCAAAATTCTGAGTTTCTTGTTCCTCATTCTCCCCCTGAAACTCAGTTGACCATATTTTTGGTAGGCTTGCTACTCTATAAATATTATATTCCTAATTAGATATTTTTGTTTGTTTTTAGATTATAGCATTTATATCCCTTAGTGACAGTTGAATAGCCTAAAAATATACACATTTTTGCCTTAGGATCATGTTTATCTCTTCTGAGTTTCGGGAGTAAAACAAAACACAAACAACAAAATGTCCTCAAATGATCTAACTTTAAGGTCTCCTTAGAAGTAGCTCCAAAGGGGCTTTAAATTTCAGTATCTTACTTGGGGTCCTATTAATAAAGTAGCAAGTAGTGAGCACTGCATCTGCCTAGTAGGTCTTGGGCACATTTTTTGTGAAATCTGATGGCCCTGGCGATGTTTTTAGCAGCTTCTGGTGGTGTAGCACATTTTTATGCACATTTTTTATTCTCTATATATCCACCTCTCATGCATCCCTTCGTATTCTGCAGGTACTCCAGAGTTGTGTGTCCAACACCCATAAAAATGTAGCAAGACCCTAATAAGATAATTACATGTACTAACGAGAAATTACAATTAAATCCATTGTCCTAACAATAAAAAATAATTATAATCGGGCAAATTCACAAAAATTAGAACTAGTGATTTTGTTCCTTGTATTGGTTACGGAAAAGTCAAAAGAACCCTCCCACCCAAAAAAAAAGTCGCAAGACCCGAATAAGATAACACCACTTTTTGGTACACTATTAAGATAAGAACTAGTGACTGATGAAAGAAACTTGGAATGTCGTATTCACCACTCGGAATGGTCGAGATTGGAACCAGTTCGTTGCTACATCAGACTTGCACTTCCAGAAAAGAATCTAAGCCTAAATTTTTTTTTTGAAACTTAAACATAGTGTAGTTATATTATTAATCATAGGTCTCATATATAAGAAGCTCCTCAAGGGTTTGAAAAATATGGGACAATACATTGTTCAAAAGAGTTCCTAACCTAGAAGATTTAGCTAACCAGTTGTGATTAGTCAACCTAGGAACAATATAATTTACACAAAGGTAAATTCAAAAGTAGAGTTTGTATCTCCATGGCTTGAAGTTTTAGTTCCCACTCAATATCGAACAAGACAACATTGATATTATCCAAAATGCGCTTGCAATCGGACTCCACCATGACACTACTAAAAGGAAGCACTTTAGCTTCTTCGATGGTAAACTATTAAGCTTTTCAGCAGCTGATGTAAAAAAATTTCTGGAAGTATGAATGTCCCGAACACCACCTTCATGGTCACATAACACCCAAACACAACCAGCAACATCGACCTCAGAACGTTCCAAGTCAAGAGACAAAACGACTATCGCCAAGGCGAGAGCCATTTCGGTTCAATAAATAAAATTTGGCAATGAAATCTGCTACACATGGTACTGAAATTATTACATATGTTTGTTTAAAAATTTTCGCAGTACTTACTCTACTAATAAATTTCTTAGTCACGTGTTATCTATCACGGCAGAATAATACCAATACAATTTACTTTAAAGAAATCAAGGCACCGATTTCCCCAAAAACCATTATTATCAGACGAAAATTAAGCCAACAACAACCTTGATTCACACTAAACCATCCACGCATGGCCGGCATTAATTATTGTAGGGTTATTTGTTGATATGGATAGTCTAAATCAAATCATTTTAGTCTTTTCAGAGATACAATTTTTAGTGTGATTTATCCTCGCTCACATGAATTTTGAGGAATTTCCTAGAACGTTATCCATCTTGAAATTGCTCAATGTCAAGCACGCTTAACCTTAAAATTTTCTTAAGATGTGTGCCATAAACATAGGTCCATTTTGTTGATATAGATATCCGAAATAAAATTATTCATGTCTTTTCAGTAATATCATTAATCGGGTACCATAGTACTAGTACACAATCTAGATATATCATGTTTTCTTTTTCTTTTTTTTCGAACAATTAATGAGTCAACTAAATCTAATTTTAACTCCGGTAAAATTACGTAATTAATTTACAACTTTAACTAAAAGAAAAAAAACTTATAAAACCGGAAGATAACATTAATTAATCCATGTCATCCACAAAACACTGTATATTATTCCAATAATCACTAGCCCGACTAGATATGTTTCGAGTCCGATAGGATTCCGTAATTAATTTACAATTCTAACCAACTTAAAGAAAAAGCACTCTAGAAAACCGAAAATAACCTTAATCACAACCTGGAACTCCCTTCCTTGTTCTCCTCCCCTTCCTCCTCGATGATCATCATCCCCATCCCAGCGCTCCTCACGCTCTTGTTCTTAGGCAACCCCTTGGAAGCCTTCTGCTGCTGCTGGCCGACGAGCTCCTTCAAGTACATGTCAAGCTCGTTCCGGTGGCCGTAGCTCCTGGCGGAGGCCGCCCTTATGAGCTCCCTGAAGTCGTCCCCGTCGTCGGACCTCGTCGCGGCCGTGGCGCTGAAGCTTCTCGGCATCATCCGGCCGTCGCCGGGGATGGCCATGAAGTTGGTGCCTCCCACGTTGTTGGCGTACCGGGTCATGCTCTTCACGTACATGTCACGTGCCTTGGACAAGGCCCTCACTGGGATCGTTATTATGCGCATGAACTTGTTGCTTTTGCTTTTGGCTTTGGTCCTCATTTTGAGAAATTGGTTTTAAAAAATTTGGGATTTGACTATTTTTTTGGTTTGGGATTTTGGAGGTTTGTTTCGAGTACTTATGGGATTGTAGTAGGAAAATATTGGTTCTGGACAGGTGTCTGTGGATCCTAAAAGGTCTTTAAGTTGGACTTTGTCCAAAGAGGTACACCGGATTTGAAGGCAATTAGGATAAGAACAGAGAGGATTGTTGATTAGCTAGTTGGATGTACTTCATTGGAGTTTATCCGAGTTTTTGAGAATACAATAATATTAATATTTGTTGGGATAGGTAGAGATTTGGATTGTCGAAGGGCTTGTAAGCCAACGGCACAAGATGTCGTAAATATCAAGTTAGTCTACGGTTCAAACTTCGTATTATCATGGTGTAAAATTTACCTTTCAAAAAAAAGAAGTAGAGGTTTGGATTAGTGAGTTAGATGATGTATTCTTATTTGAGTCTCTAAAAATACATCAGTTTGGGATAGCCTTGTCACCATTTAGATATGATATCGACTCAAACATGAATTAGTCCGTCAAAAAAGTATCGAGATACTATTAGATTTTAACCAAAAAACGTTGTTTTTTCTTTTGCCAATGAGGTATTTTGTATCAATTTGCAAAAAGAGGGAATAATAGTATAATACCCCTCCAAAAATTGAAGGAATAGTTTATTGCAAATGGAATCGTGTGTGGATAAAGACATATAATTGCGTTATTTACAAAGAAAAAAGGGAGAAATGATGCTTGCCCCGTGGGTAGGGATATTAAAATTTCAAAGTTTCTATGTATAGCGAATGAAAAGACACGTTATTAGAAAAAAAGTTATTTTAAAGGTAAATTTTGACAAAATATTTATAATTACCAGATTTGATACATGAATTTTTTTAAATTTACTAACATTTTATGCCATTAGGTTATATGACTAAGACTGAGATGTTGTTAGAAAAAGTTGTTCTTGCAAACGAAAAGATCATGTCTAATAAACTCTAGCATTCTGTTTTGTGCAGCTGATAGAGATCAGCTGACTTTTTGTCCCAAAAGCAAAAATTTCCTTGTTGACTACACCTACTCTGATTTTCTTATTCTCTCATATTAAGGGGTCATTATTAAAGTTAATTTTCTAGAGATCTGAAAATATATGATATGATATTTATACTTTTGTAAACAATACAAGCACCTATGATTTCCAAAATAAAATTAAGCAGAGGCGAAGAATTCAGAAGAGAGTCTTTGACTAAAATATATCCACAAATCATATACGGCAACGTCAATTCCTAATCTAGAGAATGAACTAATGAAATATAGGTTTGGTTTGAAGAGATGTGCTTCAAAAATCTAATTTACTTTGTTCGGTGCGGGTTATGAGGAATTTGGAACTACAAAAATTGGGATAATGAAATCCACAAAATATCTTCACCTTTTAGCTAAATCATAAAAAAAGAAGTAAACTGAAATATCAATTTCTGGGTGGCGTTATTGACCGGACAACACTCCAATTGCATGAGAGAGGTAATATATATTAGAAAATTCAACGCATCAATTGCATGAGTGAGATAATAATATATATATTAGAAAACTAGGAAGCTTGAGAAATTGGGCGTCGAGGATTGACACCCTATTATTGTCTAATAACGTCCACGGGAAATTATTTATAGAAAGGAAATTTCCACTGGTTTTATTTTCGTAGCTATTTGAGATATGATAAATTTAAGCGATGATTTTAGACAAATCAATCATGGATGAACATGTATAGGCAAAAAACTGTACCTATGATATTTTTGTATAAATCTCTTTATTTTGAATAATATAATTTTACCTTTAAAAAAATATTAACTGAACTTTTCCAAAAACGTTTAACGACCAGTTTGGTGTCAAATGTAAGCCCACTTGGACATGTTTCAATTCAACACGTAAAGCAGCAATTAAGACGGCGCAAGTGGCAAGAAGAGTGTGACTCCATTTTATCAGCGGAAAGCCGGTTTTAAAATATATATATTTTGTCAAAGGTAGTTTTATTAAAAACTACTGCAGTATATACGATCTATTAAGTGTGGTCTTGAACCGAAAGGAGGAACCACTTCAAACATGCGCAGCAAAGCCAAGATTTGGTCCTGAAGAAACTGAATATTACATGAAAAAACTTTTTTTTAGGAAAAAGACACTTATATAAATAAATTCCTATCAAGTAGGAAAGTCTATAAACAAGAGGGCATCGCATTTTTCAGGGGCAACAGTCCTCCAATCTCCGGGGAGAGACCCTAGCCTGCAAGATTTGCTTAACCAATCTGCAACCTGGTTAAGCGTACGAGACGTCAATTTTAGCATACAATTTAGAAAATCACCAAGAAGCAACCTGAGTCTAAAGACAAGTGCTTCCACTTGCCAGCACATAAAAAAAGAATGGTCATTCAAGAAATTGTACGCCAGAAGACAATCGGTCTCCACAATGGTCTGGACACCATAATACTTCACTTTGATCACCTTGAGGGCAAGCTCCACGGCTACGAGTTTCGCATGCAACGATGATCTAGCCACCCTCAGATCCGTCTGATCCTCTACCACGAGGCCTAAATTATTTCTAACAACCGTAGACAACCCAGTCGAATCTGACGTATTCAGCCAGGAGGCATCACAGTTGAACTTTAAAGCTCCACTTTCCGGAGCACTCCATGAATTTGGAAGAGCATCACCCCTACTTGTCGGCTGCACATTCAAAGCTGACACCTGCACAAATTCTGCAGACAAGTAAGAAGCATGTTGCAAAGTTGCAATAAGGTCAATAGTAACACCTTCATACAAAAGCTTATTTCTAGCAGTCCAAATGTACCAACAAATATACACCGCAAGAGTTTTTAGCTCCTGAACCTCAGGCGATTGAAACAAGTCAAAGAAGAAGGTGAACCAAGAGCCAAAAGTCGAGTAAATCGTGCCATCAAATCGGAGCCCCAACGGACTTAACAGCCATGTAGCCCGAGCGTGTGGGCATGTAAAAAGTAGGCGAAGGGCTGCCTCATTCTCTTGACCACATAGTTGGCAAGAAAGGGATGAGCAAGATGACGCCTGAATAAAATAGCAGCTAAAGGTAATGCACCCCTGAGAAGTCGCCAAAAAACATTTTGGAGCTTAGGAGGGACTCGTAGCTTCCAAAGCCAGCGCCAAATCCCGGGATCAAAAGGGCTACCATTAGAATTAGTAGCTTACAAATTCAGAGAGAAAAACTTGGCTTCCTTAAAGGAAAGATAGCCCTGTTTGACAGAGTACTTCCCATCGTTGCTAAATCTCCACAGTAGACAATCAGGGGACTGCAAACAACTTAGATTGATGTTAGAAATCGCAGCCTGCTCAGAATGCGTATTGAAGTTTTGGAGGAGGTCGATATTCCAACAACCAAAATTAAGGGAGAACAGATCAGCCACAGTAGCAAGAGAGGAGGGTGCAGAGATCCTCGTGGCGAGCCTGTGGTTTGCAAGTTAGGGACCCAAGGGTCTTACCAAATGTTAGCAGAGAGGCCATTCCCAATCCAAAAAAATAGACCCTCTTTGAGGGCCTCTTTCCCAGCGAATAGACTGGACCAGATCCAAGAGGGCTGAGAGCCTCTAAAAGCAGCCAAGAGATCAGAATTATGAAAATACAGGCCCTTCAGGACTCTAAAACATAAGGATCCTTGGTTGTTAAGAACTCTCCACACCTGCTTAGCCAATCGTGCAAAGTTAAAGAGCTTAAAGTCTTTAAAACTGAGACCCCCTTGAGATTTAGAACAAGTTAACTTATCCCAACTTAACCAATGAACTTTGTGTTTGTCCGCATCACCTGACCACCAGAATCGCGTCACCAAGCCATTTAGCTTAGAACAAAAGGTCACAGGAAAAAGAAGTACCTACATGAGATAACAGGGGATGGAAGACAGGACTGATTTGATGAGTACCTCCCTTCCTGACATGAAGAGAAGTTTTTGCTTCCATCCCTGAATTCTAGAAAGCATTCTTTCAAAGATGTAATTTAGAGCCTCCTTCTTTAATCGACCCCACACGGAAGGAATCCTCAGAAACTTATCGTCAGGAAGCATCTCCACCATCTCCAAGATATCCATGATGAGCTTCCTATTTACAGCAGGCTCCCTTTTGGCAAACAAGATACACAACTTTGAGAAGTTAATGGCCTATCCTGAAATGTTAAAAAATAAGACTAACTAATTTTTAAAGCTCCTAGCTTCTTGCTCGCATGCTTTGCCAAAAAGAAGCGTGTCATATATAAATAAGATGTGGGTAAGAGCGGGATAGTTCCCATTCAGAGAATATCCATGAATATCGCCTCTAACCTTCGCCTGTTCCATAAAGTGAGAAAAAGAGTCAGATATGATGAGGAACAGAAAAGGGGATCCTCTTGATGAATTCTACGAGAGGCAGCAAACCAAGGCAGAGGCTAACCATTGAACAACACACTGTAAGAAGTAGAGGAGATACATGACATAACACATGCAATCTACTTCGATGGAAACCCCAACTTAAATATAACAGCCTCCAAGAAAGACCAATTAACTAAGTCATAAGCCTTTTTTAAATCAAGTTTAATAGCCACAGAGTTAGAACATTTCCTACTAGTAGAGTTCAGACAATGGAAGGCTTCATGAGTCTTAATGTTATCATGAATACATCGATCCTTAACAAAGGCACCCTGGAATTTAGAAATCAAGAAATTCATGCAGGATCTCAGCCTATTAGCAAGCACTTTAGAATAAACCTTATATGCAAAATTACATAAGCTAATAGGCCGGTAACCATAAACGTTAATAGGATTTTTCATCTTAGGGACCAAAATAATGTAAGTCATGTTTAAACTCATAGGGACAGTCAAGGAGTCAAACAGGTTAAACACTAAAGCAAACAAATTCTCATTGATAATCGGCCAAAATTTTTGGTAGAGGAGCCCTGAAAACCCGTCGGGTCCCGGGGACTTGGAGCCACCCATATCAAACACAGCAAGCCTGATCTCCTCGATCGAAAAAGGCTTAGTAAGATCCTCACCCATCTCAGGCGAGACAACGCAAGGAATGCAATCCAAAACACACGAGGGATCACTAGTATCAGAAGCCGAGTATAGATCCCTAAAATGCTCGAAGAAATGAGCCTTAATCATAGATTCTTCTTCTGCCCAAAGACCATCAGCAAGTTGGATCTTACATACCTAATTAACTTATCTGTGCTGGGTAGCCGTGGTGTGGAAGAATGCCATGTTTCGATCCCCCCAAGACAACCAATTGATGCGGGATCGTTGGTGCCAAAGAATCTCCTCCTTCTCATAGAGGGATGCCAGCTCCTATTTCAAGCAGATTTCTTCACTCTTACAGCTTCCCGCATGATTTTGTAGCTGAACCATCTATAGTTGTAGGGATAGAGCATCAATCTGTGCCTTTCGATTGCCCTTTAAGTTCCTGCACCACAAAAGAAGGTCATTAGCACATAGGTCTAATTTTTTACCAAAAATAGCGGGGGAAGGGGGGGGTGGGGGGGGGGGGGGGGGGGGGACGGGGGAAAGGAACCCAAGAAAGGAGTAGACCAAGAATGTTCAATCACTTCCCTATACCCCTCTTATTTAACCCAGTACGCTTCAAACCTAAAAGGACGATGCTTGACCCGACAGAAGTCTGTATGGAGCAGCAAAAAACAATCCCTCTATAGGGCTATGAATCACCTGGGCATTAGGAAAAGTATCCCGCCAATTAACATTGGCCAGCCCTCTATCTAACGGTTGGAGTTGGTTAGCCAGACCAAACTGCATATTCAACCAGGTAAAGGGGTTGCCCTTAAACCCCAAGTCAATGAGTTCCCCGAGATGGGTAAACTCATTCAAAAGAGACATTTGCGATACATCTAGAGGATTACCCCCTTGCCTCTCATCCAGGGAGGCAATGAGGCTAAAGTCTCCCACGCACAACTAGAGGAACAAAGGATCCCTGTTATTGTATATAAAGTTGTTCCAAAACAAACATTTTTTGGATGAGTTAGGCTCTCCGTACACAAAAGAGCAAAACCACTCCACCTCTGAATTACCAAACCTACACAGAGTGTCCACGTAATTCTTAGAGAAACTCAGAACCTCAATCTCAATGTCAGAAGTCCACCACAATGCTAAACCCCCAAATCTACCCTAGGGGTCAACGTAGAAGCTATTATCAAACCTACAATTTCTTCGAAACTTGTCAATTGCCCTTCTCATTTGTTTAATTTCCATGAGAAAGACAAGCTTAAGAGAGTGTTTTCGGACTAGGCCCTTAAGGAGAAAAACTGTAGGGGAAGAACCCAGCCCCCTATAGTTCCAAATGAGCAGACTCATTGTGCCTCGAGAGATAGGGAACCCACCTCCCGGGATAATTCAAAATTCAACAGGCTCACGCCCATCACAACTTGAGAATCGGCTACAACAGCAGTGGGCCTATCCACCCCCACACAGGAGTGGACAGAGGACCCCATAGACTCGCCAGAAGCCAAGAAAATCTGAGGAATAACCAACTTTCCACACGAACCAGGCACTCTCGTATTACCGAGAGATCCATCCTTGTATCCTACCACTCTGTCTTTGAGGTGGACCTCACCTACTCCAACACTCACGGCTGATCCAGTCACACAGTTAATTTCAGACGGGACCTTGCCCCTACCACTCTGTTTAGGCTGGGAGGAGGGACGAGAAAGACTAACCTGAGACCGATGCTGAATCAGGCCCGAAGATCGAGAGCTCTCCAAGCTGCTTTCCAACCCAACCCCACTAACATTAGACTGGGTTAGCCTTACTCCTTTACACTCAACAGGACCACCCGCTCGCAACCTCTCAGAACCTTCCTCACCTTCTAAAGCAGAAGGGAACACTCCGCTACCACTATGTCTAGAAGGGGAGGAGGGAATAGGGGAACAAACCTGATGTCGGGACTGGACCAGATCTGGAAGTGGATGTACGATCGAGCTACAATCCATACCAGACGAATAGCTGGCACCTACCACTCTGTCTCTGGCTAACCTAATCGACACACTTTCATCAAGAGAAAAATCTCTGCTACTACTCTGTCTAAGAGAGGAGGAGGGAAGAGAGGGGCTTACCTGAGGCCGAGATGGAACCGGACCCAATAGCGGCTCCTCCACCTTGCTGCTTCCCACTCTAACAAACACTCCATCGATGGTCCCCTTACCTTTCCCACCACTCTCAGTTGGGAGAAATTTTTTGAAAAGATGTCTTGAAGACTCACCACTAATAGGCGTAGCACCTTTAGCTATAAGAAGCCCTGTGCTCTCATAGCAATCATCTCCGACCTCATCCACTACCCCACAAGATTTCTTATAGGGGAGACCAGAGATTTTTTTACTCTTGGACCCCTTACTCAATTTATTATCGTGAATCGCTACTTTCTTTTTCAAAACTTTAGAGGCGTGTACATTACTAGCCAATCCCAGGGCCACGTGCCCCATCTTAGAAGTAGATAATAAGACTGGGACAGAGACAAAATGTACTTGGGATGGGATAGGAACCACACCCTTTCTTTTTCCAATTTCATTCAGGTTACAAGAATTTTTAGTACCAGATGGCTCAGAGTCTGGTTGAGGCCCAATTCCAGCCTGACCAGAATTGTTAAAGGGCCCTTTATTCTGGGCCCGATTCTTACTTCCCCCTTTACCCACAACTTTTTTAATAAAGGGAACGTCGCCCTCAACTTGAGTTTCAAGTTCAAGGCTCGATATCAAGTCTTTCCATATCATCATTAATTTTTTTGACTAACCTGGCCACCTTCAGGTACAGCCGCCGAACTACCGAGTCTACTGTGGTCGTCCCATCACCACCAACCATCAGATTGAACACTCCAACTCTAGAAGCTTTACCATGAAACTCACGCTGGCACTCCATGTGAGAGGTTTGGTGATCCTGTAGAGACCCTGGGAGAGCGCTGAACTGATCAACGAGTTCCTCCACATGGACAGTGTCGCTTTCGTTCGGAGGGGCCTCCTTACGATTACATTTTTCTTGTCCTTTAGGACCAGACTTTCGGCTCCTAGGATGACCCCTGGGACTAGGGGTGGGCCTAGGACGGGCACCCTAGTGAAAGTCCAGCCGCAGCCAATCCCTATATGAGCCCTTATTAGCACTAGGGCCTAGCAAGGACTCCCTTCCACTAGGCTCCACGGAGCAAGCTTTCTGGGCATGACCCAAGACACCACACCCATAGCAAACCTCAGCAAGTCTTTTATACTTAAAGTTAACCTCTATGTCCGGAAGCCCATCTCTCTGGAGCATGAACTCGATACTCAGAGGTTTCTCCACCTCCAGGATAACCTTCATACATAGGAAAGAATCCTTTCTTTTAAGATCTTCAGCCGAAAGATCCACCTCTACCACCCCTTAAAGAACCTTCCAATGGCGTAGGTAGTGTTCTTAGACATAAAAGAGGGGGGAGTCCATGAACTTGGATCCAGGAAAAAGAATCTGTGAACTTAATTTCTGACAAGTGCAGACTGGGATCCTAATCTTGGTTGAGGAAGGGCACCCCATCCACAGCCCAAGGCCGGCCCGACACAACCCTTTCTTTAGCATCAATACCTCAAAAGGTGAAGGAGAACAAGTTAGGTTGGAGTTCACTTACTTGAACCGCCCCTTGGGCAAGCCCCCAAGCCCTGCATAGACATGCATGAATCGAGGGGGAGTGGAGCATCTTGGTTGAGAGAAGCTTTTCAATTAACACAGACGAGACTACTTGATGTTGCTTGCAGCTATTTCGCTAAAGCTTTAGTGACACAGGTTCCATCTCTCGCCACAGGGGGTATCAAACCACCATGAAAAGCAAGGATGGGGGCGGAAAAGATCTCAAAAAGAGAAGGGTTTTTGCCCAAAATGGTACTACAGTAGATTTTTTTTACCAATTTAGTGTTATTCTTGAAAAAATTCTGAATATGGTGTTCCTTTCCGAGATCGAATTTTTTTTTCGATTCTCTCTCCTTAGATCGAAATTTTTTTCGACCTCGGATCAAAATCGAAAAAAAATTTCGATCTATGTTTTCTCCGCAGATCAAAAAAATATTTTCGATATGAGGAGAGAGAAAATTACAGATCGAAATTAATTTCTGATCTGCGACGGTAGTGACTAATTTTTCAGCCCAATATTGAATATCTATATTAAATAAATCGGTTCCCTATATATATATATATATATATATATATATATATATATATATGTTAAATAAAGCAGTACGTATTGAATTTTTAGCTTAGATCGAAAGTTCGAAAGCACGAGTTTTGGTTTGCGGGCATAATTTTTTATTTTTGAGTCCGATTGAGTTGATTCAAGTTATTTTGCGAAGGTGGTGTAAGAATTATCTATTAAGTCATAATAATTCTATTAAGGTGGCTCTCATATAGTTGGACTCTATTATTGATTGCTTTAATGAGTTAGAGTCCTATTATGAGTATGGTTATTAGTTTAATCTCAACCGTCCATTGGGAGATTGATGGACGCGCCCGATTGATTCTAGGTATATAGCTTAGTCCTCTCTCTGCCTATAAATAGATGCTAATACCATCCATCGGTGGGCATCACTAATCGACAGGAAAGCGAGAGAAACCTAAGCTATAGCGAAGATGGCGAACTACTCTACATCGACCAATCCGGGTACGCTTCCGCATACCGTTTATTGTCTATGTAATTTAATTTACATGTAGTATCAGAGCCTGTGTTCTTTATTTGGATTGTTTTTTTAAAATTATTTCGTATGCATGATGAATTGCGGATCAGATTTTATATAGCTTATGTGATTCGTGTATACATATTATGGTTTAGGATCTGAAATTAACGATTACAAAACCATAGAACTGAACTGTAAGATTTCCGCCGGACCGCGGGGACCAAAATAAAAAAATGCAAAAATGTAGGGGCCGATTTGAAATTTACCAATTTTGCTTTAAGTTTTTCTTGTTGTTTGCCGTTTGGACTGTCCGTAAATTTTTTTTATTTTTATGGTTATGTAACTATTGGGCCTCTAATTGGGTGAATTAGAAACTAAAAGAATTTGAGTTTAGGCTCTCGAAAATTAGACCCCAATTATAGTTTGTTGGTTATTAATTACCATTTTAATGTGGGTAATACTCTTGATGTTACGAGTTATGGATTGTTATTCTAAATTATAATTAATGATTATTCAAGATGATTTATTGAATGTTGTTATAGATCTTGCTTGATATTAATGTTATACATGTTATAGTATATGTTTGTTAGTCACCAAAGTGGCAAAACTTTAATGTTATAGACATTTATATTTTTATCATTTATTCATCAATTATTGAAATATCAATTATATGACCTTGATGAATAATTTGATGTTTGCTAATTATGAGAAAATTAATTCTACCCAAAGGTAGGTCACTATTCTGTAATTAGTAAGCATAAAGGCGATGAACTAAATATTTGGATCATCTACATATGCATATCCAAAGATAACGTGTATTTGATTTTAAATATTTAGTTCTTCGATAAAAGTTATGTATGAATTTTTATTTTGGTCAGATACATGTGTTTATCCAAAGATAGCATATATATTTGATTTGAATTATTAAATTCTACGATAAATGAATTATATGGTATTGATTTATGATAGTATATTATAGTTTCTACCCAAAGGAGAGCTATAGTGTACTTTTATTGTTTTATTTGAATCTATTATAGAATATTAATTTGAGAATGTATATTAAAATTGCAGCTATGACAGTTCATGCTTCTTATTTTGATCTGTTTGATGGTTTAAACTTCTCTGAATGGAGTGAACAAGTCAAGTTCTATTTAGGGGCTTCGGATCTTGACTTGGCACTCTTGGAAGAAAAACCTCAGACTATTACTGATGAAAGCTCTCAGGATGAGAAAACGTTATATTATGCATGGGAATGGTCAAACAGATTAAGCTTAGCATTTATGCTCATGAAAACTGCCAGCAACATTAAGAGTTCAATTTCACAGATAGAAAGTGCAAAGGAATATCTTTCTACTATGGAAGAGAGGTTTCGTTCTGCAGATAAGTCTCTTGCTAGCACATTAATGGCAAATCTTACGACCATGAAGTTCAATGGGTCACAAAGTATGCATGATCACGTGCTAGAGATGACCAATTTGGTAGCAAAATTAAAGACCCTAGGCCATGGAACCGATGACTCATTCTTGGTGCAAATCATATTGAACTCACTACCTCCTGAATATGGGCCATTTCAGATTAGTTACAGTACCATAAAGGATAAATAGACTGTTAACGAATTGGCCAATAAGCTTGTTCAGGAGGAAAGGAGATTAAAGAACCAAGGAAGTCATTCTATTAGCCTAATGGGTAAAGGAGCTGAGAAAGCATACCAGGTAAAAGCCAAGAAATTTAAGAGAAAAGGTCCTGCTAAGGTAGCACAACCTACCATGAATGAAAAGAGTGGTGATAAGTGTCACTTCTGTAAGAAGGAGGGACGTTATCGAAAAGACTGCCCGAAACGTAAAGTTTGGTTTGAAAAAAAAGATAAAGATAACATCTTTGTATATTTCGAATCAAACTTATCTGAGGTACCTTCCAATACTTGGTGGATTGACTCTGGTGCTACAACTCATGTTTCCAATGTTATGCAGGGATTCAGTTCGATCCAAACCATAAACCCAAATGAAAGATTCATCCACATGGGAAATCGAACGAAGGTTTCAATTGAAGGCATTGGGACTTACCGTTTAGTCTTAGACACTAGTCATTATTTAGACTTATTACAGACTCTCTATGTGCCTTCAGTATCTAGAAACTTGATTTCTCTTTCTATGTTGAATATTTGTGATTTTCATGTTAAATTTTGATTTGGATGTTTCAGTTTATTTAAGAATACAAACCTCATTGGTTCTGGTGTTCTATCTGATGGTTTATATAAGCTGAAACTTGATAGTTCCTTTTCTGAATCTTTGCTTAGTATTTCTAACGTTGGTATTAAGCGTAACATTGAGAATAATAGCTCTACTTACTTGTGGTATAAGCGTTTAAGTCATATATCCAAAGAAAGGTTAGAAAGATTACTAAGAAATGAGATTCTTCCGAATTTGGATTTTACTGATCTTGGCATATGTGTGGGTTGCATTGAGAGAAAGCAAACCAAACATAGCAAGAAAAGAGCCAGGAGAAGTACTCAGCTTCTTGAGATAATACACACCGATATTTGTGGACCATTTAATATTCCATCCTTTAGTGGAGAAAAATATTTTATTACCTTTATTGATAATTTTTTCACGATATGGTCATGTCTATTTACTTCGTGAAAAATCTCAAGCACTTGATGCCTTTGAGGTGTATATGAATGAAGTTGAAAGGCAATTAGACATGAAAGTAAAAATCGTAAGGTCTGATAGAGGTGGCGAATATTATGGTAAACATGACAAAAGTGGTCAATGTCCTGGTCCATTTGCAAAGTTCCTTGAAAGGCATGGCATAACTGCTCAATACACCATGCCAAGTATACCACAACAAAATGGTATAGCGGAAAGGCGAAATCAGACTTTAATTGAAATAGTTAGGAGTATGATGAGTAATACAAAAGTGCCCATCTCGTTGTGGATTTATGCTCTCAAAACCACTACGTACATATTGAAGAGGGTTCCTAGTAAGGCTGTTTCGAAAACTCCTTTTGAGTTATGGACTGAAAAGAAATCTAGTATGAGACACCTACATATTTGGGGTTGTCCAGCGGAAGAGAGATTATATAATCTACATGAAAGTAAATTAGATTCTCGAACAGTAAGTGGTTACTTTATTGGTTACCCAGAGAAATCTAAAGGGTACATATTTTATTGTCCGAACCATAGTCCGAGAATTGTTGAAACTGATAATGCAAGGTTCATTGAGAATGGTGAAGTTAGTGGGAGTAATCAAAGGGTAGAAATTAAGAAAGTTGAGGTAAATGCAAATTTGCCTGTATCGATTTCTTCTTCCATAATTGTACCGAATGCTACTCTAAATATTGAAGAAATGCAAGTCAACATGGATGAAAATTTGGGCCAACAAGTACCAAATAACTCACCAAACTCAAATGAACAACGACCACAAGAAATAGTATTAAGACGTTCCGCACGGAAAAGAAAGTCAGCTATTTCAAATGATTTTATGGTAAATTTGCATGAGATAGACTTTGATATTGGAGTCAATAAGGATCCAGTTTTGTTTTCACAAGCTATTGAATCATATGAGTCTGAGAAATGGATGGATGCCATGAAGGAAGAGTTAAAATCCATGGAAAGGCTAAAGGTATGGGATCTCGTCGAATTGCCTGAAGGTTCTAAGAGGGTTGGTTGTAAATGGGTCTTCAAGACCAAACGTGACCCCATTGGCAATATCGAACGATATAAAGCTAGACTTGTAGCAAGGGATTTTTCTCAGAAAAATGGTGTTGATTACAATGTGACTTTTTCACCAGTCTCTAAGAAATACTCTTTAAGGATAATTATGGCATTGGTAGCTCATTATGATATGGAGTTACACCAAATGGATGTGAAAATAGCCTTTCTTAATGGGAACCTTGAAGAGGAAGTTTATATGGATCAACCCGAAGGGTTTGAGGTTGAAGGAAAAGAATAGTTGGTGTGTAAACTTAAGAGATCGATATATGGGCTTAAGCAAGCTTCCCGACAGTGGTATCTCAAGTTTAATGATACCATCACATCTTTTGGTTTCAAAGAAAATGTTGTTGATCGGTGTATATATCAAAAGATCTGTGGGAGCAAGTATATATTTCTAGTCCTATATGTTGATGACATTTTGTTTGCTGCAAATGACTTAGGAATATTACGTGAGACTAAAGACTTCCTCTCAGAAAATTTTGAGATGAAAGATTTGGGTGAAGCATCCTATGTGATTAGAATAGAGATATTCTTTGATAGGTCACAAGGATTGCTTGGATTGTCACAGAAAGGGTATGTGGAAAAGATTCTGGAGAAATTTGAACATCCTGTATGTAATGCCAGTTCCGTTCCTATACATAAAAGTGACAAATTTAGTCTTAAATAATGTCCTAAGAATGAACTAGAACAAAAATTAATGGAGTCCATCGGTTATGCTCAAGTTGTTGGCAGCCTACAATACTTGCAGAATTGTACAAGACCGGATATCAGCTTCGCGGTCGGTATGCTAGGCAGGTATCAAAAGCATCCAGGTAATGCTCATGTATAGAAGATCGAACGATATATAGCTAGACTTGTAGCAAGGGATTTTTCTCAGAAAAATGGTGTTGATTACAATGAGACTTTTTCACCAGTCTCTAAGAAAGACTCTTTAAGGATAATTATGGCATTGGTAGCTCATTATGATATGGAGTTACACCAAATAGATGTGAAAACAGCCTTTCTTAATGGGAACCTTGAAGAGGAAGTTTATATGGATCAACCCGAAGGGTTTGAGGTTGAAGGAAAAGAACAGTTGGTGTGTAAACTTAAGAGATCGATATATGGGCTTAAGCAAGCTTCCCGACAGTGGTAGCTCAAGTTTAATGATACCATCACATCTTTTAGTTTCAAAGAAAATGTTGTTGATCGGTGTATATACCAAAAGATCTGTGGGAGCAAGTATATATTTCTAGTCCTATATGTTGATGATATTTTGCTTGCTGCAAATGACTTAGGAATATTAAGTGAGACTAAAGACTTCCTCTCAGAAAATTTTGAGATGAAAGATTTGGGTGAAGCATCCTATGTGATTGGAATAGAGATATTCGGTGATAGGGCACAAGGATTGCTTGGATTGTCATAGAAAGGGTATGTGGAAAAGATTCTGGAGAAATTTGAACATTCTGTATGTAATGCCAGTCCCGTTCCTATACATAAAGGTGACAAATTTAGTCTTAAACAATGTCCTAAGAATGAACTAGAACAAAAATTAATAGAGCCCATCCCTTATGCTCAAGTTGTTAGCAGCCTACAATACTTGCAAAATTGCACAAGACCGGATATCAGCTTCGCGGTCGGTATGCTAGGCAGGTATCAAAAGAATCCAGGTAATGAACATTGGAGAGCTGCAAAAAAAGTGTTAAGGTACCTTTATGGGACCAAAGACCACATGCTCATGTATAGAAGATCTGACACTTTAAAGGTGATTGGATATTCAAATTCAGATTATGGCGGATGCGAAGATAGTAAGAAGTCTACTAATGGATATGTATTTCTTTTGGCAGATGGAGCAATTTCATGAAAAAGTGCCAAACAGGCTACAATAGCTATATCCACTATAGAAGCCGAATTTGTGACTTGTTTTGAGGCTTCGATCCAAGCAAACTGGTTGAGGAACTTTATTTTGGGACTTGCAGATGTCGACACTATTAGCAAGCCACTGAAAATTTATTGTGATAATTTCTCAGCAGTATTTTTCTCCAAGAACGACAAATACTCTAGAGGTGCGAAGCACATAGATTTGAAGTACCTTGTTGTTAAGGAGGAATTTCAGGAACGGAGGGTGTATATTGAGCACATCAGTACAGATCTTATGATTACAGATCCGTTGACAAAGCCATTACAACCAAAATAATTTAGAGAGCATGCACTAAGAATGGGTCTTGGTTGTATTTCTGATTGCTTTTGATAGATGACACTCTGAGCTTACTGATACATTTCTGATATACATTATAGTTTTCTTGTTTCATTATTGATGTATACATTATGAATTTATTGAAAAATAAGAAAGTCTCTATGAGACATTATTATGGACTATTATTGGTTCTATGTACCACTTTATTGGTATAGTATGTTGAGTTGCTAGTGTCGTGGTTATGGAAGGGAGTATGTCACATATTTGACATATAACTGCTATAGCTCGCATTTGGTAGCTTATCATATGATGACATTATGATTGTGGTCTTTGAGTTGAGATTACTTATGTTGTGCACCTTATGTTATACTATTAACCTATATTCGAGCCAAGTGGGAGAATGTAAGAATTATCTCTTAAGTCTTGATAATTCTATTAAGGTGGCTCTCATATAGTTGGACTCTATTATTGATTGCTTTAATGAGTTAGAATCCTATTATGAGTATGGTTATTAGTTTAATCTCAATCGTCCATTGAGAGCTTGATAGATGCGCCCGATTGATTTTAGGTATATAGCTTGGTCCTCTCTCTGCCTATAAATAGATGCTAATGACATCCATCGGTGGGCATCACTAATCGATAGGAAAGCGAGAGAAACCTAAGCTATCGCGAAGATGGCGAACTACTCTACATCGACCAATCCGGGTACGCTTCTGCATACCGTTTATTGTCTATGTAATTTAATTTACAGGTGGGACATATATCTATAACTTTTAGTTCATAACTTCTCCAAATTCTGAGTGTAAAAATGTTGAAAATATGTTTGAAATCAATAGTCGAGCGAGTTACGAGCACAAATTTCGGTTGGAGAGCCACAACTTCTTATTCCAGAGTCCGAATGAGTTGATTTAAGTTACTTTACGAAGGTGGGACATATATCTACAACTTTTTAGTTCATAACTTCTCCAAATTTGAAGTATAATAATGTCAAAAATATGTTTGAAATCAATAGTCGAGCGAGTTACGAGCACGAGTTTTGGTTGGGGAGCCACAACTTCTTATTCCGGAGTCCGATTGAATTGATTCAAATTACTTGGCGAAGATGGGATATATATCTACAATTTTTTAATTTATGACTTCTTCAAATTTAAAGTTTAAAAATCTCAAAAGTATATTTAAAATTAATAGTCGAGCGAATTATGAGCACGAGTTTCGGTTGGGGAAATTAAATGCGTAGATTACAGACTTTATATAATTAATGGTTGAGAAAAAGTGAATTGGTGGGTGTGGGTTAGAGGAAAGAAAAAAATTAGAATATGGTCCGTAAAGGTGGAGACTTTGATTTAGTTTTTTTTTAATAAGAAAACAAGAACCCAGCTAGATCCCTTCCTAATGTCGAATGTTTTTTTCTACCTGACATTTCTTTCTCCTTAGGTCAAAAAAAAACTTTCGACCTAGGTCCCAGGTCAAAAAGATTCGTTCGACAATCAAAGTCAAAAAAAATTTTGATTTCAGTTCCAGGTCGAATAATTTTTTGGAAAAAGTACTATTTGAATCCTGTAGTTTACACAGATTTTGCGATATGATCCTGAGGTTTAGAAATGACTTTTTTGGTAGTTGTGGTTTCACGTTTTTTTTCTCACCTCCTAATTCCCGAAATTGGGAGGGTTCTTTCCCGAACACCCTGCCTCTCAATTCTGGGGATGGCAAATCGCGACTACCAGTGACGATTAGTGAACCCGTGGTCGACAACGACAACAGATGACATTTGTAGGTCGTCCTTCCCTTGGCGTGACGCTTGCTCATTTCCTGAACAAGATAGTCGACATCAACACTGAGAATGATTTTGAAGCCGAGACCATGAAATGGAGAAACGCTCTATGCAACAAAATGGACAACAACTTGCCTCAACGGTGGGGTCCACGGCCTGGACAAGGAAGCCATTAATGACGCGGTGGAAGATGGTGTCGTCGTAGTAGCCTTCCAGCCCACTGGTCCGTACGTCATGTTCACTATCACTTTCCCTTTCGTCGGCGGCTCTGACACGTAAATCGTGGATGTCACCTCGATTTTTTTTAGTCTTCTTTTTTCTCTTTTTTTCTCTCTCTCCTTACCACGAAGAAGAGAACGGGTTAATGACCGGACGACAGGGATCGGGATGGAGAGCCGAGTCACCTCGAGATGAATGGGAGCCGAGCCGAGATCAGGACAGGCGATTCCCGTCGAGAAATCTGCAAGCTTTTCCCCTCCTTCTCCAGCTTGCCAATTGAGGAGAAAACCACCAAGGAGACGACGATGACAATAGAGGATGGTTTTTGTTTGGTTGGGATTGATTGGGAATTGGAGACTAGGATTCTTGACCGATTTGGTTTGTTTGGTTGCCGGAGAAGAAGGAAGCTCCGGCAAGAGAAGAAGAGACGAGTGGAGGAAGAGGGAGAAGAGAGAAGTGAAAGAGGAAGAAGAAGAATTGGGTTTCTTTTGGAAAATATAAACAAAGGGGGGACTGAAATTGATATTTTCCTTCGTGCCAACTAAAGCTTGCCAACCGGATTAAAAACTTGACGTGGCGTGCCAAGTCAGTCACCAAAATGACATCGTTTCCAGGTTCGGAGCTGATTTTGGCTCGGGAAGGCTCCCAAGCCTCTAAAGCAAAAAACGTGAAACCACAACTACCAAAAAAATCGTTTCTAAATCTCATGATCATAACGCAAAATCCGTGTAAACTACAGGTCAAAAATTGTACTTTTAATCCGGTTTCAAATTGTACTTTTCCCTAATTTTTTCTATCTGAGTACCACAGGTCGGAAAAAAATTTCGATCTGAGAAACGGATACCATTCTCGGAATTTTTTCAACAGTAACACTATATTGGTAATAAAGTTGTACTATAGTACCATTTTGAAAAAAATCCAAAAGAGAAGGGGATCAAGCTCGGGGGGTACAAATTGGGTTTTTTTTAATTTGATTTGTTACAAACTGTATTACATGAAGAAACTGAATGTATTAAATTGGTACAAGAAATTGTATTTTTTGGGTGTGAGTAATACCACATATTATTCTAAAAAATAATTATTTATCTTTTACGTTTGTAAAATTTAAATAAGTAATCTAGTGGTTAGAAAGTTGGAGTTTTATGCCATTTAGGATAGAACAACAGATTGAGCCACGTCAAACGACGGCTGCCAAACGTAATACGTTGGCGCAAATTGGCGGTTTTTGCTAGAAAAAGTCTTCGTCGCTGATTTTTTACCATAACGCGAGACCCAAATTCCTAACCAAAAATTCTGCCGCCAATTAATTATTAGGTCCTATTTTATATGATTCATCGTATCCGATTTTACATCACTTTAATATGGCATATTCGATAACCAAAAAGTTAGCCTACAATTTTAGGAAAGCTCAAATTTTGGAGTGTAAAAAACTTCAAATTATAAATATACTACGAATATAAAACATTTTTAAAATGCGGTCTTATCGGTCAGATTACAATCCAACTATGAGAGCAAATTGTTTTAAAAAAATTGGAGGGTAGTTGAACCGGTTAGTTGAGCTAGCCAATCTAGACCAAAATGTTTTCACCAAAAAAAATCTAGACCAAAATGCTTGGAGAAATGATATTTTTTAGTGTTATTATATTAAAAGTGATTTAATGAATATTTTTATACTTTTAAATAATAAATTTTGTAATCAAATTAGACAATATTTAGAATTATTAGACATTTTAATATAAAACATAAATAATAATATAATATTTTTAAAAACTTTTGGTCACACTGATCAGATTGAATGAACCAAAAATTTTTTGACCATCTCTCAGTCTGTTATTAAAAACATTGACGAATAGTAAAAAACTTTTCCTCCACCTAGGAATGACCATGGTTCGAATTCATACAAATTAAATTATACTTTGCCAAATTCGAATACGAATTTAGATTCGTATTAGCCGATTTAAATCTGAATTAAATTTTTGACAAATCAAATTAGATTCAATTTATTGTCACCCCTTTATTTGATTCAATTTATCGTCACCATTTTATTTGAACTTGTAGAGATTTTCATGAAGAAGACATACTTCAAATAATTGGATGATTTTTATCAATTTTCGCGTATGATATTGTGGTTAAACGCATTCACGTAGTTTGATTGGGTTATCACAGTTCGAATACGGATAAATTTAAATTATAATTTATCAAATTTTAATAGTAAAAACTATGGTTCATTTTCGATTCGTCAATGACGAATTCATATACGAATATGAGCCATCTGCACCAAATTTTTGATGAATCAAATCGAATCTGTGCCCCACCTAATACCGATCTATTGATTTAAGGCAAGATAAGGCGACAAAATGCAAGAAACGGTAAGAAAAGGCAAGGAAAATGCGAGAAAATGCAAGAAAAGGCAAGATAAGGCAAAATAAGGCAAGATACGGTAAGAAAATGCAAGATAAGGCAAGAAAAGGAACTAAAAGAAAAGGAAAGATGTAATACCCGAGTGTCATTTCGTTTACCCGTCGCCAACTTTTTTTTTTGGTAAGTGAATTAATTTTATATAACTCAAAATTTACCAAGGTTCTTAAAAACGACCCGGAGGCTGACCCGGGATTTATCCCGTTTTCTGGGTCGATCGGTCCGACCGGTCGGACCGGCGGTCAGACCGGATATTTTTTATTATATAAAATTATTATATAATTAAATATAACAATTATGTTTCCACTTTCTCCTACCTACTACATGTCATGTCTGCTGAATTTCAACTCCCTAGGAAAGGCAATTTCAACTTCCAAGAAAAAAAACTTCAAGAAAAATTCAACTTCCAAGAAATAGTCATGATTTTTTTACTTCCAAGTCTGACCCACTCTCCATCTCCCTCTCTTTGTCGACCTTAGCATTTAATTTAGATGGGTTTGATTTTTAAAAAAAAAATTGGGAAAAACCTAACGAACCAGAAAAATCTGGGTCAAAAACCTGGTCGAATCACCCGGTCTGACAGGATTTTGTCCGGTTCATTAGGTAGGCGAGTTTTAGGTTATAACCGGAATGCTTTCCATACCGATTCGCCGGTCGGACCGCATTTTTTAAAACTTTGAAATTTACATCAAGTAGTACAATAATATATCATAAAACTTAAAAAATACAAAGTCAAACTCCCAACGTTAAGATCAAAATCGAACACTAGCCCACTCATGGAAAGGTAGATGGTTAGCATGAGAAGAAGCTCAATTGCAACGTAAAGTTGCAAACCACCTTCTTGATCATGCCGCCATTGATTTCCAAGAACATGGGATCACTGAAGGTCTGAAACCTCCAGACTTGAAGGTTTTACGACAGCCTGCTTAATGATGTTTAGAACCATCCCCGGCTCTCCATCCCATCCTACACCAACACGCATCGCCACCTCCCGAGTAATTGCTGCCCTCTCAGCAAGTCTTTGTACAGGATCAACTTTAGGAGGAGAGGGAGTGAGAGATCTGATCGTTTGGTTTGCCTGGGCTAAGAGGCCTTGCAAGAAGATGGTTTCGATTTGAATAAAAGTCTTCTTAGTGATTGAGAAGATAAGACCTTTGCTGTTAGTTTCCTTGTACACTTTGAAGTACGTGGCATCACATTTGGAGTATCTGAACAATGAGGCCCCACTATTGCATCACCCGAAGGTCCATCTAACTCGCCAACAGCTTCGTCCCTCGTACCCAAAGTTGTCGTCAAGAGAACAACTCCAACATTCGGCGTCAAAATCAGGCCTGACAAACCCGCAGGCTCATTCCCCTCATCATTAGAGACTAAAACAAATTCAGGAGAGCCCGTGTTATCAACATCAACCTCATGCACATTTGTGCCAACATAAATGGGAGAAGACGAAGGTAAAGCCTCAATTAACTCCTCTCCATCTTCACCCTCCCCATTCAATGCATCAAAGCTGTTAGATAAGTGCACCATATTTTCCCCAGTACCATCTTGAGAACTAAGGGGAGGGATTGCAATCACAACTCCAGGAGGAGGAGCACATGAACTCGATGCAACATCTCCTTTGACATGCCAAACTTGCTTCTCATGTCTGGGACGAGTTGTACCCCATGCAAGTTGAGTCTGATTCTCTTGCAAAACCTGCTTTCCCCTTGCAATTTCCTTACGCCTCGCATCGTCAGTGGGGTAAAGCTTGTGACAAGTAGAGGCCAGATGCTCAAGGGTCTTGCAATGACAACAGAACTTGGGTAGGTCTTCATAAACAACATCAACCAAGCAGCGACCCTCATCCAGTTTCAATAAAACCTTTTCCTTCAAAGGCTTAGCCATATCAACTTCCACCAAGATACGCACAAGGGCTCCGTTGAATCTGTTTAAAGCACTCGTGTCCAGGCGAAGAGGGTTACCAGCCGAGACTGCCAGCCCAAATACAATATCCTGAGCTACATGCTCAACACTTAATCCCTCCAAATGAATCCAAACTCGAACAGTAGTGGATGTAATACGCTTTGGGCTGAAAAATGGTACCCATGGTTGCAAATGGATATGTCTTTGAGGAATTTTCCATGTGGACTCAACCAAACAGTCTTTTCCAAAAAGAACGGCAGCGGCTGGATCTCGAGAAGCGGTGTAGTAGCAGTAGGGTAGGGAGTCGGGTCGTTGCTTGCCATCAGAGAGTAGTTGCTGGAAACCAATACTGTTTCAAGATCTCTCATCATCTTCTCGCAACCTGTCCAAGACGAGGCAGATAGCAGCATCGAGGTCAGGCTGGAGAGTCGTCGGCCATCAGAGAGTCGTCGCTTGAGAGAAGAGAAACAGATCGCCGGCTTGGAGGGAGAAAGAGGATCGGAGGAGGAAGCTGTCTGTCCATTTTTTGGAAAGAGAAAGCGTAAAGGGAGAGTGAAAATGGTAGAGTAATTTACCAAAATATCCCACTTAAATTTTGGCCGTCAGATATTGTACATAATTTAAAAAAAGGTAAATTACTCTCACGTCCCTGAACTTTGGTCACCCTCCCCCTAAGGTCCCTGAATTTTGGAAAAAGATTTTCCCGTCCCTAAGTTTTGATGATAATAGACTCCCGGGTCCTTTTAGCTGGAATATTCCTTTTTCTCCGGTGAACTCCCACTTGAAATGACCAAAATACCCTCCCCTGTTAAAAAAAATAAAAATTATCTTCTTCCATTATTCATCTCTCTCCTTCTCCAAAAAGATAATTAATTGTCTTTAATTGTTTTTGTTCGCAGGAAGAGCACAATCACCAAAATCCACCAAGACACCCATGAATCATTCATCTTCTTTGAGGAATAAATTGTTTCGCTGAGGAACCCAACTCCTCCAATTTTTAATTAAATCCACCAAGACACCCATGAAACCTTCAGCTTCTCTATCACAAATCAAACCTAAATAAACAACACCAACCAAATAACACCAAGACCCATCCTCCTTGACAAACCAAACCGAAATGGATCCGGAGGTCCGCGTGGAGAGGACGGTGAAGTTGGGGTTTATCGAAGTCTACGAAGCAACGGCGAGGAACCCGAGATCTAGGATTCTTGTCGGGAATAGAGCTGGCTCGGCCTAGCCGACCCCGCCGCTACCATCGTGAAGTTCGATTCCTAATTAATTCCGCTCCCCGCTCCCACCGTCAATGACCCACTCCTCGGTCATAACCCAGCCGTCGGGGCCCCCTCTTTTTTTTCAGGGAAGTCGAAGCTGAAGAGTATGGATCTGGAGTGGTACTTTTTCAGCGTGCTGGACAGGAAGTACAACAACGGGGCGAAGACGAACCGCGCGACCGAGAAGGGCTACTGGAAGATGACTGGGAAGGACCGGGCTATTCGGTGCGGGTCCCGGTCTGTGGGGATGAAGAAGACCATTGTTTACCACCAGGGACGTGCCCCCCGTGGGGAGCATAGCAATTGGGTGATGCACGAGTACCGCCTCACCGATGAGGAACTCGAGAAAGGAGGGCTTTCTCAGGTGAGAAGAGGAAACTCCATTTTGGTTATCAGAATTATTGTTTGTTGGGTTTTGACTCCTTTTTGTGTTTGGGAGTACAGAATGATGCATTTGTGCTGTGCGGTATGGGGCTCCGTTTGTTGAGGAGGGATGGGATGATGATGAGGACGTCAAGGTCGCTGTTCTGCCTAGTGACGAAGTGGTGGTGGCGAGCAGTATGGGGCTCCGTTTGTGCGCTTTTGTCTGGGTTTTTTTTTGGACGAGGTGCGTTGGTAGCGGAAGAGGAAAATATACTTTTGCAATTTATTTTTTGTTAAATTTTGGTTGATTTCTGGATGTTAATTTTTGAGTTTAGTAATTTGTTCTTTGGTTGGTATTCTTGGTGTGTTCAAGAGGTTAAAGATGTAGTGGGAGGAGGAAGAAGGGGGAAAGAAAGAGATTTTTTATTTTTTTTAAGTTGGAGGGCATTTTAGTCTTTTCAAATGGGGTATCGCCAGAGAATATGGAATATTCCGGCTCCAGAGACCTGGTAGTCTATTATCATCAAAACTTAGGGACGGGATAATCTTTTTCCAAAAGACAGGGACCCTAGAGGGAGGGTGACCAAAGGCCAGAGACGTGAGAGTAATTTGTCCTTTAAAAAAAATACTCAAGCCCCTTTCATTTAGAATGGTCCACACTCATTCAGGACTCAATCCTCCTCCATTTTCCGTAGGGGAGGAGTAAAATTTGCGGGGCACCAACGAATTTGTCTCAGTTGCAAAATTCTGACCCACTTTTGGAAAGATTTTAACCTTTTGGGTAAGATTTTGTAGATTCTGACTCAATCCTCCTCCATTTTCCGCAGGGGAGGAGTATAACTTTCCCCCGCTCTTACTGTTGCCCTTTCCTTTTTCTAATATTTTCATAATTTTTTTTGGGAAAAGTCCACTTTAGTACCCTGTGGTATCGCAAAAAATCCCGTCAGTACCCTGTAGTTTAAAACGTATCAATTGAGTCATACTTATTCCAATTAACATCAATTAGAGGCCCGGGCAGCTGCCCGGACCTGTCCGAACCTACCCGACCGCTGCCCGAACTACGTGGCCAGCCATGTCACCAAATTTTGATGACGTGGCGCCACGTGGAGAGGAGGAGGAGGAGGGCGCGGGGAGGAGGAGGAGGAGGAGGACGCGGGGGGAGGAGGAGGAGGAGGAGGAAGCGGGGGAGGAGGAGGAGGACGCAGGGGGGGGAGGAGGAGGAGGACGCGGGGAGGAGGAGGAGGAGGCGGGGGGAGGAGGAGGAGGAGGAGGAGGACGCGGGGGGAGGAGGAGGAGGAGGAGGAGGATGCGGGGGGAGGAGGAGGAGGAGGACGCGGGGGGAGGAGGAGGAGGAGGAGGAGGACGCGAGGGGAGGAGGAGGAGGAGGAGGAAGCGGGGGGAGGAGGAGGAGGAGGAGGAAGCGGGGGGAGGAGGAGGAGGAGGAGGAGGAGGAGGAGGACGCGGGGGGAGGAGGAGGAGGAGGACGCGGGGAGGAGGAGGAGGAGGAGGACGCGGGGGGAGGAGGAGGAGGAGTACGCGGGGGGAGGAGGAGGAGGGGAGGAGGCGGAGGAGGAGGAGGAGGAGATGTCCACGTGGCGCCACATCATCAAAATTTGGTGACGTGGCTGGCCACGTAGTTCGGGCAGCGGTCGGGTAGGTTCGGGCAGGTGCGGGCAGCTGCCAGGGCCTCTAATTGATGTTAATTGGAATAAGTATGACTCAATTGATACGTTTTAAACCACAGGGTACTGACAGGATTTTTCGCGATACCACAGGGTACTAAAGTGCACTTTTCCCATTTTTTTAAAAAAATAGTCCATTTGTTTCCTTCCCCCTGTTCGCTTTCTGCACCTTCTTTCCCCTTTTCCCTGCAATTAAAACGCAGAGTTTTAGGGGCAAGAAGAAAACGTGCCGTCAAAATGTCGTGGCCCGGCCCGGTCCCTGACCATCCCTTCGACTGCAAGTCGACGACGAATCCCCCGAGTACGACGTCGCTTCTGAAGAAATGGAGAATAAATCCGTATTAATAAATGAGGAAGAGGAGGAGGCGCAGGCGAGAGGGGTAAAAGAGGATCTAACCGAACTCGGGCAAACCCTAACCCGCCAGTTATGGGGCGTCGCCAACTTCCTCGCTCCCCCGCCCGACCACCGATCCGTTGGGAACGACGAGGAGGGAGAGGGGTGTGGGGCCCACCGCGGGGTGGGCATCACGGAGGAGGTGCTGGCGTTCGCGAGGAACATCGCGATGCATCCCGAGACCTGGTTGGATTTCCCCCTCGACGAGGAGGACGACTTGGACGGTGCGTTTCGCGTGTTCTCACTCGCACATTCTTGAGACTCGGTTTCTTGGCGACCTAATAGCTTCGAGCAACTCGTATTGCTTCCATTCGTTTCCTATTTTTCGTCGCAATTGGCAAGATTGGCGGTTCAAGGTCGATGCAGTTTGCGTATTAGCTCTAATTTATAGTTCTTTTATGCGAAATGCGGGTATCATTGAAATGGTTTTTAACTGGAATGTGGATGCTAGTGCTTAGTGTTACAGTTTTAGCTTATGATTAGTAATGCTGGACTTGAACCGCGGACAAGTCTCAATCTTTGCTCCGGCCCTCGTTATTTGGTGGGCCTCTTGTGTCTCATTGTGCACTTCTTGTGCTTTTTTCTTGAACTCCCCGGTTTTGGGCGTGTTTGTTTCGAATGAGTACTGTGTTTCAGGATTGAACTGATTATTCTTATAAGGGGTGTTTTACGTGGTAATTGTGGTGCGGTTTTCTTTGGCATTCCTTTCGTCTTTCTTTGGGTTCTTGGGAATTCCTATCACTCAACCTTATTTTGTTCTTTCTATTTTCGCCCTCTTTTTGTTACTTCAGATTTTGACATGTCTAATGCCCAACAAGAGCATGCTTTCACCATTGAACAACTTGCTCCCCGACTTGGCTCTCTTAGAATTGAGCTATGTCCTGGCCATATGACAGAGAGTTACTTCTGGAAGGTCTACTTCGTTCTCCTTCATTCAAGACTGCACAAGCATGACGCGGAATTGTTGTCTACACCACAGGTATATTCTTATCTTTCATCTGTTACTGGTTGCTATTTTTCTGACTTCTTGAAGAACCAAATTAGCCTTCTGATGGACTGAATTGGTGTGTTGAATCAGTGTATCGCAGCACGATCTGTTAGGCTAGGAGTAAGGGTGGGGAGGGGAGGTGGCTTGATACTGATGTGACTTTCTTTTATTGGAACTCTAAATCTTTGCAGATAATTTCAACTTTATTGTTGTCATAGTTCAAATTTTCTGCAGCTAGACTAGTTGGATGAAATTCTTCTTTGACATTCCATGTTGTCATTGTCCATCGTCCTACTTAGACTACGTTCATTGGCAACAGAACAAATTTTGCTGTATACCTAAACTATCAACTGTCTTTCACTCCTCAGCAATTGGGTATATAGACCACAAATGCAGATGACTATAGCTGTCACGGGTTGGTAGAATGGATCGATCGATTTCATAGAACCACAAATGCAGCTGAGTAGTCCTTGCTCTAGAGCGATTTGTTGGATGTATTGATTTATAGAGGTTTCCTAATTTTTGTAGGTGATGGAAGCTAGAGCAATGTGGATGCAAGAGCTACATAAGAAAACAGATTCTGAAGATGAGTGGTTTCGAACAAGCACTTCTTTCGTCAGAGAGAGTTCTAGTCCAGTATATCGAGATCATGGGCATTGCACAAATTTTAATAATGATCGGGCAACAGATTATGAGACTGACAAGCACCCAATCTCCTGTTCCTTGGGGGTGCAATGTGTTGACAAGTCTGTTATTGAAGAGAAGCCGATGATCAAAACCAAGGAGAAGGAGCTGCCGGTTGGTCCTTCATCTAAAATACTCGTGGACTTAGAAGATGACGATGATGGTTGGCTGGACGAAGATCCCGATATAGGTAACTTTTACAAGGCCACTTTCCCTACAGGAATCGAAGAGGACATCTCTTTCAGTGATCTTGAAGATGATGCCTGTAGCACGTATCCCAGCAAATCAGAAGCACCGTCAACTGGCGTCAAAAAATGAACATTGCAGAGCATTCATCTCCTACTTGGCGGCTTATTATTTTGCCGTCTTCTCTGTGGTTGGATGCATACAGTGGTGTGGCGTGGCGTGAATTGCCATCACTGGGCGGAGGAATTAAGCAACTCCGCCGAGTGCCCCAAGCAATGGTGGAAGGACTATGGAACGTCCGTCTCTTGTGTAAATGCTGCGTGATGAAATGAGTTTCCCATACGCCATTACTGTCAGTTGTGTGAATTGTGATGAGGCTGTGCAGGATTGCAATGAAGATATAGCAATCCAAACGATAGTGAAACTCCTGTACAATCAATTGAAATTTATAAAAAGAAAATTCAAATTTTCAAGAATATTGTGAAACCAATGCTTTTTTAATACACACATAATATCAAAGCAACCACAATTTGCGGTCATTCTTTACCCGTAGGACAAGAAGTGGAAATTTATATTTAACAAATCAGAATTTTTTTACTAAAAAGAAAAAAAATCAGTGAAAATCAATTGGTTTGTGAACCAAAGTACACAACACATTAAAAACACAGGTCGAAGTATTAATTATAGATCACCAACCCTCGTCAGAAAATTAAAGGGGCCACACAATTTTCTGGGCCTGTTCCGTTACATTAAAGGCAACCAAAGAGTGTCTTAATCCCGAATTTTCAACCAGGTGAAATGCATCTATTTTCTAAGCTAGCGTGTAGCGGAACCTTCTTCCTGCGAAAGCCATTCTGCGAAAAGGAGCACACACAAAATTCATACATTGATGATTAGAAAATTGTATATGATTCAAAATTATGTAATATCTGAATATCTATCCGACTCAGCAGGCTCACTGTGGGCCGGACCGGGGAGCATGAGGCGATGAAAAAAAAAGACAAATTACTCTGAAGTACCTAGTGTTTGATTAAATTGATAATTTTGTCCCCTCTGTTTGAAAAAGATTTTTCTATACTTCGTGTTTGATTTTATTATACTTTCGGATCCCTCGCTAACGTTATCCGCTATTTTTTTCGTTTTGTCATTGAATGACCAAAATTCCCTTAAAAATCACAAACGTTCATCTTCTTCCTATCGTTGACGTTGACCACGGAGCTGACCCGGCCATGCCTTCGGTTGGAGTCCGGAGGTGGTGCTACTTGACTCCGGCCTGGCATTTTCCTTGTTCGTCTTCTTCTGGGGCACCGCCTCGGCGGGGACCACCAGCGAGCTGAAGTCGCTCTTGACCCGCCGGAGCTCCGGCTTAGGGATCCACTGGTCGATGTACTGGCTGTTGATGTAGCCGTCGTCTTCCTCATTGCCCCGTGGGTGGGGTTCTTTGTCTCTATTCCTTTAATTTCCTCCAAAAGCGGTGAAATAGGGGCGAGGCCTCAGGTCTGGTCAAAGGGGATCAGTTTTGGAAGACGACGAAGCGAGAGACCCGTACTCCCCGAGCCCCACCGCCTACTCGGAAGCTTCGAGCATGATGAAGAAGCAAAATCCGGTGGCGGCGGCGAGAATCGTCACTACTGTTGTCGTCGTCGCTGCTGGGTTGAGGTTCACGGTCATCCACGGTGATGTACAGTCACTATTGTAAGAGGGAGGCGGGAGAGGATTTCCAGGAGTATCGAGTGTGGAAAGCTGCTGATTCTATCTACATTCCCTCCTAATTTCTTTCTCTACTTCTGTTCCCATCATCTAGCGGCATGTATGTCTCTAGTTTAGGAATTTGATCGATCTTGGCCTTAATTAGACGATTGGCTTTCCGTTTGAGGAACTCAGGGATAGATGACCGGTGGAGGGGGAGATGAGGTGGCGGAGGAGAGAGAGGGGAAGGGGAGGGGGAGAGGGAGAGGGGAGGTGTCGGAAGAGGGGTTTGGGTTGGGTACGGAATGCTCCCATTCCGAACCGTTTGGAGTGAAGACACGCGGGGTTTTTCTGCAAAAATGCTAAAATATAGGGACCAAAATAAAAAAAAGCCATGCTCGTCGGTATCGTAAACGAAACATGCCGTTGTTGCAAACACATGCCGGAACAAGGGCCGGTATCACATAACGGCGCATACCGGTATCGTAACCGGGGCATGCCGGTATCGTAAGCAGAAAATGCCTGCGCAGTCCTCCTTCACTCCAAACCGTCCGGAATGATTTTTTTCACTCCGGATCCAATCCACTGCCGTCGGAAGAGAGAGGGGGTGAGGGTGTATTTTAAAGGTATTTTCATCATTTTAATGACAAAAAAAAATACACGGCATTAGCGAGAACCCTAACGTATAATAAAATCGATACGGAAATAAGATAATCATTTTTCAAATAGATAATTAAATCATCGATTTAATCAAGTGGAGAAGACTCGAGAAATTTGCCCAAAAACAAACCTTAGCCACGAAATAGTTGGCATTCCCAAAGCAAGAACCAACAAACCACGCCTCCATTGCCGCGGTTTTTTTGTAAAACCCAAAAAAGAGAAACATATCCACAACCTTCTTAAAATATGCCCAACCAACCCCTAAAATCCGTTATTCCTCGATCCTCTAAATCCACCCGCCCAACCGCCACAAACCCCTAGGGTTTCCAGATCCCCCTTTTTCTCGGAACCCTAGGGGTTCGTTAGCTATCTGATGGATCACCTCGCCCCGTTGACAAGAGGCTGGTGGAGTCTCCCGCCGAGGAGGCGGAGGTGGCTGCTGCTCCTCGCCGTGGCCGGGATCTCCGGCTACGGGGCCTACAAGGTGTACAATTCGCCGGCGGTGGGAAGGAGGCGGAGGAGGCTCCTGAAGCTGGTCGGCGCGATGGTGTCGGTGACGGAGATGATGTCCGACTCGGCGGAGACGGTGGGGGTGGTTTCTCGGGAATTGAAGGAGTTCCTCAGGTCCGATTCCGATGAAATCCCTAATAGTCTTAGGCAAATTTGTAAGCTCGCTAGGTCGCCGGAGTTGACGGAGTCCTTTGTTGGGGTTTCCCAGGCTTTAACTGCTGGGGTTCTCCGTGGGTACAATTCGTTGCCTAGCAGTGGGTCGGATAAAGATGGGGCTTCGGGTTTCGCGGACAAGGTTCTCGAGAGGATGGTTTCGGAGGAGGGGGCAGGGTTTGTGTCGGTTGTGGTTGGTAGTTTCGCCAGGAATTTGGTGTTGGGGTACGTGGATGCGAGCATGGATGCTAACGGCGATGGGGCGGGTTCATCGGATGTGCCTCATTGGGTTGGTGTGGTTTGCGACGATAGGTGTAGAGGGGTTATAGCCGATTGCATCGAGAAGTTTGTGAGTACTGCAGTTACTGTTTTCCTTGAGAAAACGATGGATATGAATCCTTATGATGACTTCTTTGCCGGGTTGACCAATCCGAAGCATCAGAGCGATGTGATGGATGTTTTGGTTTCATTGTGCAATGGTGCGGTGGAGACCCTTGTGAAAACTTCTCATCAAGTCCTGAGCAATTCAGGTCCCGGGTCAGTGTCCAAGTGTTCGATTGTGGAGCAGGGGGGAGAGCCGGGAGAAGAGTGTTTGAGAAAGAACAAGTCTTTTGATGGGGTTCGGAATGGGGGTTGGGCTGAACAGGTTTCGTCTACTCTGGCTGTGCCGAGCAATAGGCAGTTTGTGCTAGATGTGACTGGGAGGGTGACCTTTGAAACTGTGAGGTCTGTTGTTGAGTTTATCTTGTGGAAGATGTTCGACGGGATTAAGAAAAGCCTGAGTGTGGTTGATGGAGAGGTTGTAGGCAGAGGAATGGATGTTGTTAGATATGTCGGAGCGAAGTCGTCTGTCATTGTAACCATTTGTCTTGCGTTGTACTTGCACATCATCGGAAGCTCTAGGGTTCTATTAGCTGCATAAATAAATGGGTTAATCCCTTACTTTCATGGACAAAGAGGTGTTGTATGTATTTATTATCTGTACCTCTTGATGAAAATGAAAATATTACACGAGGAACTCTTTGTCCTTCTGTTACACTAAGAATTGGTTCATTGATCTCTTTACATCTTTTAGCAATCTTATTGTTGAGAAATAGGAATCCTCTATCGGTCAAAGCACGTGCTTTACCTTCTCTTTTTGATGATGGTCAGGTGTGTGCCAAATGCAAATAAAGTTGGTCATTCTCCTTCACAGGGTTAACTATGAGGCTGCTGATTAATGCAGGTATCTTCTTCTGTCTTTACTAATCCTAATCCTTCCGGTTTATACTTATCTTCTTACTTGCATTATCTGATGAATGGTCTTGAAAGTTGAACGAACCGAGATTGTTATCTGGCATTGGCAATGTACGAATGTATAATATTTCTTGATTCAATTCTCTCTGTGTCGCTTTGGCTTGTCGGTAGTTGCACGCATTTAAATCTTCTAAGCTGCGAGGATTTGCAGTTTATCAAGGTCTCCCTTGTATCTCTATCTTTCTATTCATCTGTATCCTTGTTGGTACTTGCGATTCTCAAGTACCAGATGAGAATTTAGCTTTTCTTTCCAAGTCATTGCTCTTTCTTAGTAGGTGATGAATACTTGTTACTATCAGAGCTTCAAAGTAATGGATATTTTATCTCAACCAGCTTTAATAACTGTGCATAACTTTTCACCAAATTTAATACCGTTTTATTTTATAAGCTCGAATTCAATACATCTTATTAAACCGAAATAGTCGGTATAAGTGTTTAGTGGTTCAAATGTGCGTACTTTAAGGTCATAGCTTGATTACCAATTAATCCTCTGCTTAATATGTAGCTTTGAAGGTCCCGCACACAACGCTGACAGCTTTGTTCTTCATGCACGCGCACCGTCTTCGTAATTCACTCTGTCGTGCTTTTTGTGTAACGGGGAAGAAAGTCAATGGATTTTCCTAGTTAAGTAATAATTAGAAACAGTTTCTTTCTTTTATTTTCTTTTTCGGAAGTTTCTTTTATTTTTTCTTAGTACCTATTGTTACTTGGGGGTGAGAAAATCGATAACCACAGAACTGTATCAATCCGAACCAAAAATTTGGTTCAGGACCGCATCCAAAAGAATTATGGTTCGATTTGATTTCTCCGATACGAAAAGATTGGTTCTTGGTTTGGTCTGATTTTTTTTATGGAACCAGACCAAACCTATAATTTTCCAATTTGGGCTAGACCCATAGAATAATATTCTTCCTTCGTCTTCTAGATTTCATTTTTTTTCTCTACATCATTCATTGAACTTCCCTTTTTTATTCAACATTTCTGTAATTATCTTTTCTCTCTTTTGTTTAGCATTTAATTATAAAAAATAGCTATAGATTTTATATTGGGTCCGGAATGGGCCCATTCCAAACTATTTGGAGTGAAGACATGCGGGAGTTTTTTGCAAAAAAGTTAAAATCCGGGGACAAAAATGAAAAAAAGCCACGCAGGTCGGTATCATATAACGGGGCTTGCCGGTATTGCAGCACGAAGGCCATTATCATATAACTTGGCTTGCCGGTGTCATAAACGTGACATGCCAATATCGTAAACATGACATGTCAGTATCAGTCCTTCAGTCCAGACGGTTCGGAATCGCCCCTTCACTCTTGACCCAATCCATTCTGTTTTATATATGGACAAAGTTTACTCTCCTTCTCTACAAGATAAAGATCGATCATCCCACCGGTATTCCTCTTAGAGTATTTTTTTTTTCTTGGTGCTATTTGAAATGTGGTGTTTTATTTATTTTTTTGAGAAAAATGTGGTGTTTTATTGGATACTTGAATCTTAGTGTTCAGTGATTTTTTTTTTGCTCGTCGATTGATTTGGTTTTTTTACTGTTTCTTAATGACATTTTTAAGAGTGGATATTCCTGTTCTGGAGCGGACCAATAAATCTGGTTTGGTTCTCGTCCAGATCGGAAGGATAAATGGATTGATCTGGTTCTCGTCTTTCCCTAAAATCGGTTTTTTTCCCTGAACCATTTGTTCACACTACTATTACTCGCTATTAAATCTTCTAAACAACGACATGTTTTAGTTTAATTACGACTAGCTACACCCGTGACCAACCCCAACCGGTCACGGGAAGAAGACAAAAGAGGGAAAATAAAAAATAATGAAAATAAAATAAAAGGGGGTGAGGGTTGTGGTCAGCAACCCTAAGACACAACGGTCATAGCTCTTTTTTTTCAATCTAATCTAGTGACACATGACACAATATTATTTGTTAAAAATATAAAAAAATTGTAATTTTTTTCTCAATAAATAGAGTTCAATATTTCAAGTCGTATTTTTTAATTATGAGACCCTAGTTTTTCGATTCTATATGAAAATTCATCGAAGAGGTATCTGGATACCATGTGGCCTAAAAAAATCTTTGTAATAATGATTAGATTAGACGATCTTTATCGGTGAGCTCGGCCAAGCGCTCACCAGAAGAAGACAAAACTAAAAATTTTAAAAAAATAGAAAAGCATGACATTTTGGCCGAGCGATGCTCGCGAGCATTTTTTTTATCTTAATCCAATTCTAATGACACGTGGCACAATATTATTCATTGTAATAATATTATTGGATATTATTTGTTTAGTTATCATAATTAATATTATCTTTCGAAACTCGTCCTCGTAACTCGCTCGACTATTGACTTCAAATGTATTTTTGACATTCTTACACTCCGAATTTGGAGAAATCATAAACTAAAAAGTTGTAGATATATGCCTCACCTTTACAAAGAAACTTGAATCAACTTAATCAGACTCCGGAATAAGAAGTTGTGTCTCCCCAACCAAAACTTATTCTCGTAACTCGCTCGACTATTGACTTCAAACATATTTTCGACATTCTTACACTCTAAATTTGGAGAAGTCATAAATACGAAGTTGTAGATATATGCCTCAACTTCACAAAAAACATAAATCAACTCAATCAGACTCCGGAATAAGAAGTTGTGGTTCCCCAACCAAAACTCGTCCTCATAACTTGCTCGACTATTGATTTCAAACGTATTTTCGACATTCTTACACTCCGAATTTGGAGAAGTCATAAACTAAAAAGTTGTAGATATACGCCTCACTTCTCAAAACAACTTGAATCAACTCAATCAGACTCTGGAATAAGAAATTGTGGCTCCCCAACCGAAACTTATCCTCGTAACTCGCTCGACTATTCACTTCAAACGTAATTCAACATCCATTTGTAGCTTGATTTATTTTTTTCTAATTTTGTATTCTAATTTTTGTAATCTTAATTTTATTATTTTATTTTAATTTTTTCTTTTTTATAATTATGGACGAATAATTTCATATATTTATTATAATTTATATGTAAACATAAATTAAATTATAGATAATATATGGATGAGAGAGAAATTAATTATTTATTTGGTGAACAAATTTGATAAAATCATTAATAAAGATGATAAAAGATTGAATTGGATTAAATTGAATAGAATAATAATTTAATGAGAGAAAAATTAATTATTTATAAAGGTAGGCTTAGTAATCTCCGTTGGCAACATATTTTTTTTAGTTTTTAGTGTGTGTTTGCTAGATATGTGGTGGAGGGGTGGGGCCATCCCTTCCCAAGTGCGCGACAAATGATGGGAGGCACACTCATTTTGGGTCATTCACATAGTCATCTGTTGCCTTTTAATTAATTATATTCTCTGCCTTGCACTCTTTCCATTGAGCTAGCCCTTAATTCCCGATTAGAAATCTACTTGCTATGACTCACAAACAAGACAATAAATTCTGACCTGAGGCTCAGACTCGCTCTTTGTTCCTACTTCCTCCAAGTCAAAGAACAAGAAAAATAAGTAAAAAAGGGAGCTAGCTGGCAACCTAGAGGCCAATTCCAATCCCACGTTAATTTGATATCGCATGGCCGCCACAAGTTGCACCAGCTGCGGGTCTTCATCGGAGCCAGTACAGCCTCGGGACACTCCGAGCCATGGCTCGCAATCCCCGGGGTGCGGGAGGCTGGACGGGGTGGCTATGTGGTTCATCAACGGGTTGGCGAGTGCATTCTTCGCCTCCTTGGAGAGGTGTTCTTGCATCCGGATCGCGACGGTGGACGATGGCGAGGACGATGAAAACGACGCCCCTTTGATTCTCAATGACGGGAACGCGAGGCTGCAGGAAGATCAAGGGGGTAATAGTTTGACCACTAGCAGGAGGAGGACGAGGATGGCGAACGGCAAGAGGGCTCCTTGCGGAGCATTTAATGATCACGAGTACTCCTAACTAGCTTCTTATAGCTGTATGTTCGTTATTAATCTTGATATTAAGTTCATGTTCATTGCGTCGTTCTTGTTTCATGGTGGTGAAACTTAAGTATGCATCAATTTCACATTTTGGATTTTCATGAATTCCAAAGATCCTGCAATTGCCTGTACTGGTAAAGTTATTACCGAAGACATTTGTTGTTTTCGATGTTTTTTTCTGAAATGACCTGAACCATTATTGTCTCTAGGTTTCGATTCGACTAGTCCGATCAACGACCAGAATGATGATGAACCGGTCAATCTAATCGAGTTGATCGGTAATCTAACTGTGGTAACCATTGGTCCACGCATTCTTTCAGTTTTGGAATTGACACGTTCTGTTCTAAGTTTCGAATCGTGATTTGACCAGTCAACGATCATTTTTCAAAACAATGGTTGTTTCAGCAAACAAGGTATTTTCTGTTTTGTGTTTTAGGCCACTCGCTTGAATTTCGGAGGGAATCACTTTATTTGACTTGGTTAAAATCCAATTTAAAAAGTAAGCCGGCACTAAAGTTGCTTCAGTGGATATTGATAATCCCTCCTCTCGCTTGGATTAATGATGGTGTTGTTCGGCTGTAATGATGTTGCTTGTTGTCATCTTCCTTCTACTTTTATCTCCTCTCTTTCTTTTTTCCGACACTCCGTCATGTGAAATCCAAATGTTGATAATCAAAATGACCAAGTTAAAAGCCCATCATGGTAAACCTTATACAAGTACACCCTGTATTGGGTTATTATTTATCCATTTGGCTTTGTTAAATTGAGGAGGTCAGAGATAGTCTCTAACTAGTCCCACGCTATTTTAAGTTCAATTTAGGGTTTTCTTTGGTTTTTTTAGAAGTTTAGTGTTTTCTTTGTTATGGAAGTCTGATCCAATACGTTATGGAATATCATAAACCACGTTTCCTTTCTATACTATCTATTTTTTTCGGTACCTATCAACACTTATATCAACTGATATAGAATTATTCTAATTTAAATAAGAAATCGAGTATTCAAAATTTTTGAGAATACATCAGTGTCAAATACTTGTTGATAGTATTTTAACATCATTCATAGATCTCATCCAATTAAAACTTAAATTAAGTGATACAGTGAATGCCTAAAAAAATCTATTTATCTATGGTGTGCATTAAATCATCTTTAGGTGCTATTTGATATACCTTTTTTCTACCGATTCGAATCGATCCAATTGGTATGTATGGTTATTGGTAGAAGAGTTTGAAGGTGACGAGATTTAAACTCATGTCTCCAATTTTTTTAAGGATATATTATCCCCTAGTCTTTGGTGTTTGGTCATCCTTCCTCTCGAATCTCTGCATTTTTAAAAATAATTATACCGTCTCCTATCTTTGATTTTAGAAACTCTCAGATTCCTGGTGCCAAAATATTCTATATTCTCCAGCAATTTTCCTCTTAAAAATACTAAAATGCTCCTCCCTTGTTAAAAACAAAAAATCCCTCTTTCGTTTCCTTTTCTTCCTCCTACTTCATCTTCTTTCTTGAACTTTCAACCACATCCAAAACTAAAATTCAAACTCAAAAATAAATATAAACATTTTTAGGGTTCATTAAATCAACTCATTCCTTCGTTTGGCCCACGCAAATAAACAATGGGGTACTGTGAGACAAAATTTCTGTCTAATTTTATGGACATGAACAATCCAATTAATCAAAATTAAAATTTAAAATCAAGAAATCAATAAACAAAATCTGGACATGAACAAAAATTGAAGCTTCAAAAATAAAAAATCCAAGGACCCGAGACCGTCGTTGGTGGAGACATGAGAAGAAGAGTTGGAGCGGCGGGAAGTAGGGGTGACGGAGCACCGGGAGTTGGGGTTTGGGGCGGTGAACGAGATATCGGCGATACCGGAGTTTCGGAGTCCGGTGAGGAAGCTCTACTGCAACCTCGCGAGGCGGGTGAAGCAGCTGACGCTAATGTTCGAGAAGATTAGGGAGGGTCGAGATCCGCTTAGCGAGGACGCTTCCAAATTCCTAATCGCTCTCAAGGAAGCTCTCAATTCCGCTAAGGAGCTCCTCCGCCACGCCGCCTCATCCCTCCTCCCCTCCCTCTCCGACCTCACCTATGGGGCGCCGCCTTCGACCTCCCGCTCGTCCTCCAGGAGTTCACGTTCCGGAACCTCTGTGAGGTTGCTTTCGGGGTGGACCCCGCCGGCTCTTTGGAAGGCGAAGAGGTGGCTCCGCGTCGGCTCTGAGAAAAGATTCTAGGAGGCAGTTAAGGAGATCGACCTGGTCGTGTTGTTTTATTTTTAAATTGGAAATAAAATTAGTGTAAAGGGAAGTGTTCGAAGCTGGAGGAAGGGAGGAAGTACCTAAAGGAAGCTGTGAAGATGCTCACTGAGCAAGTCGAGAAGATTCAAGCTGATTGAAATTATAATTTTCAAAATTAGAGTTTTTTGCCGAAGGCCATTTGGCTAACGCATAGGCGTAATAAGATTTGACGGAGGTCATGGGTTCAAACCATGACATAAGAGTATTTTTGTGTAATTTACCTTTCAAAAAAAATTACAATCTTTCAAATTTTAATTCTCATTAAAAAAGTTAGGGAAAAGTCCACTTTAGTACCTTGTGGTATCGCCGAAAATCACTTTAGTACCCTGTGGTAAAAAACCGACCAATCGAGTCATACTTATTAGAATTAACATCAAAAAGGTCCTCGGGCAGCTGTTCGGAGCTGCCCGGACCCGCCCGAACCCTGCCCGGACTACGTGGCCAGCCACGTCACCAAAACTTGATGACGTGACGCCACGTGGACGAGGACGACCCTTCCCTCTCTTCCTCCTCCTCCGCCTCCTCCTCCTCCTCCTCCTCCTCCTCCTCCTCCTCCTCCTCATCCTCGTCCACGTAGCACCACGTCATCAAGTTTTGGTGACGTGGCTGGCCACGTAGTCCGGGCAGGGTTCGGGCGGGTCCGGGCTGCTCCGGACAGCTGCCCGAGGACCTTTTTGATATTAATTGGAATAAGTATGACTCGATTGGTTAGTTTTTTCCACAGGGTACTAAAGTGATTTTGGGCGATACCACCGGGTACTAAGGTAGACTTTTTCCAAAAAGTTAAGAGTTAGAGTTTTTGGTTGAAGGTTGAAAGTTGAAGGTTGGAGGAAGAAGATAAATTGGGAGGAAGAAGAAGGTAGAAGGAGAGAAGGTTGTTTGCTTTTTAAGTGGGAGGGGCATTTTAGTCTTTTCAAGTGAGAGTTTGCCGGAGAAAATATCATATTCTGGCAAGAAAATGGCATATTTCGGCACCAGGGACCCGGGAGTTTCTAAAATCAAAGATGGGGGACGGTAAAATTATTTTAAAAATGCAGGGACCCGAGGAAGAGGATGACCAAACACCATAGACTAGGAGGTAATTTACCTTTTTTTTAAGATGGTCTTGTTTCAGTTAGTTCAAATTGATAGCTTTGAATTTCTGAAGTAAGGTCGAATTTAAACCTTGTGAATAGAGCTAACTTTGTTTGGAGAATTATCTCTAGTTACATAATTCAACTATAATCACATATAAATTAGTCGTTATTTGTAATATGAATAAAACTACTAAAATGTCACAGACAAAACGTATATTTTGTTACAATACACTGGAAAATAGAAAATCACACTATTCGATGATGACGCTCATAGAGATGGCAAAAAAATTCAGATCATGTAAATCATACTTTTGTTCTATCTTATGGGTCTACGGTTTGTTGAGTCTAAGTTATGCTGAGGGTATGGGCCAACCTTTTATACTAGGGTGTGGATTTTGATCTATATATCCAAATCCCAACCTTATCCATAGATCCATAAGTGATCTCCTACCCTAATAGGCCATACTTAGATTCACCTAAATTAACAAAAAAAATTATATTATTCATCACCTCTTGTTAGGTGGAAAGGGTTGCGAGAACATGAAACGAACTCGAGACGAATCTAGAGTGGTCGTCCCAAGAGTGACCCAACGAACACGAGGGTGTAAACGCACAAAGTGAAGAAAAGTAAATGAAGTTTGGGAAGTTGGTAGCTTTATTACGGAATGTAAAGGAATTGAAACGAAAGATAAAAATACGAAAAGGGTAAAGAGAGCTTAAGAGCTACATTGTGTGATTTTGTGGTCCCTTTCTCCTATGACATAGCTCTCCTTATATAGCAAAATTTAGTTCTAGCCCAATACAAGAAAACCCTAGACTGAGTTCAATATAGGGTAAATATCGGCAAAAATCTGCGAATTAATTTTCTGCTCCAACAATGCCGCTACACGTCAATATTTTGACGCTAGAAAATGCGTTAACTTGTATCTGTTCTTAGACAAGCAGAAAATTATCTCATCTTGAAAACCGTAAGCTGTTAACAACCTGCATACTTGCCCCCCGAGACTAGCGTCGGCCTTCTTGGGCATGGGTTGCGTTGGTTAGGATGCTCTTTTCAGTGTCGGCCTTCCCATGAGGGAGGATCGGGTTGTTTACAGCACTTTTGGTCATGTCGATGGTGTAGGAGACCGCTTCTTCTCAGATGCCATCTTGAGTCCCACCGAGCGTGCCAAAAATATGTTGGGTGAAAAGAGTTGCGAGAACGTGAAACTAACTCAAGACAGGTCCGGAGTGGTCGTCCTAAGAGTGATCCAACGAACACGAGGGTGTAAACGCACAAAGTGAAGTAAACAAAGTTTGGGAAGATGGTAGCTTTATTACAGAAAGTAAAGGAATTGAGACGAAAGATAAAAATATGAAAAGAATAAAGAGAGCTTAAGAGCTACATTGTGTAATTTTGTGGTCCCTTTCTCCTATGACATTGCTCTCCTTATATAGAAAACTTAGTCTGAGCCCAATACAAGAAAACCTTAGGCCGAGTTCAATATAGAATAAATGTCTGCAGGAATTTGCGAATTAATTTTTTGCTCCAACAATGCCCCACACGTCAATATTTTGACACTAGGAAATACCTTAACTTGTATCCGTTCTTAGACAAGCAGAAAATTACCTCATCTTGAAAATAGGCTAGTAAGTTGTTAACATCCTGATACTTGCCCCCCCCCCCCCCCCGAGACTATTGTCGGCCTTCTTGGGCATGGGTTGCGTTGGTTAGGACACTCTTTCCAGTGTCAGCCTTCCCACGAGGGAGGGCCGCATTATTTGTAGCACTTTTGGTCATGTCGATGGTGTAGGGGATCGCTTTTTCTCAGACGCCATCTTGAGTCCCACCGAGTGTGCCAAAAATATGTTGGGTGAAAAGGATTGCGAGAACGTGAAACAAACTCGAGATGGATCCAGAATGATCATCCCAAGAGCGATCCAACGAACACGAGGGTGTAAACACACAAAGTAAAGAAAAGTAAACGAAGTTGGGAAAGATGGTAACTTTATTGCAGAAAGTAAATGAATTGAAACGAAAGATAAAAACACAAGAAGGGTGAAGAGAGTTTAAGAGCTACATTGTGTGATTTGTGGTCCCTTTCTCCTGTAACATAGCTTTCCTTATATAGAAAAACTTATGTCCCATCCCAATACAAGAAAACCGCAGGCCGTGTTCAATATAGGAAAATATAAATTGGCCCCGGCCTAAAACAGAAAAACATAAATTGCCGAAATTTTTAACCCAATTTTGACCCTTTTTCGTGCTGAATTCGGATATGACACCGAAATACATAATTGCAGATCTTGTCTCATCTTTCTATAGCTTTTGAAATCGCGCAAATCCGATACTTGAGCAGAAAGTAACAGAGAAAAGATCGACATGAATTTGCGAATTAATTTCCCGCTCCAACACCTCTAAAACTTTATATGACACTCGTTTTGAAAAAAGATAGGGTAAATTACTCTCAGGTCCTTAGAATTTGACAAATTTACCAGTAGGGTCTTTGCTTTTTCGAAACTCCTCTTTTTGTCCTCCAAGTTTCGTAAAATAGAACTCTCAGGTCCCTGGCTCCAGTACCGACATTAAACCTAGAAGGACGAAAATACCCCTCAGTAAAAAAAAAAACTAACCTTCTTCAACATCTAAAATACCAAAAACTCCAGGGACCCTACTGGTAAATTCGTCAAAGTCCAGGGACCCGAGGATAGTTTGTCCAAAAAATAAGATTATTCATTGCTCACATTGAATAGAGATAAATGTATGTGTATTTTTTAAATGATTTACATTAAACTATTAAAAAAAATTAAGCCAAAGGATCATGGGTTGGGCATGAATTTTAATTTAAATCATGAAAATCATGGGAGATTTTGATTAAGACCACGAAGATCATGCGAGTGCAGGTCTAGATCGTAGAATCTAAGGTAAGGTTTATGGCATGTCTTTAACTCTAGAGTCTGGATTTAAATCCTATAAACCCTTGTACCCATTACCACTTCTTGATTCTGTTCCGCCGGAAGAAAGAACTCTAAATCATGTCAGCCAAAAAAATCAGTACTATTGTACATTTTTTGTACGTACAATCGTAGATTTGGGTGTAGCAGAATGAACCCACATATTCAAGAACTATTCCCTCAGCGGGACAAGTAATGGGTTGAAAGATCCCAAGCGCACCGAAACACAGAAATGGGCCGTAAAAAGCCCGTATCGTCATCTCTGTCATTCCAGTCAACCCTTCAGTTGACTCCACCCCCTTAAATGACAGATCTACCCTCCGGCAAGCGACACCTGTCCCCAGGTCTCCCTCCCTCCACTTCCCGATCAAGAAGAAAAAGAAGAAGAAGAAAATAACTAACTCACGACGAGACAAGAAGAATAAGAAGCACCGAAAGAAGAGAGGAGTCTCAGGATGTTCGGGGACGCAGGAGACACGCCTTCCAGGTTCTAACGATTTTTTTCCTTCTCTTTTTTAGTTTTTCGGTTTATTTTTATGTTTTTGCTTAAAGGAAATGATTATTCAGTCTCTCTCTCTCTCTCTCTTTCTTTTTGGTGTTGCTTTGAACTGTTTAAGGCACGAGCTGTTGAGTATGGCGAGGAAAACGATGGCGTCCGGAGGCGAAGCCGCGCCGGACGTCGAGATGGACGGTCATTTCTGGCACGACGTCTTCGATATGTACTTTTTCCGGAGTCCAGGGGACGACAGGATGACGATCTCATTTTCTTCGTCCGGAGATCGGTAGGCAACTGCTCGATATTCGTTGCATTGCACTAATTTTATGTTCTTCTTCTCTTTTGCTTTCTTTTACTTGCTTTCAGTTAATCGAGATTGTATAATTAGGGCTCGCAAGGTTTCAGTTCCGATGAAAACAGGGATCGCATCTCTCCCTATTTCGTACGCCGGTGGGGTACAAGCAGCATTGCATGGCGCCATTTCGGTTTTTGATATGTTTATTGTATTCGTCGGCCTCGTCAGATGCCCTTGTTTGGTGTTAAATAGAATTAGAGCATCTAATTTTTGGAATGGAAGTAAGCTGAGTGCTTGATGCGAGTGTAGCTTCTCGTCCTTGCTGGCTTAGGAATTGAAGTATCTGCAAGTTGGCGGCTGCTTCGATATGAGTTTTACGTTCACATAATTGTGACTGTTCCTCTTCTTCTTCTTCTTGATAATTTGACACAAATTAGCTGGACAATGTGGTTGGAAAATTTCGTTCGGATCTTCTCCACTAAATAGCAGCATTGTTTAAGTTTTTGTACTGCTGCTTTCTCTACCATTTTCTTCTTTTACTGACTCTGACTGGGTGAGAGAGAGCTTAAGGACGTTTAGTTTATAAGGTAACGGGAAACAAAGGGATTAAAGGATTCCAGCATTGTGCTGTCATGTTTTAAATTTTAAGATTCAGATCTCGAAATAGGTACTGCCAACTAAAGACTAGATTTATGGAGGAAGAAAGGCGGTCAAATAAGATTTTATGGCTATTTCGAAGAAAGTTATGACAGGATCTCTTTCTTTGCTTCAGTCATCAGGTTCTTCGGAATCATCAACCTGGTCAAGATACGGCACTGTCCCCTATTTACAAGGTGTCAACTCTAAGTTGCATATTTGGCTAGCTGGAACCGTCTTTTGACATTGAGCGCTGCTTTATTTTATCTGAAAGCTTAGGCAATCTCAAAGTGGAAAGTGCATGTTAAATGCTGTCATCATCCAGATGTGATGGTAAATAAGTAAAGATTACGGTTTAGTAGGAAGACGAAGACGACTTGGACAATAACGTATCTAGATTCATGGTTGAAACTAGTTTACGAGTTACAGCTTTTTTTGGTTGTATTATGTTCATATCTGAATTTGCTAGATCTCTGAAGCAATTCAATTTCCATTATTAAACACTCAAGAAGAAAATGCTACTCCATCCGTCATTGGGATTGTAAGCTAGCTGTATTCCATCCAGATGATAGTCTTCAAAGTCCTCGTTGAAGCCTGCCCTAGGTACTTGCAGATTAGAGTTTATCCACAGAGTGCGTACTACACCTTCTAGATTGTCACATGTCTGGCTCCTCTGGCTGACAATGTATGATGTACAGGGACTTCTTTTTTTGCATTAATTCGTCTTTATAATTTTATGGTTCTGTGCTGGAACCTGCAAAGTGGCCTAAAGATTGTTCTGGTTAAGTTCATGAGCTTGATCAATTGCTATTTTGAATTGACTATAAGCCCGATCATGTACTCATTGAGCTATTTTTTATGTGTGTAGGTTGTTAACACAGTTTATTCCTCGCCAAGTCGTGTAAATTTTCAATTGGACTCGAAGAAGGCAAGTGTTTCTGTTGAGCAAAAATTGTTTTATAGGTGCTTTACCTTCTATCTTTGCTCTTGGATCTTGAACTCAATCCATGTTTGTCTTTTTGATTTTCTAGGAAGTCGAAACTACACCTGCCTATCCAGATATATGTTTCACCATTGATGATTTTGACTCCACTTTTGATGCATTTTTAATATGCTCAGTCGGTTATAATTCTACATCCAGACTCTTTTATATTTCAATATGCGATTGTGAAGGCAGACATGGATCACTGCTTGCTTGTAAAGTTGTGAATGCAATAGCTCTTAAGTTGTGCGTACTCTCACATCTTCAACTGATTTGAGGTTCAGCATTGCTAGCACGCAGGTCTTGACGGACATGGATCACTGCTATTGTGTAATACTTAATGCAAATGATGGAGCAGCTTTTCCTAGTCAACAAGATTCTCTTGATAGTGATTCTAACCAGCAACTCCCCAGATGCCATAGCTTTTGGGAAGACAAAAAGGTCTCAGGTGTGGGCTTAACTTCAATTTAAATGAGAATCGTATGTACTTGCTGTTGTTGCCAGCTATTTTCCATCCAGGAATGGGATGACGAAGATCTTTTATAGAAAGCTTTACACGCTCTATGCATAGCAGAATGATTCTCGTTGTTTGGGATCCGTTCGCAAGCTTTCCAGTGAGTTTTCTGGGATCTAGACATGAACTCCGAGGTTTGACATGAGCGGTTTTTGAATTGGGAAGATAGGTCTAGGCTATATTTGAATGTTTACTGCCATTTACCTTAATTATCATTTTTATCCTTCTTTTTTGTTCTTGTTCTTCTGCTTGGAGTGGCTTGTGATTTTGATGAGTCCATTCGGAGATTCTTTGAATCAGTCCTGGTCAAGTTGGCCTGAATGTAGCCATGCGCCTTCATGCATCTGTCCCAAATGTTCCCTTTCCATCTTAACGTTTGAATTTTGAAATAAAATGTGGCATGTACCTCAATGCTTCGATTGGTCGAGTTTATTTAACTTCTAACATCATGAGAGTTGTCTATGCAGGTTACTCTTTTCTCTGGATTTGAAAGCTATCACTTGGTACAAGAAGCATATGATGGTACGTCTTACTTAAAATCACTGTTTTCTGGGTCTCTTTGAGAAAGGAACTATCCTACCATGTCATCAGTATATACTAGCACAGAGGTATTAGGCTTCTAAAGTAAATATTGTTGTTGGTCATGTAGTGGGAAGAATAGCCACCTGAAATTATGTTTGCTTCATTGTTTCATTTTTCGAACTAACACTACTTCTCTATAGTCTTTTTTTCCCCTGAGGTTCTACTTATCTGTGTTAGAGGCACCAGTAGTGTGTACTTGGGGGAAAATACGGGCTAACGAACCATGCTCTATTTAAAAGAAGTAGAGTTGAGCAAGTGAACAAGTTTTAGGTCACTATAGAGTCAATAAAAGATGAGCAAATTTTACTGGCACTAGTTTGTAGAAACTACTTGTGACACCAATTTGAAGACGGCCCTGCAAGCATGTGGAGAAACTCAAATTTGGTCAAAGATTTTGCCCCAGATCTTGTTTAACACGAGTTTCTATCACTTAATCTAGGATGATTCTTCAACGTTCATTATCAAGGTAGCAATAGATTGGTTGTCCCATTTGAGGATTTCTCCCAATGCAGCTACAAGCCAAGCTGTAACATCCAAGTCATTCTGTGTAATCATTGCATTTTGTGGCTCGCTGCTATTTCATGTTCTGTCCAGATGCTTTTAAGCTATATTTACTTGTTCAATTGTTTATCATTTTTCTTGGTGTCTCACATTTATCACTAGCCATGCTGTTTAGCAGATTGCTTTGCTCAGTATTCTGTTTCTGTCTCAGAAGGGAGGTCTGGATTGGGAAGTCTTCTTTCGCTTGGCCAATCTTCTGAAAGACCTGAGAGGCTTTTATGAAAGGACCAGGAGGACGCAGAGAGGTTGAAGTTTCTGTTTCAGGTGTTGCAGGTAAAGGTTTTGTTGCTTTTTCCCTTAATTGGATTGAGCCTTGGTATGGAAACTTAGAACTACGATTGTTATTGTGGCAGTGGCACAGCTTGAAAGATGATGCGGAGTAACAATTTTTAGGTGCGTGTGAATTACTGCACATTTCTGAAACTTTTTGTACATGTTCTGACGGCTTGTCATTTCTCCAATAGCTTCTCTAGGACATGACCGTAGCTTTTGGTATTAAAGTAACCATCAATTGCGAGATCCTGTGATTATTGTCTAAGTGATTATTTTGCTCTCCCTGGACAAATTTGCATGCAACATCAAATTACTTCTTGCACATGTAGCCGATCATTCGCTTGCTAAAAGTTTTCGTATTGAAGCATTGTTTTTCATGTCAGACCAAAGCCAAATGGACGCTGGACCATTTTCCCCAGTTGCATCCAACAAAGGGTTCAGGATTGGCTCGATATTTCAAAGAGCAGCAGCAGTTGCATCAGTAGCAGCAAAGCATGCCCATGTAGCTGCCACCTCCTCCGCTTACGGCGATGAAATGGTTCCCCTTAAATGCTGCTTAATGTCTATATCATTGCCTTGCGAGACCATTGCTGACGATCTTTTATTCAAGGTGAGAACATTCCTCGTGTCTTTTCTACTTGGCTCTTCTAAATTCTCCGACCAATCGATGGATTATGATGTTAGTGGACTGAGTTTTCTAATGAGCCATTAAGCAATTCGAATACTTCAAATTCTTAACTTCCATGCCCAAGGTAGCCCACCCGTGAACATATAAGCATATGTTTCTCCTTGTGATATTTCAATCAGAAGAGTCGGTCCCTGTAAGAAAAGGGCAATGCTAAATTTGAAGAACCAGATCCAGATACGAGCCCCCATATGTAAACCGTCTCCTTCGCATTTTCATCCAGTTTTAATGGGTGAGCTGGTCGCATCGCTGTGGCAGCCATGTGAGATGGGCGTGAAGCGATGGCGTCGTCAAGTCGAGGCATTGTCGGCATATCGGAGTTGAATCGCGACGATTACTGTCTCTAGGTACGCCCGACAGATAGAACTTATGTTAGCTTCTGTTTGCATTGGGCTATGAACGTCTTGGCATTTCCTCTGGACGACTGTCGTGGTTCTTTCCGGTCTGTATTGCTTGATTTTGTCTCGACAAATCTGACTTTGCGTCTCCCTGCGCGAACGCAACTTCAATACCTACATTTGTACACCAAGATGTTCCGTGGAAAATGTTACGATGGTCACAACAGATATACGACTTAGTTTTTAGTTCATATTACTCGGTAAAAATTTTCTAACAAATATTTATAACTGTTATGTTTTTAAGATTAGTACTCGAGACTTGTTAAATGAAAACCAAACATTTGAAAACTAATTTAAAATTATTGTGTTTACAGTAACTTGATAGTAACTTGCACGTGTTGGATGGACCTTGTATAAAGAGAAGTCTTTTTAGATCCAATCTACCACATCATATATGATTTTATATGTTAAAAATTTGAGAATCTCATGTGGAAAGACTAGATTAGTTGGGTCAAATGTGTATAAATAAAAAAGATTTTATTTACTAATTATTTAATACTTGGATTATATATTAAAATTCTAACATTATATTATATCATGTTGAATTTGTACTCTTCGCATTATTTTCGTGGAACTTTATTTGAAAAGACGCTTGTGAGAATCTCACATAGAAAGTAAAAAATAGTTGGGGCAAATATATAGGTGAAAATGACTACAGCTATCAATTTTTTTATAAGTAAGACTATATTTACAAAGAAAAAATTATCTATTTACTTGATGTTTGTTACTTATTACACCCCATTAGAGCTCATAAGCACGTGTCGTTTAAAGAATGAAAATCGTACTAGAATATCTATATTACAATTAAGTGTGCACGGTCATTGCTCTTTCGCCTAAGTTTCGAATTTACCCGTGACCATTATCCTACAAAAAATAGCAACTTCAATTATCAGTTACCCGAAGGTTTGGATTGATACAAGTAGTAAGCTTTTACTTTGTCCAGACAAAAACTATGTTTTAAAACTTATTTTTGAGGCAGCAAATGCAACCTCAGTTGTAACCGAACCGTTAAAATTTCACAGAGAAAGTGCCTCGAGATCTATGCTCGAAAGGCTAGATTGTGAATATTGTTGTTTAGTAAGAATCGACGTGATTTCTGCGCTTGCTTTGGTACTGGTGTTGAATAACATAATCCTGGTATATTAACCGGTAGAATTCAAATTTTAAGAATAAAATTATGTTAACTTTGGTACTGTAATCATGTGTCATTCAACTCAATTTAACTATGAATTAATTAATTAAGTAAATGTACAAATATAATATAAGGTGGTTTAGGAAAAAAAAATAATGGTGCGACCATGCATCTAGAAAAAGGACTGAACGACTAAAGGACAAACAATGTTAGCCCTGGGACCATTTTAAATTTCATGAAAATACGCAGAAATCTGAGAAATATACCTTCAAACGACGACAAAGCAACAACCAGGTTTTGACCAAAAAAAAAGCAACAACCAGGTTGGTATGCTCAGCTATCAATGGGAAGCAGGTAAAAACACTAAATTAAGTTTGTGACATAACATACATAATTAATTAATCAAAAACAGCTTTTCAAAGGAAAAAAATAGGGGAAAGAAAATAAAAAATGTCAGCACATGAAGGCTACTCCACAGTTTGAAGCACAATAAAGCCGGCAACAGATGTGGCTTAGATTCTCTCTGGGGGATGGGCTTATAATTAATCTTACTCTTACTACTAACAAGTATTTCGATTGACTAGTAAAAGAATTGTTATAGATTAAATAAGAAATTTGAGTTTCGAACATTAAAAATATAGCAGTGTTTAATATTCGTCGGAAGAATTTACCATCTGTTAAAGATTTTACGTAGATTTAAAATTTGATTAGTCGGTCTAATAGGTAGGTGTCCCGCGGATACCAGGGGTATCAACCAAACAAACTTACTCTTGATCATTGCCAAATTGCATGTTAGCTACCGCTTTAATTCTACTTTTTATAAGAACATTAACGAAACTAACTGCCAAGAAATCTAACGGGCAAAACTGCCCCGGAATATTCCCAACTCGTATTAAAAGTTTGTTGGACAATCCAAAACATTGTGGGTGCCATGTTATGCCCGGGGTCGGATTAGGTGGGGACATGAATTCTCCCCACTGAAATGGATCAAAGGGAGTAAAAAGATAATTTGGACAATAAAATTATATTCAGGGGTAATATTGAAATTTAGCACAAGCAAAAGAGAGAGGAATAATTAATTAGTTTCACTAAACCCAAAATCATACTATTGGTTGATTCTTCACATTCCTCTTCCTTTCAAAATTCAAAATTATCCACTTAAGAAAACTTATGGTCTTCAAAATACAAATTTTGGATAGTACTCTGGGTCAACAAGTCCAATCGGACGGACCACCGGTCGGACCAAATTTTTTAATTTGAATATAACCAATAGGAATATTAGACCGGATCGGACCGGATATGTATTTTTTATTTAAAAATCTGGGTGAACCACCTCTGGTTGGTCAAATTTTTGGTCTGACCATTTTATCCGACCAAATTTAGTTCGGTTCGCAAGGTAACTATTTTTTGGTCAAAATCCGGTATGCATTTACACCCGTATCCTGGTCCGACCGGTCGGACGGCATATTTTAAAATTCGGAGGACGACGACACAAAAACCAATATAACTATATATGAAAACCATTATCGCTACACATGTAAACCAATATCACCACATGCGAAAACCAATATCCCAACATTCGAAAACCAATATCGCTACACATGCAAACTAATATCGCTACATACGAAAACCAATATCACTATATACGCAAACCAATATCACTACATACGAAAATCAATATCCCAATATCCGAAAACCAATATCCCAACATCCGAAAACTAATATATGAAAATCAATATCTGAAAACTAATATATGAAAACTAATATATACGAAAACCAATATCAATACATACGAAAACCAATGTCCCAACATACGAAAACCAATATCCCAACATCCGAAAACCAATATCCCAACATCCGAAAACTAATATCCCAATATACAAAAACCAATATCCCAACATCCGAAAACCAATATACGAAAATCAATATCCGAAAACCAATATATGAAAACTAATATATACGAAAACCAATATCAATACATACGAAAACCAATGTCCCAACATACGAAAACCAATATCCCAACATCCGAAAACCAATATCCCAACATACAAAAACCAATATCCCAACATCCGAAAATCAATATCCAAAAACTAATATCAGTAAACATGCTAACCACTATAAGTAAACGTGCGAACCAATATCATTAAATATCAAAACCAATATATCATTACATTTACAAACCAGTATCATTAAATATGAAAACCAATGTCATTACAACTGAAAACCAGTATTACTATATCTGAAAACTACTATCATTACATCTGAAAATCAGTATGAGTATACAAATATACCAATACAAAAAATACTATTGTACAAATACAAAAATATCATGGTGGTAAACATGATGTTCATGGCGTAGACGGAGCCGAAGAGGTAGTAGAAGAGGCCGTCGGTGGCGGTGTCGAGAATGTTGGTGCAGTTTAGCCGGCCAGGTCATCCCATTTCGCCGGGCCGAGGCTAGATCCAACGCGTAACCGCTCTTGACCATGAGTTATACTAGTGAACTTCACAGAAATTTAAAAGGACAAAAAAATCTAAAACGAAACGGAGAGAGAGAGAGAGAGTGTGTGTTATAAACGTACACGTGTACGGATAAACGGAGTGATCGGCAGTTTCACTCCGGCGGCGAAGCTTCTTCTCCCGGTCTCTTCTTTTTCTCCGGCGAGGGAAATGGGATGAGAGAGAGAGAGAGAGAGAGAGAAAAAGAAAGTGACCACGAAAGAGAGGGGAAGAGGAAGAGAATATATGGTCAAAAAGTGGAATTAATGTGGGCGGCAGAATTAATATGGGCGGCAGAATAAATGTGGGTGGAATCTTAGTTGGCACTTTTTGGGATATATGGTCAAAAATATCCTTCGTGTGATATTGACCATCAGATCAAATTTTTTAATTAAAAAAATAGATCCAAGGGCTCTGAATGAGTCCCCTCCGTAGGGACAACTATTTAGTAGTCCCTACTCAATCCAAAACCGTTATGCCCTGATCAATAATTTCTGGAAAAAATGTTTGGGATGGACACTTAAAAGCTAAACCAATGCTTTTGGGAGAAAATTAAGGATAAATTAAAGTCTGAAGAAACTAAAAAAAATTAAGAACTTGGTTTGGTAACCAATTAAGTTTACCATAGCACAAATATATGCGAAACAATTATAGTTGATTGAATTGAATACAATATAGAATTTTTTAAAACTGCTTTGGTTTTTTGTAATTACGAAAAATTGAATGAAGTTACGAGAAGTTAAAAGATTTTTAGGCAAATGGAATCTTGGTTTTTATTCTAAACTTACTTTTGAATTTTTGTAACTTCACCTAAGGTTACATGCCACAAGGAAAGTGACCTGCAAAAAGAAAAATATAATTTGGTAGTAGCTCGCTATAGGAAACATTACTCTTTTATATGGTCTAATCAAATTAGGCATATTATTTTTGTACTGCTCTCCACTAAAGGCTAAATCTTGATTGACAAAAAAGATGTGATCAGAATTTCTTTCCTTTTAATTCGAGTCTCTTTTTCTAATTTTTTTAGGAGACAACTTTGCAATATTACTAAAGATTAGACGAATGATTTAACCGATAACTTGATATATATGGAAACATTAATCACAAAAAACAATGACCACATGATCATAATTCGTATTCCAGTGGCTACAAAGACTCGGAATCTTGTTCAGTGGCTCCAGAGTGCAACTAGGAAAAGAAAAAAAAATGCAACAATGTCCAACTTAATTAGGTAGTTTGATTGTTGCTCCTTTTGTATGAATTAATTGGTATCTTAGCATTGATTAAGCTAATCCATGTTTGAGTCAAATCTGAAGGATTGAATTGGTTACGGACAACGTGAATCCAGTAACACCAATCAGACAACACATCACACGGCGGCACATCACACGGCAGCACATCACGACGGTACATATGAACAACGACACATCAGGCAATGTGCTGCTGTAATTTGTGATGTGCCGTTGGAAAACTGATGTACCATTGAATGTGTCGTTGTCATATCCCGCCAGGGTTATATGTCGATAGTCCTCCATATTGTCCGATCGGTGCTACTGAGGGGTCAGCTGCACTGAATCTAACCCCCAAATCTGATTACAAAGGGCAACAAAACTTTTATCGAGTTTTGCCGTTGAACCATACATTAGGAGTGGGAAGTTTTTGGATCCAATTTTTAAGTGCGAAAAATATAGATACTCATTGTTTAAAGGTTTTGGGTTGTATATGAATATTCTAAGATGGTAACAGAGTAGGTTAATCTTGTGGCCCGTTGTACTCGCACAACCCCTTATTATTGAACCTAATTTCTAAGTAAAAAATGTACATACTCATTACCTTAAAATGATGGACCGAGGCAACAGTTAATGTGCATGATGCGTGGTTGTTTGGCAGTCTAGTTGTGTTGGTACACATGCTATGTTATGTTTTGTAGTGCCTACATGTTACACATTTACCATATTTATATAATTTAACCGACTTCTACCATATGACTATAACTAGTAGTTAAAGTTGTTGCTCAATTTCCTACTTAGCACCCAACTTTTTGTTCCAAATGTATATATCCATTATTGTTGGATTCTTCGTGGTTAAGCTAAGCCTAACCTTCCTTTTATGGAACACAAATTTAAAAAGGAACAAGAAATAATAGGCCTCTTCTCTGCCTCTACTATTGCCACCTCCACTACTAGCTTTTTTAAAGGTAAAAATTTTATTAATACTATTTGTACAGATATACAAAGGATGAAATTCTCTCGTACTAAATATAGTGTTACAGTCACGAGCTTCATTAAAAAACTCGTCGCGGTAAATACTAAAAAAAACTACAATGAGAAAAAGAACACCCGAAAATACCGCTAAAATTAAAACCAGTTTCGATGGAGATTCGTATTGCAATTAAAAATGCAAGGAGTGTGAATTTTCTCAATCCAAAAAGCTCCAACACTTGGAAAATGGTTTCCTGATGTGGGCCCTCTATATCTCTTTTCTAGTTTTCTTGGTCCATAAATACCCATCCCTTACACTGCATTCTTCCCTTTTCCCCTCCTTTCCTCCCCTACGGTTCATTTTGAAAAGTTCTTTTTCTTTTCCGGTTCACCATCTTTTAGTTCTTTTCCCCTTTCAAAGATAATGTTATTTTCCAATGAAGCGGCCCAGCTCGAGCACCAACCGGTTCAGGAAACAAGCTACTTCACGGCCCATGAAATAGAGGAACTCATGTCTCTATTCCAACCATCACAAACCGTCAGCCCGGTCACCTCGACTTGCTCGGAGGGGTCGAACCAGTCGGCCGGCCCGTTAAACGAGAAGAAGCGCCGCCGGATGATATCCAACCGGGAGTCGGCCCGTCGGTCCCGGTGTAGGAGGAAGAGGCTTATGGAGGACCTGAACGACCAGGTGAAGACATTGGAACATAAGAACCATGAACTCAAGAACCAGTTGGGTTGGGTTCTGAACCGGTTCTACGTGTTGTGGCAGGAAAATGACCGGCTCAACTCCGAGTCATCGGCCCTCCTGGCCAGACTTTCCGGTCTGAACACTGTCCTAGCCGCCATGCAACGATATCAAGCACAATAACTTCTTGTTTTAATTGATAAATACCATCGAGAAATCTATAACACTTGGGGAAATTAAGATATAATTAAAAAAATCTGCAATTAGGGCTCAATCTTCTCATCTTTGATCTCTTCGACATAGACACGTTCATGGGTGGAGATTGGCTAGGAGTCACGATTAGGACATAGAAGTACTAAATGTTTTATGTTTCTTTAGTCAAAGCCCTAAACGACCTGTAAAGATTCGAAGGGGCCTTGCTTTTGTTTTTTTGTCATGTACGTAGGTCCATTTTCTGTAGGAATTGGACACTTGTTTATTTTTAAACGGGCTTGCTTTTTTGTACTGGCAGCTTTGTACAAAGTAAAAAATCGCGTATTCTCGTCGCTATCATTATATATACATTTAAATATAAGTTTGGTGACCCTATTTAGAAGTTGATATTGAAAATTCAAATCTTGTGACTTGTACCAAGTTTTTTTTTATAAGTAGATTGGTATTAAGGCAAGAATAATTTCAGACAAATGTTTATCAAGGTTTACAAAAAAACCCACCAAAGTACAAGGCCGAAATTACAGAACACAAAGTCAATTGCATTTACAATCTCGTATTTTCCATAAAACTCAAGTCTCTGCATCAGAAAAGACATGCGCTTAACTCAGGTCCATGGGCATTACAGCAGTCTGGTTGATAACACTTACCACCGTAGCAGGCTCACCATTCCAATCAACTCCAATTTGGACAGCTACATCTCGAGAAGCAGCAGCCCTTTCAATTAAAATTTGATCTTGATCCTTTTTTGGTGGAGAGGGCGAGAGAGATCTAATCGTCTGATTCATTTGAGCCAAAAGATTTCTTAGGAGCACTGTTTCAGTTTGAATCGAAGCCTTCTTGTTGATTGAGAAAGATAAAGCCTTTGCAGTTGGCTTTCTATTATGCTTTGAAGTGCGTGGCACCACTTTTGAAGCCTCTGCCTTCGTGGATGTGTGAACAAGTATCTCAGCACTAGCATGAGCATCCACAAGATACACATCCCCCGCTATAGGGCCCGAGCTCGCTTCTGCATTTGTCTCCAACCCTGTAATCAACGGAAGAGGATTATTATCCTCCATACGCCCATGCATTAAGGTGCGACCAGAGTCTCCAGCTTTGGGTACTAACCGTGAATCGCAAGGTGATGCACGCTCTTCCTGTACTAGGCTTTCTAAGATAGTAACAAAAGCCAAAGCTGAGCTCTCCTCCACTTCCAATGTCAAGTCTGGGGCATGTACATTCATCGTCCCAAGAACTGCTTCTTTTAAAGCGAAAGGGAGAGCGTCACCAACTCGTAGCGACTCTTCACTCTCCAATGCACCGTCTTCACACAAAACATCAAAAGCGTTATGAACAGGGACAATTTCCTTCTTGGGTGATCCAACTAGAGGATCTATAGACCCACTAGTTGTGGTAGTAGTTGCCCGTGGCTGACAAGCTTGCAAAATCTTCTTAGAGCCCTCGCCGATAACCTGCTTCCCACGAGCAATTTCACGATGTGTAGCCCGATTCGCACCTCCCTCCCTAGAGTGCAACTTGCGACAGTTTGAAAACGTATGTCCAATTACTTGGCAATGATCACAAAAACTGGGGAGATCCTCATAGACCAGATCTACCAAAGAACTCCTGCCCTCTTACCTCAAACAAATCTGCTTCTAACGCAGTTTGGTCATGTCCGTATCAACTAGAACCTGTATGAAGGCACCATTAATCCTATTCAAAGCGCCAGAATCTGCACGTATTGGCTCTCCAGCAGTGGCAGCTAGACCAAAAAAAATGTCTGACTCGACATGTTCCATGCTCAAACCAACTAGTTTAACCCAAACTTTTGCTCTAGTGGCACTGACCTTGCTTGACCTAAAGAATGATACCCAGGGCTGCAAGTAGAGAACTCCCTGAGGTAATTTCTACACAGGCGAATCCCACACTGCATCCCTGTCTTTCTCCAAAGCAAATTTGAAACCAAAGTATTCGAGTCCCAATGGAAGCATCTTCACCTCCTGAATTGGCCACATCTTCAAGATTGAACTACGCAACTCAAAGGACGAGCATGGCTTGCTCTTTTTTGGCATGATCAATCTTCCAATTATAGTTTTTCGTCCATAACTCACGCAAGTATCTGACCTATCCTTGTTCAAGAAAACCTCAGGAATATCACTATCACATATAGGTTGAATATAATTACATGTGTTGATCCAACCACTTTGCTGAGGGCAGATAGAGGCAGCGTAAGAGCACAAGGGCAGCGGCATCGAGTTCTGCGTGTCCACCAAGAGGTTCAGGATAGCCTTTTGACTGCCCCGCTCTCCGCGCGAGGGCCTTCTCCAAACGAGCCAATACGCTCATGTACCAGTTGGAGAAGAGGAGTCAAGCAGGCCTGAATCGCCGCGACGACGGATGGATAGAGGAAGACGAGGATGTGGGGGCCACCGTCCTATCCTAAACCAGTGAGGTCGCCGGACTTGGAGAGGGAGGGGCGCCTTGGAGGGCTCAAGCCGCCGGGGACAACGGGTTGAGTGCAGGGGTTACAGGGGACGGAGAATGAGAAACCGACTCCGGAGAGGGGCGACCCGTCGAACCTAGAGTCGGCGGGAGCCGCGCCATGAGCCCGGTGGCCGGAGAGTCAATCAGGGCTAGGGTTTTCGGGAATTTGGGGGTTTTCGGGAGCTTTTTTTTTTAGCTATGCCGAGGGTCAATTCCGTTGTACCAAGTTATCTTAATGCATAAATATCTGCTTTAAAATACCCTTGATCGGTTTCTTTAGCTTTATTATGTGCTGGTCTTCCTCGACTAGATCGTCCCATCTTTGTTAGCAGTTATTGCCATGACTCGCATAGTCTCTGAATTAAGATTCTCTACAATGTCCAGATCTCTATTCTTGTTTCCCGCCAATTCATTAGAATTACCAATACCATGTCGAACCACGCCACCAATTGCCTTGGAATTCTGCCGTTGTCCAGGGTAGCATATGAGATTAGGAGCAGAGTCTCCGAATCGTTCAAAATCTTCCCTTCCTCAATTGCCATAGTATTACCAATGCCCTGTCGAAGAGAAAGAGTCTTCTCCGAATTCTGCCATATATGTATGAAGATCATTAAGTTGCTTCCTACAATCCGAAGCTCTAGCTTCTATATTAATCGAAGTATCCACGTCCAAGCCACACTCATTCCTGTGCATACCAAAAAAGAATGGGTGGAGAGCGACCTTGTCACGACAAAAAAAAATCTATTGTGTTGTCTGAATTCTCATCTATTATACCATCTCCACTAGCAAGAACCACATAAGGATTTTCTGTTTGTAGTGAAGTATCAACGGATGGAAATCTCAGGTTGATGCATGAAGAACCACCAGAGGTGTTATGGGACGAACTTGAAGATCTAGAAGAATCTCAGTTATCAGTTTGATAGTTTTCCAAGACACGCAGGGACGAACTACAAGAATGAAGGACACACGATGATCTTTATGATATTTTGCCATGCGCGCTACGTAACAGCTGGACACTTGGCTCTTCTTTCAAAGAAAGATTTGACGGTTATCTTCATCTCTGAGCTCAGTTTTAGCAAAGAAATGGATCTTTCTCATTTCTAAATCATTTCAGCTCGTTCGAGCTTCATTCTCTCCGTTTTCATTTTTGATATAAAGTGGGAATAGAACCTAGTTTTTTGAGTGCTGATAAATGCTACGAAACATGAACGATTTTCGAGTAAATGATTGACTCGACGATGCTTGTCGCACTCGGATGAAAACTTTTAAAGTTGTGTTCTTGAGACGTAATTGATAATCAAGTGATGTTTGTCCACACTATTTGTTGCTAATGAATTCCGACAAATACACTTCTAAGATTGCTCAAGAATTGTAGGATTTTTAAGTAGCAATTCTTAGAAATTCCCCTCTACAATTATAATAGCAATATCTTTATAATAGAATTGCAGAAAAGAGAGAAGACTTGAGTGAAGCTTATCTGGATGGATGATCCAAATGGTAGTAGAGACTTTTATTTATAGGACCTCAAAGGTTATGTAGAATATACTCTAAAGGTCATTATTTAATCCAAGTACACTTCTAAGATTGCTCAATAATTATAAGATTTTTAATTAGCAACTCTTAAAAATCCATCTCTAAAATTATAACAACAATGTCTTTATAATGGAATTGTAGAAATAAGAGAATACTTGAATGAAGGGTATGTGGATGGAATAGTAAGTAAAAACTTCTATTTATGGAATCTTAAAGATCACGTAGAATATATTCTATTTAATCCAAATTTCAAAGGTCATTTTCCAAAAATCATTTCATTTTCTATGCAAAGTTTTTAATTTAATTTGGAATAATACCAATTTAAACATGGAAGCACTCTTTTATTCTCCATGACTTCTTTTTCTTTTTGTTTGATGTAATTATTAACCAAATTAAGTAAAATTTCATTTGGTATTAAACAAAAAGAAAACATCAACAATTTTCATGTTGTTTACCAAACCACAGTGGCTGCCTCGCTATAACCAAGAAACTTTTCTGGGTAACAACTGGCTATAAAATAAGCCAAAAAGAACTCTCCAGAAAATGCAGGCAGTTCGGTTGTACAATTGAGTCAAAATCTTGAAAATTATACAAGAAATAAGAAACGACAGGAACATACATTTATAGAGGTTGTTCTTGTTCGATTCGGATTATGCAAGGTGAAAGAATCTGATCATGTCATAAAATTACTGCCAATCAAATCGTAGACGTTGTAATCATGCTTAAAAAAGTTTATAAAGGACGTTTGGTAGAATTAATCATTGAGGACAACTAATTAATTACTCCCCTCATGCCACTTTTTTTTCCTTTTAACAAAAGGTATGACCATCAACTTTAAAGTGCATGGCTTTGATTGTCCCATGTAAAGGTTGTAGGGAGACGGATAATTTTCTTCCAGGTGCATGAAATGGATTTGGTTGATTGGATCTGTAGTCCCTATCAAATCCGCAAAGGATCTTTCATAAATAGTGATGAAAAAGAAAAGATAAAAGAAAATATAGCTATGCAACACTAACAATCATTTGAATTAACTGGTGAGAGAGTTATCAATTTTTAATTAAAATATCTCGAGTTCTAATATCTTAGAATACATCAACTTTAAATAAGAATAACTTTCGACGTGGCATGTATGTCCGTATTTTACTGAAGTTAACTTTTGACTAGAATGCATATGGAGTATATATTTTCTATGCTTATGTTTTGGAAAAAAATGTGTTTTCTTTTTCTGGTGGATAAAATCCAATCCTGGGAGAGTACGTAGCGTTGTAGTAAAACTAAAAAGATTTGTGGTGGAATTTGAAAGTTGAGGGTGTAAAATCCTTTTAGGACTTTTCAAGTCGCCAATCTTACTTTCCGGAAAGAACCCATTCTCAATATAAAAAGGAATAGAAACCGATAAGACGAAACGAAAGTATGTTTGATCATTTTCTACCATAAAGTATGTTTGATGATTTAGCCAACACGTGATGGCATAGCTTTTTGATTAAATTCGTGGTCATCGAAATGTATAAGTGGTAAAATTTGCACCATTTGAACATTAAATAATGTAATGTCTCATGTTCAACTATTTCCACGGACTGCCACGAATATTTTCTAATGCGTTTTGTCCTCATTCACACTCAGCTTAAGAAACTTCACAGGAGATCATCCATTCTACTTTAACCTAGAATGTTTGTCGATTGGTTAGGCCTTTTTCCTGCCTATACTAGTGCACCCATTGTTTTAGCACAATAAATCCTAAAAAGTACCTCATATTTAGCTAGCTCTCACATGCTAAAGAGAAAATAGAGTTCCGACCTAATTAGAACTCCTATTACATTAAAAATATCATTAAATAGAAATTTGAGACATTTTTAACACGATTCACCATTACATATTTTCTGAAACGAAATTCAGAATCACATTCGTTTGAAGTTTGTACGGGTTTTAGATCGTCTTTCATGTCATCACACAAAAGATCATACAATAATTTTTCACCTAAAATTTAAATGGTAATTGAAATGCTTTTTTATGCCGTGAAGCACTAGCTAGCCAGAAAATTCAGCATGTGATGATAAAGAGAACTTCGCGGACAATATTTACCTTCGGAATTTCAAAACTTTACATGAATGTTCTTTTAAAGTAATTGGTGACCTCGTGTTGAGAGAGAGAATCTATGACAGCATAGTGTCGTTACATGAGAGTTCAACTGTTGTATATATTTACAAATAAATTGTATTTTGTGGTATTTTATAGTCTAGTCACTTTGTGATTTAGTTTTGTCTCGATTTCATATCGGTTAGAATAGAACTTAGAGCATGCTAGAAAGAATATGAATAAGTCATTTTGAGTACCAATCAAACTCATTTGGGCTTCCATCCGTTACGAAGAAAAAAAATAAAATAAATAAATATTACATAAAAGGGACAAATATGTGACTGATCACATTGGTCCAATCACGAGTTCAAAAATAGTCAAAATTTTAAATCGGAGGTGCCTCTTCGTGAGTTGCAGATCTCTTCGGCTTGAGTTGCAACCTTTCGGTATAGCGGATCTTTTCTGAGAAATGGTTGCCACCCTTCAGGAACAACTCTTTAGTATCTATAAATACTCAAACAAGTTTGGCGGCAAATGGCACCAAAAACAGAGTCTTCCCTCCTGTGAATTTCTTCTCTTTTTTTCGAGTTCATAACTTGCGAGTTCTTGTATCAAGAAATTCGTAAAGAGTGTAACTTGTGAATTTTGAGTGTTATAGATTTTGTATTCTGAAGGTTAATTCCTTAAAACCATTTACACCATAGTGAGAGGAATTAATATCTATAAAAATATCATCATTTTTCGGTGTGCCTAACCTATATTTAAACTCCATTACCCACAAATATACAACATCAACTATGTTGCATTTTCAGAATTCATTGTGTATTTGAAAGGAGTTGACCTCCTTGCTTATCTTATGCTACAATCTTCTGTTCAGTGAGCCATTTTCTCTTCGATCTACAGAGTCACAATGTATGATTAGTCCCAACAGTTCATCACGGAAGAAATGACTTAATAAACCAGGATCACTAACTAATATTAATATAATATTAATAGAATGGAAAAGAAAGGTCTTGTTTGTATACTTTCGCCGGGTTCAATCTTTTTATTTATAATTGATCAAAATTAGAAGGGTATTTGCACGCAAAACAATGCAATACATGATAATTTAAGGACACTTGAATTTATAATTTAAACTTCAGGAGGTATGAATGAGTGGTGTAAGGAATTATCTTACAATCAACAAAAAATACATGAATTTTACGTAGAAAGTTCTGAGAGTAAAACAAATTATGCACAAAAGAAATAGTTTTCTCACGTCACTCGCTACACAAAGAAGTAGCGTGCATTTAAATTTCTGTATCTAACTATAAAAAAAATTAATACAATGCATAGATAGAGCCTAGTTAATTTGAAGTAATTATTTGCCCAATATCCACAGTATTTCATTTTGACACTTCATCCAGAGGTAACAAAGGTAAATGGACACCTTTTTATTGGGATAATTCAACTATTAAAAAGATCAAACACGTGGCAATTAGGGACATTCGATTTGCCGGCCCAGATACGAATAAGAAATTAAAGAAACCCGAGCTCGAAAGAAACGAAAGGCCCAAACTTGAAAGTTCACTGGACGTCGATTTCAAAATTCAGATCAAACAAATCCAGCTAGATTCAAACGATTGAAATATTAGCCACCCAGCGGTCCGACCGACGACCACCAACAACAATCGCCAACGCCCTGAACGGACTCAGTTTAGAGAGAAGAGTGAAAAACTGATGGAGAAGATATGTAATTGAAAAAAATAATCAATCCAACAACAGCCAAGATTTAATTCAGAACATGCCAAAAAAGCGATCTCGTACTTATTAGATGAGTCTTTCAACCTTTCAAAAATTATACTCGGCTCACATCAGTGACCTAAATGTCGTTGAGCTTAGCAAGAACCGAAAGTAGAAGCCAAGGCATTGGCCAACGAACGGAAACAAAAATTTGTAGTGGACCCGAAAGGCCATTAAAGAGTCCAAGTCAGGACCACCGATGGCGTTTTTCGGTTTTATGATGAGATGGTGACCGTGGAGAATGAGGCCCATGTCGACATTCCGTCAACTTGTAGGATGCATCATCATTTACTACTCGAAGAAAAAAAGACCACCTGCATTTAGATTGGTACTCCTCAGGAGATAAACTAGTGGACATCCCCAGCTCTTTCTCAGTCTCCAAAATCTTATCCCCAACCTTGTATTGTCAAGAGTGGTAAAGCGGAAGCGAGGGCGACACGTCGAACCTTGTTCCGAGGGGAGTAGTGAAAGCAACCTTATTAGCACATCTCACATTCAAGTTTATCAGAATGTAAATCAAGGAGATAAGAATGTATGGTGTATGCAAACAAGTATACCGAAATACCGAACTCTAGCATCAAAGTATAATAGAACCAAAGCATATGAATCTCGTATGCGATCAGAATTCATACGAATCTCGATCTTTTTCTATGGAAAAGCATTTATTGGAAATGGATAAGGAAAAGCAACAGAGTCCGTCTACGTACGTCAATACATGCCGCGCTGGCGTATAAAGCATGGAAGCAAGTTCATATGAGACAGCTCAAAAAAGTGCAGTGACTAAATATATCAGAAAAAATTGCAGTTATAAGGGCCTGTCAATGTTTAAATACTAGAACCAAAGACATTCACATATCAAGATCACAGGACGGGCCACAATCTCAATCGAGAACGAGACAACAGTTATAATTGCCCCTCCACTTATATCTTGACAGAGAAGGAAACCATCAGAGAAACAACAAATTCAGGGTCGGGACCATATTTGAACAAAGTATGTATACACCATCTGGGTTCTCCGAGGGGACAGAGACATGAAAGTATGGGCACAAAACAAGGAGGCAAATGTCCACTTACAAAGACAAACAGTGTTTGGTCATTAAAAGCTATTACGAAAGCTAATGAAATTCTGCCAGGAAGTACCTAGACCTTACTCCACAAACAGTTGATACCATATGTAACCTAGAGGTGATCTTATATTGTCTCATCTCATATCTTGCCAAGCCTCTAATTTTGTCTTTGCTCTGTTTGCAATATTTTCCAATCCCATATCATTCCAAGTGAATCCCATTTTCCTCCAGAGACAAACTTAGGATACAAAAGTTAAGTAGAGAACCACTGCACATACCTCACCAAGTTCAGAGATGGCCGGTTCGGAGCCATCAACACTGTACCATCTCCTCCAAGAGCAACAAGAACCTTTCATCCTGCAGATTTACCTTTCAGAAAGAGGGTGTCCAGAAAAGAGATTGAATTCGCCGCATAGCTTCAGCTGCTATCATTGGATCTCAAGGAAGTCAGTTAAAAGGTCAGTGAGATGCATGTTAAACAGGAGCAAAGAGGATATTCCATGGTGTTTAAAAATGATAACAGCAGTGTATAACCAGCTCATCCCCTTCAAAGCAAGGCCAAAAACAAAAAAGATCAACCATAAAGAGAGAAGATGCATTACCAAGCAGAATTCTACACCTGACTTGGTCGAAGAATATGGTGGTTTTTCTACAGCTAGCAGCACAATAATGGAAAGTTATTATATCCAGCATGGCGTTAAAAACGCAACAGCCTTATTACAACAAGATCCAGGATCCTTTACAGCCAGCAATCATCAGCCTACGGGACTCCGCAGCCAAAGAGAAAAGGAGGTACGGGTACCCTATTTATTGCCATTTTGATTTATCTGGTTCATGCATGTATGGTTTACAATCAAGAAAGAAGACACTGTTTTTTTGCAATAACACACAAAGCTAACAGGTTTCTCCAGACGAAGAGCTCAAATTCCATTGCTTGGAAAATGATAAGCAACTTAGCCCAGTTTCAGTCCTGGAAGACACAAGTTCCATTGGAAGTCCTACACCAGGCACAGGTCAGGATCGTTCTGCTAGATGCTTAGACACATTAGCATAATCTAAATTCGGACTAAAATTGAAGTTATTCTTTCTGATAAAACAGAGAATTTCCCAAAAAGAACAGAAACACCAAAGGACGTAGCAGAGAGCTACATTCTGTGTAGCAGCTCAATATGGGAACTACTTTTTCACTCAGGATTTACGTCATCAGTTGGTGCAAAACTCGCAGAAATACAAGACTCTGTCCATTCTGGTTATCAATCACAGGATGGTATATCCAAAACAGGGTGGCACAAGCTGATGCTAGATTTGGTAAAAGAGGTTGTTCAGACCCAAAGCAGGAGTATAATGCAGAAGCATCACCAGGGAGGATATCTAGAATCAGAAGAGCTAGGGAAGATCATAGCTGAGAAGATGAAATCTTGGACAAAGCAACTCGGAGATGCATCAAACTCAATTAGATTTGAAGACTCGGATTTCCGGCATCCAGGTGAGGAATGGAGGAGTTATGAGCAAGAGAAAAAGGAAGTTGGTCTAGAGATTGTGGATGCCATCCTAGAGGAAATCAATGCTGAATTTATCACAGAAATGACCGGCTTTTGTCATGAACAAGCCGTTTCGACTAAGCTGACATGAAAAAAATCAATTCTTGCACTTCTGCATTTTGCAAGATGCTACTACTGCTACTCCTTTTAAGTAGGAAATAAATGAGATGCTTTCTTCATGTATTACATTTGTCAAGTTTCTCTTTCCATCTTCTTTTCTCAACACTATTGCCTTTCATACATATTTCAACCATGCGAACCACATGTTAAGCAAAATAAGAGCAACAAAAAAGCTGCCACAAAAATGGAAACAGTTATAATGTCTGAATGATAAGCTATTAAATACCATTGACTTCTTCCGTTATAATGCCAACTTAGCCGACAGCAGAAGGAGCTCTATGCTGGAATCACGTAACAAACTGGACTCATTTGCCATTGAAAATAGCAGTCTCTTTGCTCGAATAAACTAAACAAACAACTTTGAGAGTAGAGACAGCACTCATTATCGTGAAACATTTATGTGAGAGCCAAATAGGTGCGACCAGAACTTGTAGAGTGGCTTTCTCTGAAACTGATCTTGAATTTGAACAAAAAAGAAAAGGCCAAAAGTGTTAACCCACCTCAATTGGTGTCATCAATTCTCCAAACTTGATTGTCTTGTTTTTTTGTTGTAATAATACCTGTTCCGAAAGCCCATTACCACATTAGGAACAACAAAGAAAGAAGAAGTTAAAGAAAGCATGATTGCCAGAATGGTGATGAAAAAAGGATACAGCAGTTGGATAGCATGGCAAAAGATGGAAAACCCATGAAAGAACGTAAGCATGAGAAGAGCATAACTCCTCCCATCTGAAGCCGTATGCTCCTGCCACTCACTTGCAGACTCTTGAGATGAACTAGAAGCACTACTGCCTGAAATTATCAAGAAGTTAAAACAAAGAAAGGAAAGTAGAAAATAAAAAGAAGTATCCCGGGAGATGTCTCCATATACATGTGGAATTTATGTCATTGTTATGCACGGCTGAAGAGACTGCCAAGACCAGTTGACATTTTCAGTTCCTTTATTCTTCTGGATTTAGGTTTACTCTGTCTCCAAATTTTGGTTCTGTTCTTTCGAGATCTGGAAGGGGTAGGGGGTTCCAGGGAAGTGCCAGAAAAGGGAGAAATAGCTATCACAGAGCGTCTTCCATCTTCTCTTCGTCTTCATCCACACGGCTAACCCGTCATCCAGCCTGGCGTTGCCCTTGAGCGTGAAGAAGGTCGGGACCAAGGTGGAGGAGGAGGCGGCTTGGCGGTGGTTGGCTGCGGTTGATGTGACAGCAAGCTTCTTCTAGTTCCTCTCCTTCTCGAGGTTGGATTTTGAATTTAGGGGTTTACATTCAGTATTTACCGATGACAAATACTGAATACCAAAATGCTAAAAAATGTCTTACCGATCCCAAATAGTATTTGGTAAATTCGGTATTTACCAAATTAAATTTTGATAAATTCAGTATTTACCGGATTTACCAAATTTTTTGAAAAAATTATAATTCATTATTACATAATTTATATTTAATCCATAAATATAAATATAATTTTAATAACACAAATTCAAATCTAACAAGTGCAAATTCATCAAGTTTAATTAGTATAAAGCTTATTTGGAGCATCGAATTTTTGACAAAGAAAGAAATTTTTCGGTAAATTATCTATAATTGGACTTATATATCTTTTAATATATTTGATAAATTCGGTAAGTTCAGTAAAATATTGGTATCGAATTTCTCAAAAAATTTCTACTGAATATCGATTTCAAACTACTAATTACCAAAATTTTACCAAATTCTAACTAACATTTGCTCACCTCTAATTTTGATTTTGGGAGATTTCCTCGTTAACATATTTTATTGTTTTTGGTGGGGTGGGTGATAAGTTGAAGAGGAGAGGTCAAAGCTTGAGTGAGTGTAGTGGTTAGGTTTGAATTTAGTCTAGGGGTATAATAGAAATTTTAAAAATATTGATCAGAAAGTTAACCAAAAAAATGATAGAGAGATTATAGTTCATTTTTCAAATATAAAAAACTAATCAATATATAATTATCTTGATTAATTTATTTATTCAAACATCAAGAACTTACGACTATTTTGTTCAAAATTCTATTATTTCTTAAGAATAGTAAGACATAAGTACTTTGTTATTCGTGTTTTAAAAAAAATTCCCTAATTATGGAAACCGCCAAATTTATATAATGTATATTTTTCCATGTTTTGTAAAATTGTGCTAAAATTATGCGAAAACGACCGAAATACCTTCACCCATTTCTTATAAAAATAATCGAATAATAATATTTCATTTCTATGAATAAAATTACAAAAAACTGGAAAAAAGTCTAGTGTACATATTAGACCTGGAAAAAAGTTCACTTTAGTATTATGTAGTATTACCGATTATCACTTGAATATCATGTAGTTCTAAACTATCAAACTGGTCTAGCTTATTCCCATTTTTATCACTAAAAGGTCCACAGGTCCGGTTCACGATTTTTTAGACAAACGGTATCGTTTTGACGCCTACGTGGAGTGCCACATGGTAGTGAATAAAATTAAACGATGCTGACATGGCAGTGGATAAATTACCAAAATTGTACCAAAGTTGTTTACAATTTTTTTATATTTTTCAAAGTTTCCATCTTCCTTCTACTCCCCTCTCTCTCGTCTCTCCAACCCCCGATCCTCACCTCACCCTTCATCACCAGTGGCTTTTAGATTAGGGGTTTCCCACTGGCTATTAGAAGGAGTTAGATCTGGTTTTCTCCAAGCGGAGTTTCGAAAAGACTGTTCTTCTTCTTTTTCTGTGGTGCTGGCCGACACCGACACCGTGTGAGGGCTTCCCTTTCCCCGGCTGCGATGATTATGTGCCATACCTGAGCTTACGATCTGTGATTTTAGTGGGATCTACATGATTTGGGTGTTATAACAAACTGTGCTTGTTGGGATTGAGCGACCGGTGCCATACGAATGAGACAGTAAAAGGGGAACCAATAGGAGCAACAATGGGAAAGGACCAATCGCAATGACGCGGTCACGGTCACGGTCACGGTGGCTCTGGAGGGCGGGGCCGCGGCGACCCACCTCCAAAAATCTCCCCTGCATGCCTGCCCCCACCGGCGCCGGAGAAGTTGGGCCCTCCACCGAGGATTACGCCGGGGCTGAACATCTAGTGGGACGGCGGTCAGAATGTAAAGTAACACCCTTAATGATCTCTTCTCTTCTCCTCATTATAGGATAAAGTGATTTTTCTAGGGATGAACAAGAAACGAAAGGCTCGTTTTCTTTTTTCTGTATTTTTTTGTCGTCTTTTTTTCAACTTCAAAAATCAAATGTTTATCTTTTGTTTTTTGGGTGTTCTATTTATTTGATTCCCATTGTTGTTGTTTGGTTGAAGATGAACATGGCATTGGAATATATGAGAGATGAGAGAGGGGACGGTATAAACAAATTTGGTAATTTACTCATCGCTGCAACGACTAATCCGGGTCACTGCCACATGGCATTCTATTTAGGCGTCAAAACGATATCATTTGTTCAAAAAATCGTGAACCGGACCTGTGGATCTTTTAGTGATAAAAATTAGAATAAGTTGGACCGATTTTATGATTTTAGAACTACATAGTACCCAAGTGATAATTGGCGATGCTACAGGGTACTAAATCAAACTTTTCCCTTATACCTATGATCATTTCTTCCCATTGGAATATTATACCAGTACAATTCGTGAAACAAAAGGACTTTAAACGATAACTCTTAGCTTTTAACGTTTTACATCAAGCCCGCCATTGTTTTGGCCCTTTGCCACTTGTGAAGGTCTCTTGATCGATCTCTCTACTACTGTTTACTCAGGACTTTCTTCCAATGATCGATAATCAGAAGTACTTTTATACCGAGATTCACCATGCGAAAATGTGATAGCATAATTTTGAGTTCCAACTCGAGATATCTAATCAATCTATAAATTTGCCCACTCTCATAAAGGGAGGTGGGAAACCCTGACCAAGTTACCGTCCCTGACCCCGCATGAGCTCTTGCACGAAAGGCTGCTACCAAGAACCCGCCTCAATCCAGGCACAACGCCACCTGATCTAGCTCTAGGCACCTTGTTACTATTCCCATGGAATACGGTACTCTTAGTGCACTCCTGGTAAGCCGCCAGAAAAGGGTCATCCTGATTCTTATGCCCTTTCCCCGACGACGAGCTCCTCCGGGCCGGAGGAGGAGGATGAGGCCGAAACGCCGCCGGAGGGAGAGGGATGTTTCGGATGTCGCGGCGGGTTGGGGTCCACTTACAAGCTCCATTCGGGCATGGAGGAGGCGGGAGCTTCATTGCCATTAGATGATCATGATCGTGACCTTCTTGGAAGTTCTTGGCAACTCCTGGTTTGTTTTCCCATGAGAAGGGCACTTTCCCCCTTGATCGAGTTGGTCTGGTTTGGTCCATTTTTAAGGTTCCTGAATCTTCAAGAAAAAATGGTTTTAGGTTTTGGTTATATGACAGAAGTGTGATGAGATGTGGAGTTAGTTAGGCTTGGGTCTTCTTTATATAATGTTAACTTATAATGGCTTTTACAGAGATGTAGAGGTGATGGGTTTAATTTTTTTTTGGGATTAAGAAAATTTTGGCAGGTTCACATAAATTCCAAAACTTTAAACATTATTGAGTTGTATTTTCCTCTCAGATAAAGTTTTGTTATTTTCGCAATTAAACCGTGGTGGGTCTAAGTTTACGCGCAAATGAACAAGGAAATTGGAGACTGAAGACCTGGTCGGCATGGGCCTACTTCGTTGAAAAGTTTGCAACTTTTGTTGTTTAAGTTGTTTTCTGATTGACAAGATAGAAGCACCGTAACTAACTAGTAATTAAATTAATCGGATTATTTTAGCTTAACACAATAATATTATGATCTCATTTTGTTTAAATCTTGATTAATCGACTCAATAAATTTGAATATCGATAGTATATAAAAACTAGAAGAGCGATAACAAGACAAAATAAGACGAATAATCGTCAAGTACATAGATAATTTGTAAAGATTTGTTATAGGTTAAAAAGTAGGTATTTCGAATTAGAGTATTGAAAATAACTCTATCAAAAATCAAGTTAATCATAAGAAAAAAGTTCACTTTAGTACTCTGTTATATTACGGATTTGCACTTGACTACCCCAGCGCATAGATCAAGTCCAACTTATTTCAATTTTCATCAAAAATAGGTATCAGGCAGCCCAAAATTTTTTATTTGAAATGACGCAGTTTCGTGTCCTACGTGAATTGCCATGTCATATATGCTTGGATGAATTAGTAATGATGTGGCTAAGAAAATGATTTTACTGTCCCCCATGTTTGGTTTTATTGTACTCATAGATCCCTCGCTGATGCCAGCTGTTAAATTTTTGATGTAAATAATTTATTTACCCTTAGAAAAAACAATAAAATATTCATCTCACTTTCCTTGGCCGACTCTGACAACAAACCAACATTCGGCCGACTCTGCAACTAAAGAAGACGATGGCCGGCGGATGGTGACAGTCTTGCCCGTTTAAAAGAAGAAGATCGGGAGCACCGAACTTGTAGACGTCGATTGAAGTCTGCGTCACAGCCGCCTCGGCCAAACCCAGTCGAAGCCAGATCTGAGACTCGTTCTTCTTCCTCCTCATGAACCCCAGAGTACAATAAAACCGAACACGAGAGACGATAAAATTATTTTCTGAAACCCAGGGACCCGAGGGGTACTGCAACCATAAACCAGGGACCTGAGGATAATTATCCCAAATTAAAATAAGTTAGACATATTCTATGCGTTTTAAACCACAGGGTAGTCAAGTGTGAATCTGTGATACTACATGATACTAAAGTAAACTTTTTCCTAACATAATTATTGAATAAAAAGATGAAAGGAATAATAGATGGGAAGCTTAGCTTTGTTATATGATAGATTTATGAAAGTCACTGGATTGACTAATTTAGGTTCGAACTGAGTAGAACTGTTGAAAAATGACAAAACACTTTAAACGAGTAATTATCATTATTACGTTAATGATGATTCGAACTCGGTTCTCTTATTATGTTAGATCAACTCTTTCACCATTTATGCACTAATTGGGAGATTATTTATTAGTTGGGATTCACATAATTTTAGGGTTCAATCTTGTAATCCTGATGTAAATGTAAAATTTTACCATTCCATCAAAAAATGTAAAATTTTACCTTGGAAAAAAGTTAGTAGTTGGGAAAGAATCCGATGCAAAGTGACAAATAAGTGCAGAATTATTGACCGGGGGAATTTAGTGCATGATTTAGGATTTTATTGACTCGTGTATTTTCCAATAACGCGCGTCCAATTGCCGTTTGAGTAGATAGAGATATTACGTGGCGGCTGGCCCAAATCTCAATCGGCATAATGCTATCCGACAGGTTAGTCACGGGGTAAGAAAATTAATTAAGGATTTGATATAATAAGACCCTAGCCGGACACATTAAACATCTTTGTCTCTTTCTATAGAATTATTAAACATCTTTGTCGTGGTTTACTATTTCAACGTCCATCGCAATTCACTTGACGCCATTATTCCAAAAATTAATTTACAGATTAATGGTTTTTAATGTGGAATTGTCATAGATGATATCCTCAATTTAAATTATTTATTTATTAATAACTAGTAAGTGGCCGGCATCAATTCAAATAAGCTGCGACTTTTTTTTAACCGAGTGTCCGGGTCAGGGATTTTTTAAAAGAGGAGACGGAGAATGATTTGGACTTGCACTTCTTTTCGAAATTATATGCCGCCAAAAATCATCTCCACTTGTGTGTTTTTGGTTATATATTTTTTTGGTAGAAGAGGAGGGGCAACAACCCCTAGATATATAAACAAATGGCCAAATACAACTTACTAAGTGCAAGGTCTCTTCTCGGCCTCTTGTGAGGTTGCGACCGCCGACCTCGTCAAAACCCTATCACGAGAAAATTCAGTGAGAAAAACCCGTGATAGGGAAAGAGTACCTCGGGAGGGAAAGTCCCGCCTTGAAGTTTGGTGTGTCGCATAACCTGGCCTTGCACCGTCACTGGGTAAAATAACTCGGAAAGAAAAATCCCTCCTAGGCCCAACGCCATCAACAACACTAGATAAGCGGGTACATCGGAGAAGGCTGATGCCCCGCAAATCGTCCAAATACACATCTATACAAGAGACCGGAGGGGCATCAAAAATAACATACTCAAAGGAGAGCTCGAGGGCAAGCTTGGAAAGTGCATCCGCCACCCGATTCCCCTCGCGCCAAGTATGTTGGATGTCAATCTCCCAATCCTTCGCAAGAAGCTCCCTTGCCCTCGAGCTCAACGTCGCCAGAGGGTGAGCTCGGTCAACCTGATGCCCGATACAGAGAATGGCTAGTGACGAGTCCACCTCCACCAAGAGCCTCCTGAACTCCCTCTTCCAAGCTAACTCAAGACCAAGGATCAAAGCCCAGAGCTCTGCAGCCAAGGATGTGCATCTCCCAATGCCCTTGGCGAACCCGCATAGCCAAGTATCACCCGAGTCACGGATAATACCACCAGCTCCAGTAGGACCCGGGTTGCCCATCGAAGTTTTATCAGTATTGAGTTTGACAAATCCATCCACAGGTCTCTGCCACGAGACTAGGATCATATTAGGGATCATATGTAAGATTAAGAATTATTTATTAATTCTATTAAGGAGGCTCTCATAGGGTTGGACTCTATTAGTGATATAAGAGTCCTATTATGGTTATGGTTATTAGTTTAATCTCAACCGTTCATTTGGGAGCTTGATGGACGCGCCCGATTGATTCTAGATATATAACTTGGTCCTCTCTCTGCCTATAAAAAGATGCTAATGCTATCCATCAGTGGGTGTCACTAAACGATAGGAAAGAGAGAGAAACCAACCTATGGCTACAGCGAGGACTGCGACTACGTGGACATCAGGTCTCTCTTCATCAGCCAATCTGGTACGCTTCTGTTTATTGTTTATGTAATTAATATTACTTGTGGTATCAAGAGCATGTGTTATTCTTGGATTGGTTTGTAATTTATTTTGTGTGCTCGATTAATTGCATGTGATGATTCGTGTATGCATATAAAAGTCTAGGGTTATAAAATTCAAGCTTTCTGTACCGTAACTTTTGGTGCATGCAAAAATAAATTATAGGGTTATAAAAGATCAAACCCTGTACCTTGAGTTTGGTGCATGAAAATAAATTCTAGGGTTATGAGTTTGAACGATCTCTGTTAGATTGCTGGAAATAATTTCATGTTTTGCCGTTGGAAAATAAATGGTCAAGGGAAAGTCATGAAATTAGCTTATAGATGTAGAGAATTGAAGAACGTAGTAAACCCTAGTACCTACACACAATTACCGTCCCTACGACATCTAAACCAAATAACAGAAAACAATCTGGAGCACCCCACTTTACATAAGTGAACCAGAAAAGTAGAGAAAGGGAAAGCGGGATCATTCCAATAGCGTGCCTCCCGTCCGCCGCCGTCTACCTCAGAAACGTCTTGCCTCGACTCGACATAACTCTATCGAATCTTGAGCTAGAAGAATGGAGGAAAGATGCTGCCTCGACGAAAGTCATGTCGAAGGTAGCGTCAATGGCTGACTCGAAAAGTGTTGGCAGGGCTGAGGACAAACTGACCCGAAAAGGTCTGACGTATTATAACACCTTGGTCATGGAAACCGAAGGCAAAAATAGGATCAAAAGGGCTAAAATGGATTCGATGCTTGACTTGGCCATGTCGAGAAGGATCAGGGTTATTATTTGTTGGATGTCGATCTTTCGCCATCCATGGTGGTTAGTGTAGGGAAAATTATTGCCTTTCTCGAATTGGATTAAAAAAAAGTGGTAATTTAGGCTCGATTTTGGACTTAATTTTATGCTTTAATACGGGCCTGTGAAAAGATAAAACAAATTGAGCTTGCACGAGTTTTAGCTCTGTAACTTGGGCTTAAAAAGTTAGGGCTATTTTGAGTTAATTGGAATCCATTTGTAAATTGTTAATTTGTTATGAAATTGCTAACGTTAATTTGGGCTTGTGTTACGGATCTGAAGTGGGTATTAAGGCTGAATGAATAAGGTGATAAATGGTGCGCTTAAAGTTTGGTCTTTCGAATTTGCTAGAGAATAATTATTGTCTTGTGCTAAAAGATTCTGATTTGTGTGCCATTTGAATGTATTTAATTTCTTGATTAAGTTGATTTCTAATTAATAGATTAAAAATAATGACATTATTGATTGTTCATCGAATAGTTTGTCTTTATTTAGAAATCAACTTAAAAGGAAAGAAATCAACATGATTATACTTTATTGATTAATTATCATAATTTTGATTATGAAAAATGCTATTAATGTGATGATTGTTATGCATTATGAAAATTTGTGATAATTAATTAAGTTTGATTTATTGAAATATAAATCTTACTTGATATTAATGTGTATATACATGCCTTACGTTATGGTTTGTTAGTCACCAAAGTGGCCAAATCTTTATGTGATTGCATGTATATATACTAGTCTTTTATTCATCAATTAATGCAATACCAATTATTGAGATCCGATGGATAAATTGATGTTAGTTATTTATGAGATAATCGATTCTACCCAAAGGTAGGTCACTATTCTATAAATAACAAGTATAAAAGCGATAAACTAATATTTTGGTCAGGTGTATATGCATATCCAAAGGTAACGTACATCTGATTTAAAATATTTAGTGATTCGATAGAAGATGTGTATGAATTAATATTTTGGTCACTTGTATGTGTCTATCCAAAGATAGCATGTATATTTGATTTGAAATATTGAATTCTACAATAAAAGTTTTATATGGTATTGAATTACGATAGTATGTTATAATTTCTACCCAAATGAGAGCTATACTATACTCTTATTGTTTTATTTGAATCCATTATGTAATTTCAATTTGAGCATGTATTTGTTGTATTTTTCCTGAAAGTCTCTCGTTGACACATTAATGGGCAATATTTGACCATGAAGTATAATGGTTTGCATGGTATGCATAAGTGTATCAACGAGATAACCAATTTAGTTGCAAGCCTAATAATATTGAGCATGTCTGTGAATGATCTCTACTCATAGTATTTTCTTTCTCTTGAACTTTGACCATCAAAATGCTAGTAACTTGGTCATAATGTTAGTTCAAGAAGTTACAAGAATTAAAGATCAACAAGATTATTCAATTAGCTCAATAGTTCAATGAGTTGAGAAAATATGTAGGGTCAAATCTAAGACATTTATGGAGAAGGGGCCAATATAGGTAGCACAGTCTACCAAAAAATATTTAAAAAAAAGAGATAATTATTATTTCTGTAAATGAAAGATGTTATCGAAAAAGATTGCCCGAAACCTTAAGTTTTGGTTCGAAAAGAAAGATAATAAATTTATCTTTGTAAATTTATAACCAAACTTACTTTGGTACCTTCAAATATTTGATAGATCTTAGTGGTTCATGTTTCTAATATTATGTAGAGATTTAGTATGATCCAAACTATAAACACAAATGAAAGATCCCTCCTTCTGAGAAATCGAATGAGAATTCCAATGAAGGTATACTGATATATTGTATATAACTAGACATTGGTAATTACTTAGGCGTATTATATACTGTTTATATACCTTAAGTATTAGAAATTTGGTTACTCTTAATTATTGGAGATTTGTGGTTTTTATGTTAAGTTTGGATTCATACGTTTCAGTTGATTTAAGAATACAAACTTTATTGGTTTTGGTATTTTCTTATAATGCTTTGTATAAGCTGAAACTCAATAATAATTTCTCTAAATCTCTACTTAGTATTTATAATATTAGAATTAAAGTAACATTGAGTATAATAGGGTGTCCCACTTGTGGCATAAATGTTTGGGTCATGTATCCAAGAAAGTCGCCACATGAAGTACTCATCATATTGAAATTATATACACCTATAATTGTTGACTATTTTATTGACCATCTTTAATGTATGAAAGTATATTATCACCTTTATTGATAATTTTTACATTATAGTTATGTCTATTTACTTCAAGTCTCAAATATTCGATGACTTAGAAGTATAACTGAATGAAGTTGAAAAGATAATTAGACATGAAAGTAAAAATCGAAAAATATGATAGAGGTGATGAATATTACATCAAACATGACAAAAGTAATCAATATTTTGGTTAGCTTTTAAAGTTCCTCGGAAAGGCAAAACCGAACTTTAATGGTTAGGAGAATAATGAGTAATATAATGTACCCATCTCGTAGTGAACATACACTCTCAAACTGCTGTGCATGATTGAATAGGATTCCTAGTAAAGTTGTTCCTAAAGCTCTTATGAGTTGTAGGACGTAAGGATACCTAATATATGGCACATGGCTATTGGGGTTGCCTAGTGGTAATAGGATTATATAACACATATGAAAGTAAATTAGATTCTCGAACGGTGGGTGATTATTTAGTTACCTAGAGAAATTTAAAGGGTATAAATTTTACTATCTAAGCCATAGTTCGAGAATTGTTAAAACTGGAAATGCACGATTTATAGAAAATGGTAAAGTTAGTGGGAGTAATGAAAATGAAAGGGTACAATTATAAAATTAGGGGTGAATGTCAATTTTCTTGTATTGGTATTGTCTTCCATAATCGTACTGCATGTCACTCCAAATATTGAAGTAATGCAAGTCAACATAAATGAATATTTGGACAACAAGTACCAAATGAATAAGCTAACTCACCAAATTTAAATGAGCAACAACCACATAGAGTAGCATTAAGGTATTTTTAATGGGAATGAAAGTCAGCTATTCAGAATACTTTGTGGTATATTTGCATTAATGTAGACTTTGATATAAAGTCAATAATCTAGTTTTGTTTTCCATCATGGTCTTGAGTTGCACTAAAAGAATGTGAAAATAGTCTTTCTTAATGGGGCTTTGAAGAGAAAATTTATAGAATCAACTCGAAAAGTTTTAGGTTGAAAGAAAAGAAAAGATTGGTGTGTAGACTTAAGATGTCAATACATAGGCCTAAATTTGCTTCATGAAACATGTATCCTAATGTTTACAATATTAGTATGTCTTTTGGTGTTAAGGAGAATATTGTTGATCGATGTGTATACCAAAAGGTCAGTGGGAGCAAATTTTTGTTAAGTCTTATATTGATGATATTTTGCTTGCTACGAATAATTTAGGAACTTTATGTGAGACTAAAGATTTTATCTCATTAAAGTTTTGAGATGGAAGATTAAGGTGAAGCATCCAATGTGATTGGAATATAATATTTCATAATAGTCTCACAAGTTTGCTATAATTGTCACCGAAAATAAATGTAGTCTCATTAATTTGATTCCTGAATATTACATGCTCATGTATAGATCACGACACATTAAAGGTTGTCAGATATTTAGATTCATGGTTGTCTTATTTCTATTTTTAGAGGGGCAATATTATGGAAGATTGCTAAGCAATCTATTATTGGCACTGCTCAATATGGAAATTAAGATTGTGACAGATTATGAAGTCACGATTAATGTGTAATGACTAAGGAACTCATTTCAGGACTTTGGGTTATCGACGCCATTATTAAGTCGCTAAAAATTTATTGCCTTAGTAGTTTGTTTCTCTAAGGACAAATACTGTAAATGTGTCAAGCACATGAAAGTAAAGTATTTTGTCATTAATGAGAAAAAATTCAAAAATATAGTGTCTACTATTCACACGATGAAGGATCTCATGATTGTAGATCTGTTAAAGATAAGATTATAACTAAATAATATGATCATGAATGGCTTTTGGTTGTAGTTCTGAATATTTTGGTGATTGACACTCTGAGCTCACTGTTATGTTTCTGAAATACGTTATCGTTTTCATGTTTTATTAATGGTGTATACATTACAATTTTATGGAAAAATAAGGAAGTCTCTATGAGATATTATTATGGACCACAATTGGTTCTATATACCACGTATTGGTCTAGTATGTTGAGTTGCTAGTGTCGTGGTTATGGAAGAGAGTACATTTCATAAATGATGTATAACCGCTATAGCTCGCATTTAGTAGCTTACCATATGATGATATTATGATAGTGGACTTTCAGTTGAGGTTACTTATGTTGTGCACCTTATGTTATTCTATTAACCAATATTCGAGCCTAGTGGGAGAATTAAGAATTATTTATTAATTCTATTAAGGAGGCTCTCATAGAGTTGGACTCTATTAGTGATATAAGAGTCCTATTATGGTTATGGTTATGGTTATTAGTTTAATCTCAACCGTCCATTGAGAACTTGATGGACGCGCCTGATTGATTCTAGGTATATAGCTTGGTCTTCTCTGTGCCTATAAAAAGATGCTAATGCTATCCATCAGTGGGTGTCACTAAACGATAGGAAATAGAGAGAAACCAACCTATGGCTACAGCGAGGATTGCGACTACGTGGACATCAGGTCTCTCTTCATCAGCCAATCTGGTACGCTTCCGTTTATTGTTTATGTAATTAATATTACATCATATTCTCATCGGACTTGGTTATATTAGGGATCATATTCTCACCGGAAAATTGCTATAAAAAAAATTCTCACGGAAAACTTACTACTGTATAAAATATGATTTAAAAAATCAACTAACTGATGGTTGAACAGTTATTTCAAATAATACTGAACTTTTCCATTTTTATTTTATATTTGTATAAATTATTTGGTCACTCTTTATATAATGGATGTGTGCGTTCCTATCAACTATCCGTCTCATGAGTCAGCTTAAGACTACGGGGTAAAATTGGCGTTTTGGTGGACTACTGGTTGGTGGATGCCTCTCTTGACTACCTAATTTGCGAGTTAGCTTGAGCCTAGATTTAACGGGTGTGACTTGTGAGCATTCCACCGGTCTGTCAGCTAGTGGCTTCTTCCTCTCGACTTGACGTTAAGTCTAGGTTTTTTTTGGTAGAAATGGTGAGTGCAAAACACTCTTTTATTGAAAATCAGAGAGTTACATAACTAGAAAGTAAAGGCTGCATCCTCTTCGAGAAGAGGTAAAGAGCTCTCCGGGGGTCTAACTAGTGCATGCCAACCCCCCGGAAGATCAAGAGCAAGGTTCGCTAAGTGATCTGCTACCCTATTACACTTACATCCACAAAAGATGACCTCAACCTGCCCTATCTGACTTAAGAGATCTTTGCATTTCTTCACGAGGGCAACTAGAGGGTTCCCTCTCGCTACACCCTCGGTTAGGTACCTGACTACAAGTTGAGAGTCAGATTCCACAATTAGTTTGGTGCACCCCATCGAGCTTGCAAGTTGGAGCCCACGCTAAACCGCCCAAGCCTCAGAGGTCACTCCGTTGCAGTGTCCCGTGGCCTGCATGAAGCCAGTACACCATCTTCTTTCCTCGTCTCTAATGGTTCCTCCACCACCGACTCTACCTGGGTTGCCTTTTAAAGTGCTATTCGAGTTTAGTTTGAGCCAACCAAGTGGCGGAGGTTCCCATCTTTCTGACTTCTCACCCACTTGCCATTGAAACGGCTGCTTCTCCACCATGTTCCTCCAAGCATCTTCAAAGGCTTTGCCTGATTGTAAATGAAGGATTTCCTCTCGTTTTGGACCTGGTTCCTATCAACCAGCATGCAGTTGCAAAAACCACATTCCAATTTAGAGTAGTTTGGACATTGGTGACCACCTGTATGTTCGTGGCTAGCCATTCTTGGGTTTGCATTGAGAAGAAGGAGTCCCAGCTTCGTTGCGGAATTATGGACCTCCAGAGTTTGCTGATGCCCGGGCAGTCCCGTAGAAGATGTATGATTGTCTCCGGTCTGCACCTGCACACCGGCAAAACGGGTTTGCTGCAAAGGACCTTCTGCGCCTTTCTTTGTTGGTCATGATTCTACCCTTTCCGCAGGTCCATAGGAAAAGCCTAATCTTCTCTGGAGCTTTGATTTTCCAGATGTGCCTCCAGAAGCTCCCAGGGATATGATTCCTATGGACATTCCTCATCCTCGTGCTGGCAAGATAGACCGATTTCGTAGAGAATTCCCCGTTACTAGATAACTTCCAAGTTAGTGAATCTGGGGTGCCTCCTAGTTCGTCTACAAAAACTGCTTTCAGCTTCTGTCTCCACTCTTCCGACAAGATATCCCTCAATAAGTCCCAATTCCATCCTTGGTGAGAGTTCCAGTAGTTGGAAATCTTCATGTCAACTTGGTCTGGAGGAACATGTATGTTTTGACATATAATGGGCCCTCCGCCCGGGATCCAATCATCTGTCCAAAAGTTAATGAGTTGCCCATCTCCAACAGCCCACTTCAAGCCTTGGTCGAGTCTGTGAGCAACCTTAGTGATTCCAGCCCACACTGCAGATTGTCGACTGCAGGGAGTTATCGCCAGTCTCGGGTAATGCTTCTTCATGTATTTTGCTATTAAGACTTGGGCCCAGAGAGCATCAGGCTGTGTGAGAAGGCGCCACCCAAGCTTTGTGATCAGAGCATCGTTTGCACTTCTAGCACTTCGTATTCCAAGTCCACCCATGTCCTTGGGCAGGCAGATTTCTTCCTATTTAACCAAATGGACTTTCCTCCCTTCCTCTGACGCTCCCCAAATGAAGTCCCTGCTTATTTTGTCCAACTTTTCGCAGAGGTTTGTTGGAAGATAAATTACCTGCATAGCGTAGAAAGGGAGTGAAGACAAGACCGATTTTAATAGCGTGACTCTGCCCGCCATGGTGAGCTACTTAGCTTTCCAACCTGCGAGTCTAGCTTGGGCTTTCTCTACTAAATAATGGAAGGTGTCTTTGGTTACTTTTGAGTGTAGGGCTGGAATTCCTAGGTATTTACCAAAATCCCGGGTAGTGCAGATACCCAGCCGCCGACTCAATCTAACTTTTTGCTCTTTGGGTACATTCGATGAGAAGAAGACCCTAGATTTGGTGTCGCTGACTTTTTGGCCTGAAGCCAAGCAGAACTCGTCAAGTCCTCGTTTGATGACATCCACTTGATCCACAGAGGCTTCCGCAAAACGAATGATATCATCTGCAAACAAGAGATGTGTAATGTTTGGTCTGCTCCTAGTGATTTTTACTGGTTTCCAATCCTTTCTCCTTTCCGAAGCAGTAATCTATTGCGCAAGCCGTTCCATACAGGCAACAAGGAGGTAGGGCGATAGTGGATCCCCCTGCCTTAATCCACGCTCAGGCCTGAACTCATTCGACATCTCCCCATTCCAGAGAACTCTCATGGATGCCCCTGAGACACACTTCATAATAATCCTAACAAAACTCATGGGGAATCCAGCGTCCTCCAAAGTTTCTTCAATAAAATCCCACCGAAGCCTGTCGTATGCTTTCTCTAAGTCTAGTTTTATTGCCATCCATCCTTTCTTGCCTTGTTTGGAATACATCGAGTGGAGCACCTCCTGCAAAACAACAATATTGTCAGCAATTTGGCGCCCCGGGACGAAGCTTCCCTGGGCGCGTGAAATTAGATCAGGGAGTTTTGGTTTTATTCTCGCCACGATAATCTTGGTGAGGATTTTGTAAGCAACGTTGCAAAGGCTAATGGGTCGGAATTGGGTTATGGTTTCGGGTGAGATCACTTTAGGGATAAGGGCTAGTAGGGTTTCGTTGATCCTAGGGGGAAGGGTACCATGCTCGAAAACTCCATTGATAAAAGTAATCAGGTTGTCCTTAACAATGTTCCAGCTTCTTTGGAAGAAGATAGCTTGGAAACCATCAATTCCAGGAGCCTTCACTGGAGACATGTTAAAAAGAGAGTCACGAATCTCCTTAACGCTCACTGGTCGTGAGATCGCTCTTGTCTCTTCAGCTGTCCATTCTTCGAAGGCGCCTCTTAGCCACTTGGTTGTAGCCTGTACAGGTTCTATACTATACAGGGTTCTATAGTAGTCAAGCGCCGTTACCTCTAGTTTACTATTATCTTGTATCCAAACTCCATTTGCATCTTTGAGTCTTTCCACCTTATTTCTCCGCCTTCTTATTAAGGTAGAAGTGTGAAAGTATCGAGTATTTTGATCCCCACTAACTATCCATTTTTCTCTCGACTTTTGCAACCACATCGTTTCTTCCTGGTGTAGCACCTGTTCGAGCTCCATCCTGAGCTTCTCATTCATCTCCACTAATCTCTTGTTAGGCCTCGTGTCAAAGGCTTTTTGTAGGCCACATAAGCGTGCGTATACTCTTCTTTTTCTTTGATCAATGTTACCAAAGACTGTCTTGTTCCAAATTTTCAGTTCCTTCTTGAGCTTCTCTAGAGCTTCCTCAATCTCTTTATGAGGGTTCCATTTGTCTTTGACCACCCTAATAAAGCTAGGGTGAGTTAACCATGCCGCTTGAAAGTGAAAATGCCTTCTCCATCTACAGCCCCTATCAAACTCTGCAAAGTGCACTAGTAGCGGGCTATGGTCTGACTGGAATCTGGCTAAATGTCTCACGAAGCCCTTCGGCCACCGGAGTCTCCAGTTCTCGTTATCAAGAGCTCTGTCAAGTCTCTTGGAGATGCGTCTGTCACCCCCGGTGCTTCTAGACCAAGTGTATGGTGAGCCAGAAAAACCCAAGTCGATTAGCCCCGTTTTGCTAGTCCACCCTTGGAATCTCTTGTTTTGGATACTAAGCTTGCTTGCTCCTCCTCTTCTTTCCTCTATGCATGTTATCGCGTTAAAGTCACCTGTGACAAGCCACGGCGTGGAGTCTGTGGGGGACAGGGCCTCAATCATTCTCCAGTACCCTTCTTGTCCGCTTACCGAAGGTAGCGCGTATACAGTTGTCATCAGGAACGGATCCTTATTCATATATGTAACTTCCACATGGAGAAAATGTTCTTCGGCAACAAGAACCTTTATAGAAATGTCTTGATTCCATAGCAGTCAAATCCCCCCCTTCTTCCTGTCGTCTCAACTTTGTAGTAGTTTAGGCCTATCTTTCTGCAAACCACATCAGCCGATTGGCCACTTATTTGTGTTTCCAAAAGTGCAGCCATGCAAAAACTATTTTCTTTCAGGAGAAACTTAAAAGCCCTTAAAACCCCTAGTTTTCGGGCCCCACACACATTCCAAATTAAGGTCTTAAAATCCATTAAAGTAGTAGGAGTAGGAAATGGTGACCTTGATTTGATCTTCATTGAATAATTATTTCCTGGGGTGCTGATTCCCCGTGTCTTCCTAAGGGCTCGCTCTGTTCTTCTCTTCCCAAAGGGGAATCATTAATGCCTTCCATCAATATTACATTGGGTTCCCGCTCCCAAAAGGGTTTGTCCGAGGAATGGTTACCATCAATGTTTGGGGAGGAAGTAGCAGTCTGGGTTTGTCTGGTTGGTGGGTCGGTTAAAGGTTGGGGTGTTGGCATAATGGGGGTTGGTGGGCCGTTGGGATTGGTTGTATGATTGTTCGGGCGATTGAGTGTCGTCTTAGTGAGGGCTACAGGGATTTTAGAGTTGTTTGGATTGGTTGTCGGTTTGGCATTAGCTGTGGATTGGTTTATGAGCCAAAATATTGTCATCGCTTCTGGGTCTCTTATTAGTGGTAGAAAGATTGGGTTTTTTAGCTTGGTATGTCTTGGTAGGCTTTTGGTTTTTTGGCTGGGCTTATTTATGGATAGTCCCACTTGTACTTGTGAAAATCCTAGTGGAAACAGGAGCGGAGCCCACGTTGCTTGCCAACTCCTCACCTGTCCCCTCTGGAGAAAGAAAAGCACCATACCTATTTCCATCAAACTGTTCAGATCTTTGGGTAGGTTGCTGAAAGGAAGGATTTTCACCCCTCTTTTCAATAATGAGTAAGTAAGGGATTGTCGTCCCACAAGGACTAAGCTAGGCTGCAAATTCGACTCTACCACTAGTTTAGGACTATAAGAAATGGAGGTGTCAATTCCAAACACAATATGCTACTTGAAATAAAATTGCAACTAAACAAGGTGATGGTTTAAACACTTAAAACAAGAGTGAGCTTGGTACCAATGACAACCTAAATAACCAAATGGCTTATGGGGTTTATTAAGTTCATGATTTAGTCCGGATGTTTCGAAGGTAACTAATCAACGCTCTCGCGACAAACTAGTCTAAATCGATTCTTAACTAGACTTAGAAGAACCAACCACGCTCTCGCGAAAAATTAGCCATCTAATCTAACTAATCACCAACTATAATCACCATCCTTTGGACAACTAGTCACCTAAGGTGATCTCTCATCAATAGGTTTCTACTCAACTAGTTAAATGGTCTGTTAATCCTAACCCCTCTCGGCGAATAACATTAACCATGTTCATAATCAAGGTGATCAATCAAGATTAAGCAATAAGCTCATTAACTAGTACACATACCTAGGCATATTAACCCCCTAAACTATTGGCTAAGTAGGTGCCATCAAGGCACCAAACTCACTAATCAACTACTCACACATATTCACCAAACAACTCAACAAATCCATTGAACAAAGCAAGCAAAGCAAGAACATTAAAAGAGAGAGTAAGAGAAAGCTCAAGATGGTCTTCAAGCATCCAATATTCTTTCTTCAAGTTCCCTACACAAGCTTCAACAATGGCTTTCTAGATCCAACAATGGAGAGCCAAGCTTTTTCTCCAAAGAAGAGAAAGTTAGTGGGGGAGTTGGTGAGTATTTTTAGCAAAATATCTAATTGCCTAAAGGAAAGCCAAGCAAAGACTTTTATACAAGATTTTCCCCCCAAAATGTCTCAGCCACGAAAATGCAATTAAAGCCCAAAATGGGCCCAAAACAAGTCTTCAAATTCGGCCCACTTGTGATGAAATCTTGACAGAATTGGACCACGATATTGAATCCAACGTTGTCCCCTCTTAGACTCCGAATTTGAAGAAGACTATTAGAGACAAAGTTGTAGCTCCGGATGTCTTCTTTCCAGATCCATCTCACTCGTCTCCATCGGACTTCGGATGAGAAAGTTATCAGCATTGGAGTCACAAGAGGTCCACCTCGCCCACGTCTTCGAGGTCTCGATTAAGCGTCCTTCCTCCCGGCAAATCAAATCGCATACGATGACCCAAGGTGACTTCACTTCCTCCACTTCACCTCACCAAATCTCCTAGCATGAAGAAAACGCAACAAAAACATAAGACTACACTAAAACAAACAATGCACGATAAATGACATTACGACAATGAAGAACAAACAAAAGCAATAGAAACAACGGTAAATCTACTCTAAAATAAACACAAAAGATGAGTGTTTCCACACTCATCACACCCCCACACTTGAATCATTGCTTGTCCTCAAGCAATACTCATACAATCACAATCACGTCACAATCACAGAAGAAAGAAAACATGAAAAGGACAAGACTAGGCATGATAAATTCACAAATAGACTCCCCTCAAAATCTCAAACTCACATCAAAAGTCCACCCCACTACCTCTCTAGTTCATCAACCCAAACACAAAGAGTAAGACCCGGTAGACACCTCACCACTCAGTGGTTTAATCAAGTGTTATCACTATGTAAAAGACACTAGAAGGTTAAGCACACAGAGGTTCGGAAATTTTTAGCTCACGATTTGTAAGTAGCCAACTTCCTATCTCTCGCGTACATGATCGATGTCTTTCAAAATATCCTACGTCCTACTCAACAGTGTCTCAAAGTCGTGTGGTTGCTCGTGAACATGAGGCTTTCAATCGGGTTGTAATGGGGCTAAGGTATTGGTGAGATAATATATATGGATAGTAGTTAAACCACCCAATTCGAGGACTTGTTGCTAAAGCTTTCTAGTCTCTCGTCTATTCTAAACATCCTCACCATAATTAATTAAAGCACACTCTCAAAATTCACCCATTTCCTAAGACCGCGTAGCACGAGTTATGCCAATAATTAATGCCTTATTCAACCTTCACTTCCCTTTCTTTCTTTCTTTTTTCTTTTCTTTTTTCATCTCTTTTTTTTTCTTTTTCCTTTTACAAACACAAACTTGGCATTTTCTAGGCAAAAACTCGGCTTCTTTGTATGGCCTCTCAACTACCCAAATTCCCAATAAATTAATCCACATGAACACTAAGCTACCAACTAAACCCAATACATAACATCCCCAAAAGGTGTAAACCTATGTGTCCTCGGATCGGATGACCAAAGGTCGGGAGGATGGTGGATATAAAGCTTAAAGTTGGTTTTACATATAATATGATCAAAGAATGGCTAGGCTCAATGGGTTAAAACAATGGATATAAAGGTTCTTGGCTCTAAAGCTCTTGGCTCAATTTCAAAGGATTAGCCCCCCGTCATTCACTAACGCCACACAATCAAAACCATGTCAAGTACTAGTAGGATACCTCGATCAACCGAACTCATGTAGGCACCTCATGAATAAATGAAGACGGTTGTCTCCTCCTTCGGCTCAAAGTTCCTCACAAGGTCACTCGTCAACCCTTTAGTCAAATCTACATAGTGAGACCACTAGTCTAAACAACCGAGGGTGAAGTTTCTACAAGTACTTAGGCCTTGTGCTAGAGTTCATTCCCTATCTAGGTATGTGGCAAGCTTCTAACACAAGTTGAAGAATTTTGAAGGGGGTCAAATTTTGAAAATTTATGCCAAATCATTGCCTAAATAAGGACCTAAACACATAAAGGATTCCTAAGTGGAACCACACCCCCACACTTGAATAACACCTTGCCCTCAAGGTGTAGGGAGCACATAGACATCTAAACAATTAAGCTATATTAACAAATGCAATAAGAACCAAGCATGAACAACAATCAAACATAAAGAACAAGACATCACAAAGACATATAGCAAACTCAAGACATCACGAAGATAAGAAAATAACTAAAGAAAAACAAAGTGCTAGGAAACTGCCCTTAGTCTTGAGTTAGAGATGGTGGTGGTGGTGAAATGTTGTATCCGGATCGTTCCACCATTTGCTGGATGTAGTAGCCTTGATGCCGAAGTTCCCATTCCATTCATTTGTTATGGGCATTTATGGTGTGCATTACCTCTAGGACCTTGATCCATCGATCAGTTGGGTGGATTGGGAGGATTTAGGAGGTAGGGTTCTAATAGGTTTAGTTGGAAAAGATTTGAGACCTCTTTCACCCCGAACTCGAAGAAGTCATCAACTACAAAGTTGTCGGTCTACCTCTTAGCTTTCCATAGCAATAAGAATCACCTCAATCCAATTCTCGAGCACCAAGATATGGCCTATTTACGGCAGGGGGTTTTCTACCCACCCGGCGGCCGCCGGGTTGGCTAGCGTCTGCCGAAAACAGGGGCTCCTCTTCCGCCCGGCGGCCGCCGGGTGGGCTGGCGGCCGCTAGCAATTTTTTTTTTTTAGCCTCGTCCACGTTCCCTGATGAGCTTCCAATCGTCCATGATGTATCCACGAATCCTTGAGACTAGGAGTGAGCAAATTATTCGATATCCGAATTCCGAATCCGAGTCCGAAAAAAAAATTCGGACTCGGACTCGGATAATTTTCTATTCGGACTCGGATTCAGATTATCCGAACTTTTTAGTTCGGACTCGGACTCGGATTCGGATATTAAAAATTTTAGTTCGGATATCTGAAATATCCGAACTAGTTTTGGGCTGGGTTTTGAAAATACCTCTGGTCTCTGGCCCTTTTACACTTACACAAATCTCTAAGTCCTAAAACTACTGCACTTGTATGCTTTTTTTGAAATTTGGATCTAAAAGCTACGGTTTGTTTATTTTTTTGTCACTCTTGATGTAATTTGATGTAATGCTACTGCCATTTGGTCACTCTTGTGAATTTGGATGCTTTTTTAAGTTAGTTGGTGAATGAAATCGTGGATGATATAGTAATTCCGATAGTTCAGATTATCCGAGTCCGAGTCCGAAAAAAGTTCGGATATTCGGATTCGGATAATTCGCTATTCGGACTCGGACTCGGATAGTAAAATTTTTATTTCGGATAATTCGGATAGTTTGAAATTCGGATAGTTCGGACTCGGACTATCTGAATGCTCACTCCTACTTGAGACGACCTTCAAAATTTTAAAAGATGTCCCATAAGCATGAACCAATGCTTCAAAAACATACCCGAATAAGAACAAGCGGAATAAGCAAAACACATTAAGACTAAGACAATATAAAGACAATACAAAAACATGCTAAGTTATAGTCATTAGCTTGACTTTACTCCCCTTTTTTATGCATTGGAGGGTGAGGTGACGGATTGCACTTCCGCTTGTCATTCAATATTGCCACCAATCTTGCACCTTTGGCCATTCACCTTGAAGACTCCTCCATTACTTCTTTCCAATTTGAGGGTTCCAAATGGAAAAACTTTTACCACCTTGAATGGTCCACTCCACTTAGACTTGTGTTTTCTCGGGAAAAGTCCCAATCGGGAGTTGTAGAGTAGCACTTGATCACCCTCCTTGAACTCTTTCTTCACGATGTGGGCATCATGTTTCTTGTTCGTATTCTCCTTATGAAGCCTTTCCACCCCTGGCTTGGCTTCCTCCTCTAAGTGGATGTAATGCATAATCATGTCTGGATTTGTCCCCTTGATATCAGATATTTGGCACTCCATGGCCTTAATCTGTTTCTTAACAACTTCAAGCACCTTCTCCTCTTGCTCCTTAGAGAGCTTGTTGGAGATGATAATGGGGGGTCTTCCTTCATCCTTTAAGAATGCATATCGTAAATTGGAGGGTAGCTCTTTCAACCCCAAGCTTGGAACCTTACTGATGGAAGGTGGAGTAGGATACTTCAAATCAAGCTCCAAATCCTCATGGAGACCTTTTTTATCAGCTTCTCCCACGAACTCTTCCAAGTCATCCTCTTCTTGTTCTCCATCATTCTTTCCATCTATTCCTTCTTGAATCTTCAATGCACTCTCCTTGCCCAACTTTAGGACACGATCTTCAACCATATCAATCTTCATGCACATGCCTTCATCAAGAGGGTGGTGCATTGCATTGGACATCTTGAACTCTACTTTCTCCTCCCCTATTCGGAGGACCAATATTCCTTCATGTACGTCCACCAAGGCACGTGCCGTGTTGAGAAATGGTCGGCCAAGAATTAGTGGACAACTCTTGTCCTCTTCGTAATCCAACACCACAAAGTCCACGGGAAAGATAAACTTATCAATCTTCAATAAGACATCCTCCACAACCCCGAATGGCTTCTTTATGGTTTGGACCGCCAATTGGAGACGCATAGAAGTGGGTTTCACCTCACACAAGCCAAGTCTTCTCATAATAGACAAAGGCATCAAGTTAATGCTAGCGCCTAAATCACATAAGCACTTGGGAAACTCAACATCACCAACAAAACTAGGAATAGTAAAACTCCCTGGATCTTTTAGCTTTGTTGGGAGATCTTTGGAGATGAGAGAGCTACATTTCTCCGTGAGGGCTACCGTCTCTCCATCTTTCCACTTTCTCTTCTTAGTGATGAGTTCCTTGAGAAACTTCGAGTATTGCGGTAATTGATCCAACATCTCAAGAAAAGAAATACTGATCTGGATGTTCTTCATCTTCTCCATGAAGCCAATAAACTTGTCATCCATCACATTCTTCTTCTTCACTCTTTGAGGGAATGGTAGTCGAGGAGCTTTAGGTGGTGATGGCATGTAGACTTCTTCTTCAGTACTCTCAACCGGGTGACTTCCCTCTCTCTCTCTGCCTCTACTTCTTTCTCCCCCTCAATAGCTTCCATAGGATCGTCATTGTTCTTCCGGGTTGCCTCTTGAGAAGCTATTTCCTTACCACTCCTCAAAGAAATTGCACTCACATTTCCTTTAGGATACACTTCCGTGGAGCTAGGAAGAGAACCGGATGCTCTGTGGACACTTGCATTTGCTATTTGCCCAAGTTGCCTCTCCATATTATGCATGGCGGTTGCTTGACCCTTGAGGATTTGTTCAAGGTTATCTTGCCTTGATCCTTGTTGTTGTATGACGGCCAAAATTTGGCCTTGTTGGCTAACCACCCCTCCGACTTCTTGTATGAACTTATCCATCTTGTCGATTCTCTCCTCAATAGCTCCCATCCGATCCATCAAAGAGAAACGTGGTTGGAAACCTGGAGGGGGCCCTTCAGGTGCATTACGAAGAAGAAGTCCCTTATCCGGAACAATCGCCATGTTATCTGCACTACTTCCTCCCGTACCCCTCCAAGAGAAGTTCGGGTGATTTCTCCAATCGGGATTGTAAGTAGAGGAATATGGGTTGTTTCCCATCCTATTTGCTCCTTGCCCTTGGCCACCCACGAAATTTACTTGCTCTATAGAAGAGCCCAACATGGCACACTCATTCATGTCATGGCCAACATTTCCACACGCTTCACAAGTCGTCCTTACGGCTGCCGCATTGGTTTTGTTCAAGCTAAGATCGTTCACTTTTCTTGCCAATAATGCCAATTGGGCTTGAATAGAGGAGACAACATCAACATCAATCACTCCCTTTTGCTGGCTAATAGGTTATCTTCCTCTCTCATTTGCCATAAGGATGTTTGTAGCTGCTAATTCTTCCACGATGTGGTAGGCATCATCTCTCTCTCTTCTCAAAAAGGATCCATTAGAGGCAGCATCAACCGTCCCCCTTGTAGAGGGTCCAAGACCAAAGTAAAAAGTTTGGAGTAAAGACTCCTCTGATATATTGTGGTGTGGACAACTTCTTTGTAATCTCTTGAATCTCTCCCAAGCTTCACTCAACGACTCATTCTCGAATTGTTGGAAGTTGTTAATGTCCTTCACGAGTCTATTTGTCTTGGAAAAGGGAAAATACTTGTCAAGGAATGCATTAGCTAGCTCTTCCCATGTCATAATTGTTGTCCCAACCAGATCCTTATACCATATCTTTGCTTTGTCCTTCAAGGTAAATGGAAACAACCTCAGCTTCACAGCATCGTCGGTAGCTCCATTGTGCTTGAAGGTGTCGGCTATCTCCAGAAAATTAGCAATATGGTCGTTGGGATCTTCATTCGGTAATCCATAGAATTGGACCGAAGCTTGGAGCATGTGAATCACCGCTGGCTTGATCTCGAAGGTGTTAGCTTGAATAGCAGGCCTAGGAACTCCAGACATTGCCCCTCTCAAGGTGGGCCTAGCATAGTCCATGAGAGACCTTCGAGGAACTCCAACTCCTTGCGCATCGCCTTGCGGAGCTCCTTATGGAGCTTCTTGCACATGAGGTTGTTGATTCATCCTTGCTTGTGTCCTTCTCTCTTGTCGCAATACCATTTTCAAGTATCCAATGTCAACGTCTACTCCGATCGGAATATGGTGCGTTGAGCGAGCTGAGCGCATGCGACAAATAAGTACCTTGTACGACAAACAACAAAGGCACTAAGTAACTATAACCAAGTAAACAAAAAAAATAAATATCCCAATCCAAGTTCGTAAGCCAAATTAAGCGTCTAGTACTTAATCCCCGGCAACGGCGCCAATTGAAAGGAAGGATTTTCACCCCTCTTTGCAATAATGAGTAAGTAAGGGATTGTCGTCCCACAAGGACTAAGCTAGGCCGCAAATTCGACTCTACCACTAGTTTAGGACTATAAGAAATGGAGGTGTCAATTCCAAACACAATATGCTACTTGAAATAAAATTGCAACTAAACAAGGTGATGGTTTAAACACTTAAAACAAGAGTGAGCTTGGTATCAATGACAACCTAAATAACCAAATGGCTTATGGGGTTTATTAAGTTCATGATATGGTCCGGATGTTTCGAAGGCAACTAATCAATGCTCTCGCGACAAACTAGTTTAAATCGATTCTTAACTAGACTTAGAAGAACCAACCACGCTCTCGCGACAAATTAGCCATCTAATCTAACTAATCACCAACTATAATCACCATTCTTTGGACAACTAGTCACCTAAGGTGATCTCTCATCAATAGGTTTCTACTCAACTAGTTAAATGGTCTGTTAATCCTAACCCCTCTCGGCGAATAACATTAACCATGTTCATAATCAAGGTGATCAATCAAGATTAAGCAATAAGCTCATTAACTAGTACACATACCTAGGCATATTAACCCCCTAAACTATTGGCTAAGTAGGTGCCATCAAGGTACCAAACTCACTAATCAACTACTCACACATATTCACCAAACAACTCAACAAATCCATTGAACAAAGCAAGCAAAGCAAGAACATTAAAAGAGAGAGTAAGAGAAAGCTCAAGATGGTCTTCAAGCATCCAATATTCTTCCTTCAAGTTCCCTACACAAGCTTCAACAATGGCTTTCTAGATCCAACAATGGAGAGCCAAGCTTTTTCTCCAAAGAAGAGAAAGTTAGTGGGGGAGTTGGTGAGTATTTTTAGCAAAATATCTAATTGCCTAAAGGAAAGCCAAGCAAAGACTTTTATACAAGATTTTCCCCCCAAAATGTCTCAGCCACGAAAATGCAATTAAAGCCCAAAATGGGCCCAAAACAAGTCTTCAAATTCGGCCCACTTGTGATGAAATCTTGACAGAATTAGACCACGACATTGAATCCAACGTTCTCCCCTCTTAGACTCCGAATTTGAAGAAGACTATTAGAGACAAAGTTGTAGCTCCGGTTGTCTTCTTTCCAGAGCCATCTCACGCGTCTCCATCGGACTTTGGATGAGAAAGTTATCAGCATTGGAGTCACAAGAGGTCCACCTCGCCCACGTCTTCGAGGTCTCGATTAAGCGTCCTTCCTCCCGGCAAATCAAATCGCATACGATGACCCAAGGTGACTTCACTTCCTCCACTTCACCTCACCAAATCTCCTAGCATGAAGAAAACACAACAAAAACATAAGACTACACTAAAATAAATAATGCACGATAAATGACATTACGACAATGAAGAACAAACAAAAGCAATAGAAACAACGGTAAATCTACTCTAAAATAAACACAAAAGATGAGTGTTTCCACACTCATCAGTTGCCTGAGAGATTTTCCTTTCTTAGTAACCATCATCCAAAGGCCCAAAACATCTTCCCTTGTCTTGAGATCCGTAGCACTAGGGTTTTTGGCCTTGTTGCTTTAAGGAGAGTCCTTGCTGCCACCCTCCGTGCCGCCGGCTGCCGAGCTTTCCCCTATGTCATCCGTCTTCCTCCCTCCGAAAGAGCAGGTCTCCTGGGTGTGTCCATACTGTCCATACCCAAAACATATTGTGTGGAGGCCCTCATATTCTACACGCTGGATCTCACCATCAATGCGGAGTTCACCAATCAGTGGCTTGGTGAGATCAAGCTCCACACATACTCGAGCAAATTGCCCACGAATCTTGCCTTCCGTATTCGGATCAAGCTTCACCAGCTTTCCTATCATTGCTGCTATGCATTTGAGAAAGTTGTTGTTGTAGTACTGGACCTCCAGGTTAGGAAGCCTCAACCACACTGGGGTTGAGGACACTTCTTTCGTCGAGGGCTTAAAGTCCTTGCACCATGGTGAGATGGTTATGTAATGATCCAGGTTCATCCATGGGCCACAAGGTAGTACCCATATGAAAGATCCATCAGCCTAATTGCTCCTTTGGGTGACCACAGTTGGTAGATATGATTAAGCAAAGCTCTGTAACCTACCGACTTACCTAGAACTTTCAAGAAGGCCGTCTTTCTCCATGGTTCTGCAAGTTTTTTCTTGGCCTCTTGGGTCAAAACTAGGGATGGTCGGTCAGGGTGAGTGACAAAGTCTATGTTCACCAGACCGTCAGCAAGCCAGTCTTCCATTGGCTCTGTGAATCTTTGAGAGGGAAAGTCAGGCCTGCCTTGTACTGAATCTCTGTAGCTCTTTTTCGGGAGGGAGTCTTCCGAGCTGGTGGTTTGGTTTGGTGGGGAAGATTGGTTGTCTTGGGCAGTAGGATCTGGGCTAGGGTTGGTGTTGGTTGGATTGGATACTCTTGGAGAGGTGGGAGATGGAGGGGCACTAGGGCTTGGGGAGGTTTGGGAGAGTGGGGTAGATGTTGGTGACGGAGTTGTTTGGGAAAATGGGGCTTCCGGCAGTTTGGGTAGGGGTGGTTGATGGTAGAGGGAGGGTGGGTTCAGTTGAGAGAACTCGGGTTCCATCTTTTCTAGCTGGTTTTTACATATGTTAGTCGAGACACTGATGTTAAGTCTAGGTAGCGTACCACCTTTTGTGAGTTAACTTGTGAAGGAGTGAGTTCAAGTGTTCTTTTGTGAGTTAACTTGTGAATGAGTGAGTTCAAGTGTTCTGTAACTTTAAAACCTCTCTTTTATTTTATTATTATAAAAAAAATTCGATAATTACTTTAAAAAGCCACATTTCCACAATGTCATTACAATGACCACTCTAAAGTTAACTTAAATATCACGAATCACGATAGTCTGATCAAAAGTTTATTTTCCTCGACTTTGTGGTGGATGACTAATAAAGAAAGAAAAAAGGTCCTCCTAACTCAGGCGTGGGCCTTCACGCGAAATAGGCCCAGGCCTAAAATCCACAGCGTCGAACCAAATTAGGGTTTATGGCGCCACCGCCTCCACCTACACTCCAACAGGAAGGACGCTACTATTTAATCCCGCGAGCATTGCTTCTTCACTTCAAATCTCTGGCTTTCCTCTTATTATTATTATTATTTCCTGTTTCTGTTGTTTATGCGAATGATGATTTGATTTGAAGAGGTTGGAGTTAGGGTTAGGGTTTCGGTTGGTTGCGATGATTAGAAAATAAAGAAATTCCTCGTTCTGATTTGCTACTTCCATGGCATGACAGACTATTTCTACACCCATAGAATATGAGCAACCATCGACTCTCGCGCTTTTCCCCTTTTCCAATTAACTTTTTTTTTGTTTATTTTGCAATTTCCTCTATTTTTAAGAAGCTATTGTATTCTCATTTTAATCGGGTTTGGCCTTTTGTATTTCCATAAATCAATGCTTGTGTTGTGTGATTTTCTACGAGAGGGGGATTTGACATTTTGCCAAAAAGTGTTTGCTTGATTGGAAAATTGTTCTGTTAATCTTTTACCACTGTCTTAACGATCATTGTTTGGAAAGAAATTAGTTTTATCTTCGTCGGTTGATATCAAATGCTGACATTGCTTGATGTTGAACTTGCCTTATTGTGACAATGTAACCCAGCGCCTCGATCTTGAAGAACGGTTGAATTTTTGCGCATATGGCAAAAGCTGACGGTCTTGCTATGTTAATTTTGCCGAGGTCAAAGAAATTGGCACCGGATATGGAACAGCGATCCAGGATTTTTTATAATCTTTCTTAACCCTGCTGTTGTGGCCACATATTGGAATTGACGATCACTATCCAGCAAACTACTCAATATAATTCACAGAATAAATAATTAATTTCTCTTATTTATATCTTATCCAATTTAATTACATATTTTCTTACTCACAGTAGTAACTCAGTTCACTCTCATCTACATATTATCTACTATCATTTTTTGGAATACTAAATTAGATAGAAATACTCGAGGTACAAATAGAAGTCTGAAATAATAAATTACGAAAATATGTTAACATTGGACTCTATTTAAAAAATAATAATTTTCATTAAATTTTTTAAATTTTGCTAAAGATAAGGTCTGTTTACATAACCACGAAAATATTATTTCAAAATATCTATTTTTAATGAATAATATTATACAAAGTAGAACTAAATAGATAAATAAGTAACTCGCACTCGTTCCCTTTTTTCCATTTCATTTGTTTTTTTTATTTTTTTATATTAAAAAATTCACCCGCTCGAGACTTGGTTCTCTGCTGCGGGTGGTTTGATAATTTGCCCCTCCCTCAAGGCTCAAACGCGAGAATTGATCTCAAATCGCGCTACAAGGATGAACACGAACCGATCTCGCACGATTTATGGCCTGTTTGGAAACTCTAAAAAAATAAGAATTGAATCACTTTCCTGAGTTTTAAAATACTTGAGTGTGTTTGAACCAATATTTCCCGGAAGGGAATTTTCATATTTTTCCTTCGACGGCAACCGGTAATCCACAGCCCACGCAAAAGATCTTCCTCCTCCCACCGGTGACCTTTCTTCAAATTTGGTTAAAGGAGTTGTAAGTTATAAGGATATTCATGTAAAAAGATCAAATCAATTGTTAAGTTAAAATTTCGGTTCCAAACAAAAAAATAGGAAAGTGATTCTATTCCATTTCTATTAAGAATTAAAAATGGAATTCTTTTCCTTCGAAATTTGGTTCCAAACAAGCTGTTAGGAAAGCTCTCGGCGAATTCATCCACCTCCTTTCGGCTTCCGGGAGATGGAACAGCCGGCGGACACCTGGCGGATCCGCCATTTCCCTACTTGGCCTCCAGCTTTCTCCCAGGTACTAGAACCCTAGGCTGAAATCGGCGGATGACCGGTCACCTCTGGAGCGGATCTCGGATTCGGCAAAAGAAAGCAGATGGACTGGCGGTCATCTGGGATGGACGGACGGACGGGTCGGTGATAGAGAGAGAAAGGAAGAGTGGGATTGGTTTCTAGAGAATAAAGGAAGAGGGAGAGTCAGTGTGGAGAGAGGAGAAGAGGTGAAGGGAGAGAGAAGGGGATCGATAGGGTTTTACTCTTCACTTGCGGAGAACAATTAGAAAATTTGGGGGACGAGAGAGGGATAAGTATAATTATACGTATTCCGTTTCGAATGTTTGGCGGGTTTTTAAACTCCAAAAAATTATATTATATTTTTAGGTAGGCTGAAATAATTAGTATTTGAATATTTGGTTGTTCGACTACTTTTATTTACATTCTGATTATATTATAAATAATGATGAATTTTTTTAATTTTTTTCAAAATTCTAACAAAATCAAATTATAAAGGGCAACAATTTTTTTCCTTATTTTTCTTATGGTCTATTCCTATAAGTAATAAGGGATTAATATTCCAACATAGTAGAATTTCAAATGTCATATTCGTTATTGTTCACTATATATATTTAGTATACTTTTTCTTTCGTGTGATACAAATGTCATTTTGTTTGATAAAAGTTAAACAAATTTTAGTCACTATACATATTTAGTATATTTTTCTTTGGTATGATACAAATGTCATTTTGTTTGATAAAAAGTTAAACAAATTTTAGTAACTTTCTAAGGAGATAAAATCTTTGTTGTCTTCATATTACTATAAGAAAGAAAATTTCTTTTTAAATAGTTTGGTCCAAAACGTGAAAATATCAAAATTATCCATAAACTTCAAACCCCAAATTTAAAATTCAAATCCCAAACCCAAAAATTAAACCCAACCGAGAACCCCGAACCCCCGTACTCAAACCCGATCCTGGCCCTTGGACCCCGGCCCCCCAGACCTTCACACCTCGGACCCTGGACCTCAACTACCCAGACCCCGAACCCCGGACCTCAACCACCCGGACCCGACCCCCGTCCCCGAAACACGGACCCTAGATCCCGGACCCTAACCCCCCGGGTCCCTGACCCTCGACCACAACCCCCGGACCGCGGACCCCTACGCCGGACCCTGGACACCTGACCCACGGACCTCGGAACCCCTGGACTCCGATCCCCCGAACCCCAGAATCCTGGACCCGGGACCCTGGACCTCCGGACCCCCCGATCCCGACCCCCAAACCCGAACCCTGGAAAATGATCCCCGGACCCCAGACCCTGACCCCCGACCCTCGGACCCTGGCACTCGCATCGCACGTGTATCTTTACTAGTATTAATAATTTAGACCTGCTTAACACAGATTAGTTTATCCGGTGTCTGAATGAAAAAAAATTATTATAATGGTTACTCACAAGTATGACTACTTAGGATTTTACCAAATGGTCAATTTACGTCTGAATATTGAATGCTATAAAGCACAAAAAAACCCGAGATTACTGGACCGGAATTTATTCAAATTCTTTGCTTGTCCGGAGTTTATTGATTTGTCTTATAGCTGCACTTGACATGACGTCTCTTGGCCCTTTCCCATTTGATTTGATGTTACATGTCTTTGTTCCTGCGAAACAGGGAATTAAGTTGACTTTCCTTGGAAAAACCAATTCCAATTGTAGGCTACGGACCAAATTGATGGGTGTGAAATTCAATGAATCCAAGTCCATACGACTGATTCGTGGAAAAACTAGAGTCCCTATCCTATCAACTAGGAAACATCCTGCAACAAGTTGATTGCGACTGTTTAAATAACAAGCTGGCAACTTGGTCAACCGAAAGACTTTGACTCGTTCCAACCTCTGCTTGGTTGCTGCAATATTGGGAGGCTTAATAGATGATTGCAGCAGTCGGGAATGAGCAGCTCGCATCAGTGCACGAGACTCTCGACTACTGCTGTGGCTGGAAAACTGGGCTTTTGGTAGCTGCATCAATGAGAACGAGAACCTAGTTTATGCGGCCGGCCGGTTTACAGTTTCTAAGCACCACCCAGAACTATGATCCATTGGCTTGAACAACCAAGAATGCAGATTGATCTGTGGAAGTTCTTCAAGTGGCTTTCGCTATGGGATCAAAAGCCGGATGAATTGCAGCCGAGAAGTTGGTGGAAGACGGGAAACGGATCGAGTTTCCAGAATTCTTATTTGAAAGGATTCGATAAATAAGTTGGGTCTTCTGGTTATGAATCTACCATTTGTTGAGGTGAAATAAGATGCAACTAGCAGGAATTTCAACCAATGCAGAAGGAACCGCTAAGAACAGTATAATGTTAAAAGCACAAGAACATAACTTCAGCAGAAAACACAAGTTCGGAAATACAGCCATGTTTCCATATCAAACTAGAACATATGGCTAATCCGCTCGCCTTTCTTCAATGCACGCGTGGGAATAGAGGACGTACGAACCAGATCAGAAAACATAAGCTGTTCCATGTTTCGTCAGCGGATGTTCAAAAGATTCAACTTACATCAGTTTACGGGTTATCAGAAGGCGGAAGGCGCAGAGGATGGATTCACCAAGCCATGGTCATTGCACAGACTAGCACTTTCACTAGTCTTGAGGTTGTCAGCTCTAGGGCTACTTCCTGCACTGCTGTTTGATAACGACGGGAAGGTTGTCCTCTGTAAGACCCCGGTTGGAGAAGAATCCATACGAGGACTACTATCCCATCCTCCGGTCATCAGGTTCAGGGCAGACGAATTTTTACGCTCACCAGAATTGTTGCTGCTTGTGTTGTTCAAGACCTCCCCGAGAGGACCACCCATCGATGACATCCCCCAGGATATGGGAATCCAACTGGCTTGCCTTTGGTTAGTTAAATCAGCAATGCTACTAACCCCAAGTCCCATCTGTATCGGATCAACATCACGCAACAGCCTTAGCGGCGAGAGAGGCCTCTCGTTGTTTGCAGGGGAGGAGGTGGAAGACATGTAATCTGCAGTTGCCATAGGAATCGAAATTGATAGGTGCGTGTCTGACTGCAAATCCAGTTGAGGCCATGAAACAGCAGAGCAATCTGACTGATTTTTGTTAGTCCAATCATCCACGAACGGCCGAACAGGATGCTGCAGGACAGTGTTTCTGCCTGCTAGCCCGTCCACAGTACCAAAGTTTCCGCTGCTTGTCAAGGAAGAGCTGTTACGCGAATTGCCGAGGAAGGACTCCGCAGTTACGAGGTTCTCCTTCTCAAGAAACGCCCTGCACAAGATTCAACCAGCAGAGAAGAATCTATCATGTTGCTAATAATGCAGTATCTAAATTGTAATTAAATCTGCATTTCCAAAGTATACCAGATTAAAGAAACGCCTCCTTACCTGCTCAAGGAACTTGCTTGAGAAAGATTATTTGAACTGGTTGGCTGAAAGTTAATCGGGAGGCAGTTCGTCACGCTGCTGCCTTGGGGCCCCACCACCATTGATGCTTGCGAAGACGAAGAATTAGCAAGCTTGGAACTTTTAGTAGTGGCTGCAGAGGCAGCAGCGGAATGGCCAGATTGGCCTTCCACAGGCTTTCTTGAACGATGGCGCCCTCTGTTCATATGGCGCTCGCAGTACTTCCCGTCAGCAACTGCGTCCCTAGAACACCGCCATTTCTTCCCATCCGTTCTCCTACACCTCCCAGGCTCCGGATCGGAGCTTGCAGGGTACCCCATATGGAAAGCTCCCCATCCAACTACAACAACAACGAAGTTGCAACTACATAACAGGTCCCCGAGCTCATCAAGAACATGTTAATTAACCTTTTTATTGAAGGTTTTTGGTTAAGCCAAGGTTGAAGCAAGCATTCGGTACAGAATGAAGTTCGCTTTTGGCTGCAATAGTTCAGTCTATCATGACTACAGAGGAAAAGACAATGCTTGCCTATACAAGTAGTTCCAGTAAAGGAGGATGATGTGAAACATGAAGCAAGAGAAAGACAACTCACGCGCATTGGGTCGCAAAAAGGAGCTCGAAAAGAACGACAAGCGCGCAGATTCAACGGCTTTTCGAATAGGCAGGAGAAGATTAGAGGGAATTGGCACGTTTGCTGTTATGTACTTGTAGATCAACGCCTGCTGTTCTAGCTCCATCCACTGGGACTGCGTGAACACCCCCAGATGCGTGCCTCCATTGTTCAGGCCCCCAGAAGCAAAACCTGACCCCAACAATCAGTACAAAACTAAGTTAACAGACAAGGAAAACCAACCAAATCATCTTCTTTATAACAAAAGTACAGTGTCAGTATGAGCAAAGAAAAAGATTCAAACCACTGAAAGAAGAAAGTTTGATACTACTCCAAGAGGGTATTTGAGCAATTAGAAGGAGATTTAAAGGTGACAAATTTTGAGACTTTATATGTGTTTAGTTAGTCACTTAGCTACAGAACCAGGACAGAGAGGAAGAAAAAGTTAGATTGGGTAAAGATAAAACACTTAAAGTGAACCACTTTAATTTTGGCATGACCCGGAACACACACAAACGACACTTGCCTTAAAAGATTTCCCAGAAAAGATCCCATCTTAATCACCCAAACCACATCATAACCTCAAAGCAAAAAAACCTTTAATCCACAACACCAATCTAAGTCAAGGTTATAACTCACAAAAAGAACAGTCACTGTCAAAAGCTTAAACTTTTTAAAACTACTCGAACCCGGATTAGTCGGTACCTGTATTACTTCTGCTATAGTAATCTGATGAAGGGTGGTGGAAGAAGGGAAACAAGGTGGGGTTCTGGGTGGGGCTCCGGTCAGCAACTGGGAAAGGCTCAGGCTTGGGGCAGGAGAAGCTCAGCATCTGAGACTCCTTGGAAGAAGCTTCAGCTCTTGTGAAGAAGGAGAGGCCATTAGAGCTCTTCAACAGCTTTGAAGAGCTCCTCCTCCAATCATCATCTTCACCCACTCCAGATCTCTCCTGCTTGAACCCAGATCCGTACCACTTCTGCTTCGCCTCAGGATCCAATGAAGTAGCTGGTTTAGTGTCTGAACTACTACTACCCACCAGACCCTCCAAGCTCACCAACCCAAAGTCCATGTGAGCTTCTCTTGGGGGTTGAAAAGGAGAAGAAAGAGAAGAGGGAGAAGAAGAAGCTAAGAGGGGAAGGAAGGAAGCTATAAGACCACCAGGCTAGGGGAGTAGTAATGGGGCATTAGGCAAGTGGCGAGGAAGGGATGAGAGGGACAAGGTTGGAGAGTTGGAGGAGACAAGCTCATTTTTTGTTGGGAGTGCAAGAAGCTCAAGTAAAAGTGTAATAAAACTGAAAGGTGATGATGTAGTTTGTGGTTTTATATAGGTTAAGCTTAAAGATATACACAAGGGTTCAAATATGAAAAAAGCAAAGCCCAAGTTTATTCAAGTGATATGAATTTTAAGATTTAGAATTTAAATCTTATCGATAAAAAAAATGTACAAATAGAACTCCAAATATGATCAAATAATATTAGATTATTTTGTTTTTTCATTAAACGGAGTGATTAATTATTGATGTGTTTATTAAAGTGAGTTGATTGTATTATTAAAATCATTGAGGTGGATTTTTTTCTTTGCAAATAGCAAAAAAATTTGTATAGGTATGTAGAGATAGTCGGTCAAACAACTGAGATTAAAATTATATTTCGGGATGATAAAATAATGGAGGACATAAAAGGGCAAGTGGGGTAGTGTAGTGGTAGGAAGAGAAGTACTGGTAAATCAATGGGGAATAAGGATATCCACTTGCGAGTTTTTACTTTTTTACTCCAAGGAAAAGGGGAGGGGTAATTTCGGTACATTGGAACATGCACATTTTAGGCCTCTTAGGAGGGGTCAACTTCTATTTTCAGCAACAGTGCAACATATTTTCTGCAATTTAAGGGAAACACTGGGGGGAATTTTGGTATGGCCACCATATAACTATGCTTTGGTCCATTTGACAAATTAAAATTTTGGCATTTTCTAGTTTTGTAGTAAATTTTGCAGAAGCTGCTTTTGTAACTTAAATTTCATTGAACATTAGCTAGCTCGCACCTTTTCACAAACATATTGTTTACACTTTCAAATTTTGAATTTCAATCTTTTTTTTGGTAACTTTTTGAATTTCAATCTTACATTCAACTGTGGTGGATTTCTGCCTGAGGTTTATTTGAATGAGTGTCTTAGAATTATTGCATTATTAGTTACCAAAGAAATAAATTTGTCTACAAATGTCAAAAAAATTTGTGTTTTATATGGAAAATTTAACAGTTAGTATTTCACTTATTAAAATTAAAATTATATATTTTTATTATACGTAGAATAGTGCTCTCTCTGTCTTCGTCAGTGAGAAGAATAACTAACTTCCGAAATTCGCAAGCTGCTTCAAGGTGGGTGACCTCGTGAAGAGTTTTTCAGTGTGCTTGAGAGCAGGAACAAAACACGGTGAAAAAAAGTTGTGTTAGTCTGTGGAGCGAGTTGGTCAAATCACGGGACGATATAATACCCGAGTATTGTTTAGTCCCTAATATTTTATAAATTAAATGATTAGTCTATGAAATCAGATACACTATTTAAATTGCCAAACTCGAAAAATTCAAGCGGGTTTGTGAGGAGTTTTTTTTAAGGTATATGTGTATGAGGAGATTTTTTAAATTAAATGACAAGTTTGTGACTTTGGATAGATTCAGGGATATTTTCGATAATTTAAATAATGACTATGAGTTTAAGAACTAATCAATTAATTTATAAAATATCTGGGCTAAACAATACTATATTATCCTAATCAATTAATTTTTTTAAATATGAATACCTATAACTATTTTACCCTAATAAATAACCATCGCCTCTTGTCTTTATCTCATCGTTAACTTTTTTTTTGAAATTTTTATCTCATCGTTAACTTAATTATCATAAGACAGAGTAATTAGCTCGGGGAGGTCCATGTCAACAAAGATCCATCGCCTAAGTTGGACACCACAAAGACAAAATACATCAGGAAGTGGTACCATTTTTAGCAAGTAAAACAGCAAAGAAACAGGAACTAAAAGACGATAAATAAACGAGGTCAGTCAGGGAAGGTCGATGGTGACCAACCCCCAAGAAAATACCTGTGGTCACTCCTGACTAGCCGGAGAGGAAGCCAGCCTTCGATGGAGGGTCCTAGAGGAGTTGAAGAGACTGCTGGAGACTAGTGTAGTCGCGGATGACGATGGAGGTGAGGGTGAAACCGGCGAGACGTCGACCTGGAGGTGAGGATGAGGGTCGTCTAGTAGTCTTGTCAGATTTATGTCTACCTTTATGTGTTTATGTTTTTGCTTGGATTGACTTTTGCTCAATCTGAGATCTGTACGGATCTCGAAATCCTTCTTGTTGGTACAGGTGAATAGCCTTGTCTTGGTTGGACTCGTCCGACCTTGGCTCTCATTTGCGTGTATCTCGTATGCATTCAAATGCCCTCGAGGTTACGTCTATGATGCGACCTTGTGGTTATTAGCCATCGCTTGTCTCAGTAGCTTTCGCATTGGACGTTTGGCTCTCGTAGCCTATCGTCCGCCCTTTGTCTCCACCCATGTCTTTCTGTTCTCTTCGGATTGGTTGTCGTGTTCTGTTTGATATCTTGGTATGTTGTATTTGTATTTCTTTCTGTAATATAAACTGTTTATCTTAATGTAGGTTTCACGCCACTCTTCTAAAACACAAAGATTTGTCGCCACGTGACAGAAACTATTAAGAATTCCATGGTCCCTCGCAATCTTTTCTCCAATATTCTATTTCCAAAGAGTTTGTTATATTGCGGGTTGATTTAGACTTCAAAAATTACGAATATAAATTTATATTAGAAGAACAAATTTTAAGTATTCTAAATAAATTAGCTTCCCAGAAAAAAGAGATTGTTCTGTATACATTATTAATCAAAAGATCACTTAGTGTGCTAATTTTTTTCTTTTGATAATTGAAGTTTAGCTGTGAAATGGGCGTGGTTGGACTTGGGGTAGTTGGAAAACTCTTTGACCAACAATCCCATTCCTTCTTTAATGATGTCCGAATTTACATTATCAACTAGTAAAAGTTGTTAATCTTATCTTTCAAGTAATCTCTCTCTCTTCTTTTTTAGAGAGAGAGTTCTCTCCCAATTTGGGGTCCTCTACTTAGAGTTTTTACCCATTTCTCCCCATCCCTTTCTGGCAGCCACCTCCCACCACCACCACCACCACACACCTCCTTTTGCCTTACCCCCCCTACTTTCTACCTGTCCTTCTTTACCTCTCAAGATCTGGAGCTCATCCTTGTCCTCTTAAGCACCACATCAGGGTTCGTCTTCTGCGGCTTCTCCTCCTCTTCCAAGGTCTCAAGCCCTCTCGCCGGAGTTTGCCTTTTCAGAAGCTCTCGCAGCTTCTCCTATTCAGAAGCTTCTGCAGCTTCTCCTCCTCTTACAAGGTCACAGGTCCTTGCACTCTTGCCGGAGTTTACCTCGCCCAGGTCATCTTCCCCTCGTTTGGTTGGTTGAGCTTCAGCCTCTCGTATGTCCTCCATACGGCCATCATCCCAGTCCCCTCTTACGATGTGCTTTTGTGATCCCCACTTGAGTTCCAGTGGGGGTGGTCAATATAGACCACCCCCGGGTTGCTGTTTATTTATGTGTCTTTATTATCACTTTTTTCATATTTTGTCGTTCGTTCAGTTCAACTTTATGCTTTTTCGGGTACTAGTGCTTATGTTTTACAGGCTCGTGGCAATTTCAATTTTGGTTGGATTCATTCGGCCTTTCTTCGGGTATGTCTGGAGTATAACGAAGGTCTCTTCGCGGACACCTGTTCAAGCTGCCATTTGGGTCAGCAATGTTTTAGTATGGTTGTTCTGTTATGAGTTGCTTTCTGCTCTTGTGAACGTTGCCATGGTTTACTTCTCATCCACGATGCCTTCGAAAAATTCTTGCACTGTATCCACTCTTTGTTGTTTTTCAGTTTCTATCATTTGCTTTCTTGTTTATGCTTTGCTTTCATCCTATGTAAGGTTACTTCTTAATTAATGTATGGCTTTAAGCCACTTTTCTCAAGAAAAAAACTAGTAAAAGTTATTATACTTTAATTAGAGTTTTAAGTTTGCACCTTAAATGTAGTTGCTTTAGAGTTTATTTTTTTAAAAAGGGATTAATTATCTCTATAGTCTCACATAAGTGGAGGTTGAATTAATAAATCGAGTAAAATTAATGTTTGGAACTAAGGAATAATCAGTTCTCTCTCTCTCTCTCTCTTGACTCCCAACAAATTCAAAATTCAAACTATTCATCTTTCCCAAATTCCTCTTTCGTGTTTCAATTTAAACCCTAATCAGTTACCGGCTGGTTCTCTCCTTCGCTTCTAGGCTCCCCTGCCGCTCTCCTCCGCCTTTCGCCGATGGAAAGGTTGGGGGATGGCGGTGGTTCGGCATGGCACCCTCAACTACCATCTTCCTCTGCAGTGGAAGTTCGCCACTCTCCATTAGTTCTTTGAGCTTCATGGCCCGATGTTAGATGTCTATGTTGCTGTCAAGAGATCAAAGAGAAACTCTGAGTTCAGTTTCGTTAGAATTCCCCCCTCTCAAGGATGTTGAATCGTTAATTCTCAATATTAATGGCTCTCAGGTAGAAAATAAATGATTATTCATGTCCAAGGCGAGGTTTGTTAAGGGGGAAACAAAGACTCTTACGCCCCTCAAGTGACTCAATATAAGTCCTCTTCCAATAATATGCATGTACATAATGGCCTCTCCTTCGCTTCAGCTATTGGTCCGCCTGGGCCGATGGTCTCTGATGGCTCGAGCGATGTGGATGTTCATGAATATTTACCACCGGTAGAGTTGTTGGCAAATTCGCTCACTAGAAATGATCTTGATTGACGCTGGGCAATCGAAGTCAATCGCTCAAGACCTTCTTGACTATGGTGTGCTGAGTTGTTGGGTTTAGGAGCTTGGTAGGAACGAGGTCCTTATCTCCTTCGACTCTGTAGAGAGTATAGTGTCGTAGACCGATAAACTTAAGTCATTCTTCTTGAGTGTCGCACTGTGGTCTCCTGGCTACCCTACTTCCTCCTGTTATGTTTGGCTCCAAATTCGCGGAGTTCCTCTGCAATTGGACTCGCTCCTTCCGCGAGTGGCTAGTCTCCCCACTGGGTGATTTTATTGCTCTTCAAAAGATCACCTCTAGCCTTAGTCGTTTAGACGCTGTCTTTGTTCTAATTTCCTCAAGTTGTTTGGACCGGATTCTTCGCGTTGTCAATCTCAAGATTTGGCTTTTTAACTGCGTGATTTGCTTGGAGGAATTGGTGGTCTTGGTGGAGGATGGCCCAATGGATTTTGAATGGGTGGGTGTCCGTCTACTGCTGGCTTTGGGGATGTTGGGGATGCTTTTGAGCAGAATGCTTTAGAATCTAAAGCCTACGTCTGTTGTTGTCGCCTCCGCAGTTGCGATGTCTGATGTTGCTGGGCTACCTCGCATTCTTACTGGTGGTCTCAGCTCTGCTACCTCGTCTGCTACTGCTGGCTGTCCCATATTATCGGTGCTCTGCATCGGTACAGTCATGATGATCTTTCTGATGTTGTATCGCCTGGGCAATATTTGGTTGCCTATGTTGATGCTTCTGTGGGTTCAGGTTTTGTTGCTGCTTCTCCGAAATTGATTATGGCTGCTTCTCCGGCTGGAAAGCTACTTCCCGCTGCTATTTTGTCGGTTGAGCCTACTTCGCCTAGGTGTGATATGTCGTCCTCATTCACCTCGGTGGATGATTGGATTCAATGACTTTTATTTGATGCCTGAAGGTGGATCTGCAACAGCCTGCTACCCGCAGGAGGGTCAACCAGGACATGTCGTATCATCCAGCACAGATGCGCTCTAGTTGCCAGGAAAGTAGGCCTACGTAGAAGGCCTCAGCTCTCATGATATTTTTGTTGCAAAAATTGAATATCAATTCGCCTCAGAAGTTAACAAAGACGTTTTACCTCTAGTCAATTATTGCCGATATAGAGGAACAAGACGAGGATCGCCAAGCAAAACTCTCCGCCGAGGCGTGGCATCTTGCGGTAGTGATGGGCTTGTCTTGGTAGGAGGACACTTCAAAAATCCTCCATGAGATCAAGGCAGTTGCTTGCAGTTTGGACTAATTTTGATCTTACGACGCTCCATAATTCTGCTTTGTGTGGTTGCTCGTTTTGGTTTGCCCTTCATTTGGTGCATATTCAGGTCTATTTTTGATGACTTTATAATTTTTTGGCTTTGATTCTTATGGTGATAGTTGATGTTTGTACTTAGATAGCGTCTATCGGTGGTACATATCGATAGACATCATCTGGTACCTTGGATGTAAACTTTATTGAGGTCTATTTTGGTAGAATACAACACTTTACTTATTAAAAAAATGAAATTTGGACAATCACATGAAGAAAAAAAAAACCAATGATCGTATACTAAATCTAGAGTTGATGATGTGACTACCACGTGATCAATTGGTTAAGGTGCTTCGTTCAATTTTCGCTCTTCACATTAGCTGGTCATCTAATTAAGATTCTAATCTACCATCTAAGAGAATTGTTGGTCAACGATTCCCATGCTATCCTGATCCTATTCACAATTTCTTAATTAGATCACCTTCGTGCGAGGATCAACTTAAATAGCTTTATACCAATAGACAATTACATTAACCGATAGAATTGTTCTAGTTTAATCAAATTTCGAGATCAAATTTCAGAAATATAAAAACGTTAAATATTCATTATAAAAACTTTGTCAATCATGTCAAAATCAAATATGAATTAATCGAATCAGTTAGTATCGTAAACAATTTTATTTTCCTTAAATAAACTTTATGGAACTTTAGGGTGCTTGTGGTGTGAAATCTCATCGCAATAGCCAACAGCTAGAGGCTGATTATTTTTATGACTTTCTCAACTTCACATGGTCTCTCTTCGGAAAAAACTCACGTGGCCTACATAAAGTTCACGATGTTTTCTCGGTATCCATGAATGTAGCTATTTTACCTTATCGCATCCGTACCGTAGCATTAAATTTTGGGTAAATTATCTTAAATTCTTTAGAATTTGATGAAATTATCAGTAGGATCCTTGTTATTTTGAAATTCCTATTTTCGTCCTCCAAATTTGATAAAATAGAATTTTAAACTCCCTATCGATTCCATCGAGATGTCAGTGGTCAACACAATTTTAATGACCTTTATAAACTTCAAAAAATATTATTAAAAAACACGAAGTTCATCTTCTTCCATGAGTAACCATCTTCTTCCATGGAGGAACCTCCTGTCACTAATATAGAAATGTAGAAAATCCACGTACCGATACTTTAATATTTAGAGTTAGATATAAAAATTACAATTTGATATCAAATCTATTGCTCATACGAGACTCGTTTGTACTCCCAACTCAAATCCGTAGCATATGCAGTTAAGAAGATATCAACAATTGAGAAGAAAAAAATGCGCACACACACATATATATGTATGTATGTCTGTGTGTGTGTATATATTCCCATAAATGCAAAACACGCGGCTGATTGCAATATATTTATAACCAGCGAGTAAACCGTACACCAAATGGTCCATCCCACATGTAAAAGATCGACCAAATAATTAAGCCGATCAGCTAGCTATCTAGGGAACTGTTTGTCCCTCGAAGGATTAATAAAAGCCCTTTGCTTCTACGCAGGGCAGGGAATAAATTAAAATCGAAGAACAACGAATCACTAAGATTAGCAAATGAATGATTTATCCTATCTTAATTAGGACTTTTGACTCATTTAAAATTTTTGAAAAATGAGCAATGTTATATATATATTTTATAAAATTTTGTCACTTTTTAAAAATAATATTCGACTCGAAGAGTTTATGAAGAGGATCATCGAGGATGAACATTACTATTTGCATGGCGTTCATTGAATACAATCACGAAGACCACGAACTGGGTTCGTTGGTTGCATGTAACTGTGAGACTGGACAATGTCGTTTTCGGTTCCATGCACCTTATAATCAAGCAGCGATAGAACAGAAGAATTTTTTTTTTTGGGTGAAACAGAGGAATTTTAAGTGGTGTCACAGAAATCCCACCTGGGTATAATTCTGCGTACAGGAATAAGATTCTTCCATGGCAGAATTTACAACTTGAATGCTTTTAATTATTTATACAGATAGAGTGGAAAATAATATATTTAAATATTCGTATTCAACCAAAAAATATCAAAGTAACAGATTTGGTTGATTTTTTAAACCACGTTCGTTTACGAGACTTTTTACATTTATAAACAAGATTCAATCACTTGACAAAAAAAATATAGTACGTCAAAGTTCATACAAATTTTGATTTCAAAACTCAAAATGTCATGAGAGTCAATTAGTAGGATTGGAGGAAGACGATGACCTCCGAGTGTAAAAAGATTACGACAGGCATGCTTCACAGCATCCTTTGTCTAAATATCTCAGATGCAATAATAAACTCTGGGTGCCGGAATCTACAGCTCTGTTAAAGCTGAGTTTTATATGCAACGGAAATAATTGTCAATACCACTTCAAAAATAATAAGAAATAATTGTCAATAATAGGGTCCAATGCATGTTCGAGAAAACCTCCAAAATAGAACTGCATATTTCTAGACCCTTTCTCTGCCCCTGCCAATTTTGAAACCTCATGATGCCATTTTTTATGGTATCGAAACCTTTTTTGCATTTTCTAAAAAGAAAAATCTTTTTGTATGAGGTATAGTACTATTGGATTTTATTTAGCGTCAATTTTATGATGTTGCTATTTCATACAAAGATTTTAAATTTTTTATCAGTGTGGACTAATGTGTTGACAAATTGGAAGAGACGTACGGGTCGTTAATCCGTTAATTAAATGCAGGTTCAGGATCTGTGTGTTTCTTTTATTTTCTCGGAAAACGAATTTAATTCTTTGTTTGTTGTTGGTGTTGTTTTGAATTTTTTGCTTTAAAGCAAGGAATGCGGTGTTGAAAATTTATTGAGCTGGGTAGGGTAGCATTTAATGAAAGGAAGAAAATCAAAATTGTTCAATTAATCAAATAAAAATAAAATCAAGCGATGTTTAAAGTCCACATGTTACAACGGGATCATTAATATCGGACAAAAAAAAACATTGAAGTTATGGGTTGGTGGAGTTTTTACTTTTACGGCGAAAAAGATTCATTCATTCATTAATTAAAGATCTAAGTAAATTACAAAGCAAATGCGAGACCCAAACTTTTCACCATTCCACCGTACAAGAGTACGAGGAAAGCCCACCTAGAACTATCTACTTAGGCCCACCCATCGTCCCCTACAACCTACCGCCACTCTATTCAAACTATCCATCCTAAATGGGTTTTTTTTTCTAAAATAGGCAAAAAAACTTAGATATATTCTTGAAATAGGCAAAAATTTAATATATTTTCAAAATATATAAAATTTTAATTTAAAATTAAAAAAAATAGGGGTCGTCACACCAATTTAATATAAAAAAATAATAGAGGCGACCCAAAAGTAGGTCGCCTCCCTGACATTTTTTTTAAATTTCGGTCGATCGAACTCGAACTACTTTTGACTTCAAACAAAATTTTGACATCGTTACACTCCGTATTTGGAAAAGTTATAAACTATAAAATTGTAGATATACGTCTCAGCTTTGCACAGCAACTTGAATCAACTCAATCAGAATCCGGAATAAAAATTTGTATCTCCTAACCGAAATTAGTCGATTAAACTCGATCGGCTTTTGACTTCAATTTTTTTTGACATTTTTATACTTTGAATTTGGAAAAATCATAAACTACAAAGTTGTAGATATGTCTCACCTTTAGGTAGAAATTTGAATCAACTCAATCGGACTCCGGAGTAAAAATTTGTGTCTCCCAACCGAAATCAGTCGATCGAACTTGATCGGCTTTTGACTTCAAACGAATTGTCAACATTGTTACACTCCATATTTGGAAAAGTTACGAACTACAAAGTTATAGATATGTGTCTCAGCTTTGCATAAAAACTTAAATCACCTCAGTCAGACTCTAGAGTAAGAAGTTGCAAAAATTACTTTTTTTCTTCTCTTATACTTCGATTGAAAAAATAATTTTTGCAACTTTTTACTCCGGAGTCTGATTGAGGTGATTCAAATTTCTGTGCAAAGCTGTGATATATATCTACAACTTTGTAGTATATGACTTTTCTAAATTCAAAGTGTAAGGATGTCAAAAATAAATTTGAAGTCAAAAGCAGATCGAGTTCGATAGACTAATTTCGGTCGGGAGATACACATTTTTACCCCAGATTCCGATTGAGTTAATTCAAATTATTGTGCAAAGCTGAGATGTATAACTACAACTTTATAGTTTATAACTTTTCCAAATACGGAGTGTAACGATGTCAAAAATTCGTTTGAACTCAAAAGCCGATCGAGTACCAAAATTTAAAAAAAAAAGTCAGGGAGGCGACCTAATCTTGGGTCGCCTCTATTATTTTTTTAATTAAATTAGTGTGACGACCCCTATATGGGTCGTCACCCTTTTTTAAATTTTTTATTAAATATTTACCTATTTTAGAAATATACTAAGTTTTTACCTATGTAGGAAATATATCTAAAATTTTTGCCTATTTTCCTAAATGTCACCCATATAATAGCACGGGGACTGTACTCCTAAAGAAAAGCAAAAAATTATCCTTAACTCATAAAGATCCCTCCGTACAAGTACGAGAATGCAGCCGCCGACCTCAATAAACACCTAATCCGATAAACTCGCCCCCTCGGAATAAAGCCAGACTTAGGAAAAAAGTGCAACGCGATAAAAACCCGCTTTATCGATAACTCTGATGTAATGGATCTCTATAAGAAGCCCTTGATACACCCAAAACCCCATCTACTCACTACCCCCCACCAAGCTACCGACTATCCAAAATTCAACCCATATCTCGAACCCTGATATTATCTGCAAGAGTATCGTTTCTTGGAGCCAAGTTGTCAAAACTTAACGCCTCCTTGATCTCAATTGGAGGAGAGCTAACGAAGAGAAGTTGAGTGTCCGGCAGAACATTGCACTTAGCGAGGCAGTGGGCCACTGAATTGCTTGTACGCTTGATAAAACTGTATTCCACCTCGCCAAGATCAGCAACCAAAGCTCTACATTCTTTAAGAATCAAGGCCAGATCACTCATGTCTGTGTTACCGCCTTTAAGTGCTTCGATAATTGGCATACAATCCGATTCAAGAATAATCCGGCAGAGGCCAAGCACCGCACCCAGTTCAAGACCAGTACGAACACCAACGGCCTCAAGCAAGTTAGGTGTTGGATAAGCGGAAATGGTCTAACAACCCCAAAAATGAAGACACCTTCAGAATCATGTTCAACCGCAGCCACCTGCCCCAACCCGGACGGACGAAAAGAATATGGCAAAAGTCAGGCTCCGAAGCCCTAGTGAACACCAAAGAATCATCTGAAAAAAACAAATGGGTTAGAGAGGGGGCAGTCTGCCCGACCTGATATTATCTGCAAGAGTATCGTTTCTTGGAGCCAAGTTGTCAAAACTTAACGCCTCCTTGATCTCAATTGGAGGAGAGCTAAAGAAGAGAAGTTGAGTGTCCGGCAGAACATTGCACTTAGCGAGGCAGTGGGCTACTGAATTGCTTGTACGCTTGATAAAACTGTATTCCACCTCGCCAAGATCAGCAACCAAAGCTCTACATTCTTTAAGAATCAAGGCCAGATCACTCATGTCTGTGTTACCGCCTTTAAGTTCTTCGATAATTGGCATACAATCTGATTCAAGAATAATCCGGTAGAGGCCAAGCACCGCACCCAGCTCAAGACCAGTACGAACACCAACGGCCTCAAGCAAGCTAGGTGTTGGATAAGCGGAAAGGGTCTAACAACCCCAAAAATGAAGACACCTTCAGAATCATGTTCAACCGCATCCACCTGCCCCAACCTGGACGGACGAAAAGAATATGGCAAAAGTCAGGCTCCGAAGCCCTAGTGAACACCAAAGAATCATCTGAAAAAAACAAATGGGTTAGAGAGGGGGCAGTCTGCCCGACCTGATATTATCTGCAAGAGTATCGTTTCTTGGAGCCAAGTTGTCAAAACTTAACGCCTCCTTGATCTCAATTGGAGGAGAGCTAAAGAAGAGAAGTTGAGTGTCCGGCAGAACATTGCACTTAGCGAGGCAGTGGGCCACTGAATTGCTTGTACGCTTGATAAAACTGTATTCCACCTCGCCAAGATCAGCAACCAAAGCTCTACATTCTTTAAGAATCAAGGCCAGATCACTCATGTCTGTGTTACCGCCTTTAAGTGCTTCGATAATTGGCATACAATCCGATTCAAGAATAATCCAGTAGAGGCCAAGCACCGCACCCAGCTCAAGACCAGTACGAACACCAACGGCCTCAAGCAAGTTAGGTGTTGCATAAGCGGAAAGGGTCTAACAACCCCAAAAATGAAGACACCTTCAGAATCATGTTCAACCGCAGCCACCTGCCCCAACCCAGACGGACGAAAAGAATATGGCAAAAGTCAGGCTCCGAAGCCCTAGTGAACACCAAAGAATCATCTGAAAAAAATAAATGGGTTAGAGAGGGAGCAGTCTGCCCGACATGAAGCCGATTCTGGTGGTTGGTATGATGTATAAGTGCTTCAAGCCCCTCCGTACATAGGAGGAAAAGGTTGGGGGGGTGTAATAAAGGGTCACCCTACCGAAGCCCCCGACTCGGCATGAAGTAATCCCCAATTTATCCATTCACTTGGATACCATAGCTCACCGAGCTCACACACCTTATCATAAGGGCCACCACATTTTGGGAGAAGCCAAGAGCAATCATCATCTTTTTAAGGAAACCCCATTCCACTTTATCATAGACCTTCATCATATCCAGCTTGATGGCACAATAGTCCCTCTTACCCATTATGTACTTCTTAAGGTAGTGGTAAGCTTTGAAACCCAATAGAGCAATGTCCGTAATAAGTCTACCTAGGACAAAAGCTCCCTGATTCAAATGGATAACCTTGTCCAGGAGACATTTGACCTTGTTGGCAATAGCTTTCGTGATAATCTTTATAGTAACATTGTAGAGGCTTATGAGTCTAAACTCTGAGTATGTACATGGGTTCTTGGTTTTGGGAATGAGGGCAATGATGGTCTTGTTTATAGAGATTGGCAGCACCCACTCATTGAGCACCTTTAAAGAATTATGTATCACATCTCCTCTGACAATGTCCCAGTACTTTTGATAGAAGACCGGAGGCATTTCGTCAGGTCCCGACGCTTTCGTGGGGTGCATTTGCTCCAGGGCCTCAATAATGTCCTTTGTAGTGAAATGGGCCCCCAATGTCTTATTTATCATGTCCATAACTTTCCTCGCCACTGGGCCACAGATTGCCTCATCTCCCTCACAACCCTCCGAGTTGAAGAGCTTCTTATAGAACTTGCTAAAGGCGGCACTAATCTCGGGGATGCTTTGGACCATATTCCTCTCATCTAACTTAATCTCCTCAATCATATTCTTTTAATGTCTGATCTTGGCCTTTTGATCGAAGAATTTAGTGTTGCTGTCACCTTCTTTGAGCCAGGACACTCGAGATCTTTGTGCCCACGTAAGCTCCACCTTTCTCAAGATCTCATCTCTCTCCTCCACACATTTCTTGATTATGTTCTTGATTGGCCCTGTAAGAGGCTGAGACTAAAGTTTCGCCAGATCATCTTCCAATTGGCGCGCCTTCTTTTGGACGCTTCCAAAAATATTAATGTCTCAGGCCCTCGACATTTTCGCACACACATCCAGCTTATCACTAATATCCGTACCAAAAAGGGCATGGTTCTAAGCCTTTCGAATATGGGCTGGGAGTGTTGTTTGTAGGAGGTGGTGTACTTGATTAGGATCTTGTAAAGTCGAGGCAAGAGTTAGACTCTTTCTCCATAAGACGAGATTGCCCCGTATTCAGTGCTTACAGACTGCAGTAATCGTCCTCAAGATACAACGACTAGGCTGCTTCCGAGTTCGTAGCACAACGACCCTCGAAGCTTCAGGCAAACCTTGGAAATTTGGAACTTCCTGAGAGAGGGAGAGAGAGAATACAATTGATAATGAATGCTTATGCAAGTTGTTGTGGGATGAGAGAAAATGATGGGGAATGGACCTATTTATAGGCACTGGATGGGAGGGAGGCAGGCACTCCGAATGGCCTCGTACGATCAGCCAGCAGGCAGGCAGGCTGTGCTCGTGGCCCTTCGGTGGCATTATGGATCCTTCCAAGTGCGCCCAGACCAGGTTGTGACCGCTCGGAGGGACAGGCCTACGCTCGCACTCCTTCACGAGGGATCTCGCAACCCTTCGGCCGTCTGGAAATTTCTGAGAAGTTCCAGCTCTTCGTGCCTCTTCGATGGCCATCCTATAAGGCGCTCGCAGCCCCTCGTCACTTCGGTAGCTACGCAGCTCTCTCCGGACTTGGGTAAAATACTTAAGGCTCCTCCAGCTCCTCGTGATGATGCGCATGTGTGAAGTGCCAAGTTCACCACAAAGCCCCTATTGTGACATGCATCCAATGTGTCATGCGTACACGCACATGCTCATGCGCATGCACGGGCGCGTGCGCATGATCGTGCTCGTGCTCGTGCTCGTACTCGTACTCGTGCTCGTGCTCGTGCTCATGCTCGTGCTCATGCTCGTGCTCGTGCTCGTACTCATGCTACGCACCATCCTCATCGCGGACCGAGTTGGCTATCCATGTGGTCAACTTATTTCCTAGCCAATAAGGAAAAACTCCTTATAAACAAGAACAATTTTCTTGTTGTTTCCAATGTGGTAATGCATTTTCCATTTCCACTTTGGGATTTCCACTTTGGGCTTTCCACTTGGGCCTTCCACTTTTGGGCTTTGCATTGAAGTTTCATTCAATTTTTTCCCAAAAATCCCCCACGTGAATGATGATTAATGCGTGCTGACACTTTTAAGAAAAGTTCCAACAAAATATCATTGCATCGAGAAAGGTACCTTACGGCTTTGAACCTTCCCTAGTAAAATACTATCGGATTTACTTGCTGCTCAGTGAACGCGATGTCTTGAGCTGGTCAACTTTTATGTAAACCAAGACAATAACATTTACACAATGATATCTCTAATATCCTTTGGTTCTCACGTTGTGTCCGTTTCGGCCATGGACCTTATCTTGGATTCATAAGTATTTTTCCATTTGAAGCGGCCTCACTTCACACTTATATAGGTGATCTCCCATTAGGAGTATCCTGCCATACTCCACCTTTTTCTGGTATAGGAATCATTATAAGCGTAGACGCTTAACCTTACCACACCTCTGCAGGTTTGTACTTGGACAGCTTCTGAGAATGGGATAGATTCCAAGTATTCATCTGAACCATCCATAACTTAGTTGTCTCATTGAACCAAGTTTGTGGGATCTTCACTCATCATGGTTGAGTTACCGCTATGAACGTTCTTTAATGTGTGAGTTTTAACCCCATTCCCCTTACTACGTTGTACATTTGATCTCTGTTGATTCCTTTCGTCAAAGGATCAGCTATGTTGTCCTTGAACTTCACATAATCAATGGTTATTACTCCACTTGAGATCAATTATCTAACGGTGTTATGTCTCCTACGGATATGTCGAGACTTACCATTGTACATAGTACTTTGTGCTCTCCCGATTGCAGACATGTTATCACAATGTATCAATACAGGGGGCACAAGCTTGTTCCAACACAGAATATCTTCTAGGAAATTTCTGAGCCATTCAGCTTCTTCCCCAGCTTTGTCTAGTGCTATAAACTCTGACTCCAAGGTGGATCGAGCTATGCACGTTTGTTTAGAGGATTTTCAGGACACAGCTCCTCTACCTATAGTGAACACATAACCACTAGTAGATTTAGAGTCTTTAGTGTCCGATATCTAATTCGGATCACTGTATCCTTCCAATACACCTGGATACCTAGTATAAAGTATGCCATGGTTCATGGTATATTTTAATTACTTTAGAATCTTTTCCAAAGCTAACCAGTGGTTTGATCCTGGATTGCTCGTGAATCTACTAAGCTTGCTAACTGAGTATGCAATATCAGGGCGTGTACAATTTGTTAAGTACATTAGATTCCCAATGATCTTTGCATATTTCAGTTGAGATACTGGGTCACCTCTGTTTTTAGCCAAGTGCAAACTCAGGTCTACCGGAGTCTTAGCCAGAGGTTTGTCAAAAGCATCGAATTTCTTGAGTATATTCTCAACGTAGTGAGATTGTGACAAGACAATTCCTTCAGTCGTCCTAGAGATTTTAATCCCCAGTATAACGTCAGCTAGACCCATATCTTTCATGTCAAAATTATTCATTAACATATTCTTAGTTTTTACGATAAGATCTTTACTACTTCTCGTGATTAGCATATCGTCTACATACAGATATACAATTACGTAAGCATCAGGTGTGCCTTTAATTTATACACATTTATCACACTCATTGATCTTAAAGCCATTTGACATCATTGTTCTGTCAAATTTCTCATTTCATTATTTCGGCGCCTGTTTCAGCCCGTATAGTGACTTGACCGACTTGCACACCTTATGTTTTTGTCTGGGGGCAACAAACCCTTCAGGTTGTTCCATATATATTTCCTCTTCCAGTTCTCCATTTAGGAAAGCTATTTTTATATCCATCTGATGTATCTCGAGGTTATAGAGTACTGCAATAGCTATGAGCACTCTAATAGATGTGATTCTTGTGACCAGCGAATACGTATCAAAGAAATCATATCCTTCCTTCTGTTTGAACCCTTTAGCTACCAACCGAGCTTTGTATTTATCGATTGATCCATCAGCTTTGTATTTCCTTTTAAGGATCCAATTGCAACCTAAAGGTTTGTAACCTGGTGGGAGATCCACGATTTCCTACGTGTAGTTTTGCATGATAGATTTTATCTCACTATTGATAGCTTCTTTTCAGAGAGGAGCAGCCGGACTAGTTAATGCCTCTTGGACTATCCCAGGTTCATTTTCTAATACGTACGTCAGAAAATCTAGACTAAATGATTTGGCCGTTTTGGCCCTCTTACTCCGTCTAGGTTCCATAGCATCTTGATCAGAGTCTTGTGTAGCTTTATAACTTCTTTTGTTTGAGCTTACTTCTTTCGTTTCTTTTTTAGGAAAGATATTCTCAAAGAATGTTGCATTCTTTGATTCCACGACCATTCCCTCATTGATTTCAGAGTTTTCTAACTTGTGCACTAGAAATCGGTATGCACTACTGTTGTGGGCATATCCGATAAAGATGCAGTCAACGGTCTTGGGTCCTATTCTCACGCTTTTAGGTTGAGGTATTTCTACCTTGACTAGGCATCCTCACACTTTAATGTAACCGTAGGAAGACTTTTTCCCTTTTCATAATTCATATGGGGTTTTGTCCCTTTTCTTGTGTGGCAATTTGTTTAGAATGTGATTAGCTGATAGCACAGCTTGCCCCCACAAGTTCTGTGGTAAGCCCGAGCTAATCAACATAGCATTCATCATCTCCTTAAGAGTTCGATTCTTGCGCTCAGCTATGCCGTTTGATTGAAGTGAGTATGGAGCAGTTGTCTGATGAATAATGCCATGTTGTTGGCAGAATTCCTCAAACGGAGCTACATATTCTCCCCCTCTATCACTTCGAATCATTTTGATTTTAGTGCTAAGTTAATTTTCAACCTCATTCTTATAACTCTTGAAAGCTTCTAGAGCTTCATCTTTTCCTTTCAAGAGGTATACGTAACAGTACCTCGTGCAATTGTCAATAAATGTGATGAAATACTTTTTCCCACCTCTAGTTTGCACTTGTTTCATATCGCATATGTCGGTATGAATTAACTCTAAAAGTGTAGTACTTCTTTCCACTGAATGGAAAGGTGCTTTAGTCATTTTTGCCTTTCACATACTTCACATTTATTGTTCGGGTCAAACTCCATTTTAGGCAATAAATTTAAACTTACTAACTTTCTTAGTGAGCTCAAATTTACATGTCCTAATCGATCATGCCATAAGTTAGAACACTCAGCTAAATAAGAAGACACAACAACTTTATTAGGGCCATTAAAGGCGCGTTTGACATACATTCATCTTGACAAGCCCCCTCTCGAGGTAATCCTTTCCTACAAAGGCACCGGCCTTAGTCAGAACAAACCTATCAGCCTCAAATACTAAATTCATACCAGCTTTGCTCAACAGTGAGCCATATACTAAATTCTTACGAATGTCTGAGACATGCAGCACATCCTTGAGGGCCAGCTCTTTTTCGGAGGTTAGCTTCAGCACCACCTGGCCTAGTCCAGCTACGGGAGAAGTTGCAAAGTTACCCATGAATAATTTCTACCCGTTGATGGCTGTGTAGGTCGAGAACATCTCCTTGTCTGAGCAGATGTGTTGGGTTACTCCTGTGTCTATGAACCACTCTCTTGGGTTATCCACCAGATTAGCTTCAAACACCACGGCGGATAGGTGTAGTTCAGACAGGTCCTCAGCCAGGTTAGCCTTCTCATGATCGTCTTTCTTCGGCAAGCGACAATCTTTGGCCATGTGACCGGGCTTGTCGCAGTTGTAGTAATTGCCCTTGATCTTCTTAGCTTACTTTGCTTTGGCTCTTGCTTCTCCTGTTTATTTCTGGGCTTCTTTCTCTTCTTGCCAATACCACCTTCGGCGAGGTGTACCTTAGTCTCGGAGTTGGTTCTGCCGGTCTTGACTTCAGATTTTCGATTGTCTTTCTCAATCCTTAGTCTCACGATCAGGTCTTCCAGCCCCATGTCCTTCCTCTTATGCATGAGGTAGTACTTAAAGTCCTTCCACAGAGGGGGTAGCTTTTCGATCAGAGCAGCCACCTGGAAGGATTCGCTGAGTTGCATGCCTTCGGCGTTAATCTCGTGTAGAATCAGCTGCAGCTCTTAGACTTGGTCTATGACCTTCTTGGAGTCCACCATCTGGAAGTCGAGAAACCTTCCGACGATGAATTTCTTCATCCCGGCATCCTCCATTTTGTAGTTCTTCTCCAATGAGTCTCACAATTCTTTCGCAATCTTGGTACCTGCATAGACATTGTAGAAAGTATTGTCTAAGCCATTCAGGACATAGTTACGATATAGGAAGTCGTTGTGACTCCATGCATCGAGGGCGTTGATCTTTTGTAGATCAGCCTCATTTTCTGCCACCTTCAGAGCCTCTTCCTTCAAGAATCGGACCAGGTTAAGCGTTGTCAGGTAGAACAGCATCTTCTGTTGCCATCTCTTGAACTCGGTGCCTTTGAATTTGGCCGGTCTTTCAGCGTGGACAGTTCCTAGGACCGCTGACACTTGTGCTGAGCTTGTTGATGCCATCTTCAAGTATACAGATCTCGTCTTACGATTGTTGTTTGTCAGAGGTGTTGTACCTGATTAGGATCTTGTAAAGTCGAGGCAAGAGTTAGACACTTTCTCCGTAAGACGAGATTGCCCCGTATTCAGTACTTACGGGCTGCGGCAATCGTCCCCAAGATACAACGACTAGGCTGCTTCCGAGTTCGTAGCACAACGACCCTCGAAGCTTCAGGCGAACCTTGGAAATTCAGAACTTTCTGAGAGAGGGAGAGAGAGACTACAATTGCTAATGAATGCTTATGCAAGTTGTAGTGGGGTGAGAGCAAATGCTGAGGAATGGGCCTATTTATAGGCGCTGGATGGGAGGGAGGCAGGAACTCCGAAGGGGTGCGTCCGTTCGGCCAGCAGCCTGGCTGGCTGCGCTCAGAGGGACAGGCCTATGCTCGCACTCCTTCACGAGGGATCTCGCAACCCTTCAGCCGTCTGAAAATTTCTGGGATGTTCAAGCCTTTCGTGCCTCTTCAGTGGCCATCATGGAAGGCTCCTCGCGACGATGCGCACGTTCGAAGTGCCAAATGCGCCACAAAGCGCCTATTGCGACCTGCGTCCAATGCGCCATGCGCACACGCACACGCGCGTGCGCGGGCGCGTGCTACGCACCATCCTCGTCGCGAACCGAGTTGGCTATCCAGGTGGTCAACTTATTTCCTAGTCAATAAGAAAAAACTCCTTATAAACAAAAAAATCTTCTTTATTGTTTCCAATGCGGTAATACACTTTCTATTTCCACTTTGGGCTTTCCACTTGGGCCTTCCATTTTGGGCTTTGCATTCAAGTTTCATTCAATTTTTTCCCAACAGGGAGGTCAAGGTCTCTCGACCACATAGTCTCGAAATGAAATCTCTTCGTAGTCTTTTAAGGCACCAAACTCAGAGCTTTGTAGATGATAGACTAGTGATCTAAGCATATCCGCAGTCTGGCCTCCGCTCTGCTGCTCGAAAAAGGTCAAACCACTCTTCAATAGCTAAAAATCTGTCAAGTTTACATTCCACACAGGTCTCATCCTCATGTCAGTTACACCACGTGAAGTGCAAGCCTTATTTCGGCATCGAAAATAGGGTCGAAAATTAGTAGGGTTTTTCTTCGGGTTATAAAATATTTTAAAGTATAACCTTTCTCATCAATTTCATCACATCAGAGTACCATCGGACGCGGACTACAACGTTTTTTGACACTTGAAATATCTAAATTGGATATCACTAAAGTGTCGAACATGAAAACTTCGACCTAATGACGGGGCATTCTAAATTATGATCACTAAAAGCGAAACAAACCAGCCCCACCAATCCAACGGTCCATTGAAGTTGAAGTTGAAGTTGAAGTTGAAGTTGTCGGGGGTGGGAAACAAGGACGGATGTTGGGCAAGTGGAGGGCGATATTCGGACTCCCCAACTTCGTTTCCCGTTCGCCGACATGCATCGCCTGGTCCCACAAAGACCCACTCTTTCCGCTTTTGCAGTTTCAAGTGTTTGTCGTTACTTGAGCGTCACCTCTTCTTTATCCTACAGTAGTAGGCTAGTAGCAGCTAGGGGAGAGGGGATGTGACCCGCTCGCGCTCTATCACATATTTTCTCGTGCCAGCTGGCACGCGCCACCTTTGATATTTTCGATGGGATGGGGAATTTGTCACGGTGTGGTCGAGCCCATCTTCTTCGTGTGCTTCCCATTGTCCCCTTCCCTGGTTGGTTACGCAGCTAGACGTGAAAAGGTCAATAATCCCATTTAATTGCACCGGTGAAGACATTGTTTACTGTCTAAGCCCGAACATAAAGTCATGTAGTTTGATATTTTTTTTATAAAAAAATTAATGACATTTTGTTGGGCAGATTTTTGCCAATTTCACATCTGAAATTTTTTTTAAACTATGGCTAGTTTTTGTCAGCTCATCTTTACATGGATTATCACATTATCAACATGAAACTATGGCTAGTTCTTCCTCCCACGTCAACTTCTTCCTCCGGCCTTCAACCAAGACTCCAAATTGAATCAAAATTTAAAAACGAATTTTGGAAACTTCAAAATAATTAGAGAGAATCAAAACTTGAATAACCCTAATTTTGAAAACTCCAAATCAATTGATTTTGGCCTTGTACGAAGATGCAACATAATATATTCACGTCAATGAGAAGCTTGAAGTCCATGGACGTTCTCTTCCTTTCGCCTCCATGTCCTCTCCAGCCCCTTCTCCATCCTTCTCCATTTGGGACATTTCGCCGAACACCTGGACCACACAACCTACACTTGCCATACAAAGAGGAACATGGCATTCTCTACAAGGGTATCACTTGTAAATTGATTTAAGAACTACTGTCCTTCTAATGAATTTCAGCTTCAGATATTGGGGATGCTCCAGAATCGAGAAAGGGAAAACCGAAATGATTTTAAAAAATTGGATGGAACAGAAGCATCTTAGAGCACAGGTTTCGCGACAACCCGATGTCTCATAGTTCCGATTTTCGTCCGTTCTCTTCCCTCGCAAGATGTCTGCATAAGTTCACCCCTTTTTCATCCATGTGAGCTGTGCACCCCCTTGTTTGATGTTCTCGGCTCAATTCGTAGGGGGTTTCTTTTGAATTTTGACAGAGCGACGAACACCTTTTTGGAACCATTTTGAATTTTCTAAATTAGGGTTGTTCTAGTTTTGATTCTGTCTAATTGTATTAAATTTTCAAAATTCGGTCTTGGATTTTGATTCAATTTGGAGGTTTGGTTGAAGGTGGAGAAAGAAGATGATGTGGGAGGAAGAAGGTGAGGGTGAGGGAAATAAGGAATTTTTATGTTTTAAGTAGAATAGACATTTTGGTCTTTTAAGTGCGAGTTCGCCAGAGAAAATGACATATTCCGACAGCAATGACCTTAGAATATAATAAAACCAAATGCTGTGGATGAAAAAATTATTTCTGAAAATTAAGAGACTAAAAATAAGATGACCAAACCGTAAGAATCCAAAAATAATTTATCTAATATTTAATATTGTAGCGTTCACAACCGCAACGACCCTACAATACTTTTTTTTTTTAGAGAATACAATACTTATTTAATAACACGTCAAATGTAATGTATGGTTAGGGACACAGCCCTAGCCACATAGCTGGGAGGTGCGGAACCCTATACAATTGCAAATGCACGCACACGTTTAATAAAACCTCGAAGCGTGTAATTATAGGTAAATGCCCTAAATGGGCTTTGTGTTAGCAAACAAAAGTTGCAAGTAAAACGCAGAGACAACTCTCAAAGCACCTTTAACCAATCAGCGGGTAAAAAATAACTATGGTCACTGAACTTTAACAATTTTTTATATATGGTCAATAAACTATTTTTTTACCCTTTATGGTCACTAATCTATACTAAATTACTCAGGTATGGTCACTCTGGCCACTTTTTCGCCAGAAATCTTCTCGGAAACAAGAAAAATTGGTCCCAGAGATCTTTTCCGGCAAAGTCCGGTCATCTAATTAACTTTTCAACCCCAACATAATAATCCCGGGACCAATTTTTCTTGTTTCCGTGAAGATTTTGGGCGAAAAAGTGGCCGGAGTGACTATACCTGAGTTATTAAGTATAGATTAGTGACCATAAAGGGTAAAAAAATAGTTTAGTGACTATGAACAAAAAATTGTTAAAGTTTAGTGACCATGGGTGTTTTTTACCCACCAATCAGCACATGGACGGACCTACAAAGCTAAACCCTTCTTTACCTTTAATTTGACGGCTACATTGTAATTGTATTACTTTAAAGCGGTCACAGACCTAAAATTAATCAATTCATAATGAATATCATTGAGGATTTGCCCAAATCAGAAAAAAAAACATGAATAGGAGTGTGGGATTAGGGTATTCGAAAAGTACCAACTAGGATTAGTCAAATTGATCATTACCTTATTTCATAAGAAAGATGACATGAGATCAAATTTCTTTGTCCTCCTTCTCTCACAAGTGTGTTATCTACATGATGGTCGAAACTACATGATATCACGATAATTATCGAATTGACTAGTTAATTATGGTTAAGTTAGTTAGAAATTGTAGTCGGATTAAATTAAAATAATTAATGTAAGTTAGAAATTGTAGCAGTGACATCAGATTAAATTAAAATAATTAAAATAAGTTCATGTGAAAAGCCTATATATATATATATATATATATTTGGTTTAATGTATTGGTTCCAATTAATCCAAGTTCACTTTAAAAAAAATTGCAAAGTTTTATTAACAAATTATATGTTCTTTGGTTTATATTTTTTGTTATCCAGATTTACTGAAACGACTAATCCAGATTCGAGCCACATGAAATCTTAAAAATGTGAGACAAATATTTAACACCTGCAACTTTTACAAAGACTCAAACATTGCCTTTAAACAAACCAACTTTAATCTAAGTGGTTGTTTATCGTAACAAACTATTTTTTTGTGTTGATAACCAAACAAACTATATGTTATGTAGCTTGTAGGTGCATTTCGACTTTAGAGTTCAAGGTGATGATGGTCACGTGACTAACTTACTTTACGTTCGTTATTTAATTTGAGCAGAGGCTAATTATTAGTTTCTTTATGTCCCTCGGGTAATTTTTTTTGAGACAACGTCCCTCGGGTAATTGACTAGCAGAACGGATTGAGAGGGGACTAAAGAAATTTAGTCCATAGGTGGGGACTACATTCTTAGCTCTCAGATTAGATTGAGTGTTCAAATCAATCAATCTGATGGTCCAAAATCGTCAGAGGCATTTCTGACTTTTTTACACAACAAAATACTAATTTTGAATATTAAAATAGCCAAACTCTTTCTCTCCCATATCAATTTAAAATTTTCGGCCCACCTCCCTCCTTTCTCCCACGTTTCTCTCCACTCTTCCATAATCTTCCCTCCAACGTTGCCCTCCGTCTCCTCTTCCCTTCCGTCTTTCCTTCCGTCTCCTCTTCCTCTCCTTGTTCGCCTTCCGCTCCTTGACCGGAATCTCTTCGTCTCCCCCTTCCCGTCCATCTCCTCTTCCCATCCGTCTCCCCTACCACTCTTTGACCGAAACCCCTCCGTGCTCATCTTCCGCTCCTTCACCAGACCACCTCCGTGCTCACATTCTCCTCCGTGACCCCCACCCTTCCGTGCTCTCTCTCCAGTGCTCCGGTATTCTCCTCTTCCTTTCCGTTGCGATAAGCTAGCCGATTCTAGGAGCAATCATTTTCTCCTATCCAAAGGTGCAATTTTTTCTTCCTCCAAGTTATAATTTTTTTCTTTCTGGGTGTCTGATTAGGGTTTGTAGAACTATTCCGGCATTCAAGTCATATTTTTATTTATTTATTTGTTATTTTTTGCTAACCGGTGATGATTGAACTTCAATGGAGAAGGATTTGAAGATGAAGCAGAAGGCTGCAGAGAAGAGCATAAGAGATGAGAAGGTGGAACCTCAAAAGGAAAAGGTATTAATTGGTTTGACGATGTGATGATATTTATTGATAAGAGGTTGACGATGGTTTGATATTTGGTTTGACGATGTGATAATATTGGTTTGACGATGTGATGGTTTGTGTATATAACAATATTGGTTTAACGATGTGTTGATATTGGTTAAATTATTCTGACGATGTGTTGATATTGGTATGAGTATGTGTTGATATTGGTTTGAAAATGTGATGATATTGGTTTGACAGTGTGATGATATTGGTTTTGAGCTAGGTTGATATTGGTTTTGAGCTGTATTGATATTGGTCTGTGCCTGTGTTGATATTAGTTTGAAAATATTATGATATTGGTTTAACAATGTATCGATATTGGTTTGACGATGTTATGATATTGGTTTGACGATTTGATGATATTGGTTTTGAGTTGGGTTGATATTGGTTTTGAGTTGGGTTGACATAGGTTTACAGATCAAATATTGGTCATAGCACAGCCAAAAAATTTGACTGCCAACCGTATTAACTCGAGCATTGCAGTGGCATGAAGGGAGAGGGATAAGGGTTTATACAAGATCAAAGAAATGAGCTAGGGGATAGCGGTCATGCCACATTTTTTAACATATTGTAGTCACATTTTGTGTTAGAAATCGCATTATAGTACACTTGTTTATGTTCTTTGATGGTAAAGTTATTTTGTTCATGTCGTGATACTTTTGACTTGTTTCAAACATGAACCAGCCCGCTGAACTGTTTAGGATTATTGATATTGGTTTCAGTATTTACAGATATTAGTTCGAGTATGCACTGATATTGGTTTAAGTATGGACCGATATTCGTTTGAATTTGAACTGATATTGGTTTGAGTATGTACAAATATTAGTTTGAGTATTTATCTATTTTGGTTTGAGTACTTACTGATATTAGTTTTATTATGTACATATATTGGTTTGAGTATGTACAGATATTGGTTTGAGTATGAACTGATATTGGTTTGATTATGTACTGATATTGGTTTCAGTATGTACAAATATTGGTTTGATTATGTACTGATATTGATTTGAGTATATACAGATATTGGTTTGATTATGTACTAATATTGGTTTGAGTATGTAAAGATATTGGATTTAGTATGTACATATATTTATTACAGATACAAACCAATATCAATTCACGTTGTAACTAATATCACCGCACCTCGAAACCAATATCCTTACCGCTAAAAATGCATATCAAAATACCTAAATTCAATATCGAAACAACCAAAAATCAATATCCAAACATCTTAATACCTATATCAATACACATTCAAACCAATATCAATTCATCTAAAAACCAATATCAATGTACCTTACAATCAATATCTCTACACATCGAAACTAATATCAGTACATGTTAAAACCTATATCACCGCACCTCGAAACCAATATCAATACATCTAAAAACTAATATCAAAACATCTAAAAACTAATATCAAAATGTAAGACCAAATAACAAAATATAATTGTAAAGTTAAAATTTCATATTTTTTTTACCTCCAATTTCTTGATTACAATCGGCAACATCACATTTTTGTCCAAATATTCTATCCATGCTTGGATCCGAATAAGTTTCGTCAGTTGTCATATCACGACAACAAGCATACCATTATTAAATCACATGCAATATCAATTGTAATTGCAAAACAATTTTAATGTAGTTGCAAACCAATATCTTTACAATTGCAAACCAATAACAATTCATCTAAAAATTAATATCAATGTACGTTAAAACCAATATCTCTATACCTCGAAACCAATATCAGTACAGGTTAAAACTAACACACTGCACCTCCAAACCAATGCTTGGATCTGAATAAGTTTTGTTAGTTGCCACGTCACATTCTTGTCCAATATCAATACACGTTTACACCAATATTACTACTGTTGAAAACTAATTTGATGTAGAATAATATAAATACTAAAATATGTAACTCGAATTTTATTTGATGTCGCTGTAGTTGTTTCAAAGACCTCCCATGATTTTTTTTATTTTTTGGCTCACAATTTAGTAAAAAAAATAGCTTGTAGGGTTTTTGAGAGTTAGCTGGCTGAATATGAAGAGTCTTCTAAGTAAGAAAGTTGAAGAGTCCTACACGTCCCTTGCCTTCTATTGGCGGTTATACTTTTACCTTTTTTAAAGTTTCCATAATTTTTAGTATTGAATTTGTTTCTATTAATTTTTCAGAATTGCCGTTGAAACCAATATTAATAACTACATTATCACAATCTCTCCTTTAGTCTCCAAACTTGGAAACTATCCTTGTCCCCGTCAAATTCTTCCCCAATTGACTAGTACATGTGTTGTTGAATAAAAAAAAATCCTTGGTCCTCAAAATAAAATCGGACGTTTGGATCAAATTCCCAATCTCTCACCTCTCCCTCTAACAAAAATTCGGACGTTTGGCTTATACATAAGAGGGTGTGGTTTTACCGTCCTCATGCGCCTATATATACATTTAAGGTAACCGTAGGAAGGTTTCCTCCCTTTCCATAATTCATATAGACTTTTGTCCCTTTTCTTGTATAGCAATTTGTTTAGAATGTGATTAGCTGAGAGTACAGCTTCCCCCCACAAGTTCTGGGGTAAGCCCGAGCTAATCAACATAGCGTTCATCATCTCCTTAAGAGTTTGATTCTAGTGTTCAGCTATGCCATTTGATTGAGGTGAGTATGGAGCTGTTGTCTGATAAATAATGCCATTTTATTGGCAAAATTACTCAAACGGAGCTATATATTCTCCCCCTCAATCACTTCGAATCATTTTAATTTTGGTGTTGAGTTGATTTTCAACCTCATTCTTATAACTCTTGAAAGCTTCTAGAGCTTCGCCTTTTCCTTTCAAGAGGTGTACATAACAGTACCTCGTACAATCGTCAATAAATGTGATGAAATACTTTTTTCCACCTCTAGTTTGCACGTGTTTCATATCACATATGTCAGTATGAATTAATTCTAAAGGTGTAGTACTTCTTTCCACTGAATGAAAAGGTGCTTTTGTTATTTTTGCCTCTACACATACTTCACATTTATTGTTCGGGTCAAACTCTATTTTTGGCAATAAATTTAAACTTACTAACTTTCTTAGTGAGCTCAAATTTACGTGTCCTAATCTATCATGCCATAAGTTAGAACACTCAGCCAAGTAAGAAGAATTAACAACTTTATTAGGGCCATTAAAGGCGTGTTTGACAGTTATTACATTCATCTTGAAGAGCCCCCCTCTTGAGGTAACCCTTTCCTACAAAGGTACCAGCCTTAGTCAATACAAACCTATCGGCCTCGAATACTAGTTTCATCCCAGCTTTGCTCGACAGTGAGCCGTATATTAAATTCTTACGAATGTTTGGGACATACAGCACATCCTTGAGGGTCAGCTCTTTTCCGGAGGTCAGCTTCAGCACCACCTGGCTTAGTCCAACTACGAGAGAAGTTGCAGAGTTACCCATGAACAACTTCCACCCGTTGATGGCTGTGTAGGTCGAGAACATCTCCTTGTCTGAGCAGATGTGTCAGGTTGCCCCTGTGTCTATGAACCACTCTCTTGAGTTATCCACCAGATTAGCTTCAAACACTACGGCAGATAGGTGTAGCTCAGACAAGTCCTCAGCCAGGTTAGTCTTCTCACGATCATCCTTCTTCAGCAAGCGACAATCTTTAGCAATGTGACCGGGTTTATCGCAGTTGTAGCAATTGTTCTTGATCTTTTTAGCTTTCTTTTGCTTTGGCTCTTGTTTCTCCTGCTTATTTTTGGGCTTCTTCCTCTTCTTATCGGTACCTCCCGTAGCGAGGTGTACCTTAGCCTCAGAGTTGCTCCTGCCGGTCTTGACTTTGAACTTTCAGTTATCTTCCTCGATCCATAGTCTCACGATCAGGTCTTCCAACCCTATGTCCTTTCTCTTATGCTTGAGGTAGTTCTTGTAGTCCTTCCACAGAGGGGGTAGCTTCTCGATTAGAGCAGCCACCTGGAAGGATTCGCTGAGTTGCATGCCTTCGGCGTGAATCTCGTGTAGGCAGCTGCAGCTCTTGAACTTGGTCTATGATCTTCTTGGAGTCCACCATCTGGAAGTCGAGGAACCTTTCGACGATGAATTTCTTCATCCCGGCATCCTCCGTTTTGTACTTCTTCTCCAGGGAGTCCCACAATTCTTTCACAGTCTTGGTACCTGCATAAACATTGTACATGGCATCGTCTAAGCCATTCAGGACATGGTTACGACATAGGAAGTCGTTGTGACTCCATGCATCGAGAACGTTGATCGTCGTATATCAGCCTCATTTTCTGCCACTTTCGGAGCCTCTTCCTTCAAGAATCGGACCAAGTTGAGCGTCGTCAGGTAGAACAACATCTTCTGTTGTCACCTCTTGAACTCGGTACCGTTGAACTTGGCCGGCCTTTCGGCGTGGATAGTTCCCAGGACTGCTGGCACTGGTGTAAGTGCGGAGCTTGATGATGCCATCTAATGCCATCCTCAGTTTGGGTTTTTCAACTTGGACTTTTCAGCTCGGACTTTTCAGCTCGGGCCAAATGTATTAATTATGCATTCAAAACCCAACACCTTTAAATAATTAAATCGATAGAATACGTTAGTGTGAAATATTAACCAAAAAGTTATATCTTTTTAAAAGTAATACCTGTCTCAAACTGCATCAATCGGGCCATAACGTCATGAGAAATTAGTTATGGCATCTTGTCTGTCTGGGTCTTAATTAAATTGTGTGGGTTAGTTGTTAGGTTTTGTTGACGCTACAGTGGGTTGCAAATGTCTCTCCGTAGGAATTAATCAAATAAAAATTTACAGAATCGATGCACCAGCTCATAGAAATTAAAGTTAAAAAAAACCCCTATTATATTTTATATTACGGGGTTCAGAAGTCCAATGCGTAATCCCAAAGGCATGTCTCATCATCTCTCCTCGTTGGTCCGAAAAAGAAAACTTATTTTATTTACTGCTGTCCTAGCTAGGAATGTTTTTTGAAGGACTAGGAATTGATTAGGTGTTCTTTTGGAAAAAACCTATGAGTTAATTTTGTTTAATGTGCACGAAAAAGAGTTACGTTAATTAGGTGCTATCTTAAGAAGCAATTTATATGGAACTCACACCGCGTCGATTTGTGTCAAACTTCAAGAGGTCTCGTATTTTTGGATTTTATAAAGTCAATGTTCGATATATACTAATTCATAGTAGAGTCACCTCATAATATAATTCTCAAAATTACATTTTTTCGATGTATACTAGCATTTTTATTTTCTTAACCTTTTTAACTGAACTGCTATTCCGATGCAAAACAATTGATCATCGTTTTATAATAATCAATCCAAAAGATTAAACGCATTCCCTGTATGAAAAGAAACAAGCGCTCTCTAATATTATATACTCCTGCCGCCTCGGTAACCACTAGACACTAAACATAACATTAATTTATTGATTTTTTTGGTGGTAATTAACTTATTGAATTGAAGAGCAAGTGAGGTCGCTAAGCCCTAGAAACATTAATCCTACTATAACACCTAGAGATGCCAGATGCTTCGGGCATCTTCTCATTAGTTTATTAATTTTTTTAAGAAAGTGACCTGGGGTCATTCAATAAGTAAAGGTCATTATGGTCATATTAACACATACTAGAGTTGAGCTTCCTTCTAGAAAAGAGACGGAAGATCAGACCAGAACATTGAACACTGTTAACACAAAGGTTAGCTGAAATATATTGGGCCACACACAGATGTGGCACAATAAAAAACTCCATAAAAGAGACAATTCTAGTTAGAGGAATACTCTCAAAACAGAGGTAGCAGTTCGTGACGACAAAGATGAAACAACAATTACGGTATTAAACATAAACATGAGAAGAACAGTAAAATAAGACATCACAAAGCAAGAAAATACAACAGAAAATACATAAAAATGGAAGAGGATCAGAGGGGGTGGTCTATAGTGACCAACCCTTCTAATCGCCGACCGAGGCTGGCAATGGCATGATAATTTATGAATTTGACAGTTATCGAGGCGGTTATTTCTCCAGCTAATGAGCTAAAGAAGAAGAAAGAGAAGAGGCATGTAACATGTGGTGGTGGTGGAGAAAAGAAACTCCAATTTTCCATGTGCCATTTTCTCTGTACAAGCTAGTATTTATACCTGCTACTAAACTTGCTGATTTGGCAACTAATTATGGTATATTACAAATGGGCCTTGTGTGAATAATAAATTAACTATGCTGAGCCCAACTATGTTAAGCCCAATTCGATATTCAGCTCAGCCAAATCCAGTAACGCTGCATCTTCAGAATCACCTTCTTCCATCACAAATTCAACAGCTGCTTTATGATCATGATCTTCGTCCGTGGGCAATCCAGCTGTATGCTTTAATAGCCCCCCTAAGCGGGACTATGGATGTCCAACATGCCAAGCTTAGCGACCAAAAATTCAAAACGAGTAGATGCTAAAGCCTTCGTAAACAGATCAGTTGAGTGGAACTGTGTATTAATATAAAACAACTTTAGCAGCCCTATTAGACTTTTTCACGCACCAAATGGTAATCCAACTCGATATGCTTGGTGTATTCATGAAACACCGGGTTTTCGGCTATATAGATGGCAGATTTATTATCGCAAAATAACAAGTGAGGTTCTGTAGAAGCAACTTACCAATCCGTAAGCAAGTACTGCAACCACTGCAACTCCCGCGATGCTGTAGCTAATGCACGATCTCCGAGAATCATTGCAAGTAGACCAGTCACTATTAGAATATGCTTTCAGCTTAAGATCAAACTAAATTGGATAAAATATGCCTCATCCCGGAGTCCCTTTCAGGTACTTAAGAACATGATATGCTCTGTGCTGATGTATATAAGTAGCTTTGGTTAAGAATTGGCTCAATTGTTGTATAGCAAAGCTGATGTCTGGTCTTGTTGTTGTTAATTAAAGAAGCTTGCCAATAACCTCCTGTAAACTGAGGAATCTTCAATAATCTCAGTCCCATCTATAGTTGCTTTAGAAATTGGCTGCTATTGTGCATCATAAGCGAGCTGATCCAATAGAATGTCCTTCTTGCGACTGAGATGAAGATTAATATCCATAGGAGTCCTACAAGGTTTGCATCCAAGATAACCCACATCTTGTAGAATATTCAAAGTGTACTTCTTCTGACTAAGATGCAGTCCTGCAGAATTTTGTGCCAATTCTAACCCGAGAAAGTATTGAAGGTGACCCAAATCTTTCAACTTTAGTGTATGCTCTAAATGTGTTTTAGTGGCTCCTATTACAGCTGATGAATTGCCTGCTAAAATTATATCATCAACATAGATTATAAGCATTATAAACGAATCTGGTGTGCTCGTGAGAAAGAGAGAATAGTCACAAGTCGACTATGTATAACCAAAAGCAAGCACAATAGATTTGAGTTTGGCAAACCATTGCCTACTTTCTTGCTTGAGCTCATAGAGGGACTTTTGCAGCTTACTCACCTTCCCTCTCTCTGCTGTTGCAACAACCAATCCAAGTGGTATGCGCATATACACTTCCTCATCCAACTCTCCATACAAAATTACATTATTAACATCTAACTGATGAAGAATCTAACCTCTGAACAACTACAGCAAAGAGAACTTTGATAGCAGACATTATAGCAACAAGGCTAAAAGCCTCAAATAAATTAATGTCTAGAGATTAGGTATATTCTTGAGCAACCAACCTAGCTTTAAATCTCTATATACTACCATCAGTTTTGTGTTTAATTTTATAAACCCATTTAGTTCCTTTGGCTTTTTACCAGGTGGTAAATCTCTGAGAACCCAGGTCTTATTTTGAGCTTGTGCCTGTAATTCCAGCTCTATTACAGCAATCCAACACTCATCTTTTATGGCTTCATCATAAGTTCTAGGTTCAACATGATTGGCTACTGAGCAAGTAAAAATTTGATATCGAGGAGAAAGATGTTTGTATGTAAAATAAACATGTATTCAATATGGTGTGCTAACAGAACAGGTGGAAGAAGAAAATACCTATCCTGGAGAGTGATCATTTAACTAATGCAAAGTCTAGAGGTCTAGAAGAAATAGGAACTGGTTGTGTGGTTGTATTAAGATGAAGTGGTAGAACTAAGTTAGATGGTGTAAAAGGTTGGAAATAGTTATCTTCATGCACTGACTTATGCCTGAATGAGAAGATGGCTTCATAAAAGAGAGAGGACTGATGTTATAAAGCGGGTCCGAAGACGAAGGGAAGCTGCTGAGAAGACGAGGCCGGAGATAAACTAGTAGAATATTATTCTAAATTAAACAGATTTTGAGTTCGAATCATTGAAAATCTATTATATTAGATACTTCGTTTGAAAAACTGTGTCACATTTTCAAAGATCTCACTTCAAATATGTATTCTTTGGCATAGAGTTCTCGATACCATTACCACATGGGTTTTTTAAAAGGCTAAGACAACACTACCAAACACAATATTAATTGTTTCTCGCACTCTTATACTAGATGTTAATAAAAAATGGTTTTCGCGGATATTTTATGCATTTTCGATAAGACTATACGAATAAAAAGATGCTAATGACTCGAAGAATATAAAGGGGAGTTAGGATCAATTTTAGAAATATTTGATTCCGATTCTTGCGTTTAAATGGCTTGAGATGTAATATTTCGATTTTGGAGCAAGCGGAAGAATTGTGCTCGACACTCGACAGACTACAAATAATGATTGGAATGTTTTTATTATTTTTCCTTTTGATGAAATTATTTTTTTTTAACAAAAAAAATAAAGAGGGGTGAATTTTCACATTTGATCATATATCATGGAAAAAGAAATGAACAAATACTTTGATAAATTGGCAAGAGAGTTGTTCTAAATTAACAAAAAAATTTTGAGTTTAAGAAATTAAAAATACATCAACATTAAATATTTTTATCGAAAATTTTATTACTATTCAAAAATTATACCCGCTCAGATCTTAATTATCTACCTAATTTGTAACCGGATACCAAGTGATTTCAACGAAAAAAATACGGTATATCATGGATAAGGCCCAGAGAAACGCGGCCCAAATAGATGTCCAGGATCGACCGTAATTGTAACTGGTCTGGTCCCGGAGGGGGTTAAAAGTAAAATCCGGCATCACGTGAATTTTATCCTTCCCTTTTACTTCCTCACATAAACCCTAGAATCCCAAAATCTCTAGGGTTCCGGAACCCTAGATTGGGGATTCCCGGTTCCAGTTCATCTCGGTGCAATTAGGGTTGGGGGAACGGGGAATTCCAGTATGGAGAACGAGAAAGCGAAGCTTTTCGTCGGAGGGATATCTCGGGAGACGACAGAAGAAGATCTCAATCTCCACTTCCAAAAGTACGGCGCCGTTTTGTCGTCCCTGGTCGCCAAGGACAAGACCACAGGGACTCATCGAGGCTTCGGCTTCGTCCAGTTATCGGATCCTTCCGCTGCTGACTTGGCTCTCTGCGGCTCGCACTCGATTCGTGGCCGCACGGTCAGTGGTTTAAAATTCCCCGATTTTAATGTTCGTTTGAATTGTTATTATTTTTCTTGGAAGTAGTTAAGTGATGGTCTTTTCGGGTTGGTTTGTTTAGGTAGAGGTGAAGAAAGCGGTGCCTAGAAGTGAACAACATCAATGCCAGCAGCAACAGCAACAGCAACTGGGAAATTCTTACCCGCATAGGAATAACGGGTTCGGGAACCCTGCTGGCGATGACAATGGTAATGATTTCGCTAGGAATACTAAGAAGATTTTTGTGGGGGGTTTACCCTCTAGTCTAACCAAGGAGCAGTTTAAGAATTTCTTTGAGAGGTTTGGTAGAGTTGTAGATGTAGTTGTTATGCAAGATAGCTTGACGAATCGGCCAAGGGGTTTTGGGTTCATTACCTTTGAATCTAAGGATTCTGTCGACAGGGTTCTGGTGGAAAAAAATTACGTGTTAAATGGCAGGTCTGTGGAGGTTAAAAGGGCCGTGCCAAAAGATGAGATTAATGCAAAAGCGATGGGCTATACTCCGACAGCTGGTGCAAGAAAACCTTCTGATGTGAGTGCTGTATCTGGGACCCATGTCAGCTATGGTACTGGATATCATTTTCCTTCCAGTTATGTTACCTACCCGGGGTATATTGGTATTCCGAGTTATGTTTGTGGAACTGATGCATATGGACGGAGTTATCCCATGTTGGGATATGGTAGAACTGGTTATGGAGTCCCAACTGTTTTGCCTAGGAGCCCTTGGAACGGTAATATGATGATTGGACCTGCAGTGTGTGCTACACCTTACACCAACGGCAGTGTTTATCATGCCTACATGTCCAATGGGGTTAGCATGCCAGGCCTCTACAATCGGGCTATTGTTCCTACTTCTAATGGATATATGAATCATGTTTACGGTGGAAATGGACATCTGCTATCAAGTGGGGCACCACCTTCTGGTGAGGGTGGCCTTAACCATTAGCCATTTCGTAGTTGACGTGACAAAGCACAAGTTGTTAGTAAATTCTTACGCTAATTGGATTAGGGCAGTTTAACGTGGATTTCAAAAGTTTTTCTTGAACTATTCAATGCATCTTTTCTAGCTCATTGCATGTAAATATCAATTAGTCATCTGTAACATAAATTCATTTCTGTTAGACTTTGTGTTGTTTTACATGTCCGATGTGAAAATGGTAAAAGTTGGCAAATGATATTACTACTTGCACATAGATGCTGCTAGATTCGATCCACTTTTATTCTTTGTGTGCTTGTTCCTCTCTCGCATGGTAAGATGTGACTGTTGCGTATTAGCTTCCGTAGAACATATATTTTCTGTCTTGCTGTGAATGCACGGCCTCATCCATTTTGCTTGCCTTCTATTCGGAAACATGGTCTTTCTGTTTCACATTTTTCTATTCTGGAGGTGAGTAGCATAATAGCTGAGGAATCCTGTGTGGAGCAGTTGAAACTTACATATCTTTTAGTTTGTATGCACTTGCCACTTTGTGTGTTTGGTTCGGACCATGTCTCGAACCGAACATGTTGGAGGCATCCCCAAGTTAGCGAAGTCAAGACTGGTAAGATCCTTCTGACCATGAACTCGACGGTAGTTCCCTGCATCTGCCGGGCTCTCTGAGGCTCTACTCGTGCCAAGATTAATTGATAATAACCTCGTACCCCATGTAATTACGCAACTCTCCGTCTTATATCGGAAAAGGATCGCGAAAGTTTCGTGATATCCTAGGCCCTTAATGGTATTATACGTCCGAAAACCTAGTTGCTGACTGTCCACTCTTTATACTTGGACCGTAGCATTGGTTTGATCGTATTCTTTCCCGGTTTCCAGCATTTTCGAGCAAGTTCAGTCTTAAGTATTTTTTAAAAAAAATTTGGGTGACTTTGTTGTTTATGGTCTTGGTAATTCTAGAGTGTCAAGTCACAAAATCATTAAAAGAAAGCTCTATAAATGGTATGGTTTTACATGTTTATGTTCTAAAACAAAACGGTCAAAAAAGGAACCGACAAGAAATAATGACTTTTTATTTGAACAGAGACGAAAGAAAATGGGTTGAAGAAATATCTTTGTCAAACGGCTGGGTAAGAACATAGAAAATATCAAAGGAAAAAGTTCACTTTAGAAATATGTGATTATACAAAAAATTATTTTAGTATTCTGTGCTATAAAATTGATCAATTAAGTAAAATTTATTTTAATTAAAATTAATTAGGTTTACAGGCGGTACGAATCTTGCCCAACCATGTAAACCTCCCACCCACATCAGCAAAACTTGATGATGTAGATGCCACCTGGAGAATCCCTCCCTCATTTCTTCCCCCCTCTCTTCCCCCTCTGAGCTTGTCGAGCCAGTTCTGGACCTGGTGGGTCCTGCTGTTGTCTGGATGGACGACACCGTGTCCTTGAGGCTCTTTAGGTCGTCCCGGGCTCCTCCCATTCGCCCACCTCCTAGGTTACCGCCGAGGCCAACTTGTCGATGAGGGTTTCTGCTATTTTTCCCAAAATACCCCTCGAGGTCTGTAACGGAATACCTACCAATTCGGTGGCTAGGAATAAAACTCGTCCTCCTTTGAAGAGCAATGAGAAAATTGTTTGTATTTGAGACATATAGGCAGCGCTTATGGTTTAACTGATATCGTATCATTCGAATAAATCAATATCAATTAGGACGGTGCTACAACAAACATAAATCTTAACCCAATAACATCTCAATTTTATTATTTAAAACTCAATTTTAATATTTTTGGAGGGAGAAAAATAATTACTTTCATATGCAATAATATCTCTAAAAATGATATTACTTTAGAAAAATTTTACAATAAAATAAAGATCAAATTACCTTCAGGTTCCTGACTTATAGTTTTATTACTTGTAGGTCCTTATCTTTCAGAAATAGTGTATGGGGTCTCTGCTTTTTAAGAAAATATTGGTCTGAGGTTCCTAGTCACCGGACCGAAGATTTTTTCGGAGATTCTTAAGAAGATCGATCCGGTGACTAGGGACCAGACCAATGTTTTCTTAAAAAGTAGGGACCTCATACACTATTTTCAAAAGTTACGAATTTGTGAGTAATAAAATTATAAAGTAAGAACCTGAGAATAATTTACCCTAAAATAAATTTATTTTTTTTATTTTTAACACCTAGAAAACCAGAGCAGTCATTGAATTTGTTCTATACGTTTTAGACTAAAGATAACTGAAATAAAAATCCGCCACAGACTACTAAAATAAAATGCACTTATCCCAATTAAATAGAAAGGAGGACAAGAGACTAAGAGAGGAGGAGAGAAGAAGAAGATGATGGTCCTAGGCCAAGCTCCGGGAGGAGCAGTATCGGCCACATCCCCACACCGTCTCAACCGCAGAAGCCAACAGCCGCCGCCGCTTTTCCCCAGAAGCCGAACGCGCCTCTCCAACCGAAAAGCCGCTCTCACTTTCTCCAAGCCCGACGATTCCTCTTCTCCCTCTTCTTCTTCCACTACTACCAAACAAGCCTTTGCTAGCCCCGCCCGCGTCGACGGGCCCGTTCTGGTGGGCCAGGATGACGTGTCCTTGGAAGGGGTCATCCAGTTCGAGAAGCCCACCTCCTCCTTTTCCCGCCTCGATAAGTGGGGGTAGGTTAACTTGCCAAAGCTCGAAACTTTGTTCACAATTTTTGTTGGGTTCCCTTCTGACCGTTGAATTTCGGGCAGGCGGGTTGCTTTGCTTGCTGGGGGAGACGTGCTGGCTCTGCTTGTGTTCTCTGCCATTGGGAGATTCAGCCATGGTTTCCCCGTTTTCGAATTCGACACGCTTAAAACCGCTGACCCTTTTATTGCCGGTACGGATTGTGATCTTCTTGCTGGGAAAGTTTTCTTCTTTATAATGTCTTTGGATGATGACATTTGGGGGGCACCAATGTGTGATAATAATAATAATGCAGGGTGGTTTTTGGGTGCGTACTTCCTTGGCGGTTATGGAGAGGATGGCCGTGGAATGAATGGCTCTTCCAAGGCTGTTGTTGCGGCGGCCAAATCGTGGGCTGTGGGTATCCCGGTGAGTGCCAAGTCTATATATATCTTGGCAGTGTGTTGGTTTTTGCTGCCTTTTGTTTGTTTGAAGGGGGAAAAACCACGAGTATGTGTGTGCTGTGGGCGCTTTTCTTGCTCAGGGCTTTCATAAGTTATTAGAGTACCTACTACGTTGGAACTTGGAAGTGAGATAGAAATATTGGGTTAGCTAGATTATAATGCTGCTTTGCCAATGTGAGCCAGAATTGGCAAAGAAAGGAAGCTCACTTCACTTTGGAGAATTTCCGATCGACCTCAGAGAAGGGTGGCATTTCTATGACAGTATCTAATGCATTAAGAATAGCTAGGCATTTTGGTCTATCAATGTGCTTCTCTGGGATGCTTGACTGCTCAGTTTCTTGGACAGATTGTTCACTCTTATTTGATACTCAATGTGGTCAACCTGTGGCTTAACCTTGGTTGCCCCTCTTTGATGGCGGTTGAAGTATATCTGTGTCTCCCTTCTTTCCCATCATGAAGTATTTAGTATATTCATTGTTCTAAACGGATTTCTTAAAGATTTGATGCAACTGATTTGACTGAGCCAAGAGTAGCACATTGACTTTTCTCTTTCGCAATTGAGAATACGATTTGTATTGGAGTATCTCATGGGACTTAATTGAGTATGGTCTCAGATTTTGAGTTTCGTTGCAGTTTCTTTTCTGTTCATGAGCTGAAATAGTCAGATTTTACTAGTTTGTGTTGAAGAATTTGTGGCTGTCTTCATTGATCTCTACTGCTAACAGTTCAAGTCAGCGTAGTTAGCTGTCCATGTCCCACTTCACCTCAAAGACATGAAACTCGTTGCTGGGCAGAAAAACTCGAGCATCGTGATTGATTTTGAAGTGGCTTTGTGGAGTAGAATGAGACCTTCTCCAAAAAGGATTTGAGAGAATTATTGGATAAACCAAGCTGCACAACCAAATCGTTGAAATTTCCGATTGCATCTATTGAGATATTTACGCTATATTTTATATGTCAGTAGCACTGTGCATGTATTTTCATCTTGAGAGATCATGCTGGCTGGCATTCATTTCAAGTTAGTTATAGTGACAAGCATACAGCATCCACTTGACATTTCGATATCAACTACCAATTGCAGAAATTGAATAACAAATTTATCAGTTTTCTTTTGCAACAAGAGTTCCAGTTAAGCCACATGTAGAATTAATACTTGCACTTTGTTTGGCAGTTGGGAGTGATCATAAGGGCATCATCATCAGGCCATATTCCTTCCTACCCCTTTGTCTTAGTGACAATGGGAAGCACTGCTGTTCTTCTGGTCGGATGGAGGGCACTGTCATCCAAAATTCTTTCAAGTAATGAGACTAAGAAGAGCGATGTGTACAAGCGTGGAAATCCATTTCAGCTCTTCGAGGTAATACGTTTTCTCACTGAACTTGCAATATTTTGGTGGATAAATTTCATTTAGTTCTCGTTCTTGATCAGTTAAATTTTTTCTCATAATAATGTAACATAATTCCTCCTTCTATCGACCAGTGCTTACCTGTGAATCGTCTCATTCGTTGTATCTGTTTTCACTTCAGCACCTTTTCTAGTGTTTCTGCGCCATCTTTCTTGAGCCTTTTCTGGTACTTTTAAGGGATAAGATAACTGTTTGACTAATCCGTTATGGAGATAAGTTTCATTTGAGAAGTGCTAATAGGTGGATCTTTTCATTTTACTTTAATCGCGAACGTGGTGTTTAGAGTGAAACAGAAACTCGCCTGTTCGATTGTTCATTGTTCCAAGTTTGTCGTCGAGACTTGAAACTAAGAGAGATCCAGACTGTTACTATATGCTTTCGAGTTAGATACCGTTGCTTACAAACAATTTGCATGTTGTTGCTTGCAGCTTCTCACATCGTTAGTGCGAAGGTGGTGACACTGATATTCACTCTTCGGATTCGTCAAGCTGTCGAATTGCTTGCAACATTTTGCTTCAGAATTTGGCTGGTAAAGGCGTTGTAGCTATAACCTGTGATGGGTAAGACGGAATTCTGAATTGAATGATTGTACATGTCATTTCTTCTCGTGTTTCTGCAGAAAAATTGCTGCAAATTTTTTGAAATTGTGGTCACTCTTTTTTGTTCAATCTTATTTTAAAAAAAAACACAAACATAGAAGTATAAAGCGTAAATACTAGCCCAAAATTTGAGAAAAAAGTAGTGGGAAAAATACCTGAAAAGATCTCAACCATAACAGATAAAAAAACCTTAATTTGTAGATGTTGAGCACTACAAGAGAGATGGTTATCCACGAACAACAAATCCTTGGTGGCACAAACAGTGAAGAAAACGAATCTCGTTATGCATCTGATGTGGGTCAATTTAATTTGAAAAAAGGGATTTGATAAATGAGGTTGATATCACATGGAGTAAAGTAATCTATAATCAAGCACGGCACTGTCGAGTTTTATTTTGGGGCATTTCTTTCAATAGTGTTAATTCTATCTATAAGACTTGAATTCAAGTTCTACTCAAGGGAATCGAAGTATTTTATTATTTGGACTAACTACCATTGATAATTCGATTGAATCTTTTTAGTGAATTTATGATAAACATGGTCAGACCTTTTTTTAGGTATAATTCTCTCAATTATATATTTTATATTCGTAAACTTTGAACTCAATATTTTTCTTAAGTATTTCTCCAAATAAAATATTTTTTTAAGTGACTTTAACTCTAATAGCCATGACTCCATTAAATCGACAGGAAGGATTTCTCTGCTATTTTACATCTAACGGGAACACAATTGACAACCAGGGAAAAGATATATAATAATAATATGCCTTCAGAAGGCGAAACAGAATCCCATCCCATTGGACAGCAAAAAGTGACCGTAAAAAGAGAGAGCTGCTACGAAAATTGGGTTTCGGCGGGGCAACAACTGCCTTCTTCTCTTCAATTGTCCCATCCTATGGATATAGGGTATCCCCCTCGTGTCCCATCCTAGGGATTATAGGGTATCCCCCTCATGTCCCATCCCACCTTCCTATTTTGCTAATATCACTTACTTTCTAGGAAAAAATCTATTTTAGTACACTGTAGTATTACAAAAAATTGTTTTAATACCTTGTCGTAAAAAATTTATCAATAGAATTAAATCACAGCCAATTAATATCACTTATGTCCACGGACAGCTGTCGGGACTTGCTCCGACCTGCCAGGAACCTGTCCGGCCAACTCAACATGCCACATTATCAAAATGTGATCATGTGACTGTCTCTGCTCTCTCCTTTTCCCTCTCTCTGCCCTTCAACCTTGAAACTAACCCAACGAAACCAAAAGTAAACAGAAATTCAAACACAAATCCAAAACACTTCTAATTAATTCTGTGACGTGACACCCTTTACGGCTGTCGTATACCCTCTAACCTTCAAACGCCGTGAGAACGGACGGCGGCCTCACGCGACCATAACACATACGAGAACGCGAAAAGGAACAAGAAAATCGTCGTCGTTGACCACCTCCTCGACCCCATCCCGCTCCCTACTCCGATGTATCCAGGGCCACCGCTCCGATCCTCTAAAAAAAACCTCATTTGGGAATTGGAAAGTTGGAAATTAAAACCTAATCGTACGAGGCTTCGAGATTACCAATACTGCCCCCAATAATTCAAACGGGAATGTGTTCCGTTTTTACTTGGCCATTTTTGAGTGGGTGGCTTCTTTCTCTTGTTAGGACCAAGCTCAAGCCATTAGAGAGAGTTCATGAGATTAGCAGAGAACTGAGATATAATATAATATTGTGTGTTTGATATTAGTTTCTTTCGAAGAGGGCGATGTTTGATGTCAGTTCAAAAATTATGTGCAAGTATTGGCCAGGAGTAGTCGATTAATGGAGAAGGGCTTGGGGAGAAGAAGGGTTGGAGTTGATGTTGAGTAGCGGTGGGATTGAGATTGGGTTAGTTTCAAGGTTGAAAGGGAGAGAGAGAGGAGAGAGAGGGAAAATGAGAAGAGTAAGCCACTTCATCAGATTTTGATGATGTGGCACGTTGAGTTGGCTGGACAGGTGTGGACCTAAGTGATGTTAATTGGTCGTGGTTTGACTCAATTGATAAATTTTTTACTACAAAATTATTAAAGTGATTTTTTACAATACTACAAATTGTCCCTACTTTCTATTGAGACAGGGAAAAAACGGAACATTTGGTTCTCTTCCATTGGCATGCTTCCATTCCACCATAACAAAGGCACGTTACGAATTAGGATCAATAAAATATAAAAATTTTTATTTTTAAATCTTACCAATATAAAAAATTATTAGAAAAATCACTCATAAAATTCGATAATGATCGAATAACTATTAGAGATTCACAAAAATAAAGAGTTTGATCTTAAATATCCACACCTTCTTATCATCGTTCCCTACTGCTTCCCTGGTTTGAAAAAATGCCTCGTGATTTGGTTTTTTCCTAGCTTTAAACCTGATGTATTCATACAATAACGTAATGGGCCAAAGGCTTAGCTCTTGCCCCCAAATTTGCTATCTTACAAAGCTTTGCAAAATACATCAGCTTCTGACATTCTGAAATGTTAGAATCCTCCTATCTTCATCATCCATGAATTGTTTAACTTATAAGTCAAATCGTTACGCTCATAATATGATAATCTTATTATGCTTTTTACGAGTACCGGCAATTGTGTCAAAAGAACAAAAAAGAGAAATGGCGTCAAAAAAAAATTCCTGCTACCCACCAGGGAACAAAAGGTACCGGGAAGTTGACGCCATTAAATTCCTGCATATATTATCTTTTTCGAAGCGATTTTCATTGAATAATATCTTGTTTTGGGGTCACATGCTTCCCCTCACTCCCCTCCTTCAATTAACGAAAAAAGGGGTAAGCATAAATGGATAAAAGAGAAAAAAGGGTTCTCTCTCTAGGTTCTCCAACCCATTCCCCTAGCTTCAAAAAACCCGTTAATATTTTTATTTTTTAAATAAGTTTGCATGCAAATGTGAATTGAGATAAATTGAAGTCCTAGTGGTGGCCCACTGCAGTTCCCTTTCTGAGGCCTAATAGGTTATGGGGGTATGCTCGTAATGGGCGGTAGGATGGGCTTTTTCTGTTAATTCTGCCTTTACTCTCCAGCCAAAGTTTTGACCAACAAATTATACGAGCCGGTTTGAATAGTAAAAAATTTACTTAACAATTTTTTGATTAAATTTCACGAATTCAAAAAAAATTATTAAAAAAGTCACTTTTAAAAATAAAATTAGACAATACTCGAACCAGCCTAAGTACTACTCATTGTTTTATTTAGACTCGTAAAAAATTGATATTCAGATTTAAATCGATTATGATTATTAAAAAAATCTCTTTACTCAACTTTATATTGTAATTGTACAAGCGTAACTCAAAATCAAAATCTCTAATCAAACTAGAATAATTATATTATACCTTGAAAATAGAGTTGACAAAGAGAGCACACCCTTGGAAAAACAGAATAAAATAAAAGCGGAAGGTCAAAAAATGGAATAAGATAGAAACAAAATATCTAAGGTGATTGAGACATAACAGGTGGGCTTAGATTTTGACATGTCATCATCCATCCCCATAAAAGACCTTCCCTTGCATGCCATGCACCACCTTGACTTGACCCCTTTTTAAACCTCAATTTCTTCCTTGTGGTTGTGGGTATTTATTATTTAAGGTCCCCTTCTTTTTCCTATTAAAAAAACTATAAAAGGAAAATAAACCATTTTTATTCTCTCCTTTGCAACAGTGAAACAGCTAGCCTGGATTTTTCCTTGTCGAGATGGGGTATAGGCCCCAGAGGAGAGAGAGGTGACAATTTTTTTAAATTCATACTATTCAGAGTCGAGAGTCGATTACGAAAGTTGAAAAATCAATTTCTAAAAAAACGAAAAAAAAATAAATAACCACTTTCAAAAACAAATCAAAGGAAGAAAATGAAATTGAGAGAACTAGATAAATTGACTGAACCTAAAAAAGAAAAAGATTCAATTCTTACAATATCGCATGAATCCAAATCTCGTATTTATGTTTTTTACCACAAATAATAAGATTAATAGATTGGTGTGACTAATTGATGATTCAATTTTTCCATCAGCTCTATGGATCCTCTCATTGGCTATTGGGTGTTTGCGTGATCTTTCACTGGATTTTGTTACTTTTATATTTCTTCCTCTCACGTGAACCCCCATTACTCACTCTTTCCCACATTAAATTCTTCCCTTCTTTGGTAATCCATTTCGTATTGGACTGGGCCTCTCTGTTAACGGAAGCTGGAGCAATTAAAACCCAGGCCACTTTACTTTTTTGGTAGAAATTTATTAATCATAATATTTACGTAAACTTAGTACCTGATGATAATTTACCCAAAATATTTTATTATCCTTGTCCAGTCCCTGGGTATCTTTGTGCTCGGTGAATTAGCAGGATATTAGGGTAAAATACAATTACGATCCCTAATTTTTTGTTATTTTATGTTCACGGTCATTGATCTATATTTAATCATTAATTATGGTCACTAAAGTTTCTTTTCCTCTCTCCTCCATTGTTTCGTTGTCCCCTTTCGTTCTAAAAAAGGTTTTTATAGTCCAAATGCTCGGTTGAACAAATAAGAAAAAGGCCGGAACATATAATACATATATACGTAATTTGTATATATAAGTATTGTATTTTTTTTCTCGGGGATATGTAAGTATGTGAGTGGAACAAAAGAGAGATACTGTTAAACGTGTAACTTGAATACGATGGATGAATGGAACGAGCCGTACAGGTAGGGATCTTTTACTCTGTACTGTAGATACGTAAATGACATTTGTTCTTTTATTCTGGGGTAAATTACCCCTTAGTCTCTGGTATTTGGTCATTCTCTCCCGCGGGTCCCTGCATTTTCAAAAATAATTATAGCGTCCCCCGTCTTTGGTTAAACCTCCCCCTCGGGTCTCTGGCGCACGTTAGTAGCTTTTTTTCATTTTTGGTTATGGAAATGACTATTATACCCTTCTGATCTTTTTCTTAGGCAAACAAAACCTGTTGGTCATCTTCTCTGGCAACTCCGACGAATCTCCGGCGAACTTTTCTGGCCAAAAAAATTCGAACCATAATTCTGACTTCATCCCTCTCGAAGAGCATCCCCAACGTCAATCCCCAGCAGGGTAAAGCCCCCACGAAAATCTTTGCTCCGCCTGAACGGTAGTAACAACGACTTCCTCAAGCTCAAGCTCAGGCTCAACAATGGGGGCCACCTGAAATCTGATTTCCTCGTCTTCTACTCCACCAGCTCTGGCCACCGAGGTCTTCTCTTCCTCCTTGTAGCGAACTTCGACCATGGCTTTAGGTGATTATTTGGGATCTTAGGTCTACATCTCTGCCACCGGCTCACACTTCGCTTAGAGCTCCCTCGCGATCGGTTCGTACTCCTCCCTCCTCGAGTACTGCTCAAGCGGGACGGTGTCGGTGGACCCCAACTTGAGGGCGACGGTTACAACAAGGGAAACGCCTACAAACCCAAGCCCAAACCTGTTTCCTCCTCCTCTGTCGAGCAGGAGCATCGCCGGAAGGTCCTCCGCTAGCTGGACTCCCTCATCTCCACGGGACAGGGCTGGCCGGCCAGGCCTTCTTTAACAGGGCCCCGGCGTGGGTCTCTGGGTAGGACCGTCGCACCGTCTCAGTCTTTTGGGTGCCGTTCGGGAGCGGGGTCGTCCACCGACGCCGTCCCGCTCAACGCCGATCTATTTGGGAAGGTTAGAGTTTGGGAGCTCGCCTTTCTTCAATCTGGAGAGTCGCATGGGTCTAAGGGGAGTAACGAGGATGGGATCTTGTCAGAGTCGACGGAGAGTCGCCGGAAGGTTTTATTCGCTTGAGAAGCAGACCAGAGGGGTATAATAATCATTTTCATGACCAAAAATGAAAAAAATAGCCTATAACGTCAGCCAGGGACCCGAAGGGGAGTTTAACCAAAGACGGGGGACGATAAAATTATTTTTGAAAATGTAAGGACCCGAGAGAGAGGATGACCAAACACTAGGGACTAGCAGATAATTTGCCCTTTATTCTATTTATGTGTGGCTTTACAAGAAAAAAATTTATAAATGCGAAAAATCTATTGATAAATTATTTTAAAATTTTAGGTTAGATATGAAAATTTTAATATTGTATTAAAGTATAATAATTCTATGATTTATTGTATTCGTACGACCCCACGTTAATATCACGAGAGACAAAATTACGATCGTGTAAATTTCAGGTAAACATGTGTCTAAATGGACCCAACCTAATTTTTTGCTTCATTTGGGGGCATATTAAAGAATAATAAAATCGGAGTGGAGAATATGGCTCGATTCGGTCACATATTCGCATAGTTTTTTTTAGGAAATTGAGTTTATTAATAGTAATATTTATGTTTTGAGTAGTATAAAATTCTCTTTTTAAGGTTACTACCGTTTGGCTCTCGTTAAAATCATATTCGCTGAGGCAACTGAAGAGTGAGAATTTGTATTTTAATTTTTTTCTTAAGAAGTCTTTCATGTCTCATTACACATTTAAATTTATAGAGATCAGATCCATTCATCCACATAGTCAACAATTTTCGATCGGATAAAGTAAGATACACGATAAATCCATTTATACTAGCTGGAAATTGGCCGTTCTCTTCACTAAAAAGTAACAACTGGGTCACAGGCCATGCAGTAATTTCACTTTAGGTTGGGATTTATCCAATAGACATCCAAATATCTAGTCAAAGGAAAAGACAACACAAACCCTACCACCATGTCCTTTTTCAAGGGTCCATCCATGCACTAATTCTGCGGAAATTATTAAGTGGAAATCTGGTTAGTTTGATGGATTATTTTCATATGTATATTTTATCTTCACTTATATACACTCTTAAAAACTTTCCAGAAAGTTATCTATTGTAAAACTACTCAAAGACAAGTTTGATTTCTCTTGAAGTTCTTTCGGAATGTTTGTGACAGAAAATAATACAATTATATCAAAATTACTTTCTCTGTGATATATGTTTTTAAAAGATCAATAGTTAATATATTATTAATTAGTACGAAAATATCCGACTAAAATTAATTGGTGGTGGATCCACTCATAATTACGACGGCATTATAAAAAAGAGAATACATCGTCCCAACTCCCAACCTCTATATTTTTTTTGGGTGGAAACCTCTATTGACACACAGCTCGTCATCATTTCTTGTAGTACTTTCCTTACTCTTCCCTCCAAAACACGATCGGTCCTCGTTTCAATGTCCTAAACGAAATCATGAACCTTTGAAAATCTGTCCCTGCGACGCGGGAAGAATGGAATTACATGCACGATTCCATGCAGCCGCTCACGAAAAACATTCCTAGGTGGCCCAACAAATTGAATAATTTCATCTCAGCAATTATAATAACGCCTTGTTTTTGCAAATTATCATCAATTATAATTTCATATCGACAATATTATTTGTCACTTGAGCCAACTCATAATAATAATAATAACTATACAATAAAAATATAAATATGACTTGATATATTCGACTACTAAAATTCAGTATTTTGTTACATTTGGTAATTCACCTTGTATATTTTAGATTATATTGCATAAACTTACGAAATCAACAATCTTAGTAATCAGGTTCCATAAATAGTGTGGGGATGAAAAGAAAATAAAAAAGTATTATGGAGGAGAAAAAGATGAAGGAAAAGAGGATTCTATACTGCATAGCAGCTATGTGTTGTGCATAATATGAAAATTAGTTTTGGAATAAAAGAAAAGACTCCACATTTTCAAATTCTCTCATACCTTCACCGTCACCCCTATCATTCTCTCATATGGTCCACGATTATATTGTAAGAAAATAAAGAGTGGCGTAATTTTGTACACATCATTATATAGACCTCTAAGCTTTTCTAATGGCGCACGAGAGTCCATTTAAAACTAATTTAAAGAGATGGGGTTGCGAACGTTGACCTCGTCAAAACTCTCTTCTGGGCCACAAGAGGGAAAGAATATCTTGGGGGAGTTTCACCCCCTTAACATTAAAATTGCTAATTGTTCATCTCCTCATCAAGTTGCTCTGTTACAATAGCACAGGAAGGATCAACATCCGAGAAAATAGACCTATCAACGCTATCCTGGTCTAAAACACTGCAGGGAAAAGCAACGTCTCCAATATCACAAAGTATATAACCTATTACATCTGCATGAGGTGAGCTCTAAACATGACATGCCAGCCCACTCCAAATCCGAAGTTTGCTAATCTGTCCGCACAATGATTTACTTCCCCTGTAGATGTGGCAGTTACGGACCTCCCAACTCCTAGCCACCAGCTCCTTGATTTGTGACACTAGGGGATTCTCTAAAGATTCGCCCGGGTCCTTGATTAGGCATGTCGCCACTTGTGAATCTGATTCAAGTACGACCTGCATGTACCCCATGTTCCAAGCCAAAGACAATCCCTCGTGAATGCCCCAAAGCTCAGTTGATGTGCTTGTACAAGATCCCAAGTTGCTGGAGAAACCACCAATTCAAGCACAGTTAGAGCCGCGTAGAATTCCCCCAGCGGCTGCTATTTTTGTCGAGGCTCTTATGGCCCCTGTCCGTGTTAACTGTAACCCAGTTTGGAGGACTTTTGTCCTAGCCAATCAAGATCTCCTTGCGCATGGATTTATTTTGCATCTTTTCGGCCACATTTATCGCTTCCTCGACTTGCGAGCACCTATTCATCACAGAGACCACAGGGTTAGTGGGTCGCTTTATACCATCCTCAAACACACAGAAGTTATGCCACGACCAGAGAAAGTTAATAGCAATTAAGAAAATGGTGGTCCAACTTCTAGTTTGGTTCATATTCAAACGTAACCAAGTAGGTAGGTTCAATGAGAAAAAACTTGAGGGATTTAAGCTGCAATTCTTTAAAAGTGTAAGCCAAAACTCCCTGTTCTATTTGCAATTGAGCAAAAGCGTGGAGGATTATCTCATCCTCCTCATCGCAGCACAGACAAGTGCCATACTCCATCATGTGTTTACTTCTCATAATTGCATTGGTCAAGAGGCGTCCGTGACCAGCCAACCACGCCAGTTTCTTTAGTCGTTGATGACCTTTCCAATCCCAAATCCTCGTCCAAGGGACCTCAGAGTCTCCCTCATTCGGTGAATTAAGTAGTTCATAGGCTGACTTAGTAGAAAAGTAGACATCGGCCATGAGTGCCCATACAACTTTGTCAGGGCCCCTCTCCTGCTGTGGGGGTAGTGTACCAGCAATGCATAAGAGGGCAGATGGTGATATAAAGTTTTTAAAAAGATGCCAGTTGCAGAGCCCTGTTGTGCTCACCGCATCTACCATATTCATAGAGTTCATGGAGCCCAGATAAGTGGGATCATATTATTGCAAAGCCTGGTCCCATTTTTAAGCCATTTATCAAACCAGAAGTTTATGGATTTGCCATCCCCCAAACTTTGTCGAGTACCCTAGAGCATTGTGGGCCAGAGGGACAACATCGCTTTCCATACCGGTGAATGGTATCCTTTACTGGGCCCAGGATCTCTAGCGGAGTCATTCCTCACATATTTTATCTAGGGGACCTATGCACACAAAGAAGAGCGATCATTGAGAAGGATCTATGCAACTTTTATTAGCACATCCAAGTTTTAAAGTCTGGGGTTCATCAGGCCTAGCACGCCCAAACTTTTTGGCTTGCACAAATTCTCCTAGGCTACCAAATGCAGCTTCCGCTGATCAGAGGTAGAGCCCCACAAAAAGCTCCTTAAGGCTTTTTCAAGCTCATGACAAAGGCCAAGCAGTAATTTAGTAGTCTGCATGGCATAAGTAGGTAACGCCCCCAAAATTGATTGAGCCAAGGTGACCCATCCCATGAAGAACAGTTGATCAGCACACCACCCTTGCATTCGCCTATAAGCCTTCTCCTTAATAAATGCACAAGTCTCCTTAGTCACGCGTTTATGTAGTATAGGCATCCCCAAATATTTGTCTAATTTGTTTGTTAGGCTGACAACTAAGGTGGACGCCACTTTCTTGGCCAGTGATTTGGAGAAGTTCTTTGAAACAAATAGCTTGGTTTTCTACTTACTGACTTCTTGACCTGAAAAGGCACAAAATTCATCCAAAATGGACAGATAACGTTAGCTTAAACCTTAAGGACTTCGAGAAGAGAATTAGGTCATCTGCAAAGAAAAAGTATGACAGCTCCAGTCCTTTGCAGGGTAACCTAATTGGCTTCCATAGCTTATCCCTCACGCTCTTAGAGATGAGATGGCTAAAATTTTCTAAGCACAAATGTACGGGGAGAGCAGGTCTCCCAGTCGAATGTCTCGAGTCAGTTGGAAACGTATGGTGGCTTCACCATTCCATATAACATGCATTGAGATAGTGGAAATACAAGTGAAGATCAAGTTAATACTATTGGATGTGAAGTTCAAGGCTTCAAGAGTCTCCGTGATAAATCTCAAACTTAATTGATCGTATGCCTTTGCAAGATCTACTTTGAGAGCTAATAAACCTTTTCCCGTTCTCTTATTCCTCATCGTGTGTATGACCTCTTGTGTAATGATGATATTATCCGAGATATTCCTACCTGGGACGAAGCTATTTTGAGTTGGAGAGACCCACAAAGGCATAAGCGCTTGCAGGCGATTAGCAAGCAACTTAGTGATAACTTTGAAAGGCACGTTACATAGGCTAATTGGTCTGAAGTCCAACGCCATCAATGGTCTTACCACCTTTGGGATCATCACAACAACCATATTTTTAACTGGTTCAGGCGAGGCAATTTATTGGAACACCTCTTGGACGAAGCACGCTAAGGAGACCTTAATCGTTGACCCATTCTTTTGGTAAAAGAATGCGTGTATGCCATCAAGCCCAGGAGTTTTTAGGGGCCCTATACCGAATACGGCCTCCCTAATCTCCTTCTTGGCTGGTATTTCAATAATAAGCTTCTGATTTCCCTCACTGAAGGGAGGAAACTAGTTTGGTTATTACATTTGTTGAACCGGTCCAAGTTCTGCAAAAAAGAGGTCCGATAGGTAGTTGATGAGAGCTTCCTTGATGTTGTTCGAGTCCGTAATCCATGTCCCATCACTCTATTTTAGGCCTTCAATTCTATTATGTTTGTGATGCACCACCGTGGACGAGTGCAAGAACCGGTGTTTCAATCACCATTGAGAATATAGTATTTCCTTGCTTTTCTCTAGTTCAAGAGTTGCTTCGAGTTACAATCGGAGGTCATATTCCAAGGTACAGAGGAAGCGGTTGGGCTGCCATTTGATGGCCTATTGAGCGCCCTCCAAGCGTCTTATGAGTTTAGTCTTCCTTTTTATAATATTGCCAAAAATAGTTATGTTCCAATCTTGCACCTTCACCATAAACTTGTTGCATGCTTTGGGTAACTCGGCCTCTTCATCCCAGGCTAAGGCCACAAACTCAGGAAAAAGGGGATCGAATTACCACGCTGCCTGAAAATAAAACATGCGTCTGGCTGGATTTAAATTTCTCTATGGTTCCAGTTGTACAAGGATCGAACAATGATCTGATTTCCAGCGTAGGAGGTGTACCACCCTGCCTTCCAAAAATTGTGTGCACCAGATCATATTTACCAACCCCTTATCTAACCTTTTGTATGTGCTACCTCAGACCCAAGTGAATCCAGGTCCAATGAAGCCCAAATCGAGAAGTCCACACCTCTCAATCCACTCGCTAAATCTCATGTGATTGCTACCCATGCTGGGGGCATCCCCTAGTTTCCCATCCGACACCAAAATAACATTAAAGTCCCTGGCCAGAAGCCAGGGTATAGTCATGGAATCGGAGATGGTGGAGAGCTTAGCATAGTTTCTCTCAGATATTGGTATTTGGGCTGTCGTAAACCGTCGTGAAGGCTCAAGGTTCTGCATCATTGGGCTGCACCTTCATATGAATAAATTGATGATCTAGAACACTGACATATAGTAGTGTATGAAGGTCATTCCAGAGGACCCAAATGCCTCATGAGTAGCCTTCTGTTGGTGTCTGCATAACATAAGAGAATTTCAGTATCTTAGCTAGCATCGACGCTCTTTTGCCAAAGATTATATTTCGAGTAAAATTCAGATTGTAGGCCTATATTGCCTATTCAGTTCTTTAATAGAAGTTTTAAGGCGGGTACTCGCTGCCCCTTGGTAGTTCTACACAAAAATATCCATCGCAAAGTTTTAAATGTGGGAGAAACAGAGAGGAGGAGAAGGGCGGGAGAGATCATTATAGCTCAAGAAAACTCCATGTCCGCAGGGTAACCCTCGGTGTTTTCATCTATGAGGCTTAGATCCTCAATATCGTCTGCCAATATCGCATCGACGTTGTCACCAATAATGAAGCTACTGTGTTGAGGCTGTGTAGAATCCTAGGTCAGTGAATTCTTCAGATTCAAGGCATGAGGTTCCGAGGAGCAGTCCATATACTCTTCCCCCATAAGGATTTGCCAGGTGGGACCTCCGAGACTGGGGGACAGGTCAGAATAGACGTTGGTTCTACCACCGGTGGTTGTTTGGTACCTATCGAGGAAGTCTCTGGGTTGGCAATGGCGATAATGGCGGGTGTCTTTTTGGTGGGTACGCTAGGGATAGGAGACTGTAGCCAAGGCTGGGTTAACTTAGAGGAAGGCCTCTGGGTCGATGTTGGATAGGGCTGGGTAGTGAAATTAAAAGATTCATTAGCCTGGATGGACTTTTTATCTTTTGGATTGGCCATTTTTTGGGCTTGGCTTGGTGTAACCCTAATCCAAGTTGTCACCGATTTAAACTTTGCTGTGACTTTTGGTTTTTTACTCATTGGATTTTGGCGGCTTGCACAGATTTACTGTTAGATAAAATCGGTACCAGCTGGACCCTATCACGGGAGGCCTCCTCTGATCCCGCATGTACCTCTTTTGATAGCTGATTAAAAATGCCAAAATTATAAGCTGAATTTGGTAAGAAATCTTCTTCTTCTTTATTCTGGTCGTGCCCTGGATTTACCATATTTGTTGAAACTCAGATAAAATTTAGGGAATTAGCTGTTTGTTTGTTTAACCTTGACCTTTTCTGGACAACCATCCACCTCCCAAAATTATCTTTGAGTTTCGGGCAGTATGGGGGTACCGCGTAGGCCGGCGGCGGCGTTGGTTGGGGTGCTGCTTATTGATCATCTTTCAGTGTCTGCATAGCCCGGCACCCGAATATCATATGGCCATAAACACCCACACTTATAACAGATAAAGTGCAAGCCCTCATATTGGAGGCGTTGAACAAGGCTACATGATCTGAACTTGGACAAAATGGTTTGTTTAGGTCAATTTCCACACAAACCTGGGCAAACTTACCGCATTGACACTCCTCCGTCATCGTATCAATCCTGATTGGTCAGCCAATCCTCTTTGCCATTTTTTCCAAGAATTTAGGTTAGTAAAACGCCATTGAAAGGTGCAGGGCTGTCCTCCCTGCTCCGCAAGTTTCACCTTTTTCCCTCCTCTCGGGGGTAGGTGCAGGGCTACCATGGAGACTCGGGTCCCTCGAAGGAGGGAGCTCCATGGCATTGAGAAAAAAGGGAGCGCGAGAGTTTTCTTAGAAAGTTTTTTCTCTGTTTAGAAAGCTAGAGAGATAATTGTCTATATGACACATTTGATTGAGCATTACTAAGGAAGGTTTTGGTATTAGTCAACTTACATATACTGAGGATGAAAATGTGGTTAATTGTTAAGCAACTTACGTATGGTATTAGGCAAATTACATATACTTCTATCTTCACGCATTTTAAATTTTTTTGAGATACATAAAAAAATTACTTATCATACGGAGTACATGCACGGTAGAAATTTCCACGCTCCCACGCTTGGAGAGAGATTCTCGACCCCAAGAAAAAGATATATTTTCTCACCAAAAAGAAGGCTCTTTTGTTTCCGCGGCCCCATGGTCATCATATTGCTGGAATATTACAAAGGTAGTGTGTGTGTATATATATATATAATTTTAATAATTCTTAGTTTTGCCTAGTAAAAAAAGAATATTCTTAGTTTTCGTTTGAATTAAATATCCAACTCAAATCATATTTTATCTCACACGTTTCCGGACCGATGGCACGTGACACGTGATTTTTTCCATCAGTTTATAATATTTTGCCCCCATCTTTTTTGTTGTGCATTGTCGTTTGCAAATACCAAATAACAACAAGTGGCATCTAAACCGATGCTGATACGGGCAAAATGTTCGACCCTTCAATTTAATGGGCCCCAAGACCAAATTTAGTCATTGGCAAACCTATTAATTAATGGAAAATTCAATTTAATCTATGTCTAAAACATCGCGCTACTGATGGTATCACAGTTGCGTACAATTCTCTCAAATGTGGAACGACAACATTGCTATCCGGGAATTTCGAATTTGAAATTTTAGTGTGCAATTGATGAATAATTTGTTGGAAGAATTTTATTACTCTATGCGATCATGTTTCAATATATATGTAATATATTGTAATTTGATCGACTATTTTTATAGAACAAAATGTTACTTTTTGGACATATTTTGTCTCATTCACATACATGCCGAGAAATTTTATAGGATGGTCACTAGTCTTGAAATTACTCTAAGTCAAACTCGTCCAATCTTAAAGTTCTCTTATGATGTTTATCAGAAAAATAAATAAAATTTATCGATATAAATATTACAATCTAGTCAGTTAATATTTTTTAACATATCTCAAACGATATCCTTCTTTTCCATAGACATTTGAAAAGAAAACTTTGACTAAGAGTGTCATCTGATCTGAATCGACGGTGGATGAGAGCGCCTACAGCCGAATTTTAACCGAAAAGGTATTTTGTCCTATTCGCACCAGCTTGCCCCTACTTTTCCTTTTTTCACTCTTCCCTTTTTTTCCTGATTGGTGCGCAGTTTGTCTTTTTTCTCGTGAAAATTAAGCGGAGGCTACCGGCTACGCAAAAAGATAAATCAGGTTAAAGAAATTATTATTTTAATTAAGTTTCTGATCTATTAAGAACAAACAAACACTTCGAACAAACAATTAGTAATAATATTATTTTTAGCTACAATGAAGATATTTTGTCATCTACTGTAAAAGTATTTTTATTTGTAAATAGTACAGTTTATTTGATTTTGGGTTTTTGTTTAATTTATTTGATTTTGATTTTGAAAGTGGGTATTTCAAAATTGGAATGCAGAGAGGCGCAGAAGTGGTGGCACTGTACTGAGGTGACCGGAGGTCCTTCTCCTGCCCGTCAAATCTAAGTGTAATATAAATGTAATAAAATTATAACCACAACCATTCTCTCTGTCTCTCTCAACTGTAAAAATTCTCTCACCAAAAAAAAAGTGTAATAAAATTATAACCACAACCATTCTCTCTCTCTCTCTCTCAACTGTAAAATTGAAAACTGACGCACTGTATAGGCTAGTTTTGGTCAGCCTTTCCGTGACCTCTATTGGCTATTTCATGCCCACTAGATTTGATTTCATCCAACTCCAAATAATTGTACGATGATCTAATTTAAATATAGAGTAGTAATATTATTATTATTGATCTTAAATAAATCTGGAAAAAGAAACAAAACTTCTTTGAGTCCCGCCATAAATTGAAAAATAATAAAATCTTAACCATTCCATGTTAACAAGTCATATAAATCATTGTAAAAATTTTCCAACTCGCTCCCCTCCCTATGTTTCTGTCATTCAAGGCACCCAGCCCAGACCTAGAGAGTGAAAAGGACACAGTTTCTATGCAAAAAGTTGGGAATAGTATTATTGGGGCAGTAAAAGGAGGAACTATAACATTGCATTACAATTAGCTGTTTTGTCTAGTTGTTTAGGGTTATTATTTGTATTTTTTTTCCTCACCCATATTGGATCTGGGGTTTTGTAAAATTTTTAGGGTTTAGGGCTATCTAATTTTATATTAATCATCAAAAGATAATAATAAAGCTAGACATCCATCCCTAATATTTAAGGGAGACACAGATCCCTATGGGGGAATGCAGGGTTGCAACCCAGCATTTGCTTGTTGGTTGGAGGAACTCATTCCTTTTGTTTACTTCAAAGTTACTCTCAAGTTCTTCTATTCTCCTCATCCATCACACAAGTCCCATAAATATTAAGTAGCTCAAGGAGAGAAAGAGGAGAAGAAAATGAAGGCCATGGATGATAATAATAACAGTATAAGCAACAACAACTGGTTAGGGTTCTCCCTCTCTCCCAATATGAAAATGGAGGACCAAAACCACAGTAACAACCAGTACCACCACCACCACCATTCTCTCTCTGTTCCTACAAGCTTCTACCTCCCTCCTAGTGCTTCTTCTTCTTCTTCTTCTTCTCCACACTTCAACACCAGCTTCCACTCCTCCTTATCTGCCATGCCTCTCAAGTCTGATGGTACCCTCTGCTTCATGGAAGCTCATGAAGGTCTGTTTCTTCTTCTTCTTCTTTGTCATCTACTTCTTTAATATACTAATATTGTTTTTGTTGCTTAAAGGGATGGTTCCAAGTCCATCACCAAAGCTTGAAGCCTTCCTAAGCCTGGATAGCATCTACAGGCAGCAACATTCCTTTGAAGACCAAACCCACCTCCCTTTCTACTCCCCACTAGATGATCCCCACCACCCTCAAGCTTACTGGCCTCTCATCATCAACAATGGTGGGATGGTGGAACAACATGGTGGTGGGCCCATCAATGGTGCAATGGTTGGGAGTGGGGACTTGCAGTCCCTGAGCTTGTCAATGAGCCCGGGGTCCCAGTCCAGCTGTGTCACTGCCTCGAGACAGATCTCGCCTAACGAGACGACGACTACGATGGCCGCCACCGAACCCACCACCAAGAAGAGAGCCCTCCCGAAGGTGGGCCAGAAGCAGCCTGTCCATAGGAAGTCCATTGACACCTTTGGCCAAAGAACTTCGCAGTACAGAGGCGTCACTAGGTTGGTTTCCTCGCCATTTTTAATGCAATTGTTTGTTTGTGTTCGTTCATTATTTAATGCGTTAAAGTGGTTCAACTAGGCATAGGTGGACGGGTAGATATGAAGCCCATCTGTGGGACAACAGCTGCAAGAAGGAGGGGCAGACCAGGAAGGGGAGGCAAGGTTAGTCCGATAATGTTCGAATCTGAATAACAAAGATTGATGCTATTTTTTTTTAAATATTTGGACTGCTGTTCTATGGTTTGGTACGTCTGACTTTATGGTCTGACTTTGGTTTATTATTTTTTTTTTGTCATGTTCGTGCTGCTTCTATTTGGCCTGTCGAATGACGCATTTCAGTTTATCTGGGTAGGTGTTATATATTCCCTTTAATTTTTATTCAGAAATAATTAAAATAATTATGAGCATTATTTATATATATATTTGCAATGAGCTTATGTTAATAAACGTGTTTAATAGGTGGTTATGACATGGAAGAGAAAGCAGCAAGGGCGTACGATCTCGCGGCGCTTAAGTATTGGGGACCCTCGACTCACATTAATTTTCCGGTATTATTTTCATTTTAAAGCTTTTATCTATTTTGGGTGCTCTCTTTTTCTAATGTAACTCCCCATAAATCAACTAGTAAGATATCTTAATCAATAAAATTGTGTTCGAGTCCTAATAAATACATATACACAAATGTTAAATATTTTATCATTTACTTAACTCGAATCTGAAATTTTAGATCAAATATTAACTCCGCCTAAATATTGTTCCTTGTCGTTATTTATTTTCAGTTGGAAAACTATAGGGATCAACTTGAAGAAATGAAGAACATGAGCCGCCAAGAATACGTGGCACATTTGAGAAGGTAAGGCCCGTTTGTGATGTACATATTTAAGATTATCTTGGGGATTACCTAATCACCTTTTTCTCGTTGAAATCAGGAAAAGTAGTGGATTTTCAAGGGGAGCCTCAATTTACAGAGGAGTGACAAGGTATTATTTTCTTCCCATTTTGTCTTTATTTACCTTGTTTAAGTTTAAATTAAAGCTATTTTCACTTTTTTTTCCTAGCAGCTAATTATCCAAAATATCTTTTTAATCTGATTATCAAAATATTTTAGGCATCACCAGCATGGAAGATGGCAAGCAAGGATCGGCAGGGTTGCAGGAAACAAGGACCTCTATCTTGGGACATTCAGTAAGTTCTCTTATCAGAGTTTTACTATCATTAAAAAATTCTGTTCGAATTTTGAATTAATTAATCGGATCATTGTATAATGTTTTGAGAAGGGTACTTTTTTATGACACAACTTCAGGCCTTGTGTCTCCACTAAGGACTATTCTTGCTTTTATAAGGCTGATGATGGTTTACACTTTTGGACCTGTTCACATTGCTCATATTTTCAGTGGGAATTCAACTGTCCAAAGGCTGTGCTTCTGCAGATTATTGTTATCCACTAAAAAATTAATTCCATGTACAAAATATTTACGCCTTTTAGCATTTATTTAATTTTCCGTTTCTTCAGGCACCCAAGAGGAAGCAGCCGAAGCTTATGACGTTGCTGCAATTAAGTTTAGAGGTGCTAATGCAGTGACAAACTTCGACATCACTAGGTACGATGTCGAGAGGATAATCGCCAGCAACACGCTACTCGCCGGTGAGCTGGCTAGAAGGAACAAGGACACCGGCCTGATCGCCGAGGCCATCGAGTACAACCCACCAGCGAGATGCAATGACAATGCACTGGCTCTATACCAATCCCCACAGAGGCAGCAGAACCTCTGCTCCCCTTTCCCAGCTTCAATACAAGAGCTCATTGGTATCGATCCGAAGTTGCATCCTGGCCAGCAGGCTGTTGATGAATCCGTGATCAAGTTAGGGAACTACTCGAACCCGTCGTCTCTGGTTTCGAGCCTTAGCAGCTCGAGAGAGGGTACCCCGGACCGAGCTGCTGGTGCAACCATGTTGTTTGCCAAGCCTCCAATGGCTTCCAAGTACATCAACCCTGCAGGTGGGGTTGGTGTTGCCTCTTGGTTCCAATCAGCTCAACTTAGGCCAGCAGCTGCCATTCCTGTGGCTCACTTGCCAGTTTTTGCTTCTTGGAATGACACCTGAAGAGGGTTTGGCCTCTTGAAGTAGTAGGGATCATCATGATCAAGTGCTTTTGTTCTAGGGTTTAACTAGCAACTAGTAATTAAAGTGGGGAAATTAGTGACAGACAAAGCTGGGGCCTAGTTATCTGTCTGTAACCCAAGTGTTCTATGGATCTACTACTTTTCAAAGAGGAAACTTTTGGGATCATGTTGTTATTAAAGATTTATGCAAAATGGAGGGAATGTATTAAAGCAGGGTACTAATGATTAAAATTCTATGATTTGATGCTAGTGACTCCGCTTTAAAAACTTTCCCACTCTCTCTAACCATCTTTAGGGCTCAGCCAAGTACAAGTCCCAGCTAAATGTTTCCCAATAATGCAAAAAAGAGTGTTACTTTGACCAGAAAATTCTCTTCCATTGCAAATTCCTTTGCTTTTCAATTGTCTTGGAGCTTTCCTCAAAGGCAACAGACATGATCCATCATGAAAAAAAGGTGGTGGAAGTGTGAGATTGTTTGTAATGGAAGAGAGTAATCTCGAGATTTAAGTGATATGTGCTTACGAGTACTAATGAGTTTTCCGTCCAAGATATAATCTTTCTAGTACCGCAAGTTTTTGATCATTAATATTTAGTATTTAATGATACTATTAGTGTAATACATTCGTGTACATTTGACATAACTTTTTGATGAATAATAACATTTTACATATATAAATATAGAAAAAGTGTAAGATTCTTACGTAGAAGGCACCCGTTAAGTTGTGCGCTTGATTTGCAAAGGAGATTTGATGATAAGAGGCAATGATGATTAATTAGGACTTTGTCTTCCATTATTATGTAAAGTTAGTAATTAGGTAACAGATCTCCGGCAACTTTATCAAGCTCCAATTCGATGTTCGGTTGATTAATGAAAGTACAACCAAACACTTACTTCATGTGATAGAGAAGGTTGTTCTAATTACATAACCATGTCTCTCAAAAAAAAATTTACATAACCATAAGTTCATATTCGCATCTATGAAGAGTTTTATCACTATTTTAAAATCGTACCAGATTCAAAACACACACGACAAAATACATTTTTTGGATAAAAAATAATCTAATTAATGAAAGTATTTATTTTTTGCACTGCATTATAATTAGATAATTAGATAAATAGTTGGTTGAGTAATTTAAATTCGAGTAATTTGATTATTTTACTTGAGCAATTATTAGCGGAGGCAATTTCAATCGTGTGTGCGTGTGCACATATTGCACTATTGGTGTTGTGTGATTATGAGAGAGTATCATTGCGATTTTGACCAATTAGTGGTAAATAAAGTAAGTTGGACGATCGCACTAAGCTGGACGACAACGAGGAATATATGCCGGAAAATCTGGACCGAAGTTACCAACCCTGGCTATTCTTGTATAATAGCATTCTATACGTCTTATTTTTCGAAAGCTTTTGATCTTATAACTAAAATTTGTAAGTTGTTACAAAAAAAAAATGCAGCTTTCGTTTTCCATTACAGTTTCAATTTCCTTCTCATAAAAAATTACAGTTTCAATTTGGATATAAAGCTGACACAATATACAGTCGTAATGAAGTTGAATAAATCACCCGAACTTAATAAAAAAATCCATGCGATACTTTTGAAAAATCTTTGAAATACCTATTTTCTCTAATAAATGTAGAAAATTCACATACACTTTTTGTCTTAAAATTTTGGGTTGAATATAAATATTTTAACATGGTATGATAGCAGGTTGATTTCCGAACATCTATCTATCAATTACTTTAACATTTTGAGTTGTATATGCAAATTGTAACTCGGATACAAAGTTTATAGCAAGGCTGAATTTGAGAATAGAATTGCCATATTTTCGATCATCAAATATATTTTTGAAATGAAATTTTTTATGTCTACCACAAATTGAACTCTATACTTCTGATAACTCATACCATGCGTACATCATTAGACCAAATATCTTCTTATTGTAATTTTTTATATTTGTAGTCAGCGGGATATACATAATTAAGTGGGCAAATTATCGGTGCTTTTACTGTTATAGTTCTAACGAGTTGAATATACAATATCTAGTAATGCATAATGTTTTTTGAGGGATTAGTAATGCAGATGGACAGAGATCTTCTTTTGCAAAAGATTTCACTAAATACAGTGCCAATGTGTTGTAAAGTTGATCCCACCTTCAACAAAAAGAAGTACTAAACAGAATAGAAAGTCCATTCGGCGGGAAAGTCCTAATTTTTTGCTGGATTTTACCGAAGTCAATCCGTTGAGCTGTGTTATTAGATGTGATGTGTCTATCTTTTTTTAGAATTATATATTGTCTCCTTAGTCCTTACCATTAACTAAAGGCGCATTACTATTAAAATTGAACGCAATATATATAATTTGGTATATTTCATATTTAATATTTTAATATTTGTGTTGGCCGTTATATGATTTATTTTCACTGTATAAATTTTTATTTTGTCATTTAGTATGTCACTCACAGTAGAAGAAGTTGAACCAAAATGTTTTTCGAGAAAAAGTATTTAGCTATAGTAGAATACAAATTTAGTCTGATATATAGTGTATAAGTTGGACGTGAAAATTTTAATATGATATCAGAGTGAATTGATCTCGTGTCAGTTATTATTCTTATACGATCCCATTTAATCACATATTGGCTGAGTCAAAACACGTAGAAATTTTGTTCCGATAAACATCGTAGTTTTGAATTAGACACGAAGATTGTAATAATTTTTTTTAGTCGAAAAGAAATCTAGATGCTTTATTGGCATTGAAAATGTAGCTATATTATTGAAGAAACGACATGGTTGTTAGTCAATAATGTTAATCAGTAGATACTATTTCTTTTTGTCTTTCATTTATTTTCTCACCATCGGAATATTGTAATCACCGAAATCAATTTTCTTTGGTTTTGGTTATAAAGGACTTGAAATTGGTACGAAAAAGGAGCACCTTTATTTTGATAGGACCATGAAACAGGCAAAATGTTGCGACGATAAAGTCCAAAATAGGGCTGATTGATGGTCAAAAAGCATGGCTATTGATGGAGAAAAAAGGTTGCAAAATAAATGACAACTTTAGCATTTTATCAAGAAATTTTTTTTAAAAAATTACTGATCTCAATTTCTTCAAACATCTTTTGTTCTTAGTCAAGAACCATGATTACGTTTGTTTGTTGTTTACAGGTCGGATCAGATAGAGAGAGAGAGAGAGAGAGAGAGAGAGGTTTGTGCAATCCAGTGATAGAAAAGCTGTTTGGCTTATTGCACACGAGCTAATGAGATCGTACCTGTGAGATAATTATGTCAGTGAATAATTCGATTACGGAAATATAGAGGAGGTAAATCAATAGTTAAAACTGATTAGGATATAGCTTTAAAGTCACCCCCGTAAAAATGTAATGATTGAAGATTTATGTTTGCCACTTACCGACTTGAATTTACGTTAGACGCTAAATGAGTGTTCAAATGTCATCTAGCGTAGCGTAGGAAAAGCAAAAAAAATAAATAAATAAGATATGACTGATTTCGATAAAAGATGAATTTGATCTGGAAGATGGGCTAGTGAAGTTTTGGTGATACCTTGGAGCTTGTATTCAGATACTGTATATCATTTTCGTATGATATGCGTTATCTGGTACTCAAGGTTAGGTGTCTTTGGTATCATTGGTGTAACCTTTTTTTTTGAGGGGTTGGTGTAATCTTTCTTGATGGACTTTTTTTGGGGAACATTACACTTGATTTATCAAAAAAAAGGATGGGTTAGTGAAGTTGATTGATTTTGGAATTTGAAGATGGAGATTTGTTAGGATTTTTCCTAAGTTTCGACTCTTTTCTTAATATATGTCATATTGGACTTGTCTCATATAAATAGAAGAGTAGGTATGAGAATTCATTGACTTTTAACTTTACGTAGTATGGGTCGTGGCGTAGCCTCGCCTATAATCTATGTATGTTATGTACTGACCAAACTACGCATATTATACCTCTTTGTTATTCCTATCTTTTGCTCCTATTTGTTATAGATATTATAAATATTCATGTATACGGACGGTTCTGCTGTCCTGACATTCAGATATCGTTTCCTTAGAAAAAGATAAGCGGGGTATAATATTACCAATACTGTATCCACTTCTCTGATGAAATGGTCCCAACCACAATTATAATTTGGGCCAGTCTCTGAGTCCATAGTTGTTGGCGCCAAATAACTACATCAGATCACCAGCTCACCACAAGGTGGATAGGATGCAGGTGCTTGTGTTGTCCCAATTTTGAAGATTTCAGGCAGAGGGAAATAGTATATTTGGATTGTCTTAACAGAGGGGAATCTGTTTCTCTGGGGGAAACCTTATTTACAATTGTGGTTGTCCTCCAACCTAAACTGTCCTAAATATGGACCATCAAACGTTTGGTACAATTACATGTGAGCCTCAGGCCATGACAATTGACAAGAGCTATTGTGACCCAAAATGCCCGGTGCCACTTGACCATGTCCATCAAACTATTCAAAAAATAATAATTTCTCGAAGCTATCTACGCGGTTACTTGACCGTTTAATCCGTATTCGAATCGATTGTACAACCAAACAAATAGTAAATTATGTAATTTCACAGGGAACCTGAGCATGCAGAGACTAATTGAATTAGACCCTGGGACCGTGGCATTTATTGCAAATCGTGTCGTCTTCCCTAGCATTCATCGCAATCACTCAAATCTCATTTGTTTCTTTGTTCCGATGTTTTGTTTCTTGCAACACTGTCCCCCATCTCCCTGGCAAGCAACAATCCGATTTTTACCATTAATTGAACTAACAAGAATTGCTCTCGATTACTGTTTTTACTCTCAGTCTAATTTCGGAGTGAAAATAAATTATCCCGCTATCCCTAAATCAGGATACCGTCTGTGAAATATAATTTGAACCGGATCAGATTACAAAGCTCCATCTTCTTTTAGCTTTCCAAAAAAAGGGGCCTGATGGGATCGTTGGATCCAATACTTAGCCCATGATCCCGTTCGGCCCAGATTAATTAGGTCTAGCCTCGCTAGTGGTCTGACCTTGTTATCCCAGCTAGGCTAAACAGCCTTATGATTTTAAGGTCCGGCCCATCACGAAGGAGAAGGAAACGAAGGCCCGAGTCTGATACCAACTTCCGAACAAGCATAGGAGTTGAAAGTTTTTCTGAAGAAGCTGATTGGTGTTATCTTGTATTCATTTGTTTACTCTTTTACCAATTGCAGAATGCTGCAAAAGGATCCTTCCAATGTGAGTTCGTTCCGGTTGCGAACAGGACGAGAAAAAGTCGAAAACTGAACTGGCTGTTGGTGCTATTAACCGGCAAGGATGGATTCTTCTTACCTTCATATAAGAGCCCGAAGGGGCCAAATAGCCACAGCCTTGCCGAGAGAGTATGTTCCGATGATCCTGAGAGTCATAGACAAAGTCAGGGGCCGTAAATTTTGTATCCAACTGTAATAGCGGTGTTGCAGGTCAGAAGGGAGAGGATCAGTGAGAGAATGAAAGCTCTTCAGGATCTTGTTCCAGGATGCAATAAGGTAAATCCTGACTATTGTTCTAGATCATCGGAAAGGCGGTCACGCTTGACGAGATCATAAACTATGTGCAGTCTCTACAACAACAGGCTGAGGTAAACTTACCTTCGAACCCTGTCAGTTGCACATACATGACGGACACCGAGCTCCGAAGCTTTCTCCGAACAGGGCTCGATTCGAGTTCCGGAATAAACAGTTTGGCATCTAACCGTAACCATCTTATGCTGCCTCTGAATATTGCCTTTCTTATAAAGTAGATTTTTTACTACATTAAATCCCGGTCACGAACTTCTTACCGCACCTTTTACCACTCGAGTTAGGCCTCAACGCTCTCGTCTGATGCAGGGCGGCGCTTGAAACCGGAGCTCTAAGGCCTAGAAGAAGCTTCTAACCCAGAAACTAAGTAACTGAAGCCGACTTTAATTGCATATTAACCTGATTCCTTGGTCGGAACCGGAAACTGTAACGAGTTCGTTGGTTGTATAGGTCTCTTAGTTCGTAAGATTTTGGTGGTTCTGATTTTTTACATGTTACATTCTTATTTATGTATAGCTTTGAGCAGCAATTAGTCCTCGCGACTCCTTTTACACCGACTCCGACTTTTTATGGGTAATCTTCTGCTAACACGATATATTTTTACCCAGAGATCACCGCTGGTTCGATTGGAAGATTTATTAATTATAATTAATATTAAAATGTCAAATAGTTATACATATTCTGTAGTTTTATTACAGGATGATAATTTGCAAGTATTACAATCATTATTCAAACACTTTTATTTTATTAAAACTTAATATATATTTTCTTTCAAAAAACATATATATTTTTTGTAATGGACCGGTTGATCCAACTAAAAGATGAGCCAGACTGAATCGATTGTCAATATTGATGATTACTGATCAAATTAGTATTTGAGTTTGGGCGATTAATTGAACCGCATTTTTAAAATTATGAACTGAGCGTTCGAGATATTCAGATACAAATCCCGGAAAATTCAAAATCAATTTTTGCTCTTGATATGTCTGAACTCCGAATTTCAGTGCTTTGACATGGTTTGGGTTATGAGAGAATCCCGAAATCTATTTGGACTCCCGATTCAACCCCCTAAGCCCGAAAATTTTCAATTACCTGTTTTGATTCCAGTCCAGCTCCCGATCCTAATATCTCAATTTCCGAGAATTTTGAAATAATCCGAAATCCCACTCAAATGATAAAGATTTGACACGAACCAACAAAACTCAATAAAATCTGAGAAAACGGATCATTTATGGTTTGCTATAAATTATGAAAACAATAAAATCTTGTAATATCTATTTACCAACACAATAATATTTATGTAGAAGCCATTCTAACTAACGAGAGGGATAGAAAAATGAGAGGCTATTTAATAGATGGGCAGCACCATCCTGTTCAGCGTTGATTTTGAAAGGGAACGTTCTGACGTGGCGCACGGAGACTGGGTGGAGATGCAACGGACTGGTGACGTGGAATGTTGGCGGGAAAAGATATCTTCTGGGCCGCGTGTGGGCTTATTTGCATATTAATTAAAGAACTGAGACTATGCTGATATTTCTCGCCCAATTAGACTAATTTCCTTTCAGTCACTTGTCTTTTATATTTTGTTCATCAAAAGGCACGAATCTGCTGATGTAAGTGAAACTTGGCTACCAAGTTATTTTTTTCTCTTCACCACCTCCGCCGCCTGCTTCGCCACCTCCGCTGCCGCTGCTGCCGCCACCATCGGCGTGAGCTCTCTCTCTCTCTCTTGGGTTGGTTGGTTTTGGTTCTAGGGATGCACATAGTTTAGTTTATTGTTTGATGTGAAATTGGGTGGAAATGTTGCAAGGAGCAGTGGGGTTTGAATAGGCTGTTTGATTTCTGGTTTTGGAAAATGTGTGCAAGTGAATTTTGCAGTTTCGGCAGACGCGGAGGACCTTCAATTGGTTCTACGACCAGGTATCTGCACTGTAATCGAATAAGCTTTTTTGCACTGGACTGGAAGTTGGTTCTGATTAAGAAATACCACGTTACGTTACATTTTTCTTGATCTAATTGATTCTTCAATTGGTTTTATTTGGTTGCAAGGAGCGAATTAGACGCATGCAAAATGTGTTTAACCGAGAGAGGAACGAGTACGAAAGAGGCTATGGAGGAAGCTGGAGGGAAAATGATTCAGGCTCATATCACCAACATTATCAAAGAGATGATTGGTATTGCAAAACTGATACATCTTCCAGACATCAAGGGACTCATTACAGGAGAACTCAAAAGAGATGATTGGTATTTACTTAACTGTTGGAAAATTACCTACTTTTTGTGGACTCAAGCAACGCAACCGGAAACACATACGAGTAAACCACAATAACCACAAGAAGTACAACGCACAAAGCACAAAGCACAAAGAAAGTACAAGGAGGGACACAAAAATTTGGTTACCCGGTTCGATCCACAACGATCTACATCCGGGGGCTTCCAAGCCAGGAGAGATTCCACTATTTTTTCGCTCGAACTTCACTCGCTCTCACAACAATGGATGCCTCGCTCGACTCACTCTCCTCCTCTTCCCACCGTGGGCTACCAACACTCTTGGGAGCTCTCACTCTTGGCAAAACCCTAGGCTTGGGCTCTACCCATTCTTCGGGCCAACTCTCCTTCACTCGGAAAGCACCACCTCGTTCACTCGGATGGCACCATCTCATTCACTCGGATGTCTAACTCTTCTCTTAGCAAGGCCCTTCACTGGGACTCTACCCACACTTCGGACAACTCTCCTTCACTCGGAGAGCACTACCTCCTCCACTCGGAGTCAACCCATTCACTTGGGTCTTCTTCCTTCTTCTCTCCTTCACTCGGAGAGCACACCTCCTTCACTCGGAGGCAATCCTTCACTCGAGTCTTTCATCTTCTCTTTCACTCGGAGGCAACCCTTCACTTGGGTTGGGTACTCTCGGGGTACACTTCTTCTTCTCCTTCTCCTCCTTCACTTGGAGAGCCTTTTTTCTTTCTCCCACTTCTCTCTTTCTCTTTGGAGAAGTGGGCAAGTCTTTCCAACCCTTCTTGGAGGCCATGAAGAGGTATTTATAGTGCCAATAACCTAGGCAACTATTTGAAAATTGGGAGGGGTATTTTGGTCAAGTTATAACAGTATTTCCGGACCCGACTGGCGATCGCCAGTAGCCTTGTCTAGATTCCCTTGCCTTGCCACACTAGCGATCGCTAGTGTACTAGCGCCCACTAGTTGGCTGGCGCCTGCGCCAGCCGCCTCAGCTTCGTCTTCACTCGACGCTTGACCCGATCGCCCCCGATCATCCCAAGGCTCTTCACTCGAGCCACACGACCCTCAGATGTCCTCGACGTCTTCACTAGACTCTTGACTCGATTGATTCTCTGAGCGTCCCAGACTTTGAACCCAATCGATCAACTCTCGGACTATCCTCGTAGCTCTTCACTTGAGCCACCCGAATACTTCACTCGTACTCAGGCTCCATACCCAACAATCTCTTACCTGGAGACTGACCTTCATACGATCCACCCGTCACTAGGCGACCGTCTTCTTTACTTGGCAATCTTCCACCCGGAGACTAACCACATCACAAATCACCCGTCACTAGGTGATTCTCATCACTAGGCAATCTCCCACCCGAAGACTAACCTCTTCATCAATCACCCGTTACTAGGTGACCTTCATCTCAATCGATTCTTCGGCCTTCCTCTACAAAGTTTGTCAAGTGGACGGACACCCACTTCTTTGTCCTCTCACGTTGCTTTCCAGGATTTCTCAAAAAAGCCTTCTCACAACTCCCATCGGATCTGCTATCTTTGGTCTTGTACGCTCCTTTGCATACCTCACACGACCACCCATGAAAGCACCTGGAGTCTTCCGCTTCTGAGCTCTCTCCTTGCAATACTCGTTCTCCTTTGCCACACGAACTCTTCTAGCCTCCTGATTATGTCATGCCTTGTCACTATGGAGTTTGACTAGTGTCCAAGTCTCGTTGGCACTCAATGACTCCATCTTCTCACTCTTTGCAGGCATCCTCTTGGCCACATGCTCACTTCGCTGCGCCTTTGCATAATCTCCTGGCTCACCACCTATCGACAAGAGATAGTAGTTGGCGGGCGAGAACCAATGCGATGAACAACCTTCACTCGTGGAACTCCGCTGTGAAATCACTGGCGGTGGGGAACTTGGTTTCAACTTCTCCTCACTGACCTCTTGGCCATTCAGTACATTCCTGCTCGCACCCGAGTTCGGAGTGTCTAGCTTGACCATCTCAATGCTAAAGCCCACATCACCGAACACACTCCCCTTGTCCTCAAACTCTTAGAGCTTGTACTCTCTGCCATTTTTTGATCTCAAGCATATCTCAAGATCCTTCTTACCAATGAAGGTCTTGTAGCACGAACCACCCAAGGATGCCACCGGTGCCGGTCCCTTCACTTGGACCAATTCAAGCTTCTCATCTTTTTGAAAATCGCTACCTCTCAAAGTGCTCACTCTCTGTTCTCCTAAACCACAATGCACACGAAGACCCGCCTCTACGGTCTTCAAGCTTGGCAACTATTTGGGGGTCGGGAGGGACATTTTGGTCAAGTTAAGCAGCATTTCCGGACCCGACTGGCGATCGTCAATCAACTAGCGATCGCCAGTAGCCTCGTCCAGATTCCCCTGCCTCGCCACACTAGCGATTGCTAGTGTACTAGGGCCTGCCAGTGCCACTAGCGCCCGCTAGTTGGCTTGAGCCTCAGCTTCGTCTTCACTTGACGCTTGACTCGATCGCCCCCATCATCCCAAGGCTCTTCACTTGAGCCACACGATCCTCGGATGTCCTCAACGTCTTCACTCGACTCTTGACTCGATTGATTCTCCGAGCGTCTCCGGACTCCGAACCCAATCGATCAACTTTCGGACCATCCTCGCGGCTCTTCACTCAAGCCACCCGAATACTTCACTCGTACTTAGGCTCCATACCCAACATTAACCACGGTGATCTCTGACTATTACACGTCTTCAGGTTCCAATAATATTTCTCTATTGGCTTCCTTTGGTGCTTTTGTTACCTTCATTACCTGGAAACTAAAGATGGTACATTGCTTCTGCAGAACGCATTTAGGGTTAAGGCAAAAAAGTTCCACCCCGACCGGAACAAAGAGGATAAAGGTCCGGTTTAATCTCTTCAACTAATGAATCCTGCAACCCATTTTCATCCCAAGCTAGTTTTCAAGAATTGGCCTCAAAAGTCAATTGCCTTTGGTTTATTGCAGAAGCAGCCGAGGCAAAGTTTAAAGAGGTTATGATGTCGTACGAGGCCATAAAGTCTGAATATTATGACCCGATATCGCTATAATAACGTAAGAATATCATTCTTTTTTGTACTGATCAACATGCCTGTGTATAATAGCAGAGCTACGGGAGAACCCGTCATGAGATTTTGAAATAACGAGCCTGTTAGTAATTGCATTTTCAGGATAAGTTACCATCTCTTGCGGACTCCCTGAGTTTGGTGGCCTTGGTTTGATTCTGTTCTGCAGAATCTTGAATCTCGTTAAGTCAGTTACTTCTGTGTCATATTTTTGTAGAAGATATTTGTCCATTGCTTTGTGGTTGACGCTTCCGTAACGAATACATGCAACTCCTCTTTCTTTAATCTCTATTTTCAAAGTCGGGTATTATCGGACCCTAAAATTTATTTCAGGGTTGTAGTTACGAGTCCTTATATTAACTGACCAAAGAGTTTGAGATTGGCGTTGCCGATTGCGAAGCATTGTTGTTGCACTAGCTTGAAGAAGGATTATTAAATAATTCCATAGGAAGAATTACTATCTGTAGTCAATGAACTATGGATGATAGTCAACTAGTAGCAGCTACCTCGTTTTAGTGCCCGAAATCAACAACCTAGGCATTCACAAAGTCCAAAAAGGATAATGCACAATTGTTGGTCGCGATATTCCCACTTCTCCATCGGCTCAACAACCGGAGGAAGGATGAGAATGTCGCAGTTTCGACTAGAATCTTTGGGAACAACTAGCATAGTTCTCTCGAGTTGATCTCTAGTTAAGAGGGGGCGCTCTGTAATACGCTGGAACGGTCGCTGGGAAGAACATTTGCCTTACTCCTTCAGCGCGAATGATCGGGAAGATGATCCCGGATGCGCCCTGCAGGCGTGTGCATATATTAAACATTAGTTCCCGGTATAAGACTGCGTTTGGGAGAACTCAAGAGCACTGCATTTTAACAACAGGAGTGGGAGAAAATGCATACCGAGATAAGCTTGGCTCCAATCCAGATGCGTTTGGGAGAAGGGAAGGGCAGTAGAAGGCGTCCCACTCCATAGATTGCGACCGCGAAGAAATGGAGAACTAAGCTCAGTGGACGAGGATTCAAGCCCGAGAGCAGAGAAATGGGTCCATTTGAAAATGCACCCCCAAGACTAAGGTAATCGAAGCAAGCCTCGCGCATTTCCTTCCTTGCTTGATCTGGTGAAGCACAGAACACCTTGTACAGAGCCCCGGCCAGGGTATTAATTGTAGATGCAACCGGCTGCAAAAAAAGGTTAAAGTACAATTCATCAGTCGGCGTAGAAGGCGGAAATGAACTCTTAAGGTGGCAAAAGTAGGGGAAAGGAAACGATCGGACAAGGAGGCAGCAGGAAGTAAAAGCATGTGATAAAGACTTGCCTTCCGCAAAGTGTAGAAAGACTCGAGATATTTGCAGAGCTGAGGTGCATCATTCAGGTCAAGCAAAGGCTTCAAAAGATTCCGCAGTACAACAATGTCTGCAAGAGCAACAGTCATGCCACCCCCGGTAAGAGGGTGGCGCATGTTGAATGCGTCACCCATTAGCAATGCACCAGGTGTGGGGTACGGATCAGCTGGCATGCTTCTGTTAGGCATTGTCCTGATATTTCCTTTATCAATTGCAGCAACGAACGAGTCGTAAATCTCCGGGGGAACCTTCAGAAAGGGCACCGAAAGGTAAAGTAAGATCAAGCTAACCAGTGCCACAACATCGATGGCAATAACATAATACAGTTGTTGTAGGTAAAGGCTGAAATACTTGAGGTGCCACAACTGTCTTCAGATACTTTGCCATTTCACCATTTGAAATTGAAGGAACCTTCTGACCAGGTACATCAACAAGACATCGAACTTCTGTACTGCTGATGGGATAGAATAAGATCGGTGAAGGATCTCCCAGGATAACGTGTCCGTGATTTGCATATGGAAGCTGACAGTTCTCCAAGACCAAACCAACGAAACAAGATGGGACATCCACCTGTGCGGAACAACGAAATGAGGTTGAGTTTTATTGTCACACATAACTTGACAAAGAAAAATAGGTTTCACTCCCGACCAAAACTTGTTCTCACCTTTGGATTGCAAAGAGAGCGTCGCAAGTTTGAGAAGCAGCCATCGCAAACAATTGTCAGTGGTGCGTAAGCAGTTCGCTCTTCTCCTGTCTTTGCTTTATAAAGCACACCTTTAATTGCCCCGTCCTCTTCAAGCAAAGAAGTAACAGTTCCTTGCTCCAGTGTCACACTGTGAAATCCGAAAAATGGTGACTACCTAAAAGTAGACTAATGCCTTTACAAAGTATAAGAAGACCAATAAAAGAGCAAGCGGGTAACTAAGCCAGATAAAAGACTTACTTGGGAAGAGCTGCCGCTTTTTCACGCATCCTTTGTATAAATCGGCCATTGTGGAAGCTCCTGCCTGAAACATCTGCGTGAAACTTTTCCAGGGGATAAGCTAGTTGAGTGTGTTTTCCATCCTTGAAAAGAGCATAGCCGTAAACGCGTTGAGCATCTATTTTCTCCACGCAATCTGATATCCAAATTCAAGTATACTTATTAGCTACTATGAGTTGCGATCATAAAATTATGACAAGAAAATCCAGATGATGAAAGCTCAAAACAGACTCTGTCGATATCAGAATGTAGATGATTACAAAGTAACCGCACCTTCAAGTCCCAACTCAATTAACTTCAAGTAGCCTCCAGGTTGCAGCAATTCACCAACAATTCTGTCAGGTTCAGATAAATCCCTTTCAACGACATGAACACGGCGACCGTCCTACATTGCGTAGAGTGCCATCAATTCCCAGAAATAAGAAAACACTTGGTAAGAATAGTATCGAGCGTGTTGGACCATGGTCAACATTTTCATATCGAGATTTTACAGGAAAATAATAGATGAAGAATACTGGATCAACAGGAAAACAAAATCAAACGCCATTTTCAGATAATGAAATCACCAGGCATCTCTATAAGATGATTAATGACCCAGCAGGTATTAACTCATCTAAGCACCTTTCCAATAAATAAAAATACTCATCTCAGCCATCACCAACATGAGAATTGAGTGAATTGTAAAGAAAAACCCCATGACAACGAATCGAGTCCAAGGAAGGACCACATCATCTTAAGCATGCATGTTTTCAAGGATTCAATCAACATCTGCTGCATTCGCAGAAAGTCCACGAGGGGGGGGGACAAGTAAATAAACAACTAAATTGAGGTACTGATTGGTGAAACGGAGGCCATGAATCTCTCAAACACCGGAGCAAATCCTCCTCCAACTCAACTTTGAGGTGACATATCATGGGAATAAGAATATTCCACTGCCCATAAACATCAAACTCTCGCACAAGAAAACGAATAGGAGTTTGTCCATGTGTGAAACTCACACGAGAACTAATCCCAGTTTCCCAATACCGTCCAAAATGTCCTTATTCTTCCGCCAAACGGTCCCCAACTGATAATAATCAAACTATTAGTAAAATAATCTACAACTAACAGAGACTCTTCACCACCATAGAGTGCATATTCCTAAGCCGAGTCTAACTGGGCCGAGTTTCCCCGAGGCAGTAACTTATTTCAATTAAACAAAGGACAAAACGACCACGACCTTTCCCCAATTACGAAAAAGTCCCCAGCGAAATCTGGAATTAATATCTGTGTATATGCATCTGAATAGTAACGGTTTGTTGCATTCATTTTTTTCCTAATTTTTAAAATATTTTTTTTATCCCGCAAACGAATCGTATTATGAAGTTATTAAGCTAAATCACCTTGAGGATTATTGTTAATCATTCACGATTAGGAATGAAGGGAGAAAACGAAAAATATGATAACGAGAGAGAAAAAAAAAGAAGAGAAAATCAGATTATTCCAAGTAAAACGCTTTGAAAAGATTCCCCCTACTTCAGGTTAGTAGTACAATACGAAACCACATCTATTAATTTAAAAAGAAAAAAAATAAACCTACTAGCGAAAACGACAAAACGAGTTCGAAATTTCCTGCTAAGAGACGAGAGAGAGAGAGAGGGGTGGGGAAGGGGAAAAACCTTGCCGAGGGTGTGGGCGAGGGCGGAGCCGGCGACGCCGGCGCCGACGATGATGACGTCGGCGTGGGATCCGCTCACGGCGGAGGTGGCGGCGCTCTTGACGCACTCGCTCCTGGCCTCCGGCGCCTCCTTCACGCGCCTCCTCCTCCGCGCGGCCGCCGCAAAGACAACCAGCCCGACGAGCCCCAACGCGAGGGCCATCATGAATCCTGCGCCGTCCTGATCCGCCATTGTCTTATCTCCGATAATGCAGAATCCGAGAGAGAGAGAGAGAGAGAGAGAGAGAGGAAACAGACAGAACGACGCCGGGTTGGGAGGTTTGTGTGTTTTCCCCTTCTTTGCTTTATTAAGGGGGGGAGCGGTTACGCTTGCGTGGCTTGTTTGTTGGCGTCAGCCAGAGAATAATGCGGGAGCTTCGCTGGCACCTTGTTGGATTTATGGTATGGAAGGGAAATAAGAAAGGGGGGAGAAAGAGGAAGATAAATAGTGGATGGTTTTTTTTAAAAAAAAATCTAAATTAAGATTCAACGGTGCTGGATCGATTTCGAATATAAGAGTTTTCAAATAGTGGCTGGTTTTTTTTTGGGGGGTTGGGGTTTAAGTAATGTATAAATGAGATCTGCTCTCTGGCTGGCTTTGGTCCTACTTAGAATAGAATGGTCTAGATTTTTGTGGTGGTGGTGATGGTTTTTATAGGCACAGTTAAACAGAGGAAAGGCCAGAGATGGGATGGGACTCTTTCTTATTGACAAAACTTCAATTTAATACTATAGAGTTTGATCGTTTGATACTTACAATCATATAGTTTAAAACACATTAAAATAGTCCCTGAGATTTCTCACGTACAGCTGCCCGACCACCTGAACTTAAAACACTGTCGTTTTGTGTCCACGTAGTGCCAATTCGGAAAAAAATGTATCCTAGTGTCGCTGAAATGTCTAGAAGGCAAATTCAAAATAATTCAAAATTTGCTTATATTTTTTAAAATACTCATCTCCTTCCTCCTCCCATTCTCTCTCAAACACCAAAACTCAAAATCAAATCTTTCAAAACACCAAAACCATGCATGGTTTATGGTGTCTTCTTATCCAATGGGTTTTGGATAAGCCTTTGTGGTAACCTAAGTCATTTTGAAGCGCTCAATCGACATCATCGGATTGATAAATTATCCCATTTTTCTTTTTCGTGTGGTGGATAATTTTAGCCGACTGTTTTTTTCGGGTGAAGAAAAACTAATAATACAACAAAAGGCACTCTTTCCCTTTAAACAAGCCGGCAACATGTTTATGTATATTTATGGGTGTTGTGGATTCTTCCATTACCTTTCTTAACATTGTTTCTGTTGGTTGTTTCTGCTCGCATCCGATGTGCGAGGATTGCATGCTCGTTAGTCAGGTTGTTGAGAGAGCAGGTGCTGGAGCTAGTGGACATGGAGCTGAGCAAAGGAGATTACCAGGCAGCTATGTCCCTTGTCAATGACTTGCAAGGCAAGCCGGATGGGCTCTGCTGCTTCGGAGGTACAAGGCATGTGCGTTATTGATTTATTAGATCTCTGGACGCGTTGTTTGATGAAGTTTAGTGGTGGATGCATTGGTTGATGCTGGTGCACCTTGCAAGTACCTCAAAGGCTGTATACATTGGGCGAGTTCAACCTCAATGGGATCGAGACTGTGTCTCTTTTGTCTCCTGTTAATTTCACTCTTGGTAGCATTGAGAGGAACCTCCAACTTAGAGCGGCCATTGGTGGCCTTGTTGCTTGGAAATCGTTTGGCCTGAGTTTCGAGCAGATACTCTTCTTTTTTGCGACTTTGCTATTTTTTGGACATTTGACGCGGTTAGTTTTGGTTGTGTTTTTTGCATTTTCTTTGAAATTTTAATTTGCTTTGTAGGTGAATATTACAGATGATGAAGCCTTTAAGTAATACAAGGTACTGTCTTATCTAATGAGTTGTGGTATTTTGAAAGATAAGATTTTGGATTTTGATGTTTGAGAGAGAGGAGGTGGCGAGGAGGAAGAGGAGGAGGAGTGAGAAGAGGTGTATTTTGAAAAAAATAAACTTTGAATTATTTTTAGAAATTTGACAACTTGGCGGCATATGGTTATATTTTTTTTCAAGTTGGAATGCCATGTAGGTACAAAATGGCAGAGTTTTAAGTTTGGGCAGCTGCCCGTGAAGTTTCTTGAAATTTTAGGGATCGTTTTGATACATTTTAAACCAGAAGTTATAAGTGTCAAATAACTAAGTTACATTGTCCTAAAGTGAAGTTTTCCTTTTTTCCGTTTGGTTGAAGAGGGACAGAGAGGGAGTTGAACATGCCGCTTCCTATTCCTTGTAAACTAACCTCTCAAAAAAAAAAATCCTTGTAAACTTAAAACGGGGGTGTGACTTGTGAGCGAATACCGGACTAGACAGTGAAGTCCCGGTTCAACGCAAAATATTCGGGTTTTACCTTTTGGTTTTGTGGGTTTGCTTAATTACTTAATATTAGTAGGAAAATCTGAAAGTAAGAGAGCATCAAACTTCAAGGAAGATCAATTATAATTACTCTAGGTAGATTTTGAATTTAAGTTTTAAGAATATAAAAATTATTTTAAGGGTCGCTTCTAAATTAAGTTCGACATTCTTGGATTCAGAATAGCAAAAATTTTAAAAATATTTGTACATCTATTCAACATATTTTCCCGTACCCTCAATATAATTTTTTAATTTTCTATTGAATCTTTCTATCTCTAATTCTATTATATTTCTCTATGTATCCTTAATTCTTGTTTTACTATCTATTCTAATCTTCTCTCCTTCCTCGCTGTGGCTCTTGGAATGAGCTTTCCAAACTCATCCGAACAAATTTTATTTTGCAACAGGTGGATCATCCAATCGAAAGGAAGAAAGTCTAATCTATTTTCTTACATAGTGAATCAAGAACCATAGAAAAAAATCACTCCATGACAAAAAATACACCTTATGAAAATTCAGAGGGAAATGAGGTTAAGATTAGTTACATGCGTAATGACTAATGTAAAAAGGCTAAAATTACCATAATTCACCTGTAGGATGTAAAGTTGATTTTTTATGGCTAGATTTTTCAGCAATCTCAATATGTAATATGCTAAAATCTCATCCTGTGAGTCTTGCTAACCGTGTGTTTAATTGTTTTAATCAGGGCTGTGTTTATTGAATCGTTGAACAATTTTTTAAACTTTTAAATAATTTTCCAGCTGATTAATTACCAAAAACTGAACGCATCCAAGTATAGCTTAAAACTTATGTCAAACTTGTACATGACGCATATGCTCCAATCACATTGCTTTAACCTTGACCGTATCCATGTGTGTGCATATAGATTTTATTTTCTATTATTAATTCAAATAATTTATTATTCGAACGAGTTGATCATAAATAATTATAATATATCTTTCATACAACGTTTACTCGAAAGAGATGCGGTGGACTCGAAATCCACTAGTGATAATATTGGACTACCAAGGCAAACTCTTTAAATATGAAAGCAGGAAGAAAGAGAGTAGTGTTTCGGGCACTCGCCAACAAAAGAACTTGAATGGGAAAGATGTGTAATGCTTCGATGCGAATATACCCACCACTAATTTACGAGTGGACTTTTTTTTTCCTTGAATATTTAGGCAGATTGGACTTCTTTTCTGGAACATTTGGTGAAGACATTTCGAATTTTGACATAATAAGTCAGCTGTGTACCAAAATTAGGTAGATATATGCATGCTTTGTTCTTTTTAAAATTGAAAAATTACATTATTTGGGTTTGAACCAATGTTTTCAAATTTGTGGTTGGGTTGATGGTCGGACTGCTACCCAAGACTAAACTCTGAGTCGATTTTTGCATAAAATTCAGAAAGTGGTCTGGCTGGTCAAAAATCTGGTCTGACCGCCCACTCATATGCTTCCGGGTGATCGGATAAGAAAAATTAGTTTTTATTTTTCCATTTTATCGAATTTAATTTAGAAAAAATCTCCACTTCCACGTTGGGAGCGTGTACATCACTTTTGGATCACAACAAACTTATATTTTTAACAATTATCGATAATATGTCAACTAAGTCAAACAAATTTGAGTAATAAGAAAAGTTGTATAGTCATCTTCTTGTACTTCTAGATTTGTTAAATTAATATTTCAAGACTTTGTTTAGATAAATTGTATAACAAAATTGATAAATATTTGAAGTTATTTAGTATTTTATCATTTTTTATGCTAAATTAAATTTATAAAACCTTATTTAATAATATATATATAAATAGAAATACCGGTCCGATCAGCAGTCTGAGCGGTCCGACTTGAATGAATCAGAAATTTTAGAAAATCTGGGTCGTCTTCTGGGTCGGTTTTAAAAACATTGGTTTGAACCCATTACATTTTGGTTACAAAAGCAAAAGGAAATGGTGGTTTGGTTACAAAAGCAAAAGGAAATGGTGGACGAAGTAGCAGTTGGAAAATAGATTTTGTGAGATTTTTTTGAAAAATTTAAACAGGTTGATCTAAATTTTGGAGCTTCATATGATATTGAACTTTGTTCTCCTCCCAAGCATTATTTACAAGCATTATTTACAAGTGAACTTTGATGTCCAATTTCAGCATGCAGACTATAGTATTATGGTTGCCAATTAAATCTGTGGCTTAAATTTTAGGGAAAAGTACACCTAAATACCCTGTAGTTTAGCGCTTTCCAAAAAAAAGTCATGTGATTTTTTCCGTACAAAATTAGTCCCTGTGGTTTATTTTCTCGGACATTTTCGAGTCTCGGGTAGTCCGGGTAGATGCCCGGCCACATGTCTGTCCACGTGGATTCCACGTCCGCCAAAACTTATTGCTGACGTGGAGTGGGTAAATTACCATTTTAGTCCCAAATTTGAAATAAAAAATCCAACTTTTTTTAATCAAACCCCACTTACCTCGAATTCGAATTCGGGATTTTTTAATCCAACTTTTTTTTCGAATTAAAAAAGGTAAAATGTACAAAATTAGGGAAAAGTACACCTAAATTCAGGATTTAAAAAGTTGGATTTTTTATTTCGAATTTGGGACTAAAATGATAATTTGTCCACCCCACGTCAGCAATCAGCAACAAATAATAATGTCCACGTCAGAAACAAAATGGCGTCTTTTTGGCGGATAGGCGCCCACATGGACAGACATGTGGCTGGGCATCTACCCAGGCTGCCCGGGACTCAAAAATGTTCGAGAAAACAAACCACAAGGACTAATTTTGGACGAAAAAAATCACATGACCTTTTCTTGGAAAGCGCTAAACTACAGGGTACTTAGGTGTACTTTTTCCTAAATTTTATGATCTCGCTAATCGACTAATTCAGTTATGAAACACGATAACATTTACGGGTTGTTTCAGTTCCTGACATTGAAGTGATCATTTTGGATCGATCTTGACTAAGTGTCGCACAAGAATTTTTTGATGTAATACTAAGTTTTTAAGCTTGCCCATCAAAAAAAATTTCAAAGTTGTAAACTCAACACAAGAAATTCAAAAGGTAGGCCGTAAAAAATCATTTGGTGAAGACTCTTTGAATTTTGACATAATAAGTCAGCTGTGTACCAAAATTTGGTAGATATATACACGCTTTGTTCTTTTTTAAATTGAAAAAGTGCATGATTTGGGTTTGAACCCATTGCATTTTGGTTACAAAGGCAAAATGAAGTGGTGGAGGAAGTAGCAGTTGGAAAATGGATTTTGTAGGATTTTTTATCACTTCGTTTCAAAGCATTGCGGCGTTTCTTTAGGAGGAGATACTTTTTTCGGGTGGAAACTTTAGGAGGAGGAGCTTCTAATGATCCGGGCAAATTAGATGAAAAATTAATTATATATTCATTGTTTAATTATGGTAAAGAAAATGTTTTTCTTCGGGTTAGATCCAAGTTACTAAGAATCAAATGACAAGACAGCTCATAGTTGTGGCTTTTACCCCTCGCGAAACAAGGACAGGCAGGGTGTTAGGTGAACGATCGGATCTTAGTTCACGTGAATGGCCAATGGGCGAGGCTTTCTCAGTGGAAAATTATAAACCGGACATTGGAATATGGGTGGCCAAGGGAAAACAGAAATTTATATTTACACATTTATAAGTAAGTATGTTGTATCGTAATTACGATCTGTTAATCTTAAAATGTTCCTTTCATCAGACTAATGTTTGTAAGAGTTTTGACCTCGCTAATTGTCGTGCGATTAAAAGCGAATCACCGATATAAAATTGCTCTTTTTTATATCTTCATATATAATTCAAAATCTTAAATTATGTAGATCCTGCACAAGTATAAATAAATATACTAAGAAGTTGAGATCAAATAGTAAAAGATAAAATAAAAATGTAGAATTGAATTATACTGAAAAGTTTAAAAATACACTTTTATAATATAACGGTGAATGAATTAGATTTATAAGCCAAGCATGGTGTGGATACAATAATCCTCTTCAACTAATAATAGATATCTTATCAAGAAAATAACTCGTCAGATATTAGTTATCTAATTATTAATCTAGAATAGAGAATATAAAACTCGTAAAATTTACTATAAAATTATTACTCGATAAAATTAAAATATTTGATATACTAAATTACACTTGTGGAGAAACTATTTAGAATAAAATAGGATGACCCTTCCCCACCTAGTTAGAAAAAGAAATCTAACACTGCCAATGAGCCACATCATTAAGAAATCGATAATTATAAACTTTGGTTTAAAAAAAAGATAATTATAAACTTTGTATTTGATTTATTTGGCAGTGAATGGAGAGGGAATAAGACAATCTTGTCTGTTATGTTATTAAGGACCAGTTCTGTTTGCTTTATAGTTTATTCAATAGCCGCAGGACTGCTCAACACGACTCGAGTGACATAATTCTTGGACTGTCCTTGTGTGGAAGCCACATTGGATTTAAATGTCCTCTTCTGGAAATTGGACTTAAATTGTAACATATCCGTACCAAATCAAGAATTCAAATTCGTGCTTCGTTGTTACCGGTGAAAGTATAATAAAAACGAGATGCACTTCAGTTATTTTTTTTCAAAAATGGTATGATCTTTGGTGCAAGAAGAAGTTGCGTAATTTTCCAACTACACATATCTACAACTAGTTGATAGTTCACTGTTTGTTATTATTATATTTGCATGTACGGATGCAATAGTGAGACTTTTGTTGGGTTTTATAAATACGAACCCTAGGTTCGTAGCAGCAGAAGATAAAAATTTTCACCAACACAAAATCTGATCATGGCTGTATAACATAAAATCAAGATAACAACATAGTTAGAGAATTCTTACAATGCGTTGTAGATCGAATCCTCAACTATGGTATCCACGTAATCCTCATCTACGAACTCCTTGACAGTTGAAATCTTCGAGAATTCGCTAGAAGAATTCTTTATCGAAGAAACTAGAGAAAATATGTGTCTTGTATCTAGGTTAATGAATTTCTATATGTAAAAATCCTTGATACCCACACATGTATATATAGTAAAATAATTAACCAACTCCTACCCTTTTAGGAGTAGGTTTCTTAGGAGGCAAGGTTAGAAGCCTTTAGTGGCTTCCAACATTGACTTCCCTTTTGGGCCTCTAAGCTCATTCTATTATTTTCTTGACCCAATCAATATGTCCAACATCTAATTGATTTTACTATACACATTAGTATTTAATTAAATCTAACTTAATTAAATAATTATAATTATAATTCTATCTAATATAATTATAATATTTCTCTATAAATTAAATATTCTTGATCAAATCAATATTTAATCTAACCAACTTCAATTCGTAAACTAATACTACTTGCTGTGTGACCCATAGGCCCTCACATGCCAAGCGATTAGTCGAACTAATGGTTTTAGTCGAACCCCAGACAATAGACCAGACAATCTCAACATATGAGGTACGTTGCGAGGATACTGCAACTACCTGTAATATGAAGCTCACAGTAATACGGTCCTTTCATTCACGAATACTAGATTAAGTCTTGAACATGATTAAATATCTATTCAAATAACTTAATCATATTATCTCATTCTACTAATTGATCATATTGTCACTTTTAGATACCATTCCAAAAGTGACGTGCATTGGCCAATGACTAACGATCCAATTAGTTATGAGAAGACAAGTATTCTCTCCAAGTGTATTTCAGGAATGAATCTTATTCTTGGCTCAACTACCACGAACATGCACTTCGTGAAGTACCTAACACATGTCGTATCTACCCCGTCAGGAGTGCAAGTGTTGGTCATGGTCAAAGTCCATCACTCCGTACATGTCGTGCGTATTGACCTCAAGTCGGAGGACTATTACACTACTCCACAAATCGATACTTCCGTAGACACGTAAATAGAATACACCAAACAGTTTTTCGGTCGGGTATGCCAATACTCTCCAAAGTATATGTGTATCCATCATGAAATACCTAGTATCTCGTAGTTGTGAGAACTACTACATCCTCTAAGGATATGATGCAGATCGCACACCAATCTCAATCGCATCATCGATATCTCATTCTCGATGATCATTGATTGTGGCTATTTAAGAATTACATGCATAGTCATCTGAGATCTCACATTCTCAATGACAACACTAGTTCATGGGAACATAAACATAAATATATGCAAACAATCAAATATTATATTCATTTATGTAATACCGAATATTATTAATAAACATTAATAATATAACTGAATGTGATCAAGTATAATGTCCTTATATTGATTGTCTCTAGGACATATATACCAACAATCTCCCACTTGGCCTAGAGCCAATCACCCATATGTCTAACACCTAGACTCTCAAAGTATCTAGTTTGGTGAAAGGATCAGCCAGGTTATCCTCTGTAGGAATTTGTTCTAATTTTATTTTGGTTGTTGAATCTGCGGTCGTGTCTCGCTTGGAACTATTCCAGCTCAATATTCTGCCATTGAGCATGAAGCTATACATCGATTGTGACTTGGAAGTTATCACAATCAGTCATGGTCGGTGAACCCAGTTACCACAAGTTCTGGCTACCCATTATAGACTAAGAAATATTCTTTAGTTCATCTAAGATACTTTAGAATATTCTTAACAGCAACCCAGTGACGTTCACCTGGATTTTTCTGGTATCTACCAGTGATATTAACAACGTAGGTCATGTCGGGTCTAGTGCAAGTTATGGTGTACATGATTGATCCAATCGTAGTTGCGTATGGGATACCTTCCATGTACTCAATTTCTGCTTCTTCAGAAGGAATTACCTTCTTTAACAGCTTAATCCCATGATTCGCTGGCAGGTAACCTCTCTTAGAGTCCTCCATTTTAAAATGCTTTTGTACCTTGTCTATGCATCTGGATTGTGACAGCCCCAACATCCTTTTAGATTTATCTCTATAAATCTTTATTCCAAGGATGTAGTAGGCTTCACCCAAGTCTTTCATCATAAAGGTCTTGGACAGCCAATCCTTCACATATTGCATTAGCGGGATACTGTTTTCCTGAATCAATATGTCATCAACATATATGATAATGAGAACAGTCTTATCCCATTGGCATTTCCGACAAACACATAGATCTTTTGCATTTTTAACGAAGTCAAACAATTTGATAGCTTCGTCAAAATAGATATTCTAACTCCTAGAAGTTTGCTTTAATCCATAAATAGACCTTTGTAGCTTGCATACTAATTGTGAATTTGACTTGGATACAAAACCTTCTGGCTGTGTCATAAACACATGCTCCTCGAGGTTTCCATTAAGGAAAGCAGTTTTGACATCCATCTGCCAAATGTCATAATCATAGTATGCAGCTATAGCAAGTAAAATCCGAATGGACTTGATCTTCGCAAGTGGTGAAAAGGTATCGTCATAATCAATGCCTTCGCGTTGCTTATAACCCTTTGCCACCAACCTAGCCTTGTAGGTTTGCACTTTGCCTTCTGCATTGGTTTTCTTCTTGAAAACCTATTTGCACCCAATAGGTCTAACTCCTTTAGGCAATTCTATCAAGTCCCAGACTTGATTTGTATACAGCGAGTCCATCTCGGATTTCATAGCCTCTAGCCACTTCCCTGAATTGATGTCTAACATCGCTTCAGTATAAGTCTTAGGTTCATCCTTGTCTGGGATTTCCACATCATCATGTTCCTCCAAGAGGAAAGTAAACTTGATGGGTGGACGACGAATCCTAGCAGACTTACGGAGTTGTATTTGTGCAGGCTGTTCATTCTGATCGTGAAGAGGTTCTTCTGCAATGATCTGATCATTGCCAGGAGAATTCTCAGGAGCAATGCTTTCGCGCATTTCCTGAGTAGGAGATTGAACAATATCCAAATTGTTCTCATTCAATCTAATTGAGATATCTTGCGTATGCGAGTTATCCCAAACTACGCTCCTACTGGCTGGAAGACTATCACCTAGTGAAAGACTCCCACCATGAGAATTACTGAATGCTCACACTGATTCCTTGTCATGGTTATCCGATAAGTCCTCAGCCTCAGCATCACCTTGTGGTTCTTGAATTTTTTCAAGTTCTATCCTTTTACGACCTTGTCCTTTAAAAACATAGTCATTTTTAAGGAACGTCGCCTGTCTAGAAACAATAACCTTTTGTTTCTCAGGGAGATAGAAATAATATGCTTTTATTTCCTTAGGATATCCCACAAAGTAACTTTTTTTACCTTTGGATTCCAACTTATCAGTGAGCATCTTCTTCACATACGCAGGGCAACCCCACGTCTTGATATGTGAGAATGATGGCTTCTTTCCGCACTATAATTCGTATGATGTGCTTTCAACTGATTTAGATGGAATCCTATTCAGAATGTAGATTGAGGTTTGGAGTACATAATCCCAAAGAAATGTTGGAAGAGAGGAGAAACTCATCATGGACCTTACCATGTCTAACAGGGTTCGGTTTCTTCTTTCGGACACACCATTCATTTGTGGTGTTCCCGGAGGTATCCAATGTGATTGAACTCCATGTAATTTTAAATAATCCAGGAATTCATAGCTAAGGTATTCACCTCCTCGATCTGATCGAAGAGTCTTGATACTCTTCCCAAGTTATTTTTCTACTTCTGCTTTATACTCTTTAAACTTCTCAAAGGCCTCGGATTTGTGTTTCATAAGATACACGTATCCATACCTAGAGAGGTCATCAGTAAAAGTGATGAAGTATCCAAAACCACCCCTTGCTAGAGTGGGTAGTGGTCCACACACGTCACTGTGAACCAGCTCTAGCACTTCTTTGGCTCTTACCCCTTTTTCAGTAAAGGGTTTGTTAGTCATTTTACCTTTGAGACAAGATTCACAATTTTCATAAGACTCAAAGTCAAATGGGGTTAAGTAGTCTAACTTTCTTAACCTTGCAATTCTTTTCTCATTGGCATGACCAAGTCTACAATGACATAAGAAGGTGAAATTTTCCTGATTACTTAATTTGAGTTTCTTGTTCTGCACATTAAGAACATCATGTCTACTATTTAACAAGTATATACCATTCGAAAGAGAGGCATTTCCATAAACAATATCATTTTTCGAGAAGCAGCAACTACTTTTAAAAAAATGGAAGGAAAAACCTTCAATGTCTAACATCGGAATAGAAATAATATTTCTGGTAATAGATGGAACAAAATAACAATTATTAAGTTCCAGTCAATACCCACTGGGTAAGTTTATACTATATGTCCCTACACGTTCGGCAGTAACTCGTGCTCTATTACCTACGCATAAGGCTACTTCACCCGGTCTAACTGCCCTGCTGTCTTTGAGACCTTGCACATTCGTACAAATGTGTAAGCCATATGCGGTATCTAATACCCAACAGTCAGAATTATTAGTGAACATGTTTATCTCAATAACAAACATACCTATTCCAGAGCCAGAGATACCTAGTGCCTTATTCTCAGCAGCCAGAACCCTGCAATCTCTCTTCCAGTGTTCCTTCTCCTTGCGGTGGAGGCACTCATCCTTGTCAACCCGCTCTTTCTTTTGAATCACTTCAAAAGTCTTAAGCATGTTATGCTACTCAGGCATTATACCAAGCAACATAACACACTACGCCTGCTTCGCATCATCCTGATGCATCTTCTGAGCCTCTACGTCAAACGTAGCAAGTTCAGAAGAATCAGCCGCAGGGGTAACAGGGATGGGAGTGTCTAACACATACTCAATCCTTTCTTGCCTTAGCATCAAAAGCATGTTTTGGTGCCAATCCAGAAAATTCGGCCCAGCCAACCTGTTCGATTCCAGTACAAATCTCAACGACATGTTAGCCATTTCAACACACCTAAGGAAATAAATTAAAACGGGAATTAAAAATACATAATTTCTATGATCATCATTCATCAATCAAAATAAACACGGCCTTTAGCTTTATTTTGTCTCCATTATTTTCACATACTCAACGACCTCATCGGAAGAGTACGAATTTATATCTAATATAAATCTTAATGGACTAGGATCCACATTCCTACTATCACAACCCCTGCTTTGGCTGGTGATTGTAACAACATAACCGGTAGGTCTCCAAACTAATTGTAGTTCATACAATTCCTAGTTATCGGACCCAGTCCAATCGATGTCCCATCATTATTTCCTTGCTTTGGCTAGGGAAATAACTTAGGTGGTTTGCAACCATCACACGACGACATTTACATGTCCCTATAAGAGTTCTATAAGACGTAGTTCCAAGCAAAAGACTTTGGTCATAAATACTATAGAACGAAATCTCTGTTTTTCTTAATTATGACGGAAGACATCATTCATTCTAAATGAAAACCATATTTAAGTTTGAGGAATATTTTATCGGGGTATTTAACTTGCTCAAACAAGATCCATTTATTGTCCACATATTATTTCATAATATCCAACTTAGAAATCAAATGTAAACAGTTATTAGAATTTAATTCATTATTTTCAGTTCAGTCCAGGGACCTAATTACAATTTTAGAATTAATTCAGGGACCAAATAGTAATTTGACAGCTATTCCAAAAATTACAGAAATAGCCGAGGACCAAACTGAAATTTTAGAAAAATTCCAAGGCCCAAACTGTAATTTTCCGTACAGGCAAATTTATAGATAAGTCCCTGTAATTAATCGGGGACTAGATTGCAATTTCTTGATTAATTCAGGTACCATACCGTAATTAACCGCCAAAGCCGAATTTCAGAAACACCCCTAGGGCATATCTGCAAGTTCAGATTTTACAAAATTGCAAGGACGCCCCTCAAGAACATCAAATTTCCAAGACCAAGTCCCTGGACAATTTGCAGATCGGTCCCCGAACACCAACGATCGATCGGCGCCGCTTCGACCGATACCGCCGATCGCCAGGCGTAGTCCGCGACCCGGAAAGTCCGCCGGTGGTCTCCGAACGCCGCTTGGCGGCGCGTGGAGGACGTAATTCGTCGACGATGTCGTCGGAAAGTAAACCGACGACGTCGCGACGATACGTGGCGATCGACGTCAAGCCGGCACCACGACGATGCGCGCGACGAGGCGAGCTCGTTTGTGGTGGCCGTGCGCGGTGATTCGGCTCGTGGCCATCTCCGTCGTTAACAACCGAACGAGCCCGGACGGAGCTCGACGACAGAGCTCTACCGATGCCGTTCCAATGTACACCGCTGCCTCCACGATGAAGCTCGCAACGGGATGACCACGACGGTTGTCCTAGACCGCCGCTCCGCCGCGCGTGGCACCCGGTATTGGGTCAAAAAAATTTCGATCCAAAAACGTCGCCGAAGCTTCCAAAGCTTCGTTCTGTCCGTCGGCGCATCACCGGTCGTCACCGCCGGTACGAAGACGTCGCTCACAACGCGGCGAGCACATCGGTGGTACCCCGGCTCCGTGAATCGGCACGTCGACGACGGTGTCGTTGAGCCGCGGACTGAGTCCGGAAATGGCTCGACGACACCTCGGCGCTCGCATCGATCCGGTCGCCACCGCTGGTACTACGACGATGCCCGCGACGAGGCGAGCTCGTCCGTTGTGGCCGTACGTCGATAGGCGGTGCGTGCCGTCCGCAGTCGTTGACGACGCTCCGATTATTTATTTATTTATATATACCAGTCGAATATATAAAATCAAATAACATAGATATTTATGTATACACCATAAAATCAGCCTGAAACCCTAGGTTCGTAGCAGCGGAAGATAACATTTTTCACCAACACAAAATCTGATCATGGATGTATAACATAAAATCAAGATAACAACATAGTTAGAGAATTCTTAGAGTGCGTTGTAGATCGAATCCTCAATTATGGTATCTATGTAGTCCTCGTCTACGAACGCCTTGACAGTTAAAATCTTTGAGAATTCGCTAGGAGAATTCTTTATCGAAGAAACTAGAGAAAATATGTGTCTTGTATCTAGGTTAATGAATTTCTATATGTAAAAATCCTTGATACCCACACATGTATATATAGTAAAATAATTGACCAACTCCTACCTTTTTAGGAGTAGGTTTCGTAGGAGGCAAGGTTAGAAACTTTTAGTGGCTTCCAACATTGACTTCCCTTTTGGGCCTGTAAGCCCATTCTATTATTTTCTTGACTCAGTCAATATGTCCAACATCTAATAGATTTTACTATATATATTAGTATTTAATTAAATCTAACTTAATTAAATAATTACAATTATAATTTCATCTAATATAATTATAATATTTCTCTATAGATTAAATATTCTTGATCAAATCAATATTTAATCTAACCAACTTCAATTCGTAAACTAATACTACTTGCTGTGTGACTCATAGGCCCTCACATGCCAAGCGATTAGTCGAACTAATGGTCTTAGTCGAACCCTAGACAATAGACTAGACAATCTCAACATATGAGGTACGTTGCGACGATACTGCAACTACCTGTAATGTGAAGTTCACAGTAATACAGTCCTTTCATTCACGAATACTCGATTAAGTCTTGAACATGATTAGATGTCTATTCAAATAACTTAATCATATTATCTCATTCTACTAATCGATCATATTATCACTTTTAGACACCATTTCAAAAGTGACGTGCATTGGCCAATGACTAACGATCCAATTAGTTATGAGAAGACAAGTATTCTCTCCAAGTCTATTTAAGGAATGAATCATATTCTTGGCTCAACTACCATGCACATGCACTTCGTGATGTACCTAACACATACCGTATCTACCCCGTCAGGAGTGCAAGCGTTGGTCATGGTCAAAGTCCATCACTCCGTACATGTCGTGCGTATTGACCTCAAGTCGGAGGACTATTACACTACTCCACAAATCGATACTTCCGTAGACACGTAAATAGAATACACCAAACAGTTTCTCGGTCGGGTATGCCAATACTCTCCAAAGTATCTGTGCATCCATCATGAAATACCTAGTATCTAGTAGTTGTGAGAACTACTACATCCTCTAAGGATATGATGCAGATCGCACACCAATCTCAATCGCATCATCGATATCTCATTCTCGATGATCATTGATTGTGGCTATTTAAGAACTACGTGCATAGTCATCTGAGATCTCACATTCTCAATGACAACACTAGTTCATGGGAACATAAACATAAATATATGCAAACAATCAAACATCATATTCATTTATGTAATGCCGAATATTATTAATGCACATTAATAATATAACTGAATGTGATCAAGTAAAATGTCCTTATATTGATTGTCTCTAGGACATATATACCAACAACTTTATCATGTTTGGCAAACCAAATCAATTACCCGGTCTATCCATTAGGCCTTCCATCCTTCACCTCAACTTGACTTCCATGCGGTATGAGATCATGAACTAAGTCTCACCTCCACGGATATGGACCTCGAACTAAATTTTGTCTCCATGGGTGTGGACTTTGAGCTGAACTCGCCTCCATGAACATGAACTTTGAGTTAAGCTCATCTGCGTAGAATTTTCGCACTCCAACAGTACTCTACGACACTCCTTCAAACAAATTTGATTTAAAATATAATGTCGATAAATAAGAAGCGTATATCCCGTGAATCAAACCGTTCTCGTACTATATAGGTGAATAGTAATTAAAATTGATTGTGACTAAAAACCCGTGATGGATTGGAACATACAGGAGGTTGGGATATTAGTGGTGATGAAATCATCTTACTACCGGGTGCGGAGTAACATTAAGACGTACGTGATTTTGATGGAGCATATATTTAATTCAAAAGCAACCAGCCGATGTGAGAGATTAGATCTGTTCCAAAATGACTAATCTCGCGTGATTAAGGATCGTTGGAAGTTGGAACTGTGACGTGGGTCTACTGAGTAATTAGCCAGAGGACAAAAATAGATGGCTATATATTTTAATAAAATTGTATGGATTGGCTTTAGCAACATCCGACCTTAGCTCAGTTGGTAGAGCGGTGGGCTGTAGTGTTAAAAGCCGAAATCCGTAGGTCGCTGGTTGAATCCGGCAGGTCAGATTTTATTTTTCTCTTTTGTATTTTTTTTAACCAAAATTGAAACATTGTTCAACTCGTCAAGACACTAAAAAAGAATTATTTTATTTTTGAAAATTAGAATGATGTAGCTTGGTTTTCTCATATCTTCATTTGACCATATTTTCGTATAAGTACAATTAATATTATCAACTAACGATTAATTTTATTTTTTAAAAGTGTATGGTTGATTAATTTTTCCAATAAGACATTGACGAACAGTACATTATGAGACTGGGACCCAAAGTAGTGAGTTTGAGTTGGAATCTAACTATCAACCTGAAGAGAATAAAAGATTGATCACCTGTTATACGATTTCAAAAACTGTTCGTCTCCAGAAAAAAAAAAGGGGAAAAAAGGAGAGAAAAAGAAGGAAGGGTCCCTTTTTCCTTTGTTTTTTCTGATAGTTTGTTGGGCCACCCGTTCTGTGACCCAGGCTCAAACTTCATGGGCCCCCTGGCTCAGAATCTCCAAAGGTGGAAGAACCGAACGTTGACGTTTCGTTTCGTTGACCTGAAAAAAGAAATTCTTTCCCGCGGGACAACCAAATCTTACAAATAGAACAAAAAGAAGACCAAATCTTACAAATAGCTTTCCCAACTTTCAAATCAACCGACTCGAATTTTGATTTGTCGGTTACGTAAGGCGTCGGGGGAAGAAAGCGGGAACAATTAGTAATTTTATAAGATTAAAATCTTGACAATGTGTAATTCATGGTGTAAAATATTTATCTTTAAAAAAAATCAATAATTCAAATTAATTGGGCTAAAACCCTAACGAGTTACCTCATCTGGGCTCACTCGTACTTGTTACGGATCTGACCGGAATTTTGGGCTTGCCCACAAATACCAATCGGCCCCCAGACCCACTTCGGCTCCTATTCTTACCTACCTACCTTCCATTACTTTCAAGAATTTGAAATCCTCAGTTTCTCTAGAATATGCTATTTCCTTTGAATTTTTTTTTAAAACGGGATCCTCATTTGAAAGGGACACCAAAGAACTGGGCCTACAGACCTTTGTTTGTCCCATGTCCTGGATCTATGTGTAACCCATAAATTATTCATCAATCAATTCTCGGAAGAAATTGTCAAGCACCCAAAAAACAAAATTAAAACTCCCTTATGTCGTGAAGTATTGAAGTAATTATTAGGTTTACGGGCGGCGGACTCAAAACCTAGAAATTTAAAATTCGAAGGGGTGAATTTTATTTCATTTCTAGAAAAAAGTTCATTCCACCAAAATTCGCATGATATCCGTGAGAACCCGCCAATATACTATGTATCTATTGAGCACCGTCGAATTTTATTCAGCGTCAACTTTTGCAATTATAAGATACAAACTCAATTTTTTTAAAATAATTCAAATCCTTTATCATTTATAACAATTCATATATTTTCATGGATTTTTCTAAACATTTTTCGGGATTTTGTACACGTGGCATTTCGCGAGTAGTTTATACAGACTAAAGTAAACTTGTAGTTATACGATGGTGCATTGGTCATTAGGGAATCAGTATTAGATCATCAGTGGCGGTGTTAGTTGCCAGTGAGCTCCAAGGTCCCACTCCTATCAATGATGGGCATTATTGCTTTGCTCCATTGATGGCGGGATTAAGTAATTGTTAATTGTTAATCTCGTCATCAAGTGGTGTCTCGCTTTTAATTGCCTCCATTTCTCTGTCCAGCTGTTGAAACACTTTTTTCCATTCCCTATTCGTACGAAGACTAATTAATTGTTCTTTTGCATATAATCTTTGACGAGTAGTAAATAATGGAATGCGTACGGTCGTATTATATTTTACAATAGTTATTACGTAATAACATTGGGTCAATTAATTCTAGTCTTAATTTTTTTAGAAAAATTAGTCGTAATTTTTTTTAGGGGTAAACTTTCTTTGTCAATCAATGTTAATGTCAATGTTACAACAATATCACCCATTACTTCCCATAGTTCCGCCATACAATAGCACAAAGAAGCACCTACCTTTTCTATCCTACATAGATTATTCTAAACTACCCAAATCCTAATGTCTATCGTACAATAGCACAAAAACTCTACCCATCTATTGTTTGGTATTTGGCGGTGCTTTTCGGTGAATATGCTATATTTAAAGTAGACTATAATCAAATATTAATAAATTTAAATAGGATATAATTTCAAACGATAAATCTCTCGCTATTAAGTTATAGACTTATAAGGTCTAGTTTGTATATTGTGAAAATAAAATATTGGTTTATTTGATTCTAATTTTCAAAGTTCCCGTGTTACTCAGTTGATGAATGTTAAAAGTTTTTATTTCATCAGCGATGAGTTGCAAATCACAAGTATTAAAATGAGAACATATTAAGCCAGATGGTATTAAAATTAATTTTCTTTCCCAAATTTGTGAACTTTTTTGTAGCGAACTTCGTAAACTTAAGACTTTGCTAGACTCAAGGGGGGAAACGATAATACAATTGACGGCGCGATACCAATTGGACCTGTCCTCTATTACAATAAACGAAGAATTAACTTTGCTTTAAGTAGAATCAAGCCATAGCATACCATATTTTTAAATGATTCGACTGAGAATATTTTTTCTTTCATTAAAATTTGAACTTAAAACTTTTTTTAAATGTCCGGATTGCTTACTAGTTATATCAACTATAGCTAATAAATAAGGATATAATAATTAATAAAATGTCTAAAATATGTTTTTAAAAAATAATTAAATACAATTACATTTTTTTGGCGGAAATTAAATACAATTACATGCATCTGGAATTATGATGTCGCTGGTGACGTGGTGGAGAAAACCGTGGATCGCGCTAGAACAGTTCCGTAATAAGGCACGACTAATTTATATTTGAGTCAGATAAAAATATAAAATGTAAAAAAAATTATTTCAACAAAGTATTGAGCAGTGCTACATTTCAAAAATTCAAATTCAAAATATTTTGATTACATTAGAACAATACCTTATAAATTGATCTAAGTACTTGTATACTTACTATGCCTTACTCCCCAAAAATGTATCTGATTTTTTTGCTCAACGCAAAACAGCCCCAACATGGTATTAGGTTAATTAAACCGCGTGTTCTTTTATATGTAACTTTAAAATCAAGACATAACTTGTTTATCCGAATATCTAATGATCTGAATAATTCAAATTCGATCTATATAGAAATTTTGAATATTGAAAAAAAAAATTTGTAACAAATATTTAACATTTTTGTATTTTTAACGACTCTAATTTAAAAAATTTTAATTGAATTAGCACTACTTTTTTAATATTAGATTTTAATATTTTTTGTTATTTAACTTTGTAAAATAATTATGGTCGGTGATCATAAACCCGATGACTTTGACTTTGCTTCTAAAAAAACTCCAACAAATAATTGTTAAAATTTAGACAAAAAGTCCAAGCAATATGCCGTGGAATATCCCGACGGCCATCGTCACTGTGTCTTGTTTGCCTTCTCTCTTTATTTTTTGTATCACGAAATTACCCTCGAAGACCACTGATTACTTTACTTCGCCTGAAACTGTCGGTGGTGTTTGTAGGTGAGAGGATAAAATGGACCATTTTTCATTCTCTCTCATCATTTCTCTGGTGAATTATGTTAAAAGACTTTCCCGGTCAAAGAAAAAGTTTAAAAACATTTCAAGCATTTGCAGTTACGCGCATGGTAAGCGCGTGTGGAATTTGTGTTCAGACAGGCCTTGTCTGTTTCTCCCTTTATTGTCCATAACGAAAAAGTGAATATTATTTTGATTTATTCCGGTAAAAAAGTGAATATTATTTACCTCACACCTTTCCTCTATAAATAGACTTTTTTACTATATCTATTTCATTTGCTATAAATGTGAGAATTTCTTTTATATAAGTAGACAAGTGCAATAAGTTTTTGCCAACTAAATATAAATAAAATCAACTCATGGCAAAAATAAGTACTCTTAGAATTCAGTTTTCAATGTTGACTTTGGTACTTTTGCTAGACTCTTCTATTTCTAGAATAGATTTTTTAAAGCCAAAGATTAAGGCAACTAGAAAAACCAAGACAAATTAAAAGACTAATAAGTGGGAATCCTATACAGATGTATAAATAGTAATAAGACTATCTCATATCATTTTCTTAGATCATCTATCTTGGATCGTTTAGACACAACCTTTTACCCGAAAACTTTTTTTACTAGCAAAATAATCTTCTTCCGTCGAATATTCCAAAAGTAAGAGTTGATACGCCAGAAAAAGTCTATTACTTCCAAAACAAAGTTACGTCCTATAGAACTTTATTTCTCGTCCTTATATTTTATTAAAGATTTTATGTTAAATCTATATATTAAATCTAAAATTTTAAGACAATGAACGTGTAAATTTTCACCATTTATAAATGTGGTTATCACTCTTAGACTAAGCTATATGAGATTCTAAACAACCCGTTAAACAAGATTTATTAGACTAAATATTACACCGGACTTTAACTTCGCTATTGTGCTATAAATGGGGTCGTGCGAGCACTATAATGGGTATGAGATCAACCTGCTCTGATATCATATAAGAATCTCCATATCAAACCCAAAATTTTAGGAAAATAGGGAACTGGATTTTAACAATCATAAATTTACCGACCACTATTACATTAAGCAATTTTAGATTCTCAACAGTCAACTCTTGAACTAGAGAATAACAACGAGTCAGCGACTTTCGATTAACCGATAGAATTCTGTATTAAATTTTTGCATAAATTAATATCTGAATATTTAATAAGAGGATGCATCTTTATTCAAATAAGGATTTGGACCATTTGACCAAATCAAATACAACAAAATTTTATGTCACAGTCAGAAACAATTACAGTCGACTTGGACCTTTCTTTATTTTCTTCCTCTTAGAACACACCATTTGGAGCTTCGAATTAATTAACGGCTTCATACCATCCAGTTTAACCCAAGGGACTTGGTCGTACGACCCGTTTAGCACCGTCCTAAAAAGGAACGGCCATGAACCGTTGCCAAATCGCGCAGGCACATTAGAAGACTTGCAAGCACATCTAAACAAAAAAATTTCCACCAAATAAAAAAATATCATTAGAAGAATTGCATCATAAAGTCAAAAAATTTATAACCAAATTGCACAAGGCGTGATAATGATGTTATAATGGATAATGGATAAGTTCAAAAACACACGTCTCATCATCACCATCTTTCAGTAATCATCATTTTGATCTCGTTGGTGACAATTTGATTCCCAGTTAATTTTTAAATCTTCCCAACAACCTTCCCATAGTTAAAAAATGAAGAGAGAGACCCTCATTTCAGAAGGAAAGAGCAAGGAAGGGAGGGCGTTAAATAGTTGTGTGAGAGCGAGAGAGAGGAGATCAAATGGTGATTTCTTTATTCTCAATTACCGGTTAATTAATTTAATACCGTCCCAAATTTTCACCGCCTCCACACCGGTGGGAATTCCCGTGTGCTGCGTGACTAAATATACCATTAAATACACAATAATAAATCCCTGAAACACGAGAGGAGTATACGTACCCAACAGAAATATTAATATTATT